>JAJQWJ010000005.1:20414815-21614815 GCA_023637945.1 Phaethornis superciliosus | reverse complement strand
TCCTCGAGCATACATAACAACTGCATGAGCAGAGTAAGTTCTAAGTCTCATTGTCAGCTTCATTTCCTCTTTGTTCTCATTTTCCATGAGGCGGTATTTCACATAGCTGCTCCCAGTAAATGTCACAGCAGAACCAGCTGATGCTTAGGAACACAGAAAAGAATGAATTGTGTTAACACAGGACTGGAATCAAATTTATATTTGGAAAGTAGTATGGTTTTAGGCAGGGACTTAATTTCAGAGAAAAGTTAAGCAGAGTTAATTTCTTACCAGGACACTGTCCAACTTTGCTGTCTTGGCAAACACAGGTGTATTTTCCTTCCTTTGGATCTCCTAAACATTCACTACCTTCAGGGCACAGGCTTTCTTCACACACACTACTGACCAGGGGACATTTCCCTTCTGTAAAAACAAAATATATTATTTTGCTTCCATTGATGGTTATGGTATTTGGTGAAAAGAGACACTTATGTACAGTAGCTAAAAGCAACCCAAATGATATTAGTAACTATCTGACAAGGAAGTGAACAGTATGAGACATGACTGACACAAACACAAACTAGAAAAATGGTGTACGTAGTGGCTGGTGTTCATAGTTATCTCGATTATTCAACCAGTTCAATTGGTAAGATATTGAAAATGGTGCTGTGGTTTAAGGTTTACCACTACTATCACACACCATAAAACCCAACATGTAGACATCAAACACGGTAAGAGTGGGTTGGGAAGAGCAGGAGAAGAGTGTGTCCGTATTTCAGACGGAAGCGGAACGGTCTTCAAGTTCTTACTTAAGATAGGGCAAGTTCACCCAGCAACGTTAAGTTGTGATTTTAAAGAGCAGTGTTGTTTTCCTCAGACATAAAGGTGAATAATCTTCTGTTGTACATCTGTATACTTATGTGTATTGTAATTAACATTCGCTTCCCAGTTCAACCCTGTTAATTCCCAGCCAAGTTTGGAAGCTGTGTGGGCTATTCCACTAAGCAAAACCCAGGAAGTATCCAGGTGCTTAGCAATAACTTACCTTCCTGCATAGAAGACAGAAAATGGCTGGCAAATTCAGTTAGACAAGAACAAAAAAAGGAACTTTTTTCTTAAAATGGAAAATGAAGGTGTAACTACATAAAAAATCCCCTCCCATAAGCTTGTATTATGTAAACTATTAAAATGAGATAATGATATAAGGAAGAATTACTCTTTGTTCTGAATAAAATAAGCTAAATGCTGCAGTGAAAGTTACTGAATACTCTTAAAAGTCGTCCTGCAACATAACTTTCCTTTTCAAATTATGCTTATCAACAGTCTTCTCAAGGACAGTGTTTTCCTTACAACTTTTCTTACCTTTACAAAGACAAACTGCTGTTCTGTGATGACGGGGAGTGACAAAACTCAATCTGGCTGTGCTGTGGGTTGACATGATGTTCTCATCCACTGTTACTTTTTCTTCACAAAATTTTAAAGGACAATCTAGGCCTGCACAAAGCTTATGGAAAACATCGATTATCCGGACACCTAAAATCTCTTCAAGGTCAGGCACAGAAGAGTTTATCTTGTGGAGCCAAATTCTCATTGGGTGCTGAGAGCTACCAGATTTCTCAATATTCAGGAGGACATCAAGATTTGAAGGAGGATCAGAGGGCTGCAAACTAACAATCTGGATGTCATTTCTCCTCACACCCAAAATGTTTCTTAAAGCTCTCTGGAAATTGCGCCAGTAATCACCAATGAATTCTTCAGGGGCAAGGTTTGCAAAGCGTATTGCAATACTGTGATTTAATAAATCTTGGGTGATTTGTCTGATATGTACAGTAATATCAGCTGCAGTTGTAAATTTTCCATCTGTAACAGAGACATTTAGGAGGTATTGTCCTACATCTAACTTTTTGTGTGCTATTAGTTTGCCACCAGTACTGGAAACGGAGAACAAGGATTCCATTTTGGAGTCCAGACTGTATGTCAAAGTATCATAAACATCTTGATCAGTAGCATGAATCTTTCCAATGACACCACCTGAATATTCTTTCCCAAAGGCTGTGACAAAGATTTCTAGAGGCAAAATCGCTGGAGAATAAATGCTTTCCTCAATAACTCTAAGATCAATATAAGTCAAAGATGACAATGGTGGTTTTCCATTATCTGCCACCTAAAGAAAGATGAGGATAGAGTTAGATTTTTGCTTTATCTCAAATTCTGCTGTAGATTTTTGTACTTTGTGTTCATTTACAAAAAAACAAAACAAAAAAAAAACAAAACAAAAAGTTCCTACAGCAAAAAGCTTGACAAAAATTTCCTAACACATGTCCTGACATAAAAGTTAACAATGAAAATCTACAAATCTTATATAAGCAGGCAAACACAAACATATTTTACTTCTTCCAAGATTAAAAGCGCATAGTATTCTTAGTATCTGGAAATGCTAGGAACCTACTAACACTTCTAGCAAACACAGAGGAAATGCCCAGTAGCTGACTTCAGACAGCAGATGGCGCTTGAAGATTTTTTATTTCAAGCATGGTAAAACAAACTTGAAATGACTCATGAGCCAGACATCTACAACATGTCTCAGTTATTAGGAGGTGGTCTTGCAGACAATCGAAATGCAGTATGCCAAACTGTACTAGAAAAGGAAAACAATACATGAAGAATGTTGCAATTAATTATGCTATCTTTCATGATTTGTGATTATTGAAAAGAAACCCACCAGTAGTGCTATTTGTTTCAGACAATTAAAGTAATTCTCTTTAACAGAATCAGCCTAATTAAATTTCAGAGCCTTTTTAAACATCATGTTCCCTATCCTCCCCTCCTTTTTCACAAAAGCATACACTGTCATGGTAAAAAAAAAAAAAAAGGCAGAAAATTGAGAAAAGAGAATTCCCCTGGGTTCACTTTCTGCTTTCTATTTCTCAGTTCTTGTTTCTGATCTATCTTTTCCCCAGAGCTCTTTCCCTATAACTAGAAGTGAGCCTAAAGAAATGGGCAAAGACAACTTGGAGAGATGTGAAGGGACAGAGGGGATACAGAGAACTCAGAAGTTAGAAGATACCCTGCATTGTTCAAAAGATTTTACAATAATTTTACAATGACTACAGGTAGTTGGTACATTTTGAAGATCTATGCAAGAAACTGTTTTTGATTTTTTGTTTGTGTTTGTATGATTTTGATTTTGTTTTGTATGAAAACAAATTTAAGGGAAAGAGTACTCCAGGCACAAGGTGATCTGTGGATGTGCACAAAATTATAGCATTTTTAAAAGACACTGCATGACTTAGAACTACACATCTTCATCTGTTAACTCCAAAAGATAGGCATAGCTAGAAACTTGCCCTCTAGTTACCCAAACATAAATAACAAGAGAGAGAAAGAGAGAGAGAGCAAGTTAAAGTTGGCAAAGTTTTGTTTTGCCTAGATTTCTGCCTGGAAACAAGACAGGGCAGACAGTTTAGCTACAGGAGAAATGCCCAAGGGAAACAAGAAAGGGCTTGAAAGAAACAGGCAAGTGAAATTGTAACAAATGGACAGCAAGTAGGAAAGAAAAGCCTCAGGAGAAATGGTTTTCCAATAGTGCAGAAACTTAAAAATCTGCTGTGGTTTTAAACTAAAGACTTCAGTGTGGCACAAAGCCACATAGCTATGACTCATAGCTGAAGATTTCACACACTAATGCTGCGAGACATTTGTTAATGGATAATCTATTTCCTTTGGAGAGAGGGAAAGCAAATGTGAGTGGCATGCACATGTAGGTGGCAGTTGGGAAAAAAGATCCTTATTTCTCTTAAAACCACAGAAGTAAAAAGAAAGGCTCTTGTTGAGTAAAATTTTTTTGTGGTAGTGGGGGTGTGTATGGGAGGAGTTGTTTGTGGGGAGGATGTCGTGGGTTTTGTTTGGCTATTTAATTTTTTTTCCAAATAAGGTATGCTTGTAACATAGACAACCTTTGCTCAGCAATCCATTCAAAAAGCAACAAAGGTGAAAGCTGTCAATACTGAAAAGTATGTCAGTGAAGGTCAGTTAAAAAACAAAAGGAAGTATCAAGACATCATACACAGCCATCAACTTGTGAGCTGCAAGATGAAAATGTAGAAATTAAAGCCAGTGTAAGCTTGAGAAGATTCCTTCCCTACTGCCTTTGAAAAACCTTTCCTAAATGAACAAGGGACAAATATTTTTCCACAGCAGTCATGTATATTTTTGTGTCTACCATTGGGACCTAAGCCTTGTGATATGGAAACACTAGTTTTAGTCTTAGATGCCTTTGTTCTATGTATAGTGACTCACTATGGAGAATATAATAGCAATTTATATCACTGTATCTATTTTAAAAAGCTATCATAGTGTACATGGACAAATGGCAATTAAAAGACAGAGACTTCCTTCCAGAGTTTAGGCAGGGAACTTGTGAATCAAATGATTAGACAGGTCCAAAATAGTGAGACTGGGTAGAAGAGCACAGAAAATGTACATTAGTACAGTCTGCTTTAATAATTCAAAAACATTAAGAAATCTTTGCTGCAAGTTAAGTACATTTGTTTTTCTACTGGATGCCATTAAAATAGCACTTATTCATTCCCAAAGAAAAAAGTCACTTTTCAAGTGCTGTGCTGAAAGAAGCTAGCTGAAGTACTGACAGGTAGTTTACAAGCATCCTACAGGCTAGGAAGTAGCTTGGAAATGGAAAAATTCCATGATACCCATCAGAGGAAGGTGTTAAGACAGGGCGCTCATACTTTAGGGTAAACAGATTAGGAATGGCCAAAGGTTTAGGTAAACCATGAAATGTGACAATAACAATTTCACAGTTGGCACAGAACAGGCACAACTGTCTCTGCTTGCATTCATATGAGTATGTTTTAGAAGCAAAATAGAAATCAGGTACCTCTTAGAGAAAATCTAAGTGAAATATGTGGATCTTGTATTACACTGTCTGCACATACAGTGAACACACTACTGATTGCTTTTCCCTAAACAAAATGGTGAGTTTGGGACACTGGTACAGAACTTGAAAATCTGTTCAGTTAAGTGCAACTAAGGGCAGCACCACTGCTGGTTTGGCCTCACACAGCCTAGGAAGGCCAGAGACACCACTTAGGTACTTTGGGGGCTAAGTGTCTCACCATTAATTATTAGCAGATGACTACTGAGAAAAATGGGGTAACAGAGGAATGATGTACCTTCCTGTCCCCTTTTTAATCTTGATTCTTAAGCCCCAAACTAAACTACATTTAAATGGATCCTTTATCTATGCTGGTTTTTACACTACTCACTCCTGATGACACATTTTAGTGACACAGCCACCATCTGTAGGATTTTTTTTTTCTTTTCCAAAGAAAAGAGAGAGACTTTGTGTAAATATGAGTATTATCCCAGCATGGACAGAATTCAGAATATACTGATGCTGAGTATGATTCTAAAATTCTGCAAATGCACGTTTACTTAGAAATGGCAATGTTATGTATGAGAATAATTTGTAGACTGAAAAAACCTCCTTATGTAAAAATAAAGTTAAGAATTTTTCTTAAAACACAAGTTTGGAAATGGAGTTTAAGAATTGAGACCATCTATTCCTAGCTTACTAATTTGGAGTCCCCAGTTCACAGATGCTTATTTTATAACTGAATTAAAAAGGACTGGACACCGTTTAAAAAAAAAAAATGGTTCGAACTTTTCTTTCATTACACTACAAAAAAGTATTTTAGAGAATTTAGCCATGTTAATGGACACTGTCTGGTCTTTTTGCACCACAGAAAACACAGGGTCATTTTTCAGTTTTATGCAGTATTTTCCACTACAAGATTCTGAGATCTCCAAGTACTGCATTGCAAGATTCAATGCTACAACAAAGGCCCACTGACCTGGGGCCTTTAAGTTTACAAACTTAAAAATGGTGTTTTCAATTGCAATTGGAAAAAAGAATGTAGCAACTACAGAAAACTATTCCAGTACGGCCAAGATGTGCAACTTTGAGTATCCCTGTTTCCATCACATCAGTGTAGTCCAGTTCACAGCTTCAGTGACTGTTCCAGTTCACAGTGACTTCAGTCAAAGTGACAGTGGTGAGAGGAACTCTGCAGACAGTAGTAGGCTCAAGGGATCTGCCCCCTGGCATTTCCATCATCCCACATGAAAGGCAAAGGGCTTGTCAAGACCACTCACCCAGTTAACACTTTACCCTTACTGTGAGTTTATTTAAGCTTACTGTTACACCTGTATAGATTGCCATGTAAACCAAACACTGAAGATATCTCCACAAGGGACGTGCCTAAATGACAGCTTGGCATGTCAGGATCTTGTGACAGAAACATAACAGGTAGGAAGGAAAATAGTGGTATGGGTGGGAAAAGTTAACTAAATACTTACAGTAATAATGCAAG
Source organism: Phaethornis superciliosus (assembly GCA_023637945.1). NCBI lineage: Eukaryota > Metazoa > Chordata > Aves > Apodiformes > Trochilidae > Phaethornis > Phaethornis superciliosus. Next base: position 21,608,444 of record JAJQWJ010000005.1, on the reverse strand, counting down.
ACAGCTAGAGGTTGCATATCCTACCTTAACATGAAGTAAATAGTGATCTCTCACTTTGCGATTCAGTGCAGCAGTTGTTGTCAGTACTCCCTGCTGGTTAATCTGAAAAGTGTTCTCTTCATTTCCACTCAGGATGGTGAAGAGAAAAGGAGGCCCATTATGAGAAGAATCCTTGTCTGTCACCACTAGCTGTAGCACACTAAATCCAACAGGCTTATTTTCCTATAAATGAAGAATAAAATTTTGTTATAATTTTTTGTTATCATTAGAAATGGTATCATTTCTTAGGTTATCAATAGGTTATATCTTATTAAACTATATCTTAGGTTTTATCATTAGAAATATATTGATTTCTTTTTCACAAGAGAATAAAAATAATATCAAATTACTGTCAAATTTGTTAATCGGTATAAGATAAATCAGAATAACAACATTAAGGAAAAATACTACACTCTGAGAAACAATGATGAAATAGTATAAGGAGAAGGCAGAAAATTTTCAAACTTTGCTTTGTTTTGTTGTTTTTTTTTAACTTGGTCTTATATTTTTAAAATTAGCTTAGTCTCGAAACTTTACATTTTTCACTTTTGGTCTGAAATAAGATTACTGTAGATTAATTACTAAGTCATCAAAGACTTCAAATTTAGCTAAAACATCTGTTAAGAATAATCCAATGCCTTTGCTGGGAGGACTAGAAAAACACACTCCTCCATCTGACCCCTTGTGTCTCAAATTCGTGTTCTGTAGAAGTTGTGGCTTCTACAGCCATAGTCTGCTTAAAATATGAAAACCAGGTTTTAAAATTTGCATCATAAACCCTCTTCGAGTTTGCATCACATGGATGCTGGAGGTTTCACAGCCACTTTGCACTCTTTGTTTTACCATGTATATGATATACACACATCACCTTACCTAACACTAGTAACATCTCTCCCAGAATATCTACTCTACTGTATTGACCAGGTTTTTTATTATACTTTTAAATTATATTTAAATGCAAAAAAACCCCCAAAACAATAACAAAATGCTATCCTTCCACAGTTGCAAAAGCATACTCATTGTTCTTGCAAGCATACTCATTGTTCTTGCAAGAGTAAGTCAATTACAGACACTGCAGCTGAAGCTCATTTTTTCCCCTCCATCAAAACAGAGAAGGACCATAGTTTTAAAATACAAATATTTACATATGGACATCTAAAGTAATTTGATTTTCATAATAGCTAAGTACATTTGTCCAAATATATCCATGTCCAATATATCAGGAAATAAACACTAGCATTCTTAGGCAACTCCTCCAAGCTTTATTCTGCTATCCTCAAACTGGGACAGGATAATTAATTAACTATAAAAAAAAAGATCTTGCTTTTTCATTAAGGGAAACCTTACAGACACTGGTTATATAGTCTACAGTTTTAGGTGATATGTTAATTAACTTCTTTTCCAGAAAGACTGTAACTGGAGAAAGTAAAATACTGTTGAGTAAACACAAACATTCAGATGTGTTACTTTAAAAGCACCAAAGATGCAGGATATCTTGCATGCTTACCCTGTATATGCTAGGTAGAGATGAATCACTTTGTCTTTTTCAGAAAACTACCTTTATGATTCTATGATTTACACATCATGTACATGGTCTCAAGCAGAGGTGGTACTTTAGGATGGCACAGTGCACCAGATAACATTGGCTTATCCTCACTTATCTTTTGTAAAAGGCCAGGCACCAGCAATAGGAAAAGGACTAAAGGGACTGTCATCAGTACAAAAGGTCTTAATGCAATTCCTTTGTTCCCTTCCATTTATCCCTATTTGATTCAGGAAGACAAGGAGCACAGATGCAGCCTTTGCTATCTTTGCTTTACAAGAGAGTTTTCTAAGGTAAGTACATGCCAGCCACTTGAGAATCTGGACCAGTACTATCAAAGTAAGGTAGAAAATCAGTAAAAGGATTGGTAGGTAGCAATATGAAATACAATTCCTGTTTCAACTGCTACTGATCCAAAATGAGGCCAGTAGGAATTAAGTTGTGAACTATGTGCCACAGTGCACAACACTAACTTCAGAATAACACATACCTAAAGTACCTTTTTTTAAGCAGTAACTCAGTATTTAAAAAAAAAAAAATAAATTGTCTTTTAACCTGTCTGATGCTAAAAGTGTTATGAAAATAAATGGAATCTCTAACCTATATACGTACAAAGTAGACTTAAAAAAACACACTCAACTTCCAACCTAAGTTTCTAAATACAGTGCACAATATGAATTCTGTAAACTTTAACACTTACTCAGGTAAGCAGTCTCACTGACAACCTTAAATAATTTAAAACACAGAAAAAAACCCTGAAGCATTAAGTTTATCATATCTTGCAGAAATTTCCAAGTCACAAATTAACACTAATAACATTACTGATTTGACTGCTTCATTATCTGTAATTACCTGGATAATAACACTATAGTTTCCTTTTGAGAATACTGGAGGATTGTCATTTACATCAGAAACATCAATATTAACTGTGGTTGTATTATGTCTAGGTGGGTTTCCATTATCTGAAGCTTGAACTGTCAAGGTATATCCTGAAATCTAAAAAATAAAAAACATTCACAAAAGAGCAGAAGAGTTATAAGCTCAGCTTGCTTTTTGAGGACAAAACATTTTTGTGCCTGCCCTCAGTAGAACTTGCCTTCATAAATTTAATCCTTTCTTTTCCCACCATTGATGCCCCCCACCCCAAAAAGCATGGACATAAATAGACACTTTCAGGTTGATACAGCTGGAACAGATTTTGGAACACCTGAAATGGTAATTTACAAATATTATTTAACAAAATAAATGTATTATTTAAGTATAGCTAAATTAATACCAATTGCCCCAAAACATAAAAAACTTACCTTTTCTCTGTCTAAAAGTTTAGTCACTTTTATTTCACCCCTAGTAGGGTCAATCGTAAAAGGATTTCCCTGGTTGCCATCTACAATTGCATAGCGAATGCGGTTGTTTGAAGGCCCATCAGCATCATCTGCCATAACCTAAGGGACAGTACACTCTCATTTAAAACAGGTCAAAATAGACTCTATCATCTTTCAGATAAACCCACCCTGAAGATGAGCACAGCTGTTTTGATCTAACACATTTTTTTATTCTCTGGAGAAACGTCACCCAAACAGAACAAACCAACATTCCTTCATTTATTGAATTTCTTCTGAAGATTAATTCATGTTCTCAGAAGGAGAACCCAGTTACATCACAAAATGTCACCTATTTTCCCATTAATTTAAGTCCCTGGTTGTGACACTTCTTCAAAACATATTTTATATTCACTCAGTGGCAAATGTATCTATTAACACATGTCCATCATCAAATCAATACTTATTCCTCCAAGACTAAAAGCATGATTGTAGTGACAGAGTATTTCAAAGGAAAAAAACAACAATACGTACTGTAATGACTGACTGTTCAAGCACAGCATCTTCACTGATTACTGCAGTGTAAGTGTCTTGGCTAAACACTGGACTATTGTCATTGATATCTGTTACGTTAATATTCACTGTTACCACATCACTTAATGAAGGTGTCCCTCCATCTGTGGCTTCCACTGTCAAGTAGTACTCATGAGAACTTTCATAATCCAAACTCTCAATGAGAAAAATGGCTCCTAGGGAAGGAGGAAAACACATCAAAAAACTTAAACTCTAGTATTACTGTAGTATTATATATTGCAACTTTTGGCTGGTACTGACAAATACTCAGCTTCTTCAGGGCTTGATTTGTCATGGTAAAGCTGGAGCTACACAGTGAAATAATCAGGGTTTACACATGAAAGTAAAAATGTCACAAATTTCTGCCATTTCCACAAAACACCCACAATTTACAACCACTTGGCTCACATTTTTTAATTAAAAAAGTAAAATAAAAATTGTGTTTAGAAAATGTCCTTAATTTTAAATTGAAATTAATGAAAATTTTAAAATTACCTTTGACATTACTTCCTTTGCAACCAGCATTAATGTCAGGCATCAAGTATACAGAGGCAGTAGAACAAGAGTCTGACCATGAATTTTGATTTATAGGAATATTCAAGTTCTGTTAAAGTCTGACTTTTTAACCAGATACTTAAGATAGTGCAGTCTCTATCATACACACTGATATGCTGCTGGAAGAGTGTTTTCCTGGAACCTTTCTCCTTTCAAATACGTAAGTTAAACAGGCAGAGAAATTCTATGCCACAGTACCACTGTGCACACTGGAAAAAGTAGCTGGAAGAATTATAATTTCATTCAGACGGATATAATTAACTACTATTAGCTTCTGGGTAGAAACATGATTTTAGAAACCCAAACTTTATCAGAAATTAATTTTAGGAAAAGAATTATGTAAGAAAATAAACTAGAATTGAGTGGTATATTTATCAAGGAGTTGTCCTTAATAGTAAAAAGTTCTTCACAAAACCTACATGCTTCACAAGACTAAGTCTGACCAACATGTAAGTCTAAACTCTTCACTGTCATGCTGGATACATGAACAGAATATTTCAATTTCTCCGTAATGCCATATCAAACTCCTCTAGAATTACTGTCTTTGTGGACCAGGGACAAGTTTTCCCAATTAGTTTAATTTCTGATCTTCCTTTTACCAAATCTGGCCACTCATGATTACACCCCTTTTGTGAAAAAACTATTATGCTTCTATCATTACAGAACCATGTCTTTCCACCCACTCTGTCCCCAGGGTAAGGAATATTCCAGCTGGGAAACTCGTACTGTTGACAGCTAAACGAACCTAACACAAGTAACAATAAAAACCAGTGACAAATAAGTACCTAATTCTACATTCTGCTGCACTCCTCTAGTAGGCAAAATGAGTGAACAGACAGCAGCACTGGCTTTACAGCCAGGATGATGCATGTAGGTTACACATAACCTATTCGGTTGAATTTGTTTCTGTAGAACACAGTATAGCACTGTGCTTCATTAGCCTAATGTATACTCACAGTTGTAATCCGTTACCTGTTGTTGAATCGATGCTGAATTTTCCATGTTCATTCCCACTGAGTATTGAGTATGTGATTTCAGCATTGGCTTCAATGTCCCTGCTTGCAGCATAGATCTGGAGAACTTCAGTTCCTACCAAAATGTCCTCTGATACACTTGCACTATACTCCCTGTGCTCAAATACAGGTGGATTATCATTTATATCCAAAACAGAAACTACAAGACTACTTGTTGAAGACAGTCTTCTAGGTAAACCTTCATCTGTAGCTTTCACAGTTAGAGTGTACACTGCTTGTAATTCCCGATCCAAAGGCTTCTCCAACTGAACGATTCCAGAGAATTCATCAATAGAGAACTGGCCCTCTGCAGAGTTCACCAGTGAGTAATGGATTTTACGGTTTGTCCCTGCATTTTGAAAACAATTGCAGAGTATGAAGCAGCTTTTAAAATGCACCAACATAGTAACAGATCTGATAGCTATCAAAATAACACATGCATGCTAACTAGTATCATTCATGCTAAAGTAAATTTTAGCAAGACTTTAAGGCTCTTGTGAAGGGCAGAATGATTTCCAGAAAGATGTAATCTGATTTTAAAAATTAAGCTAACATGTCATTGCACCAATTTTCTGCCATACAAAAACCATGTAGCATGGTTTGGCTTCAGTCAGAGTACCAGCTAATAGGAACCGAGTAGTAATATAAATCTAATTATAACTTTAGAACAAGAGCATCTGTGTAGCAGGCTTAAAAATAAACACAGGAGGATATGGGAAAGTAATACTCCATCAAATAACTGGACTCAATTCCAGTAATCTTATTTAAGAACCATGTCCCACAATTAATAGGAACATAATTTCTGGCAACATTTCTGAATAAAAAGCTAACTAACAAACAACAACAACAAAAAAACCCCCAACCCAACCCAGAAAAACAAACGAACCAAACAAAAAACACAAAACAAAACCAGCAAAAACTGCACAGGTTTTTGGGCCATGAATTTTGCTCTTATGAGTCCAATGAGCCGCAAAGACTAGTGAAGTGTGAAGATACCTGTCTCTTACCTTAAAATTCAGAACCAAGCTTTACCACAGCACAAAGCACGTTGCTCATTTCAGAGAACTGAGGCAACTATTAATATTATGTGGCTAATAAACTAATGATATATGGAAATCACACACCTTAAGAAAGACCTTATGCTGTTGTATTTCTTACAAAGTATAAGAGGAAAATCTAGTGTCATTTTCAGTTCATGTTCACTTAAATACCTGTAACTAAACAGTGAAGATGGAGGCAGCAAAAAAATCTTAACAGGGTAGCATATGTAGAAAGCTACAATTGACTAGGTCTCTTTTTATCATATTATCATCAATAGCTAGCCTGAGAAACATATATTCAAATAATCTATGAATGCACATTTATGCACAGATATGGCTTGGTATTTCTTTTACTTACACCAGGAGTAAAAGGATGAATGTAACCTGTCATAACACTAATAGCTTATCACACTAGAAACATCCTACATTTTATCCCTCTCTTCCCTCCTCTCTTTTGCAGACATAAAATGGATGTTTTCCAAGCTACTCACACATGGCAGTCAGGTGTTACATGATTTAGTAGACCTAAACATATCTTTGAGGAGTTTAATCCTGAGAAGTATTGACCATCTGTCAGTTCCACGAGAAGACTTAACATCTCTCAGGGTAAGACTAAAGAAACACTACTGCAACCCTGAGACCATGAAAAAAATATCAGTCTAAGAATGCATACCTGCATCTGCATCTGTTGCCTGCACTCTTGTCAGAAGGGTTTTAGGCTCAGTGTTTTCAAATACTGTAATGGAGTAAGGATCAGCTGTAAACTCGGGGGCATTATCATTCACATCTTCCAGAGTCAAAATAATATTAGCTTGGCAGAATCTTCCTCCTCCATCTGTGGCTTTCATTAGAAGATAATAAACTGCTTGCTGCTCACGGTCAAGGGGCATTAATGTTTTCAGTTCACCTATAAAAAGAGTAACATGTAAGTTGATGAAAGTTGCAAGACTCAAGTATTTCTAACTCCTTTTCCTCTGAAGTATTTATACTAAATATCTAAACAATGTTCTTTTTGAGGATTAATTTCATCAGTTGCTAAGTCAACTGCTGTACTGCACTAATGAGCTCCACTTTGGACAAAGTGTGTCAGTGTCCTGCCTTTAAGTTTTAGAATACTAAACACACACACCTTTTTTTCAAATGCCTCTGAAACAGAAATTAGCTAACAACTAAGTGACTGTGCAGAGACAGAAAAAATGTGTATACATGGACATATTCACCTGTTTCTGTGTAAAGGAGTTTAAAATAATAGAACTCTGGCTTAATGAGATGCAAAGTGAAATCCACGTATGGTTTTGCTGGGCTATTTAGTTATGTTCTTCCCACAACTATTGAGCTGACTCTCCTAGCATTCAATGAGCAGACAGAACTATTGACACGGTCAACTTGCTGCCACAGACAAGCCTGTAGAAGTCTAACACACACTTTCTTTCCAGCATGACATATAACACTATGATAGGCACAATGTGTACCAATTGTCTCCTTTTAACCAGTAGAGAAACATATTTTGAGATACTGTTTATGAGTATTCTAGCATTACCAATTCTGTATTTGTGTAATGACATGCTAGCACAGCACACAGGTGACTCTAAAAGTCAAAAAACCCTATGAAGTAAGATTCTTCTCATTTATTTTGCTACTGAAGCATTCTGATTCCTTCTCCATATTTTCACTGTAGCTTTGTACTTATCTGATTTAGTTTTTCTATATTGCTTACTACTGCCTTCCTACTGCTTCTCTGCCTCAGCCTGCACAGCACAGGATTTTGGCATTAGTCTTTACCTATTATAATTTGGAAAACACGAATGCCATGAAAACCAAAGTCAAACAAGTTAAAAGTTCATCTCATTTATACAATGCTGCTAGGAACAGCATTTTGGTGTTTTCTATGGAAAGGAAATTTGTTGCTCAATCTAGCCTCATCCCAATTAATATGGCAAACCAAATGATGGCAAAGAGAATCTGAATGAAGACATTTTTAGCTTATAACTATTACTGCTACTATTGCAATGAATATAAGTAGTAGAAAATTTATGCCATACTTTCACTCCAATCACTTCAGCTTGGAAGTTTCTGGCTTACCCTCTTTGTTCTTTAGTTCCTCACATATAATAATACTTGCTTTTCCTCTGACTTTTATTCCACATAATTGTTAATACTTGTGCAGTAGAAACTCACATTTTAAACAGTTACATAAAACACTCTTATTGAAAAGCTTAAATTAGTGACACTAATTTAATATGTTGATGTGATGATTGGTATTTTGTATAAAGTATTATTACCTGTGTCAGGAGCGAGCCTGAATTTTTCTGCTCCTGTGCCATGCAGCGTGTAAGTAATTTCTGCATTGGAACGAATATCTGCATCCGTAGCAGATACCTGCATTATCAGTTTGCCAGGAAGGGCATCCTCAGGAACAGAGTCAGTGTACAAAGCCTGCAAGATTTTAAAGTTACATTGAAAGACTAACCATGTGAAGTAAGAAGAGCTTGGAAAGAGGAGTAGAAGGAATAACAGATGAGAGAATATCCTGTTTGGATGGTATGTAACATACAAAATGAACCAGAAGGTGAAATACTTGACAATAAAATAATTTATGATTTTCTAATGAATTACCTCACATATATGAGATTATTCAGAAAGGTGATTAATACTGCAACCATAGGGACTGTTAACTATCACCACATAACTGAGAAGTATAAAAACTTGTAACTGATAAGTAAACTCATTCCAAAAATAGGAGTTCTAAATTTTTGGTAATTGCGTTTTTCCCAGGTTTGGTAAACTATCTTTTATAGGTCTAGTTCAGCCTTGAAGAAATTCATACCTGCCTTTTTTGTAATGGCATAAAAAAAAGCTTTCAGTTTCAGTAAAAACACACAGGATTTAAAGGTACTAAGCACTCTTACAGCTCATCCATTATCAGGGATGTGAATTAAATTAGAAGGATTAAGCCTTACAACAAAATAAAATACACAGATGTACCAGTCTCTATATAACTGCAATCATGTATATACAAATAAGCAACACAAACTAACACTGACTAAGAAAAAGACAAATGCTCATTTTATATATGATGCTTCCCATACCAAGGGAAAAAAAAACAACCCAACTTCATAGAATCATAGAATCCTAGGGGTTGGAAGGGACCTCGAAAGATCATCTAGTCCAATCCCCCCTGCCAGAGCAGGGCCACCTAGAGTACATCGCCTAGGAACGTGTCCAGGCGGGTTTTGAATGTCTCCAGTGAAGGAGACTCCACAACCCCCCTGGGCAGCCTGTTCCAGGGCTCTGTCACCCTTACAGTAAAAAAATTTTTTCTAATATTCAACTTGAACCTCCTATGCTTCAATTTACACCCATTATCCCTTGTCCTATCACTGGTCACCACTGAGAAAAGCCTAACTCCATCTCCCTGGCACTCACCCCTTGCATATTTGAAAACATTGATGAGGTCACCCCTCAGTCTCCTTTTCTCCAAACTAAAGAGACCCAGCTCCCTCAGCCTTTCCTCATAAGGGAGATGTTCCACTCCCTTAATCATCTTAGTAGCTCTAACTTGCAGGGTCCATCTTTCTATTATTTTTTTCCATTCCTTATTTTTCATGTCCATTTTTGCAATGAGGTAGATGGCTTTGTAATAAGAAACATTTATGGAATATAGATCACTAATGCTGTTGCATCAACAACCTTAGGATAATATTCCAATCTTTTCAACTTTTAACATAGGAAATGCACAAATACATCAACTGACTGATGGTATGCAACCTTCTTTGAGACTTTGCTTCCTCAAGAAAATAAAGCATTTAGAATATCATGGCTGCAGCTTAATTCCTTTTGTAAAAGTATGCAGTCACATAGGAGAAATACACTAGAATCATCCTCGTACTCTTCAAGTGCCCAGTGTTCAAATTACATGACTGAATTGGGTTTTTTACTATTTAAGAAATCCATCCATGAAATTACTTTTCTTTGACAGCATTCTATTTTAATAGCCCAAATTTCTGTTAGTAAAATAAAAGGAATTCCTGTTTGTCAGTTTCCTGAGATGCAATTTCAGAGGAAGTTTATATTTTATGTATTGAAGCAGCCAAACACTAAAGATAGAAGACTGTGCCTACCTTTTCGCAGATAGGGCTGTTATCATTAGCATCAAGGACTTTAACCTCCACCACAGCTTTAGTTGCAAAGGTCCCATCAGTAGATGTAATATTTAGAAGGTAATTATCCTTTTCTTCTCTGTCCAGAGGCTTTTTGACATAGACCTTCCATTCATTTTGTATATTTTCAATAGCAAACTGTCCCAAGGGATCACCTCCTGAAATATAAAGATACATTTAGTTAAAGATGAGAGAGATTCATACTATTGCTCTATCAAAATTAAGTTATAGCTAAAGAGAAAAAAACCCAAATGCAAATAAGCAGCCACTCTCTGTGAATTGATAGCTTTTTCCAGCTAGAAATTGTCAGTAGATGCTCATATGACAAGTTTAACTGCAACCAAAATCAATAAAAATCAATGTAGAAATTAATGTAGCATTATATATAACATCATACATATGCATTTAGACATATGCTAAATAACAAATGCCAATAAAATATTCCACTGGAAATTAGTAGTCTATTATTTTGTGAAATTTCTTTGTTTTTTAGCTACATCACTACTTTCAGAGTATTTTAAAATAAAATTTGATTTATAAGTAAACAACAAATGTAGAAAAGCATATTAAGCAAGGCAAATGTGAAATGGAAAGCAAAAGACCCTTTTTCTAAAATTCTTTTTTTTCTCTTGAAGTTTTTAATATTCATATTAAGACGTACACATTATTTCTTTGCAGCTCTACAGTTTAAATTATTTTTTAATAACTTGGAAGTTATATTTCCCATCGTTCCAGGTCCCCTTAAATGATTATTCTGAAACAACTCAGAAAGATTTACCTGTAATGTAATAAGAGACCTGTCGGTTGGTTTCTTCTGTATCTGCATCAGTTGTACTCAGGATGGCAATTACTCCACCAGGAGGGTCATCCTCACTGACTGTTCCTTTATATATCTCTGCAGTAAATCGTGGAGGATTGTCATTCACATCTGTAACAGTCACTTCAACCACTGCCATAGAAGACAGTTGAATTTTTTCACCTCGGTCAGATGCAATCACTGTGATTTTGTATTTGCCTCGCTTCTCATGATCGAGTTCTTTGAGAGTGGTGACCCAGCCAGTTTCCATGTTTATAGCAAAACACTCTATAATATCTAGTTCTTGAGAAGGATCCAAGCTGTAAGTAACCTGCCCATTGGGTCCTGAATCTAAATCAGTTCCTTTAACCTGGATGACTCTTGTTCCAGCTGGCACATTTTCTACAATGAATGCCTCATATGGATTGGACTCCAAAACTGGTTTGTTATCATTTGCATCTTTTACCTGGATGCTTACCTCCACTGAGGAGACAACATTATAATCTTCATTTGCATACTGTGCTTGAACTGAGAACTGGTACCATTTAGTTGTTTCATGATCAAGGCTCTTCTCAAGTTTCAACTCTCCAGTCCGTCGGTCCATCACAAAAATATCATCTCTATTACTTTCAGGAGTGTTCCCTTTAATCAGACTATATACTAATGTCTGATTATGTTCTGCCTTGATAATGTCTATCTCAGTCCCAACTGGAATGTTCTCAGAAACTGTGTAAGAGTAAAATGGCTCTGAAAATTTTGGAAGAGGCACTTCTGGTGGGAGTATTCTAGCATAGACAGGAACAACAGACTCTTTTTTGGGGGTTCCACCATCGACTGCTCTAACAAAAAAGGTCAGAAACTCATTTTCTAAACCAATTAAGCTTTCTTTTGTAGTAATTATACCAGACAGTGGATCAATTTCCAAATTTTCTTTAACATTTTCAGACTCTGCTTCAATAGCGTATGTGATGTCTGCATTTGTACCCTCATCAGCATCGGATGCCCAGACTTTAACGACAGAAGTACCTCGTGAAACATCAGATCCAATATTTACTTTATACTCTGTTGCTCGGAATTGAGGAGCGTTATCATTGTCATCTGTAAGTATTACATTAACAGTACAGAAAGCAACTTTTCCTCCTGAATCTTTGGCCATTAAACTAATGGCAATTACTTTTTCTGCTTGTGTTTCACGGTCAAGCTTTACAGAGGTAAATATCTGCCCTCTCTCATTTGTGTAAAATCTCTCTTTTGCAAAGTCATTCACAATGTGGTAAGTGACGTGGCCGTATGTTCCAGAATCTTCATCTGTTGCTTTAACTTCAGTCACCAAAGAATGCAATGGAGCATTTTCAGCTAGTTCAACCTCATATTCATTCTGGCTGAAAACAGGACTGTGCATATTGGCACTGGTTACAGTTATATGGACTTGGGCTGAGCTTCTGAAGACCCCATCAGAAACAGACACATTAAGATTATAATGTGACTTCAGTGTCTGTCTGCGTAGGTTTGAGATGGTGATAATACCAGTTTTACTATTAATCACAAAATTCTTCTGGTCATTGCCTGTCAGAATGGAGTACTCCAGATTGTCAGCATCTGAACTATCTGCATCAGAGGCTTGCACACATGTCACAAAATGCCCTCGGGGAGCCAGTTCACTAATTTTAGCTTCATAAAGCAATTGGTTAAAAAGAGGAGGGTTATCATTGAGATCAGTTACATGAACAGTGACAACAGTATCACTGCTTAAGGGCAACATGCCACCATCTATGGCCCTTACTAATAATTTGTGTTGCTTAATTAGTTCATAGTCCAGAGTTCTTGCTGTCAGAATGAGTCCGGTGCTGCTGTCTATGTGGAAGTAGTCATGACTTTTACTATTGTCCTCAACCAAGTGATAGGAAATCCCTCTGTTTGTTCCAGAATCGGTGTCTGTAGCACTCACTTGTACAACAGATGTTCCAATGACAGATGCCTCAGAAAGGGTTGCAGTGTAAGACTGCTCTGTAAACACAGGAGGATTATCATTGATGTCTTCCACTATTATGTCTACAAACACATGAGCATGTGCCCCAGTTAAAGAGTCTGTTGCTCGAATACTCAGCTTGTAGGCTGGATGAGACTCAAAATCAAGAGGGGAAACAACATTTATAACTCCAGTGTTGAAGTTAATAGTGAACTGATTGAAAGGATCTCCATCTGTAATACTGTAAAACACCTTCAGTCCTTCTGGGCTGTTTGCTTGAACATGTACCACAGGACTATGAAGCTGAATGTTTTCTGGTATCTCTGCACTGTAGAAAGGCTTTTCAAAAACTGGCATAGCTTTACTCATAACTGTAATTAGGACTATAACTTCAGCAGAAAAAGCAGGGTCTCCTCCATCTTTTGCCACTACTGTGACCAAATACTCCTTATTTAGTGTGTCTGGTTCAAACTTCTTCTTCAATGAGATTTCACCAGTGGGATCAATTTGGAAATGTTCATGATGTTCTTTGAGGTAGTAATGCACCTCTCCATTTCTGCCTGTATCTTTATCTACTGCAGTGACACGCTGGATAACATAGCCTACTTCAGAGTCTACTTTAACAACAGCATAATATGGAAGATTGACAAAAAATGGAGCATTATCATTTACATCTTCCACTGTGACTTTAACTACAATGTGTGCAACAACTGATAATTTATATTCCTCTGTCACTTCTATGACCACATCAAAAGATTCTTGCTGCTCACGGTCAAATGGTATTCCTGTTGTTGAAAGGACTCCTGAAGTTGGGCTTATTTTAAATCTGCTGTCTGGATTCAGAATATGGTAAAATAAAGGCTCATTTATTTGATTCCCTATAGCAGTAACAACAGCTATTGTTTTTGCCTCTGTGGAATTCTCCTGCACCGTTGCAGAGTAAGAACTCTGTGTGAACTTCAGCTGGCTTGCTTTGCTTTCTTTCACATTAATTTTTACAGATGCAGTGCTTGCAAATCTGCCATCAGATGCTCTCACTGTTAATTCATATCTGCTTCTTAGCTGAGTTGTATTATGTACTGTTATGTCTCCAGTCTTAGGATTTACTGAAAATTTTTCTCCGATGTTGCCATCAATAATGGAATAAATTAATTGTGAAAAAGTGCCTGAATCTGCGTCAGTGGCATTTACGCTGATGACTTTCACGCCTTTATAGGTTGGAACCAAAATGGATGTCTCATACAGCTCCCTTGAAAACACAGGGGGGCAATCATTGATGTCAATTACATAAATAGTAACATTAGCTGCATATTCTGCATATAACCTTGGTATCCCCATGTCATATACTTGCACTGAAAAGTGGAAAATATTCGTCTCTTCATAGTCCAGACTCATAACTGTTCGAATTGCACCAGTGCTAGAATCAATAGCAAAATACCTGCGGACAGATGGTTCAACAATCTGATAAACAAGCAAAGCATTAGATTCCTTATCAGCATCTGTAGCTCGAATTACTAATGGGATATTCTTGTCAGTCAGAACCACACTATTAATTGAAGCTGATTCACTGATGAGTCCTGTATATTCAGCCTGTGTAAAAACTGGTGAATTGTCATTCTCATCCTGAAGATGTACCAAAACTGTTGCATTAGTGGATAAGCCAGCCATGTTTGTTCCTTGCACTGTTAGAGTATAAATAGGCAAAGTTTCAAAATCAAGTACCCTCTGAGAAACAATAACACCTGAGTTTGGGTTGATAGCAAAAGCATCACCTATATTACCATCCTTTATTTCATAAACTACAGAAGACTGACTGTACGCTGTAACCATTCCAACAAAACTGCCAATGCTGGCACTTTCACTGATTTCTGTAGAATATTCTTTTGCTGTGAATCTCGGCGAGGCATTATCAGAAACTGTAACAAATATATGCACAGAGGTCACTTCACTCATTGGACGATCTCCTTTGTCTGTAGCTTTTACCATCAGGTTGTACTCTTCCTGGTTACTACGATCTAATTCCTTTGCAGTTTTTATCATTCCCAAAATGGGATCTATAGAAAAGGAATTTCCAACATTCCCTGTAAAGAAAAAAGGCAAGTAACTAAGACAGGCATAAAAATGTAAAGGATAATTTCTTATTCAGCTATATATGAAAAGAGATCACATAGCAAATATTAATAATGAGAATTTTGTTCAAAAGATGTTTTTTAGCTTCTATGGAAAACTTTCTGTATTCAACAGTTAGCACAAATTTTAAGTTAACTTCTAAAAACTTTGCATAAAACGAGTCAGCAGGGCCATCCAAGCCTTAAAAATAAACGCAGAAAGACTGCTTCATTTTCATTAAAAACTTTAAAAAGATAACAAGTATTTTGCAAGTTTCAACATTTTAAATTATGTATTTTCTTAAAATTATCTTTGTCATTGAGTTTATGTTTAAGACAACTTAAATATCAACTGAAGCTGATAGGAAATTATATTGAGAAGTTAGCACTAGTGAAACAAGTTACATTTTATGATCTAAAAAAACTGCACTGCTTTTAAAACCAGTAGTGTTTTAATTAATTCACACTTATGAATTTTAGCTGCTTATACAAGTATTGTTTAAATAGCTGCTTCAAAATTAAACTGAGTTGGACGAAAAGTTATTTCTCTCCTAACCTCACATGAATATAAAGGAAGTTATTTCCTGTGATAGTATTAAAAAAAAATAAATCTACCTATTGAAGATTAAAAATTACCGTTTGATAAACATTTTTTCCCTTATATTTTCAAATATATAGCTAAACTACACTGCACACAATATTCAAGTCATGTATGAAATACAGTTAAGATTTAAAACTTTACTTCCTTAAAAAAGTACATTATTAAAGCTATGTTCTCAGCATAGAAAAAATTCATTAAGAACTTCTGAGTTATGCATACAAGTAGGCAAGGGGGGGGAGGGGTGTTGGTGTTTTGTTTTGGGTTTTTTTGGTTGTTTGGTTTCAAAGAAAATCTAAAAACAATGGCATTCTTAGGATATCCCATTACAAATCTAAGCAGCCATTACAAACATTTAAAGAATGTTCCTTCCATATGCCTAGAACATTTATTATACCACTTCAACCTCCCAGCAGATTACAGCTTTGTATAATAAACCAAAGAAAGTCTAGAATTACAAAAAGCTAGAAAAAAATGAAGAGAACAGGCTGTAACTTCATTCAAGACAGTACATATACGCATTTTTTTCTTGCCATGTTTCACCCCAGTTACAGTACCTAAATAGTTCAGGACCTTGGTTACTGCAGGCTTCTATGTAGATTTAATGGACTGAACCAAAACTCACTTCCACCTGGTAACTGATCACTATGCCATCCTGGTTTTGTAATGTTCAAAATTGCCATAATTTGAATTGCATTGTTATAGGAAAGTTCAAAAAGATACTGACATTAAAACTAAGGAGCAGCATCTAATACTCTTGGTCTGGCCTGCAATCTGAAAGAAGCCTTAATACCAAATTGGATAGCTACTAAAGATTATCTTATATATTTTTCTTGAGTTAGAACAGCAGTCCCATTATTTACAGTCATTCAGAAGGAACCACAGAAAACAACCACTTCCTTGCTAAATCTAGCAGGAAGTTTAACTTTAAAACTACGGGTCTTTAGTGGTATTTGTAAATTATTTGTAAAGTATTTGTAAATTATTTCTGATCTCTTTTCTTTCACATTTTGCTGGACACAAAAGTGGCCATTGCAGGCTCATACTCTTTTTATCAAATCCTTGCTTTGCCTATGTCACAAAATATCAATACGTTATAAAAAAGATTGCTTTTTTTAAGATTTAGCCTCTATCTAATGCTCCTGTAATTTCTAAAGAAAATACCTCTTTTAAAGGTAGCTTTTTCTTCTAGTGCTACTAAAATGTTGCAAATGTAAGGATAACAAATATAGATAAGGGAGGCAGATGAATATTGGCCATTGCAGTTTTCTTTTAAATGTTTCTAGCCTATATCTTAAAGGCACAGAATATGACACATGCACCAGTACTGCCCTCTGTTTCATAGCTATTTTTTAACAAGTCTACAGTTGAAACAAAATATTAGCAAGTATCATATCAAAATAAACTGAAGATATGAGAAAGTCAATATACCTGAATCAATGGAGTACACAATTTCTGCATTTTTTCCTTTGTCCTTATCTAAGGCTGTAACCTGGAGTACGGCTGATCCAACAGCTGATGACTCGTACACTCTTCCTTCATAGGAGGAGCTTGTAAACCATGGAGCATGATCATTTGTGTCACTAACATTGATGATGATTCTGGCATAGTTGCGCTTTACAGGAACATCTTGATCTCGAACCTGAAACAATCAGCATGGTACCAGTAATTCACACTCTTATTTCAGGAGTTCTTCAAATATTAGTAATTGTTCAACGCTCAATCTTGGTACCAGTCAAAAAGACCACATACAAATTAAACAAACACATAAAAGTTTGAATTAAGGGGATGAATTAAGAAGTCATTAAAAAAGACCCATTTTTAATTTACAGAAGAAATTATGTGCTTATTTACCATTACTGTGAGAATATGCTGTTTCATGGTCTCATGATCCAGTTTTTCTGAAGTATAAAGCGAACCAGTAGCAGGGTCCAGACGAAATTTTTTAAGACTGATGGGATCAGTGCTGCCCTGCATAGTATAAATCAGTTTATTCTTCTCATCTCTGTCTGTGGCACTGACTTGCAGAATTTCTGTCTCTGGTATGGTGTCTTCAGGTATAACAACTTCATATTTTGAAGCAGAAAACTGAGGCCTGTGATTATTTGTGTCTATAACTTTGATGTACACCTGAAATGATAAAATGTGAAAGCACTGAGGATATTTGGGGAACAGAGATGGAAAGAGGATCATTCATTAAAAATCAGACCATAATATTGAAATAATTCCAATGCAAGATTTTATTTTTTTTTTTCCCCAGGGAAGGAGAGAATGATAAGAGGCATAGGAAAGAACTTCACTAAACCCAAATCTGTCTCACCTTACCCAAAGCCAAACCAGAAATCCACACAATCAAAAACGCATTAGGTAAAGATTACCTTAAAGGGAATGACTTCTGTCTATAGCAAGGTGAAAAAGAATCTCTTAGTAATTCTGGAGTAACAACAATAAAAAAATAAATCTCAATACATATTCCCGGGTGGGTTAAAATCTTTATTTGTGCAGCGTTGGAGTTTTAAGCAATGTTTTCCAAGGCAGAGGATGCACTGTATTACTCCTTATCCTCACATGAAATAATATTTTTATAGCCTCTTACATTTTCAAGCCCAGAAGTGTGTAAAAGTGGTAGAATTCCCACAGAAGCATATTATTTGTAAGAACTGCTGGTATTTTTTGCTCTTCTTAAGTCATGTAGCACAATCTCAACATAGGTAACTGGGCACCAACACTGTTTCTCTGACGTTAAATTAACTTTGATGCTTCAAATTGTAGTTTTCCCACACATATTCTGCTGGGTTCACCTATGGGCTCTACAGGCAATGATCTTCGTCTGAATAACAACATCCACTGGAACCACACAAGATCCCTGCACACCCACTTTGACAGCATAGAACTGCTACATAAAAAGGGAAAGATACTCAGCCACCATCCTGTTCCTTCAACAGCAGCAACATCAGACAAGTCACAGTCAATCAGAGGAGTTGGCAGGTGGACAGCAAAGCTCCAAGAGCACATAGCTAAATTCAAGTTCTTTATGTCCTGCACATACAGCTCTGCTTTCAGTCACACAAAGATTAGCTGCTTTGTATAAATTAGTGAAGTGCCACCAACAGGTGTTTAAAATACAGACTTATGGTATCATGAGCGAGTTACATTGCTCTTTGAATCTTGTTTGCCTTCCATTTGTGTCTGGTGGAGTCTAGAGATATAATTTAGACAAAGTACCAAACTGCATGCAGTAGAAACTCATTGAGATTAATCCAAATGGTGTTAAAGAAACAACATACACCTTGCTACAGGAAGATAAAACTTCCTCAACTATTACCTTGTAAACCAGCATCTTAAGTTAGAATTTGTACCACGGAAAAACAGGTGTAAAGTGTATCACAGGGGTTGATCAAACACATAAAAATTCCTAAAATGCTGATTTCAATTGCAAGTATGTTATCCCAGGTTGCAACTACTATGTAAGATATGTGCTATGCAATATATACAATGAGTTCTTCCTAATGATCAATGTCATACAGGCTGAAAAATGCCAGCAGACATAGGAAGTCTTTGGATATAATTTACAAGTGCTGCCAAGAGGTTAGGGCATTGGGTTGGTAGGATTTTGTTCTATGATTTTTGCATCTAAGTAATGAAGTCTTGCACCAGCCCTAGAGGCACCACAGGGAAAAATGATTAATGGAAGTGAGAATCTGGGAAGACCCATGTGTGGAACTCTGGATAACTTTGCATTATAATATAAGAAAGTCTGGCCAAAAACTGTGATATTGCCTGCTCTGCCAGCTGAAATAACTGTCACCAGAAAGAGTATTTTCACTGAGGGTTCCATCTGGATAATAAAAAAGAACAGAGAAGCATATAAAGGGGAACATAGGAACAGAGCTGAAGATGGAATCTCAAGAGTCAAAAGCCAGATACAGAATAAAAAGCCACACAAGGAATAAAATTGTTTTAAGCTTATTTGAAACTGTGAAACAACACGATTGGTAAGCAAGATGATCAGGTGCTGCAATAAGCTGGTGAACAGAAACAAATCACCAAGACGAGATGGGAGAAACCCCCAGGTCCTGCCAAACTGCATGTTTTTTTTTAAAAAAGAGGAAAAAATACAGGAAATGTGGCAATCCTCCTGCTGTTACAGACACTGTTAATACTACTGTGCTGCACCTCCAGGCAGTGAGATAGGCAGGGAGGCATGCATGTGTACATGGCACTGATACCTCAGCAGTCATACACACAAACCCTTAATGTTTTCAGTATTTGTAGTCCTAGGCATTGCAAGCCAGTGAGTCATAACCCAATATATAGTACATTTAATGTATTATTCATAAACATCGGTGGTTATCCAGGGTTTGAAACAGTTGGGTAGAAAATATACAAAATAACTATCACTGCTTTTTATAGGAAAATGCTGCATCCTGTGATTTATCAGATTTCTCGGCAAATAGAAGAAATGACAAATAAATTAATCATTTGGCACATTGATAAAATCTGTGGCAAGCTGTTGCTATGGAAACTAAGGAGGTTGTTTTTTTTCTTGTTTTTGTCATGGATTAGAAACTGATTAAAGACAGAAAACAACGAGTTGGAATACATATTGATTTATAGTGGGAAGAGAAATTAACAGTAGGTGATCCAAGATACATAGTAGATCAACTTGTAAAATATATTCACTAACAAATACAGCTGGAAAATGAACAGCAGATGATGTAACAAAGCAACAAAAGCACAGTTGGGGTGTTTTGTTGTTTGTTTGGGTTTTTTCTTTTATTTCTGTATCAATAAACTACTTCTAAATCCCTCTTGGAAGAAGAAATACTGAAGATGCCAATACAGTCACTTACATAGCATTTCATCAAAGATACCTGCTCACTGAACACTGCTCTTCAGGAAATTGAAACCAAATGAAGATGGTCAAAGAATTTTTAAAAAATGCAGAAAAAAACAGCTGCCAACAGAAACCGAACTACATAAATATATTTTTATAACTAAGAGGTTAAAAGATCATATACCATTACAGCTCTTAACTTATGGATTCTATGCTTTCAAAATGAACATGTCAACAATGTTTTCATCCAGTTCCCACCCCTCAATAAATTTAGACTCAAAAGAAAAAAAAAATTAAGCAAAAAGATAAAGTATCAAATTTGATGGATTTAAGTAAAAAATGTTAAGTCATATAAATTTCCCTCCAGATAAAAAATATAGAAACGTGGGTCAAACCCTCAGATGGGAGGTCATGTAATTCCAGGGCAACTGCATTAGATGAGACTTTGGAGCAGAAGACATGTCCACCTGTACTGCTGGTACTACATAAAATCCAATACAAGAAAACAGAATGGAGCATAACAAAAAATTGTGCAAAGTATTAGGTTAGATTTCAGGAATGTAGTGACTGGTAAACTAACATTGGTACCTGCACGACTAACCACATAACCTGCTTAGCTGAGAAGTGACCTGTTGGTAGTATCATCAGGAGGAGACTTAGCATCAACTTCCTGAGCATTAACTAGTGAGGCAATTAGAACAGCCTTACCACTAAGCACATAAAGAAATAGCCTCCAAAAAGTACTGCTGGGATGAGCAGGTAAAAAGATAGCTCATCAAAATGTATAGCACTATTAGATATGAATTATTAACAAAAATACATAATGACTCAGTCACTATGAATGCCTGGCTCAGGTATTCCATTATCTGTCAGATTACTTGCTCAGGCATGCATTTTTTCTCTACAGTGGCAAACACAACTACAAATACACAATTTGATCTACTAGTGCAATCATTTTAAATGCACTTAAAATCCAAAGTTTATCATAGATTCAAGTGGAAGGGTTTTTTTATCTCCATACCTTAGGATTCATTTCTCACTTACTGCTACTTTATGCCTCCCTGCAGATTCTGGCAGGTAAGTATAACATGAACCGATGGGCACCCGTTTGTTTACTTGGCTAACTGCACCCTGGCCTGCTTTAATAAAGGAAGCAACAGAGAGGGGGAAAGGAATTATTCCTCTCTATTTGGCATCCACTAGTGGGACTGTAGATCCACAACATTTTTGGGCCCTGCAGTCCAAGAGAAATTTTGACAAACTGAAACAAACCCAGTAAAGGGCCATTAAAATCAATGGGGATCTAAAAGCTCTCTATCCAGTGTGTAAAGGAGGCTGCAGGAGAGAGAGAGAGAGAGAGACATTTCTTCAGGTTGCACAGTGAAAGGACAAGAGGCAACACTCACAAGCTATAAGAAAACTACAATTAGACATTAGAAAAAAAATTCTTGACAAGGAGAGCTGCTAAACACTAACATGAAAGCATGCTGCATGAGGTGGCAACCCCTGTCATCCCAGGAGCTTAGAACTTGACACATCCCTGAACAACTTCATCCAACTTTACAGTTTGTTCTGCTTTGAGCAGGAGTTTAAACCAAATGGGCTCCAGGGGCTTCCTCCAATCCAAGCTATTAAATAAATGTTTTAAACCCTTCTTTCAACACAAGGATTCTTATCAATGCTGACAGGTACTAGGTATGAGATGTCCTTTAAAATATAAGGGAACTAGGTTTTCCTGTAAATTGTTAAGGCCTTAAAATTAAATGAAAGATACCTGAAGTAACAATTGTGAGTGCAATTTTAAAGACCTGCATAGAAAAATATGGATTTGCCTGCCTGAAAACAAAATACATGAAAAGCTTGTGTTATTCTAAAGTAACATTATTCTAAGTAACAATATTATTATACAATAAAAACAACTACATATATTATCAATGAAATTATAATACTAAATTCAAATGAAATATATTATCTCACTAGAAAGAAGCTGCATAATTGGGAGGCCCACCCTAAAGAAGTTTGACATTAATAGACCATAATGTGCTCTCAAAATGGTCTGAAACTAAAGAAATGTGACATATATTGCAAGGCTATGCAATTACTGTTGCACAATTGCCCTCACTCACTGGCTTCACTGAGAATGATACAACTTGGTTACACACAGAACAAAGCAGCCCAAGATTATTTAGGGGAAGGACTAATAGTTATCTGACAGGGGAAACCCAAATTTGTATCAGAATGCATTGATTATTAGTAAGTTACAGAGGAGATGAGTGCCACTGACAAAATATACTCAGTGCATAACATTTAAGCATGGTGTTCCTTCGGATTGTTTTAGCCTAATTTTTCAGTTGCTGATTCTATGTGGTGTGTAAAGTTTCCTACTCTCTCCATTCACAAATACATTACACTTACATTTTTACACGAGAATTTTCATAACAAGAAGTTATATTATCCAGAGATAATATAGTTGTATTCCAGTTCTAAAATGTCCCTCCGGAGCAGTGCAGTGCACTCTCAAAGCATAATATCTATATAAATTTTGCATAAGCAAGATTAAATATTGGCCAGAGCAAAGCAATAGATAAAATGCTGCAACTAGCTTTAAATAATCTTAAATATTACATTCAGTTAAAACACATGTAATGGATGTAACAATGACTGAAGTGGCTTACAAACAGAATTTTTTTATTCTCCCTCCCTCAAACAACCCAATAGTTCATATATTGCTACTTACATCCTGTAAATAACCTTTTCTATTTAAGGCCAAAACATGAGAATCCAAAAGCACTATTAATTTTTTGTTTTTTTCTTTCCATGATATTCCTTTCCAGTACAACACCAGTCATCTCTAACATCATCTGTAAAGCACCACTACTGGTAGGACAGTAGTGTAGGCCTGGAATTTTTTTGTCCTTGTTTTGCATCATGCATTTGGCATTTAGATGCATAAAAAATTCTAGCAGCCTCCACGCCTACTGCTGCTGTATTTTTCAAAAAAGCTATTTAACTAAAGTCCTGAGAGTGAAATGCTCTACAGATGTTAATGGCCTGAGGCCAGCCAATGCCTTCTAGTTCAAAGTCAGATTCAACACACGGTTTTTACACAATAAGATTTAATTCCTTGCACTCCTCCCCAGTGTCTTGAAAAATGTAATTTCCTTTTTCAAATTAAACACAAAATTACTTACTCTGCTGTTAATCAAGGTCTGATAAATTGTCTACTGTATTTCCAATGTTTACAACAATTACTTTGTAAACTAAAAGCTGAGTACAGCATATTGTTTTTTCCCATGTATGCACTCAGTATTCAGATTCTTTTTTCCTTGTCACTCCATTTTAACTGTTTATCAGCTCTCAGAAGAATACAACACAATATCAACACTCAAACTTTAATCATCATTATTTCAGCAGAGAGTAACGGTATTTATTCACTGAAAGCCATAAATCATGCCTTCAACTTTGATTTCTCATCAACATTTTTAATTTCCCCAAAGTTAAGCCTCATCTGAAATGCATCTTCTCAACGATAGTCCCAAGGGCTATCTTAAACAGATCAGACCATTTGGGTGGGCCAGGAGTTACAGGGGAGATAAAAGAATCAGTTAAAATCAGGAGACTGTTCATGCCCCAACAGTTGCAGAGTTTGAACTAATTCATGCTCCTCGATCTATGTACCACAGTAACTTGACACTCGGAACAGCAACAGCATTACTTGTGCTGATCCCACAAGCAGGGGAAAAAGGAAGACAAAGCAAAGGAAGTCTTTGTGTTTGCTTGTAACAGAAACCACCACCTCTGCTCCTACCAACTCTGGCTGAGAAAGGAAAGATACAAAAGAAAAGTAATATAAAAAGCAATCACAGAAATAAGAGATGATAAATTTGAGGCTACTGCTGCCAACTATTCTGCAGAAGACCGCTGTGGTAGATGTTTATAATGTTCACCCAGCTTTACAAAATGCTAAACTAACAAATTCACTTAAAGATACTGGACAAAAGCTACACTGTGCACTTCTCAGAAGAACTAAATGAATCATGTAACCCCTTGGAAGAGATGGGGTGAGGGTTAAACTGGTTTTGTGACCTTCCAATTCTTGGCTGTATCAGAAAACAAAGCAAATTGTGGTTTAGCTGTGACAGCTCAGGATGCCTGAATGCATTCAGCTATAGAAGCAGCAGCAGAACTGGATCGATCTGCAGTCATCGAAATCACAAATTCAGCCTCTATGAGTCCCCAAGCTACCCCAATATACCTTTCATGGTGGCATTTTTGACTGCAGACTTGGGAGGGGTTAGGTAAAGTGTGTGTGGAAAGCCTCCTGATATCTAACATTCCCAGCAAAGGGAATCCGCTTTTAGTTGGATTTGTGTTTCTTCTAATTTTTTTCAAACTAACTAGTGAATTCTACCCTGCATTCTGCAATCAGTAAAAATGAATCTGCTCAACAGTTTTACTACAACCAGGCAATAAATTTACAGCAGGGCTATTGAAACCTTCTATGGTGGTTCTCAGCACCAGCAGCAGGGGTACCATGGCTACGATAGCAGCAAGTTCTCACTGCATGATGTGTTGTCTATGCTTGGAAATTCACAGTTTAGAGTATCATCCACAATTGTCACCATTAAAGGAAAAGACATCTCTCAAAGGAAACTGTTAACCTTGCAACCTTCTAATATTGAATTCAGTCTATTTGACTTATCAAGTCTCTAGATATTCAGATAACTCAATAAAGATTCTGCTTTAAATGCTAACATTGACAAGAAACATCCTTCCCTCTGGCTAAAATGAAGAAGACAATATGGAAGGCATTAGAAAAGAAAGCAGAAAAGCATACATTCTTCAAAGAAGTAGAACAACAAGAACCGCATTCATAACAGATTCCCATGTTCAGAAAAGAAAACAGCAACACACTTATTGCACTTTGAGGTCCTGAGAGAAAGGTCAATTATAGGGGTAGGTAACACAGACACATCACTCTCCCAGTCCAATAGTCTTTTATCAGTAAATAATTCCTTTCTATTTGGAAGAGATGTGGAGCTTCTCTATACTCATGGCTCCATTCACACCAACCTCAGCTAAGTCTTACTTCCATAGATATATTTAGGCTGGGGAAAGAAACTAGATGGGAAAAACAGGAGGTATCATAACCTACTTTACTGTGATTTATTTCCAACAGTGTCTCAGAAGAATTCTGCCTTAAAGTCAACTTATTAGTTGAACTGCAAAGAAATGCCACCACTGTGGAGAGTGAGTAAAACAGTGATTTGCAAAAACTTGGTTTGTCAGAGATCGCTGCTTTCTGGGGAATGTTCAGCAATTTCTATGTTCCACTGAAGCTAGAAGAAAATTCTCAGGAAGATACCCAGAGATGTCATCACCTAAACCTTGTTACTATAGGCAGACCATGAAGAAGGGCAGCTCAGTTTCATCAAATGACAACTGGACATTGTACAATCTGTCATTCACAGATCTTGGTAGGGCAGGAACAAACTAAGCAACCTTACAATAGCTGTCTTTTAAATTGGAAGTGAATTAATCATATTATTTAGCAATTTGGGGAAAGCTGGATAAAGAGGAGTAATTCAGATAAGTATCAATCCTCTTCGTGTGAGTAAATCGTGTGGAGGGGCTTAGTTTCTATTTTCTTTTACATGCAGAAACATGATATAACATAAAAGCTTGCTTCAGACTAGAGAGCACAGTAACACACAACCTTCCAGCTGGACCACTGAACAACATGGCTTTATGAGTATCAGAATCCAATTCTATTTCAGTGAGTCCCATGCTCATTGTCCAGAATAAATAAAAATAGTAAGAAGAAAATACAACATCCTCCCCACCTCCCAGGTACAAATTCCTTCTTCTGTAAGAGCTTCATTAGAAAGTCCATTACCTGAGTGCTGATAGATCTGGTTCCATCTGTTGCCTCAACTGTCAAGTTGTAATTTGATTTCTGTTCTGCATCAAGAGGTCTGGCGACAATGATTGTTCCAGTGCCCTTATCCACATCAAATCGACTGTCATAGTTGCCACCTTGTTCAGGAAACCAGGAGAGGGAGAAGTTCATAAAACAGAGCACAGTTGCACTGGTTTTGTTTATGATGATGTTCATCTTCAGATGCTTAATGAAGGTGGATCTATATACACACATACTTATATATGCACACTTATTTTAAGCCTTTTGTTTTCTTCTAGACAAAGCTGATTTGTCTGGCTCATGGAAAGTTAGCAGCTAGATTCCTAGAAAGATTCTGTCATTTTTTTTAAACAAGAATTTAAAGATTCCAAACAGCAGGGAACTGCAAGTTACTACTTGAAATGTGATAGTTTATTTTGTGTAGTCAGACTAATTGGTGAAAAAAACCCCTACTTTCTATCAAAATGAACGAAAATCCAAAATCAGATGTACTGATGTACTGTCAAATTTGTTTTTCAGATTAGTGTACAAATTATTGTACTCATATATGACCAGAGATAAGGTTGAAAAAGCTACAGTACCTCCAAAGGATTCTCATCTCAATGCTGAGCATCCAAAGAACTAACTCCAACTGAGATAAGCTCACTAGCTCAGATGAGTGCTAAATGTTTAAATGCGCAATGTTTAAAAATAGCCAACCTCCTTTTCTGAAGCAAATTATATTTACTTCCCTTGTGAAACTTTCAAATTACTCTTTGAAATATAGTAAAATAACTATGCAGATCAATATCTACACTTAGACATTTAAACATTTAATTCATCATCATCATGCCACCCTGAGCAGACTGTCATGAGAATACAATGTCCATTAAGTCCAAATATTGTTAGCAGTGATAAATACTGCCATTTAACTACAATTCCTTTGGATCGCTCAATAAAAATTGATTCCTCCATTTTAGGCAGATTATTCTGGTCAAATCAGTGCTAAGTATTGCAAATCAATTTCTTCTAATTATGTGCATGCCTTATTTTTAATTATATATTAAAAGGTTAGCATTCAAATTTAACACGAGTGGTTTTTTGTTTTTGTTTGTGGGTGTTTTGTTTTTTCTCTGTTTGGTTGGGATTTTTTGTTTGTTTTGTTTGTTTGTTTGTTTTCAAATTTATACTCAATCCAAAAAAGAACAGTAAATACTGAAATGGGTCCCCATTCATATTTTTAAATGAATTTCATCCTTAGAAGGTTCCATTGCATGACAGACATATCAGTTGAGGGAAGATGGGCTGAATTCTGCTTCACTGGATTTAAGATATTTGATACTGACAGAGATAAGGTAGCTTTTCTAGTTTCACTGAAAGCCAACTCCTCTTACTGGCCCAGGTGTTACTGAATCACAAGCAATGGATATAAACTGGACATAAACAAACACAGAACCCTTTTTGTTTTTAATAAGCATACATACAGGACTTTTTTTAAAAGGACTTTTGTATAAGATGTCAGCTTCAGAAAGTGAGTCTCTACCTTTTTTAAAGCTGGAATTCAATACTGTTTTCACAGATGGCTCAAACGTCTCAATGAAGTCATCTCCGTTTTAAGGGAAAAGTACAGTGAACAGCTATGAATCTGTTCATTCGTTTCCCTGATAAAAGAACAAGCTCTCTAACCAACTTTCTTCCTTATCAAGGAAATTATACAGGTCTTGATTAATTTTTGTAGTAGTGGAGATATCTGGTAATCCACTGAAGCAGAACTCAACCCAAACTTCTGCATCTGTTACACTGACAGTGTAACAGCAACAATTTTGGTCAAAGTAAAAACTGCATGCTCTGAATTGATGCTGTATAAATGTAATGATGACAAAACAAAACAAAAACGAACCTGTCACAAATGCAACTGTGAGCACTTTGATTTCCGAAGGGTTAATAAAATAAATATTTTATAAATGTACGCTTTCATTTCAGATCTCATAATCTGGTAATAAATTATGTGATCTCAGCAGATACCTTCTGCTGTACAGTTCAGGTCACAAGCCATCTGAAAGATGTAAAATACTTCACTAGCAAGCTTGTCTCCTGGCTCAGCCAAAAAGAAAGAAAGCATGGAAAGCAAGCACAGAACACAAAGGAAAGCTGTCAATCAAATTAATTCATGCTATTAGAAACAGTAAAAAAGGGCAGTAAAGTGAACACCTATAAGAGTAGCCAGTAAGGTCACAACATGATCACATATCAAACTTTCCAATACACTTTTACTTCGAAAACATTCAAAATCAAAAGGTTTATTCCACAGTGTATGGACAAGTTCTGCTCTTTCCCTTTGGAGTTTCTGTCTCGTTCTAAAAACAGCACAAAAACTTCACCTGCTTTCTGTGTTAAGCATACAATAAAAATTCTGTTAGTGTCCAAACTGTGCTACATGCTTGGAAGGAACAAATGAAAATAATACCATGAGAATTCTATTCAGATGTATATACTGCTCAGAGTGCACAAATTTCAAGCAAACTAAATAAAAAACCAATAGAAAAGTACATTCTCAATCTCATTAACAATTTCTTCTTATTAAAATGAAACTCCATTTCTGTACTCTATGGACGACTTCTGAGGTGTTTTATCTCCTCAAACTACTCACATGTTTCTGACAATATCCATTTCTTAACCCTTCCATTAATGGCAACTCTTTTGTGTATACAAATGTTTCTGTTTGTTGTTGACTGGATAACCCTATTTGAACTAGAGCACATGGAACCTTAACCTCACTCCTTCTCACTAAGTTATTTTTATATTTTCTGCTTTTCTACTCCCAAGTCTATGTGTGTATATGTTTGGGAGAACAGCAAAACAACAGCCTCAGTTCCAAAATAATGTTAATGCAGAGAGCTGCTCCTGTATAAAAACTGAAGGCAGCATCTTGAACTCTTTACTCCCTCTACACACTTGCACAGATCTCCAACACCTTGATTTTTCTAAGTGCAAACATTTTATAGTCAACTATCATCTATTCTGACAAGAACTCTTTTTGTTTTTCCCCAAGAATAAATTAGAGAGAATGTTTTAAATAAAATATATGTAAGTATTTAGGACATTAAAAGTGATTCAATATAATTTTAAGTTCTTTGTGCTTGAAGCATGTATTTAAGAAAAAGATGTGTCTTTCTCATGTGCTTGAAAGCTTTCTGAGGAGTATTTGGCATTTACATAGCCTTGCTACATGTAATATCAGTTTTTTAAACGTTGTTATTAAATGTTGCAGTACTCAGCATCCGTTAGGAAATACAGACCATCAAAACAGACCTTAAAAGTCATTACTTTAAAAAGAATAATTAAAAAAACTGCTCTCCCCAACAACTTAGCACCATTATAATGGCTAAAACTTTCAGCAGTAGCCAAGGTGAAAAGGATCCTACTCTCTCTCGTGCATGTTGTCAAAAAAATTCCCAATCTGACAGGGCTATTTTAAGACCAGAAAAATTTCACTACAAGGTATCTCTCCAGAAACAAGGCTGTAATGTTCTCCTTGATTTCAAAGCACGTAACACAGGACTGAGCCTGGTTTCATTCTCAGCTATACAGTGAACTGTGTATTCCTGGTGCTCATAGGCCTAGGCCTAGTAAGTCTAAAATTAATAAGCACTATTAATTTTGACAAAAGATCATCAATGTATAGTCGTATTACTGACTAGGATTCCCCCTTCAAAGGTAGAGAATAATGTATGACACAGTAATAAGAATATGTACAGGAAGAAGTTTGCTAGGGTTAGGAACAGTGCAAGCTTTCCTTTTAGTACTGAATCAAGGGACAGCAAACTATGAAGCAGCCCAGAGAACAAGAAGCCCATGTGAACAACATAGCATCTCTTTGGGTGTCCTATTGCAAGTTGTGAAAAACTAGCATTTTATTTCTTGCCCTGTCCTACAGTCTACAAGATTGAGTTGATTCATTTTAATTTCACTGATGCAATAGTCAGTAAGTCATTTCCAAAACCACAGCACTACAGATACTTTGCGATGTAATTTTAATCTTGAATATATAGTGGCATTGTTAAAAACTGAAGTAATTTTGATTTATAATTAAATATGGGAAGAAACATGTATCTACAACTAAAGAATGCCCAAATACTGCGTTATTTAGAGGAGCACTTAAGAATTCAAGCTACACCAACCCTCCCATATCTCTTAACTCCATGCATTTGTTTCTAATAATAAAAGCTCTTAAGGCATCCTTACCCGTTATGTCAAACCAAAGTGGTGTTCCAAGAGGCTCAACAGCTATTACACCAATCATGTGAGCCACTGGGTCACTTTCCATCACCGTAAAAGAAAAAAAAGCTTCCTCAAAATAAATGGGCTCTGTGGGTGGGACAGGCTTTGGAATCCATTCTATGTGAAGCCGTGTAGTTGATGATTTTTGTGGACGACCGTTATCTACAGCTTTAATCTGTGAAACAAAAACATTTTTTAGGCTACAAGATCCCCTAAATCATGCTGTCACATAAATGGAAACGTAATAATAAGCTCCAAGCATGTTTGCTTGTGTGCGATATATCCAAAAAGGTTAAGTGTCTCTCAAAGTGCCACTTGCCCTTCATTATCTGGGCAACAAATAGGGAAAAAGCACGCACCACCTGATAGTAGCACAAACTGTTGCCATAAATTGCCTTTTATTTTGCTGTCTTCCTAAAAGAGAGTCAAACTGATTGCCTATGTTCATTATCTGTCAAGTTCTGGAAAAGAACAGCATTTTCTTGATTCCCTTTCTCAACACAAACACCTGAAATTATCCTCTAAAAACAAACTCAAAGTAAACAAACTCACAAAACAGTACTTCTGTATTTGTTGAAGCTTTCTTCCTTCAGACACTGCAATCACCCATCTGTGAGCTACTGAGTGATGAGAATACAGACACAAGAACACTTCACATATTCATGATGTACAAGATTTTGACTCACTGAAAGAATGTCATAGTCCCTTGCTGCAGAATATTTCTTTGATGAAACCACTCCAGTTTTTGGTTCAATGAAGAATTTGCCGTGTTCATCACCATCTTCAATACTGTAAGAGATCTCTGCATTGGGGCCTTCATCTTTATCTGCAGCAATAACTCGATAGATTGGTTCTCTCCTTGCAGTTCTCTCTCGTTCTGGCTTACCACGCTCTGGAAGACGGATTTTGTAGAACTTTTGCAAGAACTGAGGCTTATTGTCATTCTCATCTAAAACCTTCACTATGACCCGTGCAACTGTTGATTTTGCAGGAATACCGTTGTCTGTTACCGTCACCTGTTTTGTTAAAAAAAAATATGTTTAGTGCTCAATTCAAACAGCATCTTTCAACAAATACTCTTTTAAAACCGCTTTTCACTACAACCACTTCCTGCAGTTGCCAAGTAATTCCCTAATTTCAGTTAGTTAGAGACCACTGGGTAAAGCTAGTTAGTGAATATTTACAAAAGGCACAGCAAATGTTTATTCAACTGTTATTTTAACATTTTTGATGATTGATGTATGGTATGTAGGAGTAGACAAGTATATATTAAATCCATTCCACATTTTTCAGTATTGTAACTGAAACATTAATTTGAATTCAGAAACAGCACACTAGTATCACTGATAACTTTGCTGTAATGATATCTTAATGTACTTCCAGCCTAGTGCTTCCTCGCAACTTTTCCATTTAGTAATTTGATTTTACATCCCATGGCAGATGATCTTAAAGGTCCCTTTCAACCTTGAAAATTCTATGATTCTATAAAATCAGCATCACCCTGAGCCAAGTAGAAAAGTGGTGATTTTCAGGAAAACCTAGTTTTCTTTGAATGCATCATCAATTTTGAAGACATGAAAGATGTAACAGAGTACTAAGATACAAGAGAGTAACATGAAACTGACCTAAAATAATTGTATTTTAAAAGTTCCAACTGGCACACAGAAAACAGTTTTAAGTTGGGAAAGCACATTAATTACTACTGTGTAAGCAGGAGTGCAATCAGGGATCAAATTTAATAGCAAACAAGGAATAAACCCACCAACCCATCTGCTCAAAATTTCAATGCTCATTTATTTAGTCAGATGCTCAGCATTTGGCTCATAAGACTTTGCAGACTTTTATTCAAAACTTTAATAATGGGATTCAAAATGGAGGAAGAACAAGGAATTATAAACGATACTAACAAGAACATCCAATACTCTAACCTAGAGAGTAATAAGCTTCATCTGCTGTCTCTATAGAAAATGCTGAAACCAGGAGGATTTATGAACCGTTGTGTGGTACTGTAACCTTAAAAAAGCATGTCTGACTTCTGTACATGTTATTTTGTGATAACTTTGAGTAAATTAACAGGCATGACTGCTAGCAGACAGTTGCCTGTAACACTGCACTTTTGATGTGATCTCTGGCATAAGTTTTAGCCCAGAGCAATGAACACATTCCCACGCAGTGCCTTGCTGCAGCCTGAGAATTCACACAATTCAGGCACCATTCTCAACATGCAACCTGGACATTCAACCTGGTAGGAGGGGTAGGTAGAAGCAATCAAAGCCATACTACACCAGCTGGCTTTAGGGTCAGAGAATGATCCACAGCTCATTTTACTTGCTGTATACATGCAATATAAAACCCAGCACAATATGCATAGGAGTATATTTTATAACCGATATACATAGTAGCGGTCAAGAAATAAGATATACCTGAAGTGCTTTGGGAAACTGACACAGATTTAAAGGTAAGGATATTCAATATACAGGAATAACATGTCTAGTACTAAACCAGGTTTGCCAGTTAATTAACTTTGCTATTACTACAACTAGCATCACACAATAGAGAAAATTCTACCCTATAACTACATATGGGCAGAGTTGTTTCTGAAGTTGACACAGAAATTAAAATCATGATAAAAATTTGGTCCAAAGCTGCATTAATTCAGATTGAAATCTACCAACACAACAGAAAGGCCAGGGAGACTTCATGTACACTGGAGTTCTGCAAAAGGATAGTTTGTGTTACCAAGTAATATATTTACCTCCAATTCTGCACAGTCCTTCCATTCCTTTAAGAAAACCTTTTTACAAATTTCACAAGCTTTTAGTAGTTCATATTTGCTTCTCTGGCTTTAGCTACCACCCAGGAGGAGAGGCACAATAAGGGTCCCAGATAAATCTTAGTATGTAAGTATCACTTTGAATATTAAGCCTTCATTACAAGAACAGTGCTCACACTGCATGGCAACATTGTGAAACTGGAAGACTCACAGTTGTTCATGTGTTTTTCTTCCATGTTGCTTGACAGAGACTGAGAATAAGTATTACATAAATTACAGGTGATGATTAAATGCAGCTAAGTAAATGAATTTTGTTAAAAATTTCATGCTCTGGGCCTCTGAATTTATAATGCGTATTTTGAAACTCATCTGCTCATATGATCGATAAACATGTTATGCAGAAAAAGTCTACTCACTTAGCATATAGTTGTGTTCTCAACATTAAAAGAAAGACTTATATAGCTATTCCAGTAATTACACAGTAAGAAAAGGAAGAAAACAACAAAAAAAGGAATCACACCACTCCTTTTAACAATTGAGTCTTTGAGTGTTTGAAAGCAAATCTTGGTTTACAGAAAAAAAACAAAAAAATTGCATTGCATCTATATCTTAAGCCTTTTCATAAGAAACAACTCCCACCCTCCCATGATACTGTTTTTATAAGATAGGTAGTTTTGCACATTGCAGTATAATGAACACAGAAGAAACTTACTTGTGAAATCTAGTTCTCTAAATAATTTGTATAGTAATCAAGTATGGTAAACTTTTTACAGACTTAAGTTTATAAAAAGAGCAATGAACTGTTTTTCAGAGAACTAAAGCTGTTATTTACCTCCAGAATATGCTCTCCCTGCTGCTCTCGATCCAGTTTTCTAGATGTGGTTGTAATTAGACCTGTAAATATAAAAGAATAATTAATAAGATCCTTCAAGAAAATAATCTGAATTAATTAAACCAGTAGGTACTGATAGGCCAAATTTTTGCAGAACTTAGGCTTTCATTAAGACAAGTGGTGAAGGGTTTACAATCCTTAAGGGCTGTGAAAATAATCTTTGCAATGTGAAAGCTGAGCTGTTGTAGCCTTTAAGACAGCCACAGTTCAATACTCCAACACCCCATGCATGTCATGCTTCTGATGGCAGTGTCTGTAATTCCATCACACAGTCTTATTTTCAATGTTCATATGCTTTGTTTCAAAGGCATTATCTGAATAATTGCCAATCTCTTCAGGAGAAACCTATGTTTATGTTTCTAGTGATAACAACAAAAGAAGTATTACCTGAAGAGATAAATTATTCTGGTTTTGGCTAGGATACAGTTAATGTTGTATTACTAGCCAGTATGGGGCTATATTTTGGATTTGTGCTGAAAACAGGTTTCTTCATACAAGAATGTTTTAGTTATTGCTGAGCACTGCTTATGTGAGTCAAAGCCTTTTCTGCTTCTCACACCACCTCACCAGTAAACAGACTGGGGGTGCACATCTGGGACAGCTGATACCAACTGACCAAAGGGATATCCCATGCCATATGATATCGTGCTCAGTATACGAAACTGAGGAAATAAGGAAGTGGGAGATGCTCAGAGTGATGGTGTTTGTCTTCCCAAGCAGCCTTTATGTGTGATGGAGACCTACTTTTCCAGAGATTGGTTGAACACTCATCTGCCAATGGGAAGTGGTGAACTCATTCCTTGTTTTGCTTTGCTTGCATGTATGACTTTTGCTTTAAACTGTCTTTATCTCAACCCGTGAGTTTTCTTCCTTTTACACTTTTGATTTTCTCTCCATTGTACTAAGCATGGTGCTTACTCATCATTGGGGGTTAAACCACAACATGCATTAATAGTGGAAACAAGAGCAATTTGTGTGTGCTGTTCTCAGTTGGCAATGACAGAGTCACAGACTTGCTGTTGGCATTAGCCAAAAATGAGGACAAGTTTCTGATGCATGATGTTGGATTTGGGCGTAAGCATTTGATACACCTTTGATGCAACATTAGGAAGGAAAAAATAGGTTTAAGTAAACAAAATCAGAGTAAGAAGTGACAAAAAGAGAGTGAAATCCAAATACAAATGGATCTCATTTTAATTCATTCTCCATAATTCTAAGTTCGAAATTTTAACAGTGGCATTTCATGAACTTAGTCAGCTCTCACTTATAGATGAATGACTTGCTAATGTGTGTGTAAACCATGCCACAGATGCAGACACAAGAGATAACTCAGTATCTTTGCTGCACAAAAGCCTTAACCTGTTTGCATGTATAAGCTGGCCCCACAAACACCACTGCTGTCTTCACACGGCACCGAGCCTGTGCTAGTAAATCCTGTTAGATCCAACTTGGCTTTCCTTAAAGCAAACACCATGACTTGGATTTGGTTGACTAAAGTCACTACTGGCCAAAGCATCCCATATTCTTTGCAAAAGGAACCCAGCATATGATAAGCACAGAAGGCACAGCAATGTCAGGAGACCTTTTACCAAACTACTCTAGCTTTTACTGGGAGGGGAAAGTGCTGCCACCTTGATCCTTATTTGTTAAACTGAAAAGCAGGGAAGCGGTTTACCCGGTTAAAGACAAAACAGAAATCATAGGACAAGCCACATCCTCTATGTTACTTTTTCTGGCTGTAAGTTTTTTTATTAATAAGACCTCTCATAAGCAAAATTAAAATCCATTTATAAAGTTTTCAAGGCTAATCTGCTACAGCAAAAAGTCTTCAATGTTGTCTCACAGCTGATAAAAAAGCCACAGTGGCTAATTAGAAAAAGCAATACAGATTTCCATTTCACTTTAAAGAGTCAACAGAAACAGAATTTTATACTACCAGTGCACAGCTACTCAACGCTTCTGTCAAAATAGAGTTGCAGGCTACGTATACCAGCGAAATAGCTATTCTGCACAAAATAATATGAACAAAACCTACATAAGACAATATCACAGCTATCAAATGTTCAAACAACCATCCTTCAAGAAATAGTGTGAATAAAAGCTGTTTCAATTACGGTCAAATCTGCCCTTGTTTTCCCACTAGTTTCGCTTGCCATTGTATCAAATCCATTATTTACCTAGTATTCTAGACATAAAGCTCTATCATCTTCTCCTGCTTTACCTTTTGATGCTTTTACAACACATAGAAGATATGTATGTATGTCAAGGGTTGAACTTGATGATCTCAGAGGTCCCTTCCAACCCAGCCAATTCTATGATTGTTAGGATACAACCTTTTTGTATTATGAAGTAATTGCCCTTGATTCCTAAGAAAGTGGGAATGAATTTATTTTTTTTTAAAAAAGAACAAGAACAAACAAACAAAGCAATGTTGCATTAGTACTGTGCACCGTGTGGGGGGGAGATATTACCTCCTTAAGGTAGTACCTTCCCATAGAGATTACAGACCTGTGAATTGTAAAAACTCAAAGTATTATTGCCACATACAGAAAGCTTTCTCCTAATTTCCTGGCTGGGGCTGGTCAGGCCACAGATTTTCTTTTCACAGGCTCTATGGGGACCAACACAGAACTATTGCTTAGAAATGAGCAAACAGCAGAGCAGATGCCTCATCTGCTTGCCTTAATCAAAGGGATGTTGTAGCTGACTTCAAGAAGCACAAGCTCTCCTCTATTCCAGTACGTCTGGAGAAAGCCAGCCATGCTCCCATGAAGCATGAATCCCTTGAGATTCACCATAGTTAGAAGGGAAAAGGGTAAAGTTCAGCACAGCCATTAAAGGAACTGGCTGTTGAACAACTGTGTTGTACACAGGGAGAATCTCAAACAACACAGGAATAAAGTAATTCCAGGAGAAATACCTTATTATGCTTGCCTTCCTCTAAATATTCAATATACAGTCTACACCCTTTTACAATATTAGATCCCATTTCTCACAGCAGCAAGCAGAGAATTGCTAACACATAAAAGCAGACAGATGGCACTTCTCAAGAGTTTCCTATCTACTTTTTCCCCATCAAGAACCATTAAGACTAGAGCCACTACTAATGAATGCCAACAAAAACAAAACCAAAAAAAGCCAACAAACCCAAATGTTTTCTGCAAAGGTCCCAGATAGAATTCTACCATATACAGCTACTCTACATACAACACTTTCTTACTATTAAAGTCTAATTGCAGATATAATTTGTTTTTGAAGCTAGAAAATATAACTAAAATGTATAAGCAGAGAATTAACTACTAAGAACAATATATATATGCTTTGATCTGTTAAAACTTCCAGCCTTTTCAACCAAGCATGCCACTCTTCTGTTAAAACACTTCAGACCAATAACAGAAGGGTTTAGTCTTCACCATATATAACCTGTATATTCAGCAGAAACCAATGCCAACAAAGGAAATGTAACACTTCTGGATTTAGAATCACATACACATGCATGACATTCTTCTTATTTAACTCTTTACTGCTTGCCACTTTCTTAAGTGAAAGTTTAACTTCAGTGATGTGTTTCACTACAGCTGAAGACTGTAGAAGTTTTGATTATCGCAATTACTACATTTCAACTTTTTCCAAGTTTTGTATATTATAAAATGCTTAATGGTGCAGTAATAGATTTCATCAGTTGTTGAAGAGCTTTTCTGAATTAAGGCCATGATAATAAGGTCGAGTGTTCCTATGCAGTTAAAGGCTGCCCTATATAAGATGGCCGGGGAGAATCTCTGGACCTAATACAAGTCAGCTTCCTGACAAAGCAGCCACCTCTCTCTCTGCCATTTCTACTGATAACAGGTGTTCTCAAACCTTCTAGACTGGAATCTCTCTCTTTTCTGTAACAGTTTGTCAATCTCTTTGTTGTTCCCCTCTACACAAATAAATGAATAACCACACCTTTACATGCACCAAATCCTCACAGAAGTGACAAGGAAAAGATTATTTCAATTAATTTCTGAAGAAGTCCATAACATAATCAGCTTTTAAATCCTCATTATGAGGTAGGGAGAATCTGTTCACTCTTGAATAAGAGAAATAAGAACCTATGTGAGAAACAGGTCACTGTGACAAAGCATTTATTTTCAAAGCAAAACTGATCCACATAGCATTGTTTTACAGTCATAGTTCTCTGTTTTCTTTCAGTCTCCTCATATCACTCACTACTCTCCCCTAGCCTTTCAAAACACCACAGTAATAATAATAATTGTATTATATTATGTTATATATTATGTAATTAAATAATTATAAATAATATTAATGAGCTCCAGTAATACATATCACCAACTAATATTTCACTTGGGAGTCAATGCACACCCATGGAAAGTCAAATCAAGCATCCTTGGAAAAACACAAGTTTATAGTAAATATGTCCAAGCTAATGATGAGCAAATGGCATCTCCAGTGAATTGGTGCAATTTTTCTATTCAGGAATGTTTCAAAATTCACCTCATCACAAACATTTTTGTAACAGCTTAATAATTTAGAGAGTCTTTGGACAGAGCACAGCTGCTCTGCCTCACTAGCTGGAGAAGTACTAACTGACACTCACTGTAAACATCCATAACAAAACAAAAACTCGACACCAGGTATCAAATACTATTGTATTCTCCCTTCCTTCCTTGAGTTTATATTCTGGGGGTGTCTACTGTCTACAAGATCTACTGAAAAAAAACAAAATAGATACAACTATTAAAACTTACTTCAGATTTCTATTTTAAGTAGTATCAAAACAAACAGACAACAATACAACTAAACCATTCAATTACATGAACATTTAAATAAAGCTACATTTAGAACAGAAAATAGCACAAGGGAGCTGACATTAGTGGGGATTTATTTTATCTCAAATAAGCTTTTATCTCAGTGCCCAGTTACATCATGCCACCTCTGTATCTGATAAACAGCACATCAACAACGACTTCCATTCAATACTGAAATGGCAATCTCTTAAAAAAAAAATTAAAAAAAATCAAACAATGATAGGCAGGAACTGAGTTAAGAATGTTAATATTCAGATGCCCCAAGCCTGTCAAGTATTTAAAAGACAACTGGTCAGTGCATTTAATAACATGATTTAACATTTGGTCAGCCCTGAAGTGATCAGGCAGTTGGACTGGCTGACTGTAATAGGTCTCTTCCTACTAAAATATTCTATTCTATTGCCATACTATTAGCTAAGATTAGAGCATGGTTACCTCGGTGCTGAAAGAAGTAGCATCAGAAAAAGTGGTCTTTGCAAGGATAGAAGGAAGGCTCAAATATTTTGTCTTGCTGTGTATACATCATGCATTCCCTATTGCAGGCATATCTACAAATGCATGCATTTGTGCTTTCACAAATATGCACAGATTTTCTGACTGCACATTCAGCTTGAGATGATGAAGTTTTTGGAGCTGGGTGGGAGTCTGGCTGTCAGCCAAGGATTTATCCACCATGATGTGAAAGACTAAAGCAGGTGCCAAGTCTGCGAGCTGCCTCCAATGAGTCTGAAGCAATAGGCTTGATTTGAATATAGCATAACACTATCTGAATTGTACTGTATGAAGAGAAATAGTTTCTCTGGTATTTTAATGCACTGGTACTAAGGGTATGTGTGTGTATGTATATATATATATATGGAACTACAGAAAGCCAATAGAACATTTTTATCATGAAGTTCAACAGATACAAGATAATGGAATTAAATATTATAAGGGAGGTCACATTTTGTTGATGAGATTTTTGTCTTCTGTGTTGAAAACAAACCATAACCAGGTAGCACATGTGGTTCCTCTGGACTGCATAGTGCAACACAATCATTAAAGCTTTACACCAATTTACTTATATTACTTTAAATATTTAAGCTCTTGCTCCTCCACTTCAGCCTCAAAATGACCAATTACTAACGAATGCTAAAAAACAATTATATTGAGATTTTCTTTACAGGTTGTATTATATGTATTAATTAAGAGTTGTAAGTATGGATAGTTAATTCACGTGGCTATAATGATAATCCATTTTGACCACTGTGTAACACAACCTCTAAGCACTGGGCAAACCACAGCATGCATTCTCTTCAAGTGATAGAGATGCTGTTGCACCTGAGGGCAAATTTCCTACTAGCTATCCTCATTTAGGAAATAGTGTATCATATTCAAAGACGCCTTCCCTTCTATACAGAGGAATATATCTTTCTTTTTTCTGATACACAAAGAAGTCTATGGAATCAGCAGTTTCCTCCTCATGAAAGTACTTCATGTAGTCTAGTCATGTCTTACACTTCTCTGATAGCACAGTGCACATCAAGTCTTGCTGTCAGGATCTCTTAGGACATTTTAAACTGCCTCCAGTATCTCAACACTTTCGGAAAGAATGGACAAAATGACTGATGAGAACAATGATCTATGATTGTTTCACCACTGCCACGGAAAGACAACTATATTTTTTCCAGTATTCTCTCTTTCAGATGACTTCAAGTTTACTAGAATTTACACCAAACTTACTTTACAATCACTGTCCATCAGGAAAGGCCTGTATTTCCTTTCCAAATATGAATATATTTGTTTCTGGCAAGACTGTAGAAGATCCTGTCTTCTATATATGCCAACACAAGGCTTCACAACCAAAGTAAATAAACAAGTAATAAAAATAGGTCAAGGAAAGTAATAGCAGAGGGATTTAAAGCAGATTTAAGCTTTGCAGATGACAAAATATAATCTTCATGTCTTACCAGATACGTATAGATAATGATTTTAAACTAGATAGTGTGCCATTGTAATATATATGAAGTATGAAGGCAGAATGCAGAATCAAAGACCAACCAAAGGCAAAATCCTTCCCAGCTATCGTACTAGAGAAAACATACCATGAAGAAACAGAGCAGCTTTGGTTTACACACCTCAAGACAGTTCTTTAGTAATGTGACTAGCAATTCTTGAGCAATTTGACTTTTTATTCCTAAATTCTTCTTTGTCCTAAGCACCTCAGTAGCTCCCAATAAAATCAGCAATGGAATTGTCACCACTAATTTTCAAGTGCTGAAAATACAATTTTAAACATACAGTCCCTCCCAGAAGAAACCAGCAATATCATCTACAACTGCATGAAATGGCTACAAATGCTTCTTCTGCTCAAGTAAAGCATTTAAAGCAGTAATTTATCTTCTTTCAATAAGGACTGTAAAAATAATAACCACTTTTCAAGAGAAACTGAAAGCCCAGGTTCCTCCTTCCACTGTCTTATGTATTCTATCCATTATCTACCATAATTTTGTTGTTTGATTGTTCTCTCTGGCCTCTTGAATCTTACCCCTTTTTTGCTATACAGTATTTATGCACATTAATGATCACTTCTGCCTAGCACAGCTTACAGCTTGGTGTCATAACAGATTTTTCTAGATTTTCTAGATTAATTCGTTTGATGTGTACACACACTATTTGCTCTTCAGATCACCTTTTTATTTAGGCACTTCCTTACTGTTGTTCCAGATGCTGATGCATATGCTTTTAATTTCCTCCACCAAAAACCCCATTTTTGGCACATTTATCTCCTCTGAATGTTTTGTCTTTCAAATGGTACTCCGTGAAAAGTAGTAACTAAGATCTCAATCCTACCCATGTCAGAATTGCATCAAATATGGGATAAGTGGCCTAGCCTAGTCCATGGGGCCGTGCTTGTATCAGCGTATTAGACATTTATTGAAGTAAATTAATATCAGTGTTTATGAGTTTTTTACTTGTTGCCAAGACCAACTGAAAGCTTTGGGGTCAAAAAGTAAGTTACTTAATCCCATGGCTGATATTTTATACCATCAGTCACTACCTCTATAAGTAACCACACAATTTAACTACTCAATTCTACTACTATGAAGTTTAAGTGCAAGGTGCACATTTGAACTTGAGTCAATTCCCCGAATTATTTTAACGGCACTTATATAATACAAAGAATCAACATTTGTTGATCAGAGTACTTGGGAATCATTTTTGTAATTGCAAACAGGGAGCAAAGACAAGCTGAGCCACCAAAGACTATTAATATGTGGAGGAAAAAAACCAATTTACATAAACAATTAAATTATCCAATCCAGTAAACATTGCAGAGCTTCAGTTTCAACTAGGTTTCAAATGAGGTACAAAATTGTGTCTAGCAATCGCATAATCACAAGAAGCTGCACAAATGTATCCTACAAAGTAAACCATTTAGTTCTAATTTTTTTATTAGCAAAACTATTTGGGGAATAATAAAAATACATACATAAATAGTAACACACCCCAAAATAGCGATATTAGAAAAATAAACCTGAGTCTAAGATCCTGCATTCTAAGTGCTTGAAAGCATTCATGTGTCCAGTTTCATTGTTAATCATATTCTTCTGCTAGTTTGTTTCTCTAATACATAAGATAAAAAACAGAACTGCAAGTCCTAAACAACATAAGATGAAATCACACACACAAAAAAGGTACTTAAAACAACAGCTAAAATAATTTTAAAAACAAAACAACAAACCCTAAGTATGGTTATTGAAAGGAAACTTGTAAGTGGTGATAAATTTCCTGCAGAATAAACTTTGATCTTACGACCAACAGAACACTATAAATTTGTGTTCTCTTTGCTTACCTTGCAAAAATACTCTTGCCTTCAGCACCATCTGGTATACTAAAGCCACACCAATTCAAAGCTCAAATGCCTTCAGTAATGAATTGTTAAAGTAACCTGACCTTCATCATTCAGCTTTATTATCCCATATTGAGACATACCAGCTCCAATAATTAAGCAAAGCATTATTGCCATAAGATCTCAAATAATCTTGAAAGATCTTTGAAAAAATTGCTATAGTCTGAACTGCATTTGTAGTGTTTGAACAAAGAAAACTCACATTCTTTTCCAGCCTTTTTTTTTTCCCTGAACAAAGAAAATGCATGTTTCAGCTTACTGTAGCCAGCACTGAGTTATTAATATGTTTTTTAAAATATAATGGTCAGTTGAGAGAAGTATTTAAGACCAAATATTAAAGGATTGAGGTTAGATTTGAGATCAGTCCTGCTACAGAAGTTTTACAGCTTTTACAACTTTATTGCTCTGTCATAAAAATGTTGCAACACACATGTGAATTAAGGAAGATTAGACAAATTTGCAAAGTCCATACATAGTCTTTGGAATGTAGTCTTCTAGTAAAGCAACTTGCATTTGGTTAATATTGTCTGTGAAATGCAAGGTAGCTAAAGAAAATTTAATTTTGAACTTTTTGCAATGAGTTAACTGAAGTATTCATCAACAAGTAGATTTGTAGCTAAACAGCAACAACCAGAAAGTGAGAGCCTGCATGCATGGTAACTGTACCTCACTATACAAACAACTTAAATTTTAAAAAGAGAGATTTAAGAAGTTATTACATCAAGTTAAGAATACATGATTTCAAAGAGAAATATAAGAGCAGGTTTCCATGTTGGCTATTGAGTCAATGTCAAAATTACTCTTAGACAATTCAGCTGGTTTTACTACAACTGCTTTAGAGTCACAAAAGAGTGGTTTGGTTGCAATT
This sequence comes from Phaethornis superciliosus, assembly GCA_023637945.1. Classification (NCBI taxonomy): domain Eukaryota; kingdom Metazoa; phylum Chordata; class Aves; order Apodiformes; family Trochilidae; genus Phaethornis; species Phaethornis superciliosus. Next base: position 21,564,478 of record JAJQWJ010000005.1, on the reverse strand, counting down.
ACCACATATAACAAATGATAGCGCTGCTTGAGAACAATTATAAGCAACACAATAGCTTATTGATCTCATTTACCTTTTAATAAAACGCTACAAAGAGGAAAAAAGTTCTATAGGATGAGCAGAAAGTCTGATACTAGTAGATTTGTTTATTATTTCTTTTCAAAATATGAGAACAGCTGTATAAAAATTTTTTATAAACTACTGTGATAAATTATATGTGAAATACGAAATTAAAAGTCTGGTTAAAGTTTGTTAGTTCCTTACAATATGCTAAATACAACTTTGGTGACTCTTATAACAACCTTGGAAACAAAACTGTAATGAGAAGGGCTTTGAACTCAGTTATCTTAGCTCTAAGATTCCATCTACTCAAAGCCAAATGAGACCACCCACTGTAACTAAGTATGTACAGATCATAAAATACCAACAGCACAAAATAGAAGTCTGTCATACACAGATGTAGTTCGTAATTCCATTACAACACTGTGCTATTGATGCCACCAAACCCACCAAATAAATTAAGCAGACATGTAAGTGTAAAAAATGTTCATTTTAATCTAGATAAAATTATGAATTCCTTAAATACAATCTCACCTAAGAAAGTCTAAGAGAATGGATATGAGAATAGCTATGTGACCGTATGGACAAAATCCAGTCCCTCCATATTTTGAAGATACATCCTAAAGAAAGGGGAAATTCTCCTTCCAAATGTTCATCACTGCATGTTTTGTGTGTGTATCTATATGGCTTATTTCATTATTTTGTATCTTATTAATTCAAACCATAAAGATTACCTTAAGAAAGTGCACCAGCTGCAAGAGATGGTTGGTCTTGCTTTGTCAACTTTAGAACTGGACATCTCATTTGAAAATAGTTTTCTAAATTTGAAAATGTAGACAAGTTCAAGAATATTGTCTCCTTAGCTAACAAACAGAACTGTATTAGTGTTGTAGAAATACAGATGTTTTTTGAAAGACTTAAAAAAAAAATAAAATACAAATGTTATTTGGCAGAGGCTTTTTCACTATTTATCACAGCACTGACACTTAGTGCAGTTCTTATCTTGAAGGAACAGAGGGAGGAACTAGAAGTAGCATGCCAGAAAAAAAGCATCATATGATCTAGCAATGTAAGACAGCATAACAATTCTGTTAGATACAATTGTCACCATTATCTTCCCCCCCACCTTTATGCTTCCCCCGATGGTTTCTGGATGAAATACATATTACAAAAGTACAAAGAAAATAAGAATATTAGCATATTTCCAATACTATTACAGGCTTTCTTTAGGGGCCCCCTAAATCCTTATGTATCTAAATACCAAAATATTCTCATCTAGAAATGTGAGAATCTGAAGATTTAAGACAATGCTGCCATTTTGTTTCTTTTCTTTTAATTGCAAGTTATTTCCTGTATTCACAAGATAGAATGCACTGCTGTCTTTCTTCTACCTCCTTATTTAAAGGGATCAGCTTTTCTAATTCAAGCATATATAAACATCTAGATGAAACACTTGTGACAGAGAGGATCACACAAACTGGTGCCAAAGGTCTTGCTTCAGCTTTCTGGAAAGCTGAAGAAGAGTTTTATGGCCAACTCCTAGTTAGCCTTTGACTGTGACTCCACTGTGAATTTTTCATATAAGAAATATATTGCTTCATGTAGAACTGTTATTTTTGGTGTGACTGATCTTTTATTTTCATCACCCAAATATCAAGCCAAGCTGGATGTGAATAAGGGCACCAATTTTCACTGAGTCATCTTCTCTTAATAGGAAATAAATCAATACTAATGCTATAACATTGTTATAGACAGAAAGTCCATCAAGTTCCACTACTCAGAGAGCTGATTAAGGAAAGACTGATACCTTTGAAAACCATTATATTGTGTGAAGGTGGTCCAATGCAAGTACCTCATAACAGTATCTGATCAGCACATCTTCCCTGGCAAGAATCATAATTTCTCACTACATATGCCACCATGAAAAGAACAGGCAATATAGAGAGAGTCTGATTCCACCACCATTTCTGCATCAGAATAGGGAAAAACTAAAAGAAAGCCTCACTTTCTTTTAAAATCTTGTTTTAAATATGGATCATGCAGAGTATGATCTGAAGTTTTTATGTAGTTCCAGAAACAGGAGAATGGAAGGACTACAGTGTTTCCCTCATTGATTTTTCCAGCTCCTAGCAAATTTTTTCCAAAGAGACGTAAGAGAATTATTTTTTTTAAAAGACCCAGCATCACCACCCAGCATCTGAAAAGCAGTCTCTATATAAATGCTTTCAAGTAATTTTTCAAATAGTTGCCTATAGTATAGCAATTTTTCTGTCATTTCACGTATAAAATCCCTCAGTACTGTAGACTAAGTAGATGTGAAGATGTTATTAGAAATTTCATATTAGATCACATTCCTAGTTCCAAAAAAGACCAGGCTGAAAAGCACCAGTCTAATAACACTTCAGAGCTTTAAACAGTATTTTTAAAAGAAAAGTAGCTTTTTTTCAGAATTAAACTCTCAAATGTATGTCTACACTAACTTCTGTCTACTCATGTTGGTTGCAGGAGTTCAACAAACATTTAGGTAAAGTCTGGTCACATTTTTAGTGAAGAAAAAGTATCTGTTCTAGAGATAGTGTAATCAAATGCTTTATTTTCTTCGCATGTGACAGGAATACAGTCAAGCCCATGGAGGCTGTTACATACACTTCAAGCTGTGGGACATGAAATAACAACAATCGACCCTGGCATTGTCTGCCAGCTACAGAGGTAACAAGAACAATATCAGTGTTTGGATTTTTATTTAACTTTAAATCACATTAGTATGCAATGTAGTAATACTGGTTTTATTCAAGTTCTAAAATATTAGTTCTATTGGGATTAAAGCCCACAAGAAGTTAAACAACAAAGATTTCCTTTGTTAAAAGGAAGCCAATACTACTGTGCAGTCACTGGCCATTTGTTTCCTCAGTAGGTAATTCTCCAGTATTACCGGAAACCCATGGAAGTTGTTTGCAGCTGTATCCATTTCCTATTTCACTTTACTCAGTCTCCAAATCAGGCACACACACAAAGATACTGTTTCAAAGGTTACAAACTGTGTAAAATGATAAAATCACGTGAGGTTTGCCCATGAGCTACTAGGATTTCGTAACTTCAAAAGCTCTGGTTACTAGAGATCAACAAACAGAATGAGAGTCACAGACTCACTTCAATTCCTGCTGCTCAATAGAACAAACTTTTTCTATTACAATATCATTTTCTTTGGGGATTTAAATGTCTTTAAATCAGCATTTAACTTGAAAGATGATGTTAACTTTGTACTCTATGTTTAGAGGTGTGGGATAATTTAGGAAACAAAGCCTGCCACAGGCTTAAATTGCCACAGGATAGTTAGTGCAGGCCCTTTAAAATCTTGAGACAGTAAAAAAGAGCACAGGAAAAAAAATAAGCGCAAAATTTATATCAAAAAATATTAAATCATAGATGAACACTTATGTTTAGATTTAGCCACTCAAACAAGGAAATTCCAGAGTCAAGACTGCTGTATCACCTTAACTTGGCTGGCCTGCAGGTGCACATTGCCATGCACCGACTCAGGCCTCGCTGGGAGCAGAGGACAGGGGATGTTCTGAAATGGGCAATTACTCAATTCTGGCTTCTGCTGGTATTCCCTCTGTAAGAAAGGCCTTATCTAAATGGCTTACCTCCTACACCACAAGATTACTAATTTCCTGAAAGGAATGTGGGATTCTCATGATAATACCCAAGTGCTTCATAAATATGAATTAATGTAACTTCACAACACTCTCAAGCAATTAGGTCATGTAATTATTCCTATTTCAATACGTGCAAAACTGAAGAATTGGAAATTAACACTCAAAATTAATTTTGCCATCCAGGTTAAAAAACAGGTCTAGTTTTTGGAAGTATGCATAATTTCGCTATCAAGTTATATTAAAGGCACAGAAAGCTATACTTTGGCACTCAGCATTTCTGCAAATCTGACTCAAATCTGCTCCATCTCTTATATGGAACAAAGTCAAGTACCTAACTCCCTGCCTTATTTGCTATTACTGTTTTAATCTTCTGAAAGTATGGCTTCTCTGGAAAGTGTTGACACACAAATCTGCTTCTCTCCCCAGGCCAAATCTAGTCAGTACAACAAATGTTAAGTCCTGGGGGAGTGGTAATAAACATACTGATTTGGCAGAGAAGTCAGAAATTATTCTGACTACATGGGCATGGCAATCCAAAAGTAAAAAGGGTCTTCCCTCACCTTATAAGGACACCTAGCTGGTATTCCAACAATTTGAGTTTTCATTTGCTTTAGTGAAAAAACAGGTTACAAAATGTCCTGTGATTACTGTTACATATCCTGCTCCTAAAAATGAAACAGCATTTCTGCACGCAGAGAAAAACTCAGCAATATTTCTTTAACAAATTTATTATATTATATAATTACTTTAAATACAAAAGACGTTTTAAAGTGCTAATGAAGAGTTACTGTTGGGGATACTCAGAAACAGATCACTGTAAGAAGCATATAGATACTACTTCAGCTAGTCCTATTTCTGAGAAGCAGATCAATCCATAGTACATTAAAAGAAATTTCTTCTTTCTGTGAAAGATGAACCATATCCTACACAGGTCCATGTCAGTCATTTTCACCATCTTAAAATACAGGACTATTGCAGAGAGACACAGACATCTTAGTGCAGAGTCTAAAAAATTCTAGAAATGACTTAGCTACTTACAAAGAACAGAAAACAAGTCAAGTGCTTTACTTGACATAGATTACATATAGGTTATTGCTAGCTATAATCTGTGTTACTATCATGTGTGGGAGTTCTAGCCACGGATGACAACACCATTGTGTTAAATTATATAAAAAGACAGAAAAAGATGGATCCTTGACCTGGAGAGGAGACAATGACACAGTATCAGCTGGAATGTGTTTTTAGCACTCAAGATATATTTTAAGAATGTTAAGACTAGCCTTTTCTTGACTCCCACTGAAGGCCATAACAATCCTCGATGTACTTTTTGGGCTGGCTGCACCATGTCTCAAAGTAACAATACCACACCTGCTTAACTTTCCCATTTTGACAATTTCAGTGTTTTAACGGGATACATTTAAAGACTTGACTCATATTCCAGGCCTATCTCCTCTTTGGCAGGAAGGGAAATATCAGGCCCTGTGAAGGTTTCCCTTTAATAAATACCTTGCAGATAAGCCTCACAAGGTTCAACAAGGGTAACACACCTGCATAAGCAACAAGACAGGATTTGATTTCATTTATTCTGGTCAAATGTACTCTGCAGCTGAGATCTACCTTAATTAATTGAAGGAGATAAAATACACTGTGTTACAACTACAACAACAGCTAGTGTATTTTAAACTGATTTTTGAACTCCTTAACATCACAATCCTAGTGAAGGAGCTTTCAACACAAGTAAGACCTATTCAGGTTAAACGTATTTGACTTCTAGTAGACAGAAAATAGACTTGGCAAGTTACGATCCTGATAACCTCAGTCAAAACTCATCGTGATCACCGTGTTAGTGCCCACTGCAGATTGACAGTTTCAGACATAACACAGGTGAGAAAAACAAGACAGCCAGTCAGATAGCATGAAATCCAGTGTGCTACAACAGGAGCACAGTATACATGAGCTAGATATTTAATATTCATTGAACTTACTTGAATGCACTCTAGGAACACAACAGAAACCAGCAAAACAGGTTTCTCTTCTGTCCTCTGCCTCTCATAATATTAAGACTAATAGACACCAATGAATTTACCTTTCCTTATGAATGTAACTATTTTTTTTTTAAATTATCCCAATGAAGATAAATCAGAGGGACATTCTTTTCTTGGTGTTTATATTCTGAAATATATTTTTTGAATTTTTTTTTTCCTGTAACAAAGAGATGAGAGGGAGTCTGGATTGCACTGCTTGCTTCTACAACATGCATGCTACAATAAAGGCAGGAAGGAAGAAACTCTCTTGACAGAAAATCTTTATTAGCTTTCTATTAAGTGTTCCTTATCACTTTAGCAACTAGTGTGTTGAGCTCCCTCAAGCTCCCCTTCTAACATAAATGAAATTGGTAGTAAGCTACTGATGTGGAAAACCACAAGCTCTGTCTGAAAACAAGTCATGCTTTCCTGCTGCCATAATTTTTCTATCCATTAAATAAAAATAAATATGTTTCTTCATCTCAAAATTTACTTGAGGAAGGATGCCAGTGTCATTTTTTAAAACAAAGTTTGGAAAATGCTTCATAATGATACAGAAAGTAGAGAAGAGTAGGAAAGGACCAAAAGAAAGAGTAGGACAAAATGAGATACAGAAAAAAAATAAGGGAACAGTAACCAAAAATAGTTGACCAATTATGCAGTAAGAAGTAAATGAACATAGTTAGAGTTTACGGTCATTTGAAATTTTAGCACCACAGTGACTCAGTTCCTTCCACCCAACTCACAGGCAATTTTACCCCCATTTTTATCAGTATCACTGGTTGCAACTACAAGAAATATCAAACTAGCTGGCAAACAGTACTTTACAAAAACAGGACAAGGTGTTTATAAATACATTATTTAGATATAGGCTTTAACTATGCTTGAGATCTTCTGTTGCTATATTTTATATGTCCCTCCTGGCAATGTCTTCACAAGCAGATGCAGCACATGCTGGTGGAGAAGTTACTTTCAGAAATAACCCAACAAACATACCTGTGTTTGTAGTCAGAGCTTTGCTGACACAGCAGTTACAGCTGATAAAGCACACAAGTCTTTCAGACCCTGAGCTGAAATAACTATGAAACATAATGAAGGTCATAGTGTCAACCCAGTCTTCAAAACATATTTTTCACTCTATTTTTGCTCCTTTAAATCCCCTGAAGTTCCCTCGAGAAATGAGCAAGAGCTAAATGAAAAATGCTTCTATTGCTCCCTTCCACTTGGTAAATTTGTTACAGATTAAAGTAAACATCTACACCTCTACAGTTCCTGGAGCTCTGGATTCTGAGAAGAAATTTCTAGGTAAGGAAATCAGAAGCATCTCCTATAATCTGCATGGTGAAATAGTACCTAGTTGCAACATATGATAAGCTGAACTGCAAACCTAACAAAGTATTAGTTAACTTAAACCAAACACTTCTTGAACATTAGGAAAGATATATAAAAATTTTCTCTACTACAGTTTAAAAGCAAGGGATGGTAGGCAACCTTTATATTACTTTTAAAACAGCTTTTTAAAATAGTTAAAATGGACAATTTTATTTGACTCTGCCCTACACACATTTCAGTATTTGTAATTCACAGCTGGTAACTTGTATTTTTCCTTCCTGTTAAAACCTCGGAATGTTTTCCTGAAGCTTTCAAAACAGCCATTGAACTCTGACTTTTTCTTGTCAGGTAAACCTAACAGCCATACCTGCAAATTATCCTCCAGATTTTCTATCTCTTACAACAGCAGTAGTTACTTACAAAGAGAATCCCTTCTGACTGGTGGACAAGGGAGTTTGCAGTAGTAATGGCTCACACTGCTTAGACTAACACTAGCAAGAAGTGACTAGGAGAAAGAAAACTAGAAGAAAAACAAAAAAATACTAATCAAACTGTGACAAAAAAAAAAAAAAAAAAAAGTGAGAAAAATTAAAAACTGAGACTGCTAAAAACAGTTTGGATTAAATTATATTAAAAGATTTATTCCAAGACTGTATTTACAGCACTGTAAAAGCAAAGGGGCATTGACCACGCTCAAGTGGTGCGACTCTGAAGTAAACCTTCCCAAAATGTGCATTTCACTGATTTCTAGTGCTTTGACCTCAAGTCCTCTTCTACTTGTTTGTACAATTTGATAATTTTGACACAACCCCAGATACCAGGTTAGCTCTTAACTACTGTGAAAGCATGGTTACAATGTTAAACCAAAGATCTTGATTTTTACTTTGTTTATGTATTCACACAAATATGTTGATTCATTCATAAGTGTAAAAAGTAAAACACTGTATTGTACTTACCAGTTTTGGGGTTTATTGAAAAGAATCCCTGTGGATTGCCACTTGTAATCTTGTAAGTTAATTTTTCACTTGAGCTAGAATCTGGATCAAATGCCTCAATCTGAACGACGGATACATCTTTAGGTGAGTTTTCCATGACTTCTGGGTAATAAACTGGTTCTGTGGTCTGAGGAGCATTATCATTAACATCCCCAACTTCTATGTAGATTTCAATGAAAGAGGATAGAGGCACGACACCTTGGTCTGTTGCATAAACAGTTAACCAGTAATGTGAAGTAGTTTCACGATCCAGGCGATCTGCAATCTCAATAATACCTGTTTAACAGGAAGAAAGATAAATAGAAGATTGTCAATAATTATGCAGAACTGTGTCAAAACAGAGTGTGCAACAAGCTTAAATAAATGAATACAAGTTCAAAATAACTCACATTGATTCTACAAGCTACGCAGACAAGCATATTGAGGCTAACCTGAAGCCACAAAAAATAAAATTACTACAACACTTTTTAGCAATTATTCATTACAGATATTGAAACATTACTGTATTTCCTTTCCAACAACTTTGAGATTCATCAGATCAATTAGCAATATTCATAAAAGCTATTTTGCCTAAAGGATTACATATAATGAGTAGTTAGCAGTCTTCTGGGACTTGAATGACCCTCTTTACTCTTCACTGATTATAGCAAATTTTATATCATATTAAACTATTGGATTTAGATTCCAAGTTCTTTGCCATTTAAATACAAAACTATTTACCATTATTCATATAATGAGCAGCTACTTAAACATGAAGCATTCTTATCTATGTGCCCAAATGAGTTCTCTTTATTTGCTTATTTGGGTTCAAAGAAAGAATTTCACAAAGAAATTTCACAGAAAACAAAAATTATACTGAAGCTAATCTTTGTAGCATTACAACCAACCAATGGTTGCCATTAGTCTGGCAATGGAAAGCAGCACTTAGCTCAACTCCACACACACACAGTGAATTACCATTTAAGGAACAGCTACACAGTTCACAAACTTAATAAAAATTCATCTGCTGAGTCTGCAGGGAGCTTGCTTGTCTGAGCTAGAACTAAATAAGGGACTCAAGTTTTTATCCACTGAGAAGGAAATACAGTTCCTTTTTCATAAGCAGTTTACTTTACAGGGACAGTCATAACATGCACATGTCAGAAGGGCATGTGGTGTGGTGTAGCCTATTTGATGGGGGCAAGAACATCATACAGATACAGAGCTGTGGCACAATAAAATTTGGCACTTTCCTGGCACATGACAGAGGAAGGAACATGTAGAAATCTTGAAGGGCTTTGTTGTGGTTCTTACTACTTGCTGTGGTGAGACACACCAGGCCTAACTGGGAGTGGAGCAGAGGAGAACCAAACTATCACCACGGCAGCCCCATTTGGACTCTGGATACAGACACATAATGTGTCCTGAGCTCCTTTACACCACACAACATATACATACCATCAGTAAAAGAGAACCACAATAAACTATGCTACTGTGCTTTTATAAGAGTTCTATAGGAAACTAATTAAGTATCCAGTACACTAGATGGGCAAAATTAGATAAATACTGAGGAATTACTCATTTGTTACTTTCTTTGCCTTGTGTGAAGCTAGGTAAAGGTTTTATGAGGATCATTTGAAATTTTAAGATGTCAATAAGATCACTTCAGAAGGGCCAGAGGAGATAGCATCTAACTCTTAGACCTGCAAGATTCCCATAAACAGCATTCCAAACAACACAGCCTTTCCGAACCACCAGCAGATGTCAGTGTGGAAACTGGCTTTACAAAGTGTCAAAGGCTTCGCAACTGGGAGAGAAAGGAGGAGCACTGTGATTTGAAAATACACATGCATTATACACAGCCCGTAACAGTTTTCTTGAAAGCAAATTGAAGACTTTATAATTTTGTTTTTTTCTTCAAGGGATCATTATCAAAAACTAAACCAAGTTGTTAGTTCTAAGGCTTTTACATTTCCAGACTCTGCCTCGGTATTTACATTTTGTTTGATGGTAATTTTATTATTTAAAAATTAATAATCCTATGTAGTCACTGGACTTGTGCTGAGTTTCTGATTTTTAATGTACACAAATCTGCTCTTAAAAATGGACAAGCAATTCCAATTTAGCAAAACTTCCAGCAATGCTGCTCTATTGCTTGCACACTGAACTCAGTGGGCAGGATCACATGTTGAATTGAGCTACCATTATAATTTTACATTTGTCCTGCTTCCTTAACAGTAGCGATATCAGAAGTGGCAGATTAATTTTAAAATAGCCTTGCTTGATTTTAAAGAAACAAAAGGAGACCCTTGTAGTAATAAGAGATCTCTTCCTGCAGCCTGCCCACCTGGCATTTACAAATTCTACCACCTTAGTTTTTTCAAAACCTACCAAGAAGAAAAAAGATTACTAAACTTACTTTGCTTTTGTGGCCTATTAGTTCCCAAGGGTTCATTCTATTAAGCTGTATAATTCACAAGAGAAAAATGGGAAAAAAGTACCACATCAATGAAATCAACAGTGGTATTTAAAAAAAGAAATACGTAAAAAGATAATGGAGATAGCAGGGATAGTGTCTATCAGTACAACACAGCAAAGGTGAGCAATTTTATTTTTTATTTTTAATTTCAAATTAGGTCTGCATATGTGACATTGTTTCTGTATATTTTATACTGACTTTTGCAAAAATGCTCAATGAAAGGCTTGCAATCTCTGATCATCTGACCACTGAACACATCATGTAACAGAGAAGTTTGCCCAACAGAGTAGCTTTGCTTTTCAGAATGTCTGTGATTTTCTGCAAGGTCATCCACATCCAAAGCACTCATTAGTCAAAGTAACATGAAATCTCATTCACTAGAACTATTTTTCCATTTTTCTCATGTTTCTTACCCAGCAGACCCTAAAAATTGCTAGGTGAACATTTTTTCTGTATGTGATGTTTCTAATTCCAATCTGAAACAGAAAGCATCTAAGAAAATGATTTTATGATCAGTCAGATATGCAAAAATGCCTACATTAACTGTTTAACACTGATCAACAGATAATTTCCTGAACAGAAATCTCCTAGAGGCATAGAGGATACTTCAAAAAGCTTTCAGGTACTCCACTTACAGTTCATAACAGATGGAACAGAGAGGTATGCATGCAAGGTAGAACATTTTATTAGAGATAGGCACCACACAAGTGGTGCCTAACTCTAGTAAGATTCCTTCTCACAATATTATAAATGAACACTCAAAGTAACATTCCCCCAGTAAGAAAGCCATGCAAAAGGGGACAGAAAGATGAGAAGAAGAAACTTTCCCTCACACCTTGCACAGTGGGGAGGGTGGAGGAAAGGCCACCACACCTATTTCTCCTCCCTCCATCATTCAAAGCTGCAGACACTGTGAGAGAAGGGATCACTGATCTATTAATGTGACTCAGCTTTCCTCTTGTTCATTCCACCCAGCAATAAAATGGAACAGATACTGACCCAGTACACATGCCTGAGAGGGGTGGGAAGCTCTGACTACCAAAACACGTTTCTTCTGCTTCTGCATCAGCACTTTTGTCACAGAACACAATCAACACTGAATGCACACAACTACAGAGAGTACCTGGGCTTTTTCCCCTTTTAATGCTGTACAGTCTGATCATATATGAGTAATTACAAACAATCATACTTTTCTCATTACTCTAGTTGAAATTGCTCCTGCTTCTGCAAGTTTAACACTAAATCTTTCCTCATTTTGCCTATGAAAACACTAATAGCTTAATCTTTACTTTCTATATAACGATAATGAATACAAATGCACATAAGCTTCAGTAGTCTACCTTTCCAAAGCACAAGCCCAAAGAATTTAACTAAGGAAACTTATTTTAAAAACAAAGATAACAATATTTCACCTACCAATTCACAGGTCTAGAACTAGCCCTTAAAGTATCATTGGTTGGAGTGACGATTCTGATTTTGCAAATGTTGACTACAGTAGCCTATTTTAAATATTGGGGCAGCATAATACTTTATGCTGTCTGAGAACCAACACTTGCGGAGTTCATAAACTCACTGTCTTCTAGTTCTAGTGGTTCTCAAGACAGCAGAGAGAAAAATTATGGGAACTCATATGTTAAAGAGAAGTAATAAAATAATAAAAGAGATTTTGTTTTATTTTGCAATTGGTTACATCCATTAAGCATCAGTAAGACACTGATCAGTATCATCAGTTTCAACAGTGTATTTTGGCTCCTAGAAAGTATTTTCACTTTTTTCTTCAAGTGGTGTAAAGCACATTTAAAGAGTACAGCCTAAGTGCTTCTACTAAATCTTCAGTACTCTAAAAGCTCCATCTCTGCTTTAACTCTTCTCCCATTCACAGAAAAACCTTTAATCAGCAAATTTCCCATCCATTATTTACACTGAGGCAGTTTGGTAATTTCAACTTTTACAAACTATTTGCTTTTTATGCAGCAAGACAAGTGATCTTCCACAGAGCAGAACTAAAGAATCTCTATCATGTGTGGTAATCCCAAAGACTTGTAAACATTATTGTTCAAAAACATGGTGAAATGAGGATTCCAAAACCATTTTTCACTTCCCTGCATATGGAGTCTTGAAGCCTTTCAGGTGGTCAGGATAAAAATAAATTCATATTCAATCACTAACCACCAGAGGGGAGTAGAAAAGAGCTCTGATAAAAAGTTTCTCATTCATCAGAGGACATCAGATCTTATTTTACAATATTCATAAGTCTGAAATTTTAGACTAGATACTGTTCCTACTTGTTGCAATACAACTTTTTCTATAAGCTTCATTAAAATACGTGAAAAGTTCTCAGTGAATACTATACGACAGAATCTGCACAGAACTCAGTATGGAGGCTGGTTTATGAATAGAGCAACTGAAGAAAAATCAGAACATTAATGCCACTCTCAACAAGAACGAACTTTACTTCTAATTTAAATCCTACAACTCACTACAACTGAAGTCACTCTTACAACAAAAATAAAGATAAATATCCACTTCAAATCTGACAGTCCTATATAAGTCAATTCTATCTAATTAACAAATGCTCAAATGATAATACCTCCAATTCCCAGAGATGATCCTCCTTAAGTGTGCTTATCCATGAGAACTCCCATTAATAATATTAATGTTTCTGTAATGGAAACCAAAACTTGCAATAACTTCTCAGCAAGGCATGAAAAGGCAGTTTAGCAGAATTTGCCCTGAAAGCGATGTTTGAAAAAAACTCAGAAATCCCTGGCCTGAGTCGTGATGCTTGAAATCTGATTACAGACTTAATTACTCTAACTTCTAATAAGCTAGGCAAATAAAAAAGCTTCTTCAGCTGCTTTAAAAGCCATCTCTGCAGGGAAAACAGCAATACTTTAGGATCTGCATGAACAAAGGTTTTGGTCAAATATGACCTTCAATGAACAATCAATCCAAACCAAAGTTTTGAAAATGAGTGGATTAAGCCAGATTAAAACAGAGGCACACTGTCCCTCGATGGCACTAGTCTGCCAACACACCACCGCAGACTGCAACTTTGTCTTAAATTCTTAACTATCAGTAAGCTACTGCAGTAAACCAAGGTCCAGACAATCTTTTGAATTATAAATAAAACTGGGGTAAATGTTCAGCACATACTACAGTTTACTATTTGAATCTCAGCTATCTCTAGATAGGCCTGTGTTTTCCAGAAATCTACTAGTGTATATGAAATTAACTTTTTATGTGGGCAATAGTCCAAAGAACACCAGCTCCTAGAAGTGTACAGTTTTTCTGGTCAAATTTCTAGTTTACATTTTCTGGAACTTTGCTTAGTTGTTGTTTAAACAAACAAAGAATCACATCAGTCTCCATGATTAGTGATTTTGTTATTTTGGGTTTTTTAAAGCAAAATCTTACTAAATATACCTACTATCATATCATCAAGCAACTCAAGAGTAGACAGTTTCTGGGTCATTACTGAAATTTCCACACCTGGACAACCAGAATAGGCCAGAAAAACATTTTACAAAGCTAGTGTTTTCCACTTTTGATTTCTGACTAGGTAATTTTATTTGAAACAGCATCTGTTCTAATCCATACTTTGCCTTTTGGTGAAAATTAGTTCCAATGTAGTTTTTCAGCACTATCCAAGACTGAATGCAGATTAATGGAGATTACTTCCTTGGCAGACTTTTTGTTCCTATTCTTCTCTTCTTACATGTTCAATTTTTGCTTTTCTGGCAATACACCTCTCTTTCTTAGATAACCAGCCAAGACATGATAAGCATTTTCCTGAGCTATACAGAGGCTACAGTAGCACTGACAGTATAAAAAAAAAAAAAAAAATCAAAAAACATAACAGAAAAGAGCATCTGGCACAGGAGAAGATGCAGTGGCTTGTCTGCTTCTCAGCAGTCCCCTGAGGCCTCAAAGAGGAACACATCCAGACTCTTCCGTCCTCCATTTCCCCTTGAATAACTTCCAGAGGCACAAGCAAATCAGGACATTTGACAACTGCAATCCTGTGTATTACACATGGATTTTTTGGTGGGTTTTCTGCTCCATTTTATGCTCCCTGTCAAATACAGTAAGAGAAACCAAGGTGACTACGGCAAAAAGCGGATTTATTAATAGTTATGGCATCAACCCACATAAGACAAAGCAAACTACATCAGACTGGAGTGCACTATTTACAAATACTACACTCATTCGTAGTACTACAGATAAACTGATTCTATTAGTAATTGTGAATTGTGTAATAGCTCAGATTCTTTCACTTTCAGAGAAATTAAAAAAAAATAATAATTTTTGGACCCATTTATCTGTATTTCTCTTAACTTCCTAACTTATTTCTGATAAATTTCAGGCCACTGCTGTAGTATGATATTGGGAAATTCCTTAAAGCACCAGCCAAGTACAGTTGCAACCCTACATGCCACAAAGTGTTCTGTGAAGTTTCAGAAACAAGTAACCTATTGAGCTCCCAAGAAAAAATTATTTCTTTCCCTGAGGCAGCTGTGCTACTGTAACTCAGGCCTCTACTAAGCATGACTATGTAAGGGTCAACCGAACCTTAAGCCTACAGTTCTAATATAGCATCCAATGCTAATGTCAACAGTATGTAATATTATTTGATCACTCAGTTCATAAGCACTTGAAAACACAAAACACAGGTAGAACAGTATCAAACCAGTCTTTTTACTACACAAACCAACTATCATTAAGCACTGAAGATTTCAAGTATGTCCTGCCACAGAAACAAGGAACTATTCAGCACTTAAAATGTCAGTTGAAAAGACCAAAATCTCCATCCTGTGAACTCCCTGAAACAATCTCCTTCTAAAGAAGGAATGGAATGAGATTCTTTTTGCAGAAGTGAAATGTCAGCTTGTCCACTCTACAAACAGGGCAGAATGCCAAGAGAGGCACTGTACTCATGCTCTTGAAATACTAAAGACCTGTGGCAGGCAGTGTCAACTTCTAAAAAGTATATACAATCTCTCTTTTAAGAGAAGTCATACTTTTGATAAATAAACTGAGGGAGAAAAGTGCTAGCCTTTCTTATTTGTATTACATATACACTTCAGGAAGCATTAAGTGTTTATGCCTCTATGGAACAAAGTGCAACACAAACCCAGAGAAACAGGATTTGCTCTTCAACTCCACAGCAATGTAAAGCTTATCACTGACAACACACACTACCCTCCTATCAGACTTACTGCAAAGATTCACACAGACTAAACTGTACAGTTTCAGAACATAAATAATCCTTGGCTGCAGCTGTGAAGGAGAGCAGAAAGTTTTAGCAACTCCTGCTTGCCTTTGAAGCACACATGAACAAGAAGCATTCACTGCTCTTCCCTCTTCTCCAGGAGCATTAATTAGGCATAGCTAGAAAGACTGTAACCTAGCAACAAACCATCGATATAGTGTTTTGCATAACTCATGAAGAATTTGGATTACTTGTTTGCAAATATGTCTGAGGAATATGAATTTGCATAACTAATAATACCATCTAGTTTGAAACAGCTTCATTGGTTTTTTTTGACTACTCAGTGATTCCTCTGTTATGCCCGAGTAAAGATGAATCTTAAACTAACACATTCTGATTTATTTTTCAAATTTTGTGGCTTTACCTTTTAGATGGATCCTGGTTTATTTTAATGCTTAAGAATCCCAAACAAAACCACACCCAAAAAACCCCACAACCACCCTTGAAAAATTCTGCAGAAATTCTGTTTACAGGCTACAGAATAAAGATTTTCACATGCACCCCAAAAGTGACATAATATTATCTAACATCTGTCATCAATATAAACACTCCTACAAGTGGTTATGGGTTGTCACATATTTTAGGTTTTACACATTTATTTCTTTATATTCAGTAAACTTCTTCTAAGTGGTCTTAATCCACTTTTTTATAGAGAGAACATTTCTTATTTTCAAGTACTGAAGAAAAGCAATGAAAAAAAAATCAACTTCACAAGTTCTGCTTCAGAGAGTGCTCAGAAAAAACTCTCTCGGGACAAGCTATGAAAAAAACCACCAAAAATAAGCCAAAAGTAACATATTGAAATTATAAGTCTTTTGTCAGAGCATTTATAAAGTCAGATTATCAGA
Organism: Phaethornis superciliosus; assembly: GCA_023637945.1. Classification (NCBI taxonomy): domain Eukaryota; kingdom Metazoa; phylum Chordata; class Aves; order Apodiformes; family Trochilidae; genus Phaethornis; species Phaethornis superciliosus. Next base: position 21,547,830 of record JAJQWJ010000005.1, on the reverse strand, counting down.
AAAATTGAATGGCACTTTATTTATAGCTCTTTGAAATGGTAAACTGTATACATTTCAAGTTGTCATGTGTACTACCAGCTGAGAAATCAGGCTTAGACAGGATTGTTAAATGGAAAGCAACTCTTGTTATTGCTTGAAGGACAAACTATTCATTTTCTAACAAATCAAGGCTTAGAAAGTTTCCAGAAACTTATCACTACTGCTGTCAACAAGTTGGTGGAATGGTAGTGAATTTGCACAAGTTCTGGTAAGCTGGTAAATGCCATTTTCCTGTGGAGCTGCAAGACCTTTACACATGTCAAACCTACCACTACTTGCTCTCTTTTCCAGGGCCTTGTTACTGCAACTGCTGGGAGGTGGAAGGGGAAGACTATCACTGCACAGCCTACCTGGTCTCTATAGCACACAGCACCATTATAGAAACCACTATTTCCACAAGAGAATTGAGATTTTAACTGAACAAAACTGAAAAAAGAAAAACCCCAATCATGGTAATATGTTGATGTATTTTTTATCTCAAATCTAACTTCACTGAACTGCCTAGATGTAATGAAATGCACAGCCAGACCCAGCTTTGTACCAAAACCTTTGGTAAAGCTGATAGGATTTCAAGTTTTAAAAAAATTCTGATTTTCATTAAATAACCTACTGTATTTGAAATGAAACAATTTCTGCATATGACACTAATGCAACAACAGAGACCGTAGCTGGTCAAACAACCAGGCACTGTCAGCGTTGAGTCAAACCTGCCAGACTCACTTTTGTAAATGAACAAATTACCAATGTATTCATAGTAAAACACCTTTGGAGGGAGTGGGGGGGGAACTTAGTATCTAGAGAGCTCCAGCACAGGGTCAAATCCAGACCATGACATAAAACAGAGAATAATTTATGCATCACTTCTGTGCTATAAACAGATGGCAGTAATTTGATTTGTGTTCAACTGAAGAGAGGCAGTCACTATTGATCTCTGCTACGTTCAGCATATAAAAATGGTAGATACAGAGGGGTTTAAAGAAATACAAAATATTCAGCGGTTATAAGTATCTGTCACTTAAATAAACTTCTAGAGACAGTCCAAGAACCTAGAAGCAAAGAGATGCAAAGTTAAAGCTCTGCACCAAACACAGACTGTATTTTTAAAATTTGAGAAAACACATTTTATGCAACTTAGTTAAATGCATAGAAGAAAACACGGGGCAAAAGACAGAACTGTAAATAAATAGACACAATCACATTTTGATTTCCAGTTCCTCCCACACTGCTTTCTGCACATTTCTACAAAAACAAGTCCAATGAATCTAAAACACAGTGTTTGGACCATTTATAAAAGAAAAAAGTTCTGAAAACATTTTCTTAAAATTGTCTATAGAAAATATTATGGTCAGAAATCATGATTCAATACTAAGTAGTCTGGGCTAAATGTGATAAATCTGGTAAGATCCACAAAGATTGTGAACTTGCTTTCAGGAAGTCAGGGGGTGGTGAGGGGGAATTTTTGCAATTAGAAGATTTGTGATGGGGTTGCCTTAGAACTCAACTGATTACTTCCAGTTCAGAAAATCTTTTGGGACAATGGCAGACAGCTCCTATTGTCAGCCTCATTTATGGTTATTTTAATAGCTCCAGCTTATTTCTGTCATCTAGGCTGCTTGTATGTCAGGCTTTTGGACAGGCAATATAATTGCTATATGGAAGAACAATACCATGTTGCTAAACCTTAACATGGAGACACATAACCCCCCCATGATGAGTACACATTAGTACACAAATGTTAACTTCTAGGCCTGTAAGAAAAATTATTGCAATAAAACCCCATACAACCTATGTTTCTTAAAGAGAGAGCAAGTAAAACAAGATTTACTGTTAACATAAGCAGTCATTCACAATTTGAGGGGAAGTATGCTGAAAAAAACATGACTGCACCACTACATCAGCTTTACAGAGGTTTATAAAATATTAGTGAAAAGAGAAGAAACTACCATCAGATTCTGGCCCAAGCATGTGAGCTCAAAGCACCCAAAAAAGCAGCTTCTCTTACTGTGTTACATGAGCAGGGTCTGATGCAAATCATTGCTCCAGACATCAATCATCTTTTTCAGGACAATTTTTGTCATTAGGTAAAGACACAACTCGTTTTTGTGTCCAAAGAAATACAATCTTGTAGTCTAATAAAATTAGAATAAATAACTATGTTTAAACAAAAATGGTTTGGGATAACACAGTTACACTATTCAGTTGCCTTTAAATCCTTCTCTCTTTCTATAGCCTCATGACCAACAGGAAATTTCTACTGAAATGTAGGTAGCTCAAAAACAACTGAAGGCTTCTCCAGGTCTACTGTTCATTTACTTATGAACAAAGGTAAACAAGGAAATGTATTTAATAAAATTTGCAGAATGTATGTGTATTTGCAAGTGCATAAGAAATGCAAAGGATGAGTTTCTATGTTCTTTGTTAACATTTTAAGAATTTCTTACATACACACACAAATGAGCACATATATGTTCTCCAGAGCTCTTCCTTCACCCTGAAAAATCCCTGACTTCACTGCCAGTCTTTCAGGAATTGCTGACAATGTGAGCAGTTGTATTACCACTCTAATAATTTAACTGAGAAAAGGGGTAATTCCTCTGCAAATAGCCCCAGGAATTTCAAAACTAACTGGAATTGACAGATTAACTGAGGTCCCCCTTAGGCAGAAGAGGAGGCTACAAGGAAAATAATGATGCGTGGGAAGCCAATTATGCACAAGAGCAACACATTTAATCGTAAAGAAACTGGTTTGTTGATCCTCAAGAATCTAGATATTTAAACCTCTCCAAACTACTCAATACCTGAGGAGTTCTGCAACTCGCTTTTTATCTGTAAATCTCAAAATTTAATGACGAACTTAAATAAGAAAAATTGTTCTATCCCAAGTATCTTTTTTTTCTGCATACACAGGATTTCTCCCAGATTCCCTTTCTGGTTGCAATTTGCAACAATTGCAGCCTACCTCGTATTACTTCCACAAAAGTAACTCTGAAGTCCAAGCAAGTTCAACAGAGCAGAGTCTTTAGTAAGAAGTAGTTACAGCTGCACTCCACAGCAACACTGGCTCATGACTAACCCAAGTGAAACAAAAAACCAAAAACGGTCACTTAGAATTTACAATGATTTGTGTTTTTGGACTGCTGCAATTTTGCTTCAAGCCTTCTGCCTCCGGACTTTTTTTCAGTCACTGAAACTGCTGGTAAGCATCCCTTCCCAGATGAGGCTGGTGCACAGAAAGATACTGATATCTATCAAAAGGCAAGTAGCATGTTGAGCAATGCTGGAAATCAGGGCACGACTGCTGTTCATGTTACTGCACCGTATACACCATATGAACCATATACAGGTAGCCATATACACAATGACACTTTGCTACTGTCAAAAGAAATACTGCTCCCAAACAGATCTGTGTGAACAAAGGAGAGCTGCTGTACCTGTGGGCACACAAGTGCTACAAAAACAAAGCAAATCAAGGAAGTCATCTGGGATCCAGTGGCATCAAAAGACATTTTCATCCTTGTTCTGAGAAAGTCAGGTTTATTAACCTACAATGTATCCACTTATTTATTCAGACTACTTTATTTCTACTCATGTATCCAGAGAGGATTCCACACAGATCAGTAGTTATTATACAATTTTTTTTTTATTATTTGCCTTTGTATACAAATCAAAATTTAAAAAAGGCCAAACAAAGAAATGTCTCAACTTGTTTCTGAGTAAAAACTTTAGGACAGGAGAGTCATAAAGACAAAGAACTTTGAGATTAAAAAAATACATGATTTTCTTTGGTTGAGATTACTGTTACCAGTTAAACAAGAAATCCTCTGTAATCGTATTCTTACATGCATGTTGAAGAAGAATTTACTGTGACTAGAGATGGAATTGCAAGAGGTGTTCTTCTTGAATCTCTCTATGTGTACATGACTCTTCTCAATGTATTCTCAAATGCTGTCCATGTTTTTGATTGAATTGACCACCTTAAATTCCAAATTTAGTTATCCCTAGAATTAAAGTTATACCACAGCATGGCATGTATTTCTTACTCCACTTCCTCCTATCATTACATGCTGGATTAATATTAACTCAAAATTTAATCCACATAATCTGTAGTAATATTGTCCTGACTGTAATCATCACCTCCTTAACTTATTAAACAATGCACATTAAAACTGATGTTTCACTTGATTCAATGACAACTTGACAACTCATCTTTCACTACCAGTTTTTAAACCTTACATTCCCTGCCTTGTATCTGTACAGATTCAAGTTACTACAAAATTTCTGACAAATTTGCACTGTTTTGCATGAACATTTTTACAGAAGCAAAAAGCTAATTTAAATGAGCAAGTTCTAAGATGTTATTTAATACTTGCAAGCACCATTCTTTATCTGTAGGCTTTGGTACTTAAAATTCAAATCCCCATTCAGAAAGCTGATTTAGAATGCTGTGAAATGGTGGGGACTATGAACTACTTCATTTCTATTGTATCACCTTTTATCTTTTGGAACCATATTTACTCTGTATCCATACAGAAAGTAATCCACTTCTCAACAAGATGTCATCTCTTCTTACACAATTTTTACTTTAAAAAGGTTTGGACAAACTCAGGCAACCCAAGCTATTACAGTACTACTTAGCAGCACAGCTTTGGAAGCATGTACATATAACCATACATCAAAGAGAGATGCATAGGTCACTTTCCGATTCCTGATTAATCTGCTAAACTTGGCAGTGTAATATTCGAACTACCTTCAAAGTGAACTATGATACCAGACTTCTTATGCAAAGGCACAGTAGTCATCTTTCCCTCCCTCTCCCCCTCCCCAAAGTAATTAACATTCCTTGCACAGGCAGCCGGACATTTGTTAATCATTAACTGCTTGGGTAATAAAGACAGAAACTGCCAGTCATTCCTCACTATCATAAACCAAAAGAGTATCTTTAATGTAAAATTATTTACAGTAAAGACAAACCTGCTGAATTATCAGAGCATATTTTGCTGACACTATTTGTTTTGGTGAGCAAGACTTCCACATTCAAACCTAAGTAATTAACTCAGGGATTTAATTAATAAAATAACAGCACTTTTAACTAAAACAGAAAGAGAGGTATCTTTAAAAAGATGAACTATGCTATTTTTCTCTTGGGCAGTAAAATAATATATAGGACCAGAACAGCAAGACCAAATATAATAGAGGCATAACCAATGCACACATTCCAATCTTATCTAGAATCACTTTGATTCATTCTACCTTGCTTTCATTACAGGAAGGGCACAGCAAGGGCATTCCCCTTAGATCAAACAGAAAATTCCACAGACAGAAGTTTCCACATGTCTGATTTGCTGCAGATTAAACCCTTATCATTAGACAGCAATCTCTAATTTTCATAGAGACAGGATATACCCTGTCATGGTAAATCTACAGGCAAAGGTGGAGAATGAGGGGGTGGGAAGGGTTAAAAAAATAGTAAAATCTGTAGAATTAGGATGTATTCCCATGAAAGAGCTATGCATATCACCCCCACAGCTTTGGAGGAATAGAGGGGACAAGCTACTAGCATTAGAGATCACCTACATAATTACATTCTTACATTCCGTTATAAGCTTCTTTGTATTGCAGGTCTTTCAAGTTGAACTACCAAACTACCTTTGTGCATAAATATCTGTATTTATTTTAGCACATCATGTTACTCAAAACTTCATTTCTTTACCCACATGCGTGGAACAGTTCTGTAATACTTACACACCTTTAACAGTACTGATAAAATACAATGGCTATTCTGTAACTATACTTCTTAAATTTTGAAAATAATAATATCACTAATAATAGTATTTTAATCCTTGAATGCTTTACAAAATATATATAAGAACACAAAACTCAAGATTTTTCATTTGTTAGTGTATTGAGGCAGTTTCATGCTTCTGGCATCAGCAAATTAAATTGGCCCTTTGTATATGCACCCAGAGAGATCGACTTAAACCCACAGATTTGGATGCCATGTGTGACACCAAGGATAATCCTTAATAGTAGATTGGGCAATAAAACAATGCAACTGCATGTAACCTTCCCTGTCATACAGGCAGATAAGTCAGTTCTGGTATCAGTGATGCCCCACTGACAAGTCTGCACAGTTGCAGAACTCTAAGGTGAAAGAGCTATAAATGATCGCCACTGCTGGTAGGTCAAGGTAATTTATAACAACTAGCTCAGCAGTTTGCTCTTTAACCCTAATGCCTATCAAAATTACACAACTCTTAACAAGAACCATAATTTACCCTTGTTCAAAAATAATTTTAAATCAAATAGAAGCCATTAAGAGAACCATAGACAGAACACAAGGAGTTTCGGAAAACCTCATTTCTGAGTAAGAGAATTATATGTTGCAGTCTCATTTATAGATTCTTCAGACACTTCTGTTTCCCCCAAAATCCTTCTCTGATAGCACTGGAATGCCAGATATTATTTTGTTGAGCCACATGGAGGCTGATGAAGTGAAAACTTATTTTTGGTCACGTTCCTTCAGATGACCAGTGTAATCAAGTCACAAATGCAATAATAATTAGAGAGAGATTACTACATGGACCTGCAAACCGTAATTTCAGCAAGGCCTGATGTATTTTTAAACCCAAGCTCTAAAACTGCAGCTACTGCATGCTATATGCTACAGAAGTTTGCCAAATACTCATGTAGTTTTGTCCTTTTTAAAGTATGTCCAAATGCTGTATGATTAAACTTCAAAATCTTCAAAGAAAAGAATAAACATTACACAATCACCTCAAACCCCCTCCTTTGACCTTAATATGTTCTTCAAAAGCTAAGCAGATGCTTAGTAGGAAAAAAATCCACGAATCAACAGATGTACCAGGAGTGATACCTCAAGATGCACCTTCCATAGCTTTTGGCAACCCTTCCCTGTTATGATTCCTCTGCTCTCAAGTACTTTTCACGTCAAAGAGAGGCCTAAGCAAGTTAATAGCCCCTTAATATGTACTCTGCTGCCCAAACTGATTGCTGTTATAAGGTAATCTTTGGGACCGCATGTGGCTTAGCCTCCCTTCATCTCCTACAGAGATACAGCCTCCAGGCATCTGTTTTCATCAGACCAAGTTGTAACCCAATCAACACCTTTCACAACAAAACAATCCCTTAGTTTGAGCGTCCATGCAGAAGAGGAGGGGAGCCCTAGCTTTTGTATGGGATCTCTGTTGGGCAGCTAAGGTGATGTTTTACTCAGCAGGATGCCTAAGAAAACTCTCAAACTGCTTTGGAAGATCCCCTTGCCAACAGCAAAACAGGAGATGAATATGTTTGCCTAAAACTAATTCAGCTTCTTCCAAAGACACATTCTAAAAGCTACATTAACAACCTAATAGAATTTTGTGATTTGCCCCATCACAAATGCAAATTTTATAGTTTCCTTCTAGCCTAAGACAGAAAGGTAATCAGCTAGCTCCAGGCTGCTCAGGACCTTGGTACAAACCTGGGCCTCCTGCCAAACTGAAATTCAGCAGCCATTCTAAAGGTCAGGCTTAGCTGTAGCAGGTTTGATACATCTGAAAAGAAACATGGACACAACAGCATCATTCCACAGATTAACCCAGCAGCACCAAAATTTTGCTTGAAAGCACCTTGTGTACCGTAGTGCAAAGCTGCAAACTAGTCAAGCCCAGGTGGTCCCTGACGTAGGTGCTATATATATGACTAAATTCAGGCAGCCAAGCTGTAAGCAATAAAGAAAACCAATGCAATCCCAAAGGTCAGTTATCTAATACAAAAAAGCTTTCTGAATTGGTTTTTCAGATAACAGCAGATTTACAACCTGTCCTCAATCTATTGATAGTCGGTATCTGGCTCTTATATTTATTTCTTTTAACAGACACAAATTGTGCTGAACTGAGAGTATACTTCAAAAAGCATTTTAAAATTTCTACTAATACTAAAAGGGATCTAAAGTTACAACAGTTATTCTTGGAAAGCTGCTGTTGCAGCTATTTGTACTGTCTCATAAAAGAGAATCTGTGTGCCAAATGCCTCATTTTTAAAACTGTAACAAATTAGTGGAAAATACATCTTCGTTGCATGAAATTTTAAACAAATGTTTTTTAAACTCAAATTATTTCTCAATTTAGGCACAGTTAATTTTATTTTTATGTAACTAATTTTTTTCTTGCATGATGGCCCAAATTTGGCTTGATGCCACTGGAGAAAAATGCTGTGAAACAGAAGGAAATCCTATCGATCCTACTCTGTCAACCTCACTCTTATTTTCAACATCATACTGAACGCACTCAAACCAACTGGGTATCATAAACTGAAATCAGAATATAATACACCATTTTAAAAATAGTCTACACAACAAGTTTTCAAAAATATTGGTAACCAACAATCATAAATATGCCTCTTCAATAGAAGTGTATTTCCTACATAGCACAATTGTATGTCATACCTTGCAAGGCTAAGATAGGATTTTCAGCTCTGCACCATAGGTACTGTGTGCTTGAAAATAACTGAAAATTCTGGTCAGGAAAAGAAGTCACCCAAACATGGGATAAATGCTTTAAAAACAGGTTACTGTGTTTGGGTGGGCATGATACCGTAAGCAGCTTCATTATTTATTGTCACAACAAAATGTTCCCTGTGGAGGGCTTCGGAGAAGTATGGTAAGCACTCTCATGCAAAGGATTCACAGGACTGATGGTGCAAGAGTTGAAATGGGAAGATATTGATGTGAGTGGGATACAGGTTGTTTTCATGCTGCTAGTCTTTTTCAATTGAGTACCAAAAGGAGGGAATGCCCAGGCACTGTGCAAAATCAATATGCCACTAGAGTAAACACCGGACATATATCAGCATGAATGTATCTTTCCAGAGCAGTTTAATACCAAATTAATCTTCACTTGTCCCCCTCTTTAAAAAAAAAAAAAAATTACTTTATCATTTTTATGAAAGTCTTCTCAGAGAAAGCCAAGGGAATGACTATTTCTGTACTTCTGATCTAAACTATTTTCTGTTTCCAGAATTACTGTCTTTTTGATTATTCTTATTTAGCAGAGATAAAATAATATTGCTTGAACAGATATATTCCTATCATTTCTCATAAAAAACCAAACAAACAAAAAAAAAAAAAAAAAAAACCAACCAAAACCCAGACAACTCCAATGCTCCAATGCATACTTTTATCCTGATAAACACAAGAGAAAAGCATCTCAAACTCAAAATGTGTCACTTGAATTCCTTTAAAAGCTTTGGCTAAACACTACTCAAACAAAGAGAAGATATTTGCCTTGGATTATTTTCCAAAGAAATACTTAGCTGAACATTCTGTGCCTGAATTCCAGGTTTTGACCTGGAATTGTGTTCCAGATGTCAGTGTGACAACTGACAAGCCAATTCCTGAATTCAAGAATACTCTGTGGATGTCTTTGGATTTAGAAAAAACTCCTCTCTGATGACTAGACTTTCATTCAAATCTTCAGTGTACATCTTAGAATCTGGTTTTAGCTCACTTAACTGCTAACTGAAGTGCTGAGTCCACCTCTGATTTAAAAGATTAGCCTCCCAAATTAACATCCATAGATTTAAATATTTAACTCTAACTTGGAATTTATAGAACCTACATAAAGGTTCTGCAAGAGGTTTTTTGTTTGTTTTTGTTGGGTTTTTGTTTTGTTCAAGTGTTTTTCAAAAATATAAAAAAGAACCAAAACCACATCACAGTAACCTTAGAAATTCTTACCCTAGAACACTTATACCTCAGACACTAAGTTAGGTGCTATAGCTACACAGGGAAATCATTAACTTCAGCACAATGTAATGTGACAGTACAGAACACAGGGTGAACAGAACCTGTCTGAAAAGCTAGTTAGATATCTGGGAGATAAGCCTGTTCTCTGAGCTTCATTCATGTCTTCCCCTGAACTAGGTAGGGTAAAAATGCCATGCAAAAAGCTGCAACCACATAATACTCCAGAGAAATAGAGCATCCTCCTAATCCAAGTCTCTCTTCAAAAGCAGTGGGACTACTACAGTGTTTGCAAGAAGAAAATACTCTAAGACCTTCACAGGAGAGAGCCTTCCTCCCATTTACTCCTAAGTGGTCAAAATACTCACATAATAAGTTTTAATCTCAAAACCTGTATGTCAACGACAATGTATCTGTGGACAGAAGCCAAGCAGGAAATATTATTGCCAGAACATCTGCAAACAAACTTTGACTAAATCTTAAAGCATCTCCTCCTCATAACCTATCATACCAAACCCACCAAGAATATTATTTTCCTGACTATCAAAATCACCTAATCCATTACAATTTTTAATGTTTAACAGTTTTATTGCAAAAAGATTTGCTCAATATTTTTTCTGTTAACAGTTTTCAGTGACCCATGACCTATGTAACAGATCTGCAAGAACTTGGAATAAGCACAGCACAGTCACCATATGGCTGAGACAGCAGCATGCTTGGAATATGCATAGTAGAAAAACACAAATTATTAGAAACTTTCTGGCTTCTTCTTTGCTTGTTGTTTGTTTTTAAATTAAACTGAAGGAAACTAACTTCTTGTATATCCTCCTGTTTATACGCACAACTTACACAAAAGGGGTAACAAAGTAAACTTGATAGAGCAACTTCAACACAAAGCTTTTACTGAAAGAGTAAAATATTTCTGTAAGGTTGCTTAACTACAATTCACTTGAAACCAAATCACACTGGTCTCAGTTTTGATTAAAAGTTTTTCTACCTTCAACAGATTTATCAGTAAAACAAACAGAAAACATTCCCAAGCACTGAAATTTATTTTCTACATTATTATTTGGGACTATTATCTGCTGCATTCCGACTCCTAATTGTGCTCTGGTGCTCTGTGGAAGAGTGATGGCTGGCACAGGCCAAAAGCAGTTCAGCAATCTGGCTGCAGCCACCCTGCCTGTAAGTACGAGAGTTGTTAGGATAGATGCAAGCCAGTTGGCCTCTGCTCCAGACAACACTGCTGGATTAATAGCTATCCAATAGGTAATTAAGTGTTCTGCTCCACTGATGATCATAGGATTTAATTTGCTAATGCCTGTCTTTATATTAAAACTCAACAACGACTGGTGGAATGACTTGAAAAGCTCAAAAGCCAAAGATCAATGAATAAACAGAACCTGAAGTTACCCCTTGTGTATACACGTAATCATATCCTGTATTTTAATTAATGCAATTATGAGAACGCTACGAAGAAATGTTAACATGGTTATTACATATTAGCAATGCTCTGTACCTTCTGAGAATATAATTCAGTACTTTGCTTTGCACAGTTAAAATCCTATTCATTCTCCTTAATGAATTACTGTCTTCCTAGCTGGAAATGTTTCTGGTAATATTAAAAATAGTGTCTCATAGCCATCAAGCTTTACTGATGATATTTTATGCACATCGGCGTAGTGCACTAAAATTAATTTTCCTCCACATGCCCCTGTTAACATTTTTTACTTGTTCCTTTAAAACATGCTTTACCAAAACAAATCATCTTCCCTTATCATAGTAGCAAAATTACACTTGGAAATTACATGGTTCCAAGGGAAAGCTATGCAAGAAAGATAAATCCACTAAAGGTTACAAACCACACCTCACTCAAAAAATCTGCAATAGAAAATAACTAGAGACTGGGAAAGTATTAGAAGGAAGTACCATGTGTCTGCCCTGCTCTTATTCTTCCTCAAGCTACTGGAGATAGTATATCAGGCTGGACAGATCTTTGTTCTTACAAAGCACAGCCATAGGTTTAATCACCCTAAACTTTCATTTTATTGTTATAACAGAATTACTATTAACTCTTTAACACTCACAGCCTATTAACTTAGACTTAGGTTACTGAAAGAGCAGTAAGATTCCTGGTAACAACTGTATTACTGGATAAAACACCAGTAATAAGGTTACCATGCACAAAGTTCAGACTGCCACATCTCCTGCAACACCATTCTGGATGTACACTACTTGTTGGGAAAAACCCTCAATTGCACAAGTTTGCAAAACACCTGCTGGTAACTTTGTAAGTTGAACTAGCTGGGAAGTTTCTGCTAACTGTACATTTGTAAAATTCATCATGGCTTATTAAAATAGTTTAAACAAACTGTCATCTGGGGAAACCTTACTGTGTAGGGTTATGTGCCTACACATAACATGCTGCCCTCTGTGTGTGTACACAGGGTTGCAACTCCAACCACTCTAGTGCTCAACTAGACACCAGGGAATTCATGACTCTTGAAACTTCCCTCATTTCTGAGCATCAGCTTCCAGATACACTTCCATCTTCAGTAAGCATTGCAATGGGACCTTTCTTAGGATAAATGACCCAGGACATCTACACTCCCAAAGTTTGCTGGCTCCCTCAGCTATCTAGATTTTGAGCACTAGAAAGTAAATCAAAACCAAAAGACCTTGAAACAAGATAAAACACCAGTTATCAGTGTTATCTCAAGGAAAGAAGCTGTCTGCTTGGCCAAATTCTTTGGAGAAATTGCGATACTGAGCGAAACTACTAACAGTTTTCATTTTTACAGCTGAAAATTAGTGTGGAAACTTTCTCACCATGAGCTGGTGTTCATCACAATGTCACATCCAACCCACTGAGCAACACTCAAGGACCTCGTTCACGTATTCAACTGGAAGTACTGGGAGTTCTTTGTAATACTATTTTTGCATACTAGAGCTTCTGTCTTTCACTACACATTTGAGAGGTGCAAATACTTAATGGAAATGCTCCATCCTTTTACCTGACAATCAAAAAGTAAACAGGAAGACATTCTCTTCCCTGTTTGCCTGCTGTGATGACAACTGGGGCAAGGAAGAAAGAGGTTTCCATATTGCCTTGGTCCCACATAGCCTCTGCTTTAGGTTCTCCTCCAGCAACTGCTTCCATCATTCCTTAGAGCTCTTCTAAACAGCAGCATGGTATTGAAATGATTTATCTCACTTTCATTGCTCAGTGCTAATGGTATTTAGGTGCTGCATGTGGGGGGGGTTTCTGTGCAACATTGGGATCTGTATCAACACAATGCATTCTATTATTAACACATTCTAATCTGCTCAAGCCCTTATCAAATTATTTGGGAAAATATTTTACAGCTGCTTGAGCAGGCAATTTATATAGCCATCTGACAATCTCAATTTGTAGACTTCAGTCTAGCTCACACATAAAAAGCTATATTAAATTCCAACTCTGCCTGACCGCAGATACCTAAAAGATAAACAAATTGCTTTATTATATACATTCACTGCACAGAAATGTTTTAACATTTTTCTCCTCCTGTCATAATACACCCAGAGTCTCAATTCTTAAAATTTTAATTTTACGTCTGTACAGTAGCAGTCACAATGCTCTGTTATACTGCTGAATCATTATATATTGCATGATTATCTCTGATCTCCTTCCCTTACCCATTTGGCTTTCAGTGAACAATTTATGAGCTGGAGATAGTGCGAGGCCAAACCTCAAAATAATCTCATTAGTATCATTTATTTTCGTCAGTCATACTTCCAATCTCTATAGTTTCCTGAGGAAATGAGTTTCATGACTTCATTACACTTCATGTGAAAAATACTTCCTTTTAGGTTGGTTACCTGTTAACTGTGTGTGCTACATTTATTGTAATTAAAAAAAAAAAGACAGTGATACAAGGATGGTGGTACAGAAATTACTGCAATTCTATAGACTTCTGTAATCTTGCTCTTCTCCTTTCTTGATTACTACTGTCTTTTCAGGAAAAGAAATTCTTCAAATTCACCCTTAATGTATTTTCTGAGTCTTCTTGAAAAGTATCAGAGCAATTAGGCAAGAAAGTAATAAAGCCACTCCTGAGTTTGGGATTATGGATGCATTAGAGCTCCCTGTTTAAGAGATTTACTTCTAGGAGTTTGGAAAGCAGAAAACAAAGCCTACGAAAACCAGCTGACCTAAAAGAAAGTTAAGTCTTAGAAAAAAATATTCACAAGACTTAATGGCACAGACAAATACTTTTTTGAAAATTGTAGAATTAGTTACAAATATCAAACAATAATACAGTTTCCTACCTTTTGAAATGTAAAACTTAAAAACTCATTAGCATGGAAAAGATAACCTGAAAGCCATAAAAAATTCCATGTGTGGAACTAGCTATTTGATGCTTCCATCATTTGATGCATCAATTATCTAATCTTTCTGCAAATATGATTACTGTCCTCGATTCCTAAGCTGCAAAGTAGAAAAGTATTTCTCCTAGCCACCAAATAGCTAAGTGTTGACTTCAAATAACTTCCTAAATCCAGTTCATCCATCTTTGAACTGAAACTGGAGAATGATGCTTTCAAAGACAGCAGGTAGAGTCATGTATCTCAAGGATAAAGTCAGAAGAGCCCTTTAGCAAGCTGAAAAAGTTGCCAAGTTGCTTGCCAGATCTCCCCTTCCACAAATTCTTTACTGTGCTTTCTTGACTAATTATCAGTCTGCTCCCTGTATCAAGGCCAGTACATTTTTGCAAAACACGACAAATATTCAGACACTGGACTAAAGAATGCCTTCTGTAACAATTCCAATGGCTTCTTAGACAAAAGAAAAGTGTCAGGACAACATTTAAGCTACATTGTCAAGTTGGTAGATATGCCACATTCTTTCTCCAATGCCATTAGATCAACATTTGATGGAAAAAACACACCAATCAGCAGCAAATACACACATTCTTCCCCATGCCAGTGTCTTTAGTGGAATTTGTTCACTAAGATAAAAAACTAGCAACCTCTTTTCACCACCACCCCCTTCCCACCAAATGCCTCTACTTTCATCCCTGAAAAATTCCAAATACTAGATATCACATATGAATACAGACAATGCCTCTCCTCTACCTTGAAAATACAGAGCCACCACCCTAGACACAAAATTAATGAATGGAAGCTGGTTTTGCCCCAGGTTCTAACAACTTCATCAGCCTGGCAAACAAAAAGGAACATACTTAACCTCACAACCAACTTGTCACTAAAGCAAGCCAGCTTTGTGTCAAGACTGAAGAGACAACACATTTAGGCAACTAATCCTGACAGAGTAGTAGTGTCCCAAAAATACAGGTAGTCATCCACATACAAATACAGAGATTTACATGTACATATTGGTGTAAAAATGAAAGCATTTCTTCACTCTTTGATTCTCATTACTGTTGTCTATCACTTGGACAATAAATTGGCCAAATTGGATTCATTTTTTAAGACACCTTTCTAAGATACTGTAATGCACAGTAAATTTGCATACACTTGAGTCAAAAGCAAGGCACAGTGATACACAAATGAATAGTCTGCACACTTATCAAGAACCTAAGAGCAAAACTGCTAAGTACTCAATTCTCCATTTTTAGAAAATCTGTTAACTATATTCTCTGTTACAAGCCAAGCTAAGAGAAGCAATGCTATGTTTCGAGCTCTGGAGTTTGTTCTTTAACCACAAACCACATAATTTAATAACTTACTTCCTAAAGAACTCAAAATATTGCCAGTAGTAGTTTGTTCACCTGAACCTTGAAGACTGAACTGCCTTCGTGAGTCCATACTACCCACAGTCACAATTCTGGGAAGCATACAGAACGGCTACTGGACGTATCAGATATGATTGACATTTTTCATTCTTAATCACAAGTTATTTCATGTAAGACACAGTCACATGTCATAATTCACCTCCATGTAACCTCCAGCCAAATTTTGCACAAAATTCCTCCACTTATTTTAAGATGCTTAAGTAGTAACACAATACCAATGAACTATGAGAGACATAACTGAACAGGTATCCACACATACGTCAGATCTTGCCATCAGAACGTTAGAAGTCAGCACTACAATTTTATTGAAACCATAATGTTTCTGTTGAATACTAAAATACTACTACTGAAATAATTCTCAGTTGCTTGTCAATTTATGCATTATTAATGAAACAAGTTAGCAATTCAGTCTGCTTCATTTATACAAATATGAGTTTTTTTATGGCTGTGAGTGTGCTTTCCATGAGGAAGGCACTGCTTACTAACTTAGAGACAGGTCAATAGAGAAAAACTACTTATCAAATGTATACGTGTAATTTCACACAAGTGCGAGGCAGAACTATACATGACATCTTTTTGTCCTAAAAAGAGCACTTATGACAACTATAACAATGCTGCTGCTCTTATCTCTTTTTGGCATATGATTTTATTTAGAAAATAAAAATAACAGAAAGTCACCTTACCTTTTTCTTCATCTATTCGAAAAACTCCTAAACCAGATCCATCTCTGATGGAGTATCTAATCTCCCCATCTCGTCCTGCATCTTCATCATAAGCAGATACTGTCATTACTGAGGAGCCAACACTGGCATCTTCTTTTATAAAGCCTTTATCTGCAAATACAGAGAACCGTGGAGGGTGCAAGTTTTCATTCACATCAACTATCTCAACCTCAACATAACAGGTAGAGGACAACGAAATGGGTTTTCCTTTGTCCTTGGCCCGCACAGTCAAGTTATAAAATTGTTTCTTTTCATAATCCAGTCTTTGTATGATACGTATTGCTCCACTTAGTTTGTCAACATCAAACGTGCCATCTCCACTGTCTAAAAGACTGTATCGCACTTGACTTGACTGACCTACATCAGGATCATAGGCTTCCAGCCATGTAATAATAGTTCCCTCAGGAAGATCTTCTCGAATTTTCACGTGGTAATTTGAAGGAATAAACTTAGGAGCATTGTCATTAACATCTTCTACAGACACTTTCAAAATAACTGTTGAAAATAATTGAGGTTCTTCAGTAGGCTGGTCCCTAGCCTCTATTTTCAAGAAATAGACATGCTGTTCTTCATGATCCAGAACGCCTACAACTTTCACAACTCCTGTCACAGCATTAATAGTAAACTTGTCTGTATCTGTAAGAAGAGAATATCTCACTTCTCCATTAGCCCCCGAATCTTTATCAATAGCTTCAACTTGAATTATGTCATTGTTTGGCTCTTTGTTTTCACTCACTTCAACAAAATAGCTGTCTTGGAGGAACTCTGGTGGGTTGTCATTAGCATCCAAAATTTTTATATCTAAAAGGTGCCAGGCAGACTTCTGTGGTATTCCAAGATCATAGACGGTAATGTTTAGAGTATATTTATCTTTTACTTCTCTGTCAAGAGGAGATAACACTTTCAGCACTCCTCTTTCCATATCAACAATGAAACTACTGTCTTCGTTACCTCCAGAAATGACATACACTAGCTTTCCATTGAAGCCAGTATCAAGATCAGTAGCATTCAAAAATATTATGCTGGAGCCCACAGGCTGGTCTTCTCTTATCTCAATGCTACCCGGGAGAGCACTTTTAAATTGAGGTGAATGCAGATTCACAGAGTGAGTGTCAAAGAAAACATCCTCAAGTTCTCCACGACTGTGCAATTTATTTGCTTGTAAGAGTTTCTCTGCAAGCATTTTGGCCACACCAGTTTCTTCACATTGCAAGCTGATCAGTTTGCGACTGGCAGCTACAGTTATGTTGATATACAATGGTTTTGCAAAGTTTTGTCCATCTGTAGCTGTAATTTTTAAACTGTGAAAAGATATTTTAGCACCTAAGCTATCTACTAGTGACTGTTTGAGTGAAAGTACTCCAGAATTTGGATTTAGGCTAAATAAATCCAGTTCATTCCCAGATTCAATTTGGTACCTTACCAACTGGAGCTCATCAGCATCAATAGCAGATACAGTTGTTATTTGTTCTCCAACACCAAGATCCCTGGGGATTGTTCCCTCGCAATTGATTTTCTCAAACAGAGGTATATTGTCATTCAGGTTATTTAAAATAATAGTAGCAGGAACTTCAACTTCTCGACGATATGGTATACCCCAATCAGAAGCTCGAATCCTTAAATTGTAAACCCTTGGCATTAATTCATAATCCAAGTCTTCGGAGGTACTAATAATCCCACTGAAATGATTAATCACAAATGGCAAAGGATTTAGGTTTGCAATACTATAGGTCACATAACCATTCTCCCCTTCATCAGGGTCTTTTGCACTTACTCTCATGACACTGGTACCTACTGGCACATTCTCATCAAAGGAGGCCTTATAGGATGTCTGAGTAAATTCAGGAGGATTGCTGTTCATGCCTAGTACTTTAACTAATACTTTTGCAGAAGCTCTTCTGTCACTTGTCACAACTTCAAGTTCAAAATGGGATGCATATTGTGCTTTTATGGGTTCTGAAGTGGTAATAAGACCAGTGTGAGTGTTCAAATTGAATTTTACTTTTCCCGGTGTATTTTTAAATACATATCTTAAATGTGGGTAACTAGGCAGAGCTTTAACCATTATCACAGGTGTATTTGGAGGGGCAAATTCGCTTATTTCAGCTCTGTATATCTCTTTTTCAAATCTGACAGGACCAGACTTAAACTGTGGAGATGTCACATAAACAACTTTTACAGAAGAAAACTGTGGGGGATCTCCTTTATCTTTAGCTTGAAGGGTAAGGTTATATCCAAAAGGGTGGCTCTCCCAGTCGATGTGACCAATAGCTTTTATTCTGTATTCTTTACCACCTGGAACAGACCTCACTGTTTTGAACTGCTGAAGTGGATCACCTGCAACAATATTTAATGATGCTATTTCCCCATTTGAACCATGATCATTATCCTCTACAGTTACAACTGCGTAAGTTGGATCTTTGTCAAATTCTGATGGAGTCAATGTAACAGCTGTAATTACAGGGGCATGTTCGTTTGCTTGCTCTACATAAACAGTTAGTTTTGCCATACTGCTTATGCCACTGCTACCATACAGCTTCAGCCCACGGTCCACGGCAAGAATTTCCATGTCATAACGCTTAGTGTCCGAGTAGTCAAGTCTACCAGTTAGAACTACCACGCCACTAGTTGGATGTATAGCAAACATATCTGTTCTCTCTTTAAAGCTATAGTAGAACTCTCCATTTGTTCCTATATCTGCATCTGTTGCACTGACTCTAGCAATGCTGGTCCTTATTACTGTATTTTCAGGCAAAGAAACACTGTAAGATGTTGGAGAAAACAAAGGCCGCAAGTCATTCGTATCCAGTACCTGTATCCTGACCTTCGTGCGTGTTTCCGCATTTGTATTTTTTTCAACTGCTTTAACAGTCAGCATATAATGATCTTTTACCTCTCTGTTAAGGATAGCTGTGTTTCCCCCTTTGGTCCGTATTCTCAAAAAGCAAAAATTTCCAAGAACATATTCTTCAGCTTTGAATAAGTTTTCATTGTCGCCAGAAATAATTTTATATCTTAGGTCCCATAATGGATTTGTAATATAAATGCCCATTTTCACTGGATGCCCAACGTATGTCTTGGCTGCAGAATTCTCATACACAGTGGCATTATACTGTACTTGTGTAAACTGCATTGGTGGAGCATGATGTGGCCTTAGATTTCCTTCACAGTTTCCAAAATGCTGCACCAGCAGCATGAGCAGCAACAGCATAGTCAAGTATCTTCCCATGGCAGCAATTACAAAGAAACCCTGAAATAAGAGAGAGATGTGTTAAGACTTATAACTGTTAAGACTTACAACTATTAAAATAACCTTGATGCTTAGTTTAGAATCCATGCCTCAAAGAAAAACAGAAGTTACACATCTAGGTTATGCCCTTTTTTGCAAAACGTTTCAACATTATTTACAGTAGTAAAAAAAGCAGACAAATTAAAACTCCTAAAAAGTGCCAAGAATCCACAAGACCAAAAGTCTGTGAATTACTACCATGACACATGGGGAACACACAGAGTTAATTTCAAATTATCAAGTCAATGAATCAACATGTCAAGAGGAAATATGACAGTGCTGTCTGCAGTAAGTGAGCAAACTAGATCTAAACTAATCTGAAGTAGTGAAAATTAACTCCACTACTTCATATGTTACATTGTCTTCTGACAGAAAATTCTTCTCCCTCATTTAATTTAGATTGTAAATTGGCTGATGTCCAATAATGTGGAAGCAAATTGTTGGCTTGAAATTACCATGAAATTTTCAAACTACCCTATGAGCTCCTGTTCCAAGAATTACAAAAACTGTAAGCAGAGAGTAGTTTTCTATGTACTGCAGCTCTCAGTACCCTTGTAAGAATAGTGGATAGCAGTCCATATCATAAAAAAATTTTTAGCATCATCACTAAGTTGTAAAATCAATAAAGAATGAGACATATTCCATTCCCTCTCAGAGCAGATCTGAAATTAGTATCAAGAGCTATGTGAATGGGAGTCTATCAAAATAACTGGAAGAACTATTAAGACAGTTTTCTCAAACACACTCTATAAATGACAGGGAAAGAGCCTGAAGCAGTAAGTCATACATGGAAACACATCCTCACTAGCTATCCCTTTGAAAGAAGTCAGTGTATCATTTCCAGTGTCTAAATCCAGGCAAGACTGCAGTAGGAAGAAATGTAAAAACCTCAGGAACAGCTTCTTCACCTGGGTTTATAAAGAGTGTTCTTTACTCCCCAAACTCTCACAGGATAACAAAGCTTCAAAATACTTCCTCAACAACTTCAAGATTTCAAGAAAATATTGGGGGAAAAATTATTTCCAGCAAGAAAGTAATCTAGCTTTGACTTCACTTCTTTGATTAAGTAGAACAGTCTTGTCTTTCACCTTTCCATAGACATCCTAAATATTTTTCCCTTACCTCTCCGCTAGCATCTTCTTCCCTGACCAGTCTGTTGTACAAACCACACTAATTCTTAATGGCACCTTTCTTTCATTCCTCTTGAACTTTCTTGCACAGTTTAGCCCTCATCTGTCTTCACTATCTGTATCAGTCTCTCCTCAGTACCTTTCCTGACACTAATTCTGTTCACCTCAGCTCAAAAGGTATCACACTATGGTTGTCTCCTTCGTTCACTCAGATTCTCTCTTACAGTTATTTCTCTCTTCCCTAATTCCTACCTGCTCAGGTAGATGAAAGACTGTGTTGGCTCAAATTCCATGCACTGGCTCTGCCACTAGAAAGCACTAGAACAAATTAATCTATTTGTGTCAACAGTTCACTCTAAAACCTAGGAAGCAGCTAACTCAGTCATAGCCATTAGTAAATCAGCGATGTTGAGAAGTTAAGACCCAGCACGTAAACTACTGAGAATACCAGAGACAAGCAATTGAAAACTTAGCTAATATCCTATTGGGAAAAAGAAAAGTTAAGTTTGTCTTCCAAATCCAATTGTTAAGTTACACAATTAAAGACACAACCATAGCAAACAATAAAAAGTATATGGGCTTCTAAAAGTATGTCACTAGCTGAGACCACTACTTACAAGGTCTTAACACTGGATGACAAAAGGCTCAGGAGGGCAAATGAGCCTAAGTTTGGTACAGCCACTAGTTCAATGGATTAACAATATTATTCCTCTGTCTACTCTTCTTCCCAGGCAATAATTTTTCCTGGGAATAAACAGATACTTGGGTCCCCAAGGCTTCATCCTCCTAATACACTGCCAAGTAAGCAAATATTTCCAACACAAAACAAAACCCAAACAAAAACAGAAAACCCCACAAACCAACCTCTAAACACTGCAATAAATAACTGATAGATACCTTCCAGAACTCCAAATAGTTTAAGATGCCATCAGACTGACCAAAAATACATGTTAAGAAAGTGTCATTTTAATCAACCAATACAGATTCATTTATGCCATCTTGCTGGAATTTTGGAAGATGTCTATTATAAAAGCTATGATCAGATCTTATGCTGACCACTAGGATTGTTATTTTTTTATTAAAACAAAAAAAAAACAGTCCAAAACCCAACTTCATTTCAATGCTATGACATTCTGCAACTCACTGTCTATATTTAATGAATGTTTAGCAACAAGCTGCTGGAATTGGCATATTTATTGTATAAAACCTTGTACCTGTCTCTATCTTTTATCATTTTTTCCTCTTATCTCAGGCACCCTAGATACAATGTGCCCCACACTAGGATCCATTAGACTGCATTAAGATATGCAGCACTTCATTAAATTCAAAGTTGAACACTTCTCTGTGCCATAAGACCTTAAGCACTTTTTGCTGCTTCTCCGTAGTAACTTCAAGTGGAGTTTGCTCAGAACTGGTAAGAGGCAGCCTGTTACACATTCTGACACAGCCACCAGTAAGCAAATCCATTCCTTAGCAGCAACTTTTAAGGTTTGCTGAATCACAATTGAGAGCTTAAGACCATTTCTCAACTGAACAGTTAACCACAGTGTATAAAAACAAGTTAATAATTTCTGTTATATGACACTATTTCCATCTTGTCATAATTTAGAGCTACTGGAAACTAAAGAATGTTGATCCAGGATTAGCCAAAAGTCAACATAACATAATCTTGATAAATATCTAAAGCATTAAACAATGCCAGTTGTAAAGACAGTAAACTCTAAGGGAAAGTATGAAAGTGCTACGATAACGTGATAATGTGTTAGATATAAACTCAGATGGCACATTACAGTGAGCCAGAAAGACTGAATTTCAGAAACGTTTTAGCCAAAGGCTACACTTTGAACTCCTGAATTTTTTATTATCTTTGGAATACGACCAGTTTAGGATTTTCTGCAACTGTTTTCAACACATATGGCAACCGTTTGCTTAGCAAAACCTCACAGTCATAGCTTTATGAGAAGTGCGTGCTCTATTTATTCCAGAAAACTACTTTCAAAAAATAATTTTTATTTATATGTATACACAGCACTGGGATACATAAGATAGTGTTACTACTTAGTTACCATGTTGACTAAATTCCAAACATCAACACTGTTAACACAATTTGTATGGGGGGGAGGGGAGGAACCACTAACACAACTTAGAAAGATGGACTATCTTCACATAAAAAGTACAAGCGAAGAAAAGTTCTGGGGCTAGCAGACTTCCAATTGATAACTTATACATGAAATATATTTTAATAAAATAGTTACATAAAAGACTGCTTCTCTAACTAGTATGTTTACAGTATCTAGACTTCAAAGTCTATAGTTTGAGATCTGAAAATTTTAAACATAAAATACAGAATTCAGTAAAGGGCAATATTAACGCCAAGCAAACCAACACCAACAAACATAAAAAAGCAAAACAAAACAACCACCTTATCTTCTACATAATGTATTAATGGGGAGCATACAATGAGATTTACTTACCCAGGAGCCAAACAAAAGTCACAGGTAGAAAAAAAAAAACAAACAAATCAGGCCATATAGCCCAAGTCATGATGCATCCTTGCATCCTACTCCTGTTGCTCTCCCTTTTTTACAGGCAAGATCTGTCAGTTAGTGCAGAAGGACCTCCCTGTAAGGCTGAGCTACACCGTTTACATCAGCAGGAGGAGACTCAATGACCATGGCCTGTTACACAGCTCTAGGGACACACCACAGAGTATTCTGAGGACTGAACAAGCTTCTTTAGGGCTGTTTCTACAATGCTTGTCTACAGAAATCTTTCATTAACTTTAAACACACGTATTGGGGGTCCTTACCACCGACACATGCACCTGCTTGAGTTGTAACATTAAGTTATTAACAGTAAAATGTCTCAATCAATCAATCACCCATTTACTTAAAGGTCGGTTTTGATCAGTGTATGCAAATGATGCCTTTTGACACAAATGCACAGTGAAAAGTTATTACTGCAGTAACTAAACTGTCATGACAGAGTTCCTATTGTTGCAATCTATGAGAGAGCATGTGGCTTTGTGGGCTGTACTAACCGTAGTTACATCTACTCTTTCAACCGTTTAAAAGCGATTATTTACGTAGCCTGTTTGAAAAAAAATAAGCAGATTTATGATTCAGTTTCCTATAAAAAAAACCCATAACAGTCTCTTTTGCTTTTCTGGTAGAGAGGGTATCTGTCTGGTTAGGTACTCAGAAAATTAACACATGGAAGTGTAAGGTAATATTACTTTAGTAAAGCTGGTAAATTATTCAAAAAATGTACACTCTCACTGAGATTAACATAATTGTTTCAACTTGTGACTCAAGTCCAGTAAGTTTTATGCTTGTATTCTCCAAACTGTGAATTAATCTGATGAGATACTTTGATTTATGCTTTTGAGGTCTTTGCTGATAAAAAAACAATCCAGCTGCTGTATTCTAATACCATGCAACGATTCTGAATCCGGACTGAAACAAAGTTTAACACACACAATTCTGGAAATCAGTTACTACTGTACCTAATACTTAGCTCACCAGTTGTGCAAGGAAAAGCAGACCTCCAGTCTCTGAGAACGAAAGTTTGTCCCAAATTCAACACGGTATCTTTAACTATGTGACACCAAAAATAGTTTTAGTGATCTTTAATTCATTTTTTTAAAACTTGAAAAATAAAAAGTAAATCTTTGAGGGTTTAAAGGAGTTTTGTTTGCTTACTTGTAGTAATAATAGTGGTAATTTAGCCAAATAGAGTTCTTTCCCATGATAAGTTATAAAACCCAGGAGACAATCCTACTACTAGGGCAACTACTAAAGCTCACCTTCCAGTCTACCAATAGTGAGATTTTAGGATTTCAAGAAGAACAAAACAAAAACTTAAAAATTAGTTACTTCACAGCAGTAAATAATTGTACTAAAAGTCTGTATAGTTAGACAAATAAATAGGAAACACACATCTATCACACAGAATTCTTTTATTTTACAGAAAGATGGTAGAAGTAGTGAAAGAATGTAGGTAAAAGTTTCCATGCAACTGCCTAGGAACAACCTGCATTCAAGCAGTTTAAGGTGTAGGAAAACTTTGTTAGAAGGTAGAATTTTTAAATTTATAGGTACATTTCCAAGAAAGAAAAAAAAAAAAAAAGTTTACAAGGCGGGGATACTAGCAGAGACTCACCGTCACTCACTGACACCACGAGATTCAAAAGCTCACCTTTCAAACAAAGCTTTGCTTTCAACTACCCTAAAGCGCAGGGAACAAGGCGGCTGAAGCCGCCTGATGCGTTCAGCCGGGACCTGCCTGAGAGAGAGCCTTGTCTTTGCGGACCCCACTCTTCATCTTTCGGAGGAATGCGGCGAGGAACGCGAGGAGGGACGCGGTGTTAATAATGCAAACAAAGAAAGTAAGTCGCACCGAACTACGTGCTCGCCGCGAATCGCCCCTGCCGGCTTACCAGGGAATTAAGTTCGCAATGGCCCGTCAGAGGCATCCGAAGACACCTTGCCTGCAGGGGAAATATCACCGCCACCCCTTCTCCTCCACGCAACTTACCGGGCAACCTGCCACCAAACCGCTGCCGGCTCTCCGGGGACCGCGGCCGAGGCTCCAGCACCGCCGCCGCCTCCCCCAGCAGGGGAGGGGGGCACCGCGACGCCCGGCCCGGCGGGGGACAGGAGGGAAGGGACCGGCGCCGCTTCGCAGCCCCTGCGCCGGGCACCGGCAACACGAGGCAGCCGCTCGCCCGGCGCCTCGGGGCGGCCTCGCCTCAGAGCCGCAACTTCCCCAAGGGGCCCTCGCCGCCCGCCCCCCACCCCGCTACCTCAAAAACTTCTTCCAACTCTCCGGCCCGGCCCAGCCGCACCTCACCTCTCTGCGGCTCAGTGCCTGCGGGGCAGGGGCGCGGGCCGGGACCAGCCCCGCATGCTGCCCGCCCGCCCGCCGCGCCGTTCCCCCTTTCTTCCCGGACCGTCAGCACTCCTCGCGGGTGCCCCTCTGGGCCGCAGCGCCCCCTGTCTCTGTATTCCTCCGCGGCGCCGGACAGCCGCCCCTCCGGAACTCGTTTCTGCGGCGCTCCGCGGCCGCGGGAGAGGAGGCGGCGGTCCCCGTACCCCGTCCCGCCTCCCCACTCAGAGGGCCCTGCCTCGCCGGGGACGGGCGAAATGCGCAGAGGGGGTAGAGGGGGAAGAGCGAATCACAGCATAAGCTACTCCTCCCGGTGGCCCGGCGCCGCACAGAGACGCCAGCGCGGCCGGTGGGGAGAACTCCTCACCTCCGCTGCGCCTGCCCTGCCCCGGGGCGGCAGAGAACTGGGTGCCTGGCTGGGGACGCAACCGGCTTCGCGTGTGGCGAAGTCGTCCCTCGGAGAGGCTACTCAGAAAACTTCAGAAAACAGCTTACGGGGATGGCGAGGGAGACCGGCGGAACCCAGGGGGACAGGGGGTCCTCGATGGCGGAGCTCTGCTGTCCGGGGAGCACCCTGTAGCCGCGACAACATCCAGGGTCCCCACTCACACCGGTGGCAGAGAGAATCGCCCTGCGGCGATCGCAGCGCCTCGGCGGCCGCTCCCTTTTTCCCCGGGCAGCCAGTGGGGCGGGAAGGGGGGCTAGAGGGAAGGGGCGGAGGGACGGGCGGCCGGACAGCCGCCCCCGGGCCCCGCCGGCGGGCTTGGCGCTGGGGGAGCCGCTACTGTAACCACCGTACGGATGGAGGTTTCCCAAGCAGAGGCCAAAAGCAACTGGCGGCTGCTGCGGCTCCTCGCCACCGTTTTAAGGAGTCACCGCCGCGCCGGGAAAAGCAGTGGCGGGGGAGCGTGTGCGGGGCCGGGAACAGCTGTGGGAGCGCGGCAGCGACGACGACCCACCCAACCCCCGGCCCGAGAAGGGGGTTTGGGCAACCACAGGAGGGGAAGCGCCCTGCAGGCGTCATGCTGAAGGAATGTCTGCTAGCCAGAACAACGTTAAAGATTAATACTCCGAAATAGTCCTCCGAGGATTCTCCGCTCGTTAATAAGTAATTACGTTTAATAACGATTAGACGTTTGCCTGGGGAATCCCGACCCAGCGGGCTTCACGGCGAAGCCGGGCTGCGGGCGAGAGAAGCCGGCGGGGGCGCATTTACCGCGCATTAGCCCCACCACGTCTTTTATTAGCCACATAAATAAATAAAGCCAGCTGCGCGGGGGGCCCTCGTGTAACCAAAGCCTGGCGCGCCCGGGGCGACAGATCAGAAGAACCCGACCCCTTCAGACAGCTCCGGCTGCCCGTTCCACTAACCCGCAGAGCTCCGCCGATCAGATCCCGCGCCCCTCTCGGCGGGGCCGCCCCGGCAGCCCCGGGCCCGGGCACCGTTCGCCCCGCAGAGGCGGCGGGAACGCAGTTCCGCAGCGAGCGGGCAGGGGGCGCCGCGCCACAGCACACGGCGGTCCGGCAGCAACCCGCAGGCAGCCAGCCCGGCCGCCGTCGGCCGAGCAGGGCAGAGCGGAGCCGGCAGCCAGCGGCGCCGAACCGTGCTCCGGCTTACAGGGTGTTGAGTCGGGAAACCGGCGCTCTGTTCTTGTCTGTGATGGTGGCGGTATAATTGCGGGGGTTCCCTCAGCCCCCCGTGCACACAGGTTTGGGTAAAGTAGGTGTGCAGATTTAGATATACAGAGATATATATCGAAACATAGATATATCACAGTTAGAAACTACGGGTACAGAGTATTTTTCAATAACGCAACAAACCTCAACACACCACCTCCCGCGGGAATCACCTACCTAAGCACCTTGCTGACAATAAACTAATAAAGCAAAGAACTCACCAGACCAGCTGGACTCAGAGCTCTTCTCCCAAAGTACACTCCAGCTCAGTTCATCTCCGCACGCTTCCTCCCCTCCTTTCTTTTTTGTTCTTTTGAGGAGAAGCGAGCGATTCCCCGGTGCCCACACACCTCTAGAGCATGAACTCCGCCGCGGCTCCGGAGATCAACGCGGTCCCCGTCCCCATCGCCACAGCGCGGCATGTCGGTTCCGACCCATCCGCTGCTTTAAACTTGAACGAGGATGGGAACGAAAAAAAGACGGGGAAAGGGAAGAAGACAAAAGGAGAGGGAGGCGGGAGGGTGGGGGGAGGAAGGAAGGAGAAGGGGGAAAAAAAAAAAAAAAAAAAAAAAAAAAAAAAAAAAAAAGGAAAGGGAGGGACAGATCCAACTTTTTAAGACATGTCCAGGCAAAGAACGGGCAGAGTTGAGGAGTTGCAGCAGCGGAGTGAGAGTGGGGAGGCTGCGCCTGATCACCGATTCCCTTCCTCCCTCCCTCCTTCCTTTTTTTTCTCCCGCCTCCCTCCTCCTCCCCCCCTTTCTCTCCTTTCCTCTCCTCTCTCTCTCTCTCTCTCTCTCTTACTCACTAAGTCGTCTTTCACACTCCTTCCCTCTCAGCTCCTGCTCCTTGTAGTACCACCCCCTCCCTCTCTCCAACGCTGCAGCGGAGCGCGGCAGCACCAGTGCGCAACGCTCCGCGCGGGGCCGCTGCGGCGCACCTGGGCCACGGCTGCCTATCCGGAGGTGAGGCGAGGAGGGCCGAGGCGGCCCGCACACCCCGCACACACCGCACACCCCCCTGCCGCCCCTGCCCGCTGTCGCCGCGGAAGGGTCCCGCCGGTTCCGCTGCCGCGCAGCTCGGCTTGGCGGGACGCCGCTACCCGCGCCGTACGGCTCCTCCTCGGCGGGGCACAGCCGCCCAAATAACCGGGTGGCTCCAAGTGGGCTGGGCACGGTAATCACACACTCTCCCGCACCCACTTTAGGACTGGAGAGGGTCTTGTCTCTCCTTTTAAATTTTTTTTCTTCTAATTTTTCTACATCCTTTTTTTTTTCCTTTTTTTCTTTTTAATCTCTCTCTTTTTTTTTTTCTTCCTTCCATTTTTCTTTTCTTCAGGAGAGTTCTATTTTTCAAGGCACAGCAAAGAGTTCCCCTAACCCCCCCTGCCAAAAAAAAAAAAAAAAAAAAAAAAAGTAAAATGACAGCTCCTTTGCTGAAATAATAAATCATAAACAAACAGGGCATATTAGTACTGGGGTTCTACCTCTTTCAAGCCCTAACCGATTTCTGCTGCTTGACAAAGTTCAGGAGAGGGCAATGCTAAGTGAAAAGGATCAGTTTGAGAACAGGGGCCCGAGGAGGGCCTGGATGGTGGGGTTTATAAAACTTTGGGAAAACTACAGAAAGTGCTTGAAAATTTATCTGCATGAGAGAGATAGCATAACACTAGACTTGCAAAGCACTCTGGGCTTGTTAGAAGCTAAAATATTCCTTTATGAAACCATTTAGCATAAAGAACCTTTGTTGTGGCCACCTTAAAGTTGTGGCCTTCCTCCAGAAGTCAAATTTTAAAGGCATTGGATTATTATTTTCTGTAAGATGCACCACTAAAATCTATCAGCTAAGTGAGAGTGCAGTACATTCTGTGTTAGGATGAGCAGATACAAACTGCAGTATATAAATACTAAGTACACTTCCAAATGGTGCATTCAGCCTGGGAATGATCTCTTTGAATGAACTTGTCTGGAAAGTTTAATGTCAAAATTCTCTGGCCTTGGAGATTTCCAGAACAGACACAGCTGATTGATTTACTGAGCATCTCAGAACTGCTTTTTGAAGACCCTAAATGGAATTATAGTCAGTCCTTATCCAAATGCTACTGGCTAAATGATCTTTCCTTCTGTGAAAAATGCTTCAAAGTGGTCTTCATAAAGTAAACTGCACACAAAACAGTATTCCAGAAAAGAGCTAAAAGGGGAACATTTTAAAGGCTGATGGCTAGAGACAAATGCAAATCGCATTTCCACTCAGTAGTTACAAATATTTCATAGTTTTGGAGTGTGAAATTTGATTCCTTACTGATTCATGGCCATATTGTGGTTGATTTTTGAGTTAAGTAATGAAAGTCTATAGAAGCAGATTGCGTAACATCTTTCAAAAATAGGTGGTAAAGATAATAAAAAAACAGGGGCTTCTGATTTGTATTTCCTTCGATGCACATGTTGTGCTGACAGTAAGTACTTTTAGATGAAGAATAAAGGGCTGTGCTGTCGCTCTCCAGTGGTGGGTAATGGTGCTTGGCGCTTCAGATAAAGTGCTGGAGCCAAGATGTCCAGGCAAGTGTATTCATAAGTCTTCTTGATATATATATATCATTTTACCTTCTAAGCCAGCTTTCTAACATCATGAATAATATTGACAAAGTCACTCTGATAGTTACTGAATATTCAATTTTTATTTCATGTTTTATCTGCTCTTTGACTTTTGTTCTTGGAAATAGTGTCAATAAAGCTGCTATAATTGTTGTTGACTGTCACATTTAAAGATTAATCTAACCAGGGTATCTTTTTGATATGTTATCCTAAAGAAAATTATTCTGTTCTCTTACTTTTTGCTAACCCATAGGAAAGGTGCAGAAGGGAATATTGGAAATCACACTTCAGTGTCTAGGCCATCATACACTTCTCTGAAAACTTTCCAGTCTTATAACCATGGTAGGAAAGTATGTTCAGTGTTCCCTGTCATCTGCTAAGGTATTATTGTCCTCATAAAGCTACCTAAACTGAAACAAGTTTTATCTCAGGTGTGATATGTATATATATATATATATCCAGGTTAGGCTGTTTTCTTTTAAGAAACATTAAAGATTCAACTTTGGAATTTTTCCCCAAAAGTGAAATAGAAATCTGTTACCAGACTGCCAGCAAGCAATGATTATGTCAGAGTACTCTTGTTACAAAATAATAAGACAATCAGAAATTACATTCTCGCATGATTATCATCATCTCCCTGGCATTATAGTACTAATACTCGTCTCACTAGTCTACCTCAAAATCTAGCCTTTCAGATCTCTGCTCTTGTTTGCTATATAATTAGCAAACATGAGCTGATAGATCAACTGGGTAAGTCAGTAAATTGGAAGTAAATACCAAAGTCAAATGTCCTCCAGAGAAATCTTATTGCTACCAGCCCCAGGTATGCACATGGAGAATGTGCAATGCAAAAAAGAAGTTCATTTCAAATTGTTGTGACTTCAGCTGTATGAAGATTGAAAGATCAAAATCAGCACTTTGAATTACACTGGCTCAGAGATGGCAAAGGTGAGAATAATTATGGCTTGGTCTTTACAGGGCAAACCAGTTGCAACTGCTACACCAAGTGCAGCTTCAAAAAAAGCACTTCTGAACACAATAGCAGCCTGTGACTCAGGGGCAATCAAGGGCCCATAAACACTGAGTCTCTGTGGCAGAGGGCAAACACATCTTCTCAGTAATGGGGTCAGGCATAGTTTCAAGAAATTTCTCTGTCAGTTAAATGTGAATTGAGCTCACTTTGGTTTTACAGAAAGAGCAGAATTCTCTTCAGTATAAAAATTAGCACAAAACCTGACCCTATCTGAATTGCATGTACACAGAGAGAAGGAAGCTGAGTAGCAGAAACTCTGCTCTGTCATTCTTCTCATTCTTCTGTTCCTCATCTGGCCTTAGTGTCTCAGGACAACACTTCAGGAAGAATTCCTCAGCATCTAAATTGTAGCTTTTGGAAAGCAAAACAAAACAAGACAATTCCCAAATATTTGGTAATCTTCCTCTCCCTGGCCTGCTGTCAAGGATGTATACTCCTTTACCACTCTATTTTATTTTCTTTCTTTTAAATGCAGACTTGAGGAATAAAAAACAATTCTGCCTTTCTGGCTGTTCTTGGCTACTCTCTGCAAACTTGGGTTGAGCCACAAATGCCCACTTCTGCCCCTCTGATCACTATTGAGAGGGGAAAAGGGAGTAATTTGTATGAGATAGACATTTAGAGATTGCTGGCATTTTTCTTCCTAAATCAAACTTCTGCTAAACTCCTGAAAATCTTTAGGATTGTTTTTGCATGCATGTCTTTATCTGACATAATTTGACCAAGAATATTTAACTTCTTGCAGTTTAATTATTTTTATTGACTTTCTTTTACCCTAGAGAATTCTTTTTGTGTAAAATATCGCTGACTATTTGATTAGGTACCCTTTCACAATGCTTTTCAAGACTTTCATGGCAGCAATGTCAAAATAATTGTCATATATCAGCATAAGTATAATGAAGTGCTGAACAATTTCAGCTACTTGACAACCCATTTTGTGCCCTGAGAACCTCGAGAGGAGTTTACTGAGGTGACTCAATTATTAGGCTTATGAGCTGCAGCTATTTGTGGATATCTGTTAAATAAACACGTATGCAAAAGTAAAGAAAACCCGGGGTAATTCCATAGGAGAAGAAGAAAAAAATGAAAAGATACTAGATTTTTCTAGGTGCAAGTATTTCTTCACATACTAATGGGGAGAGGGCACCCGAATATTTGAATAGCTATTTTTTGAGCCTTTAATCTGTGAGAGACAGTTTATCAGGAAAAGGGTTGGGTTTTGTGTTTTTTTTTCAAGCAGCAGGATTGAGAAATACATTCTTTAAATAGGAGTGAGCTAGACAGCCTCATTTTTACATTTTGATTTACAGATTATGTCTGTGTACACCAACTTTTGAGAAGCATTTTAGCTTTACTTCTGAAACTAGACAGTTTTCCACATCACACTTTTCTTCACCAAACAATAACAGGTTAAGGGCTGGTTAAATAGGTTATTTCAGTATACTAGCATAGCAAATAATAAAACCCCATCATATTAGGTAAGTTTGTTTTTTCTCCTATTGTATACCATACTGTCAAACTGGAACAGAACCAGCTGCACCGTTACGGACAGTACTAGTATTTTGATTAAAGGTCTGGATTATTAGGGTAATGGTTTGTGCTAGTATATCCTAAACAAAAATGAAACATTCCAGGTTTTCCTACAATGGAATGATGGAGTATGGAGTTCTGCAGGGATTTTTGCCTTGCCTGGCTCAGTAAGGCAGGATAAGTCTGTTCTTCCATTAGCTGTTGTTATTTTCCTACCAAATGGTGCTTTGGACTGCACTGTTGAGTTCAGATCCACAGAGCTGAAGGCAGAAAGGCATAATTTCACAGTCTCATGCTCATGACATGAGGAACTCTTGAATTTAGGTTTAAATAATTAAAGGACAATTAAAGTGGTTGAAAAGATCAGGAAAAAGCTAGGCTATAAGAGTGGTTAAACTTTTGTTTGTGTGTGTTTTTGTTTTTGTTTTTAGCCGAGCTGAGTAGGCTGGTATTTTTTTTTTTTTTTTGTGAAGCACAGGTTGAACACTGTTAGCAACAGAATTCCCAGGCTCACCAGTCCAGAGCCAACATGGCTTAGGCACTGTGTAGCATAAAAAGGTGAAAGAAATCTGCTCCCTGCTGGGTCTTAAACCTCCTGTTTTCTTTAGCTGTTTCTTTAGCTTTAAATTTATCAATTTGAAGCTTAGGGCGTTCAAAACTCAAAAAAGTTGGAGTCCTAGTAATGTTAATGCACATTAGTGTTAAAATATGGGCCTGTAGTGATGTGACAGAGGGCTATGGTTTTGAATTAGAGAAAAGTAGGTTTAGATTGTATGCTAGGAAAAAGTTCTTTACCATGAGGGTAGTGGAAAAATGGAACAAGTTGCCCAGGGAGGTAATTGAGGCCTCATCCCTGGAGATATTCAAAGTGAGGCTTAACAAGACTCTGACCAACCTGATCTAGTTGAGGATGTCCCTGCTTACTGCAGGGGTGTTGGACTAGGTGACTTTTAGAATTCCCTTCCAACCCAAATTATTCTGTGATTCCATGATTCTATAAATCGGGAACCAAACTTCCTTGGTTTCGAGTAGTTGGAATTAGTCGTCCAAGTTCAGTCCATCCTGGAGCTGGTGTGAGTTCACAAAATTAAATTTTTTAAAGCTCAGGTGATACCAGTTTTATATAGAGCTGAATGAAGGGAAAGAAGGGATGGAGTTAAAGTAGGGTGTTCTATTTTACAGTAAGGTACCTGTACGTCTGGTTCTAAAATTTGTCTTAAAGCTAGAATTAGGGTCTGAAGAATTGTAGAGAAAAATAGAGAGCCATAAACATCAGGAATAAGGCTGATCTTTGCATAAAACACTGGTTTGCCTAGTGTTCATGGATTGGTAACACAGTTTTAATTTAGTCTAGAATGATTAACTTTGGAATTTAATACTCGGAATGTTTTCAAAATTCTTCAGGTCATAAAGAAGAAAACACATAGATATTTACTGTCATTATGCCCCTTTTATTGTGGTCATCAGTCTTTTTATTAAGACTAGTCTTAGACTTAGAGCTTATAAATCTTTCAATAATACGTAGCATGAAAGTCCAGAACCCAATTGACTGCAGTGTACTGTAGGACTCAAAGAGATTTTAATTGAGCTGACATCTACAAAGTCACAAGCCTCGTGTTTCTTAAGAGGTATCACTCCTCCAGCTATAATTAATCTTAGGTTATGGTTTGGTTTAGGATTTGCAAATCCAAATAGTTAAAAACTTGGATGACTTCAGAATTTTGAAAAGCTGATAGAAAGGAAGATTTTTTCCATCATCACTAAAGCTCAATATTTTATTCCATTCTATGGAATACTGTATCCTTCTGCTGCAATTAACCTATACTTGCAGATAAATTGAGGGACTTTAAGGATAAAGAACTGAGAACTCAGTGCTTGCCTGTATGCTGTGGAAGTCATTCAGATTTAGTCTCCTGTGTGTATCAAGTATTGCATCCACTTTTACTGTGGGTCTGGAGCCTTTAGATTTCATCAAGATGAAGATTCCTGGTCTTTGCTGATGGTTTTATCCCAATTTACTAGTATTAGGAAGGATTTTTCATTCAGCTCTGTGTATTCCAGCTTTTTGGAGTGCATGTATTTGGCAAGATTATTTCATCCAATGGGAGAGAAGACTCTCATGAATAGACATTAGCATGCCACATGATGTCTTAGCTAATGTATATTGAATTGCCTGATTCGGGAGTACATGTGTGAAAAGGGCCTCTAATGAATGGTGTTCTTCTCTATACTATTAGGCAAAGTCCAATTTAAATCAATGAAAAGAATCTGAGTTCAGTGAATGCCTACTAGATCTTGCAAGTGCCTCAATATCTGAATAAAAACAAGGTGTTCAACATGACAAGAAGTCCCCTTTCCTTTCAGTTGCCAAGTTCCAGCACAGTGTCATAGCAAGGAAATAAGTGTCTATGGTTTAAAGAGAGTTTGCTGGATGGAACAGAGAGCGAATATACAGCTCTAAACAGGGATGGTGGAAAGAGAAGTGGCTTCATGAGTACTAGGAGACAGTTCTGTAGTTCTCAAAATGTTACTTATCTAGCTGACGTGAATCCAGGATGTGAAACAAAAAAGTCTTTTGCAAGGACACAGTGGGAAGTGAACGAATTTTTTATGAACTCTTTTGTATTTGTTTTCTGACCACTGTGATTTTTTTCCTGTTTCTACTTCAGAAGTTAATAAAGTCTACTTTTCCTGTATTGGAAAGTAGTTTACTATTACTTTCAGAAGCTCAGTGTAAGAAAAGTTCTTTCTATCCACTCTACCTCATCTGGGTTTCCATTGCAATCCTTCATATAGAGCTGTAGCATTTCTTTTCTGATATGTACAAAGGCGTTCTGTTACCAAAACTTCCAAATAAAAGGATTAATGTATACATTCAGCATAAAACTTACCTATTTGTTCTCATTCTCCCACATATTGCATATTACCAAGTAGGGTTTGACAATCTGTTTTTTGTCTTCCTCTTTCAGCATTTAATACACCCTTTTCTCTTTCATTATAAACTTCGAGAAAATGGTTGTTGCCTTCTTTACCCTGTGTTTTTTTTTTCCCAAAGTTGTGTGCTTTAAAAAGCTATATCATTAAAAGCCTCCGAGGATGTCCAACATCAATATAACCTGACATCCTCCATAACAAAGGTATGTCATATTTAAGCTCCAGTCTCTATACTATCTCTAGTACTCTATACCTTCATTAGTACTGTTATGACACATTAGATAGGGTTATTACTATGTAAATTAGACAAATAATGAACACTATGGAAATGTTAATTCAGACCAGTATTGTATCATTCTGAATGTGTGGAAAAAATCCCTCATATAAATGGGATTACATAAAGGTCAATGTCTGTAAAATAAAATCATATATCAAAATAGGACCTAGGTAAGAATCAATATCAATATATCCCATTTTCACATCATTACAATCTATAAATGTGTTAGTCGCAAGAAATATAGTGTCTTTTTCTGTTTGTAATTGCAACATCATTGCTTACCTACAGTAAGTTATAGAGCATGCCTCCAGGCATGAATTACCCTTAAAGTAAAATTCTACTGTATTATTATTTTATATTGACAATACTTATAAAGTTAGTTTCTCAGAAGCTGAAGCTGTAAAAATTGCATGCCACCTATGCTCAATTCCTAACCAGTTTCTTTAACTTCAGAAAAACTTGCTTTAGTTCAGACTAAATCGACAGGCATCTCTGCCAAGAAGGTCTTAAAAAGGGAGTGGAAAGAAGAAAGTAGATGGGTGAGGTAAACTGGATAGAGTTTAACAGATAGTGCATGAGAGAGAAAGAAAGAAATATTTTCACTTTTAGAAAGGGTACTATGCGAGCTACAGAGGTGACATTCAGTTAAGATGTTCAAACTTAACATTGCGCCAGGCAGTTTTTTCCTGTTTCATGCACATTTTTCAAGTAGCCAATGTAGTTAGATCTATCTCCACCTTGAAAACAGATGTAATAAATGTTTGTGGTGATTCATTCCTTTTTGCATGTCTTGCACAGATGGAATTTTTCAGACCTATGGATGGAATTTTAGATACATTTTTCAAGGCTCTTGTGTTAAAAACCCTACTAGGCCCATTCCAACATTCTGAATAAATCACAGTTCTGTCCAAAAACTGGAATAAAGAATACTTCAACATGTATTTTATCCAACACAAACTGATGGGTTAATACCCAAATGAAAATTTATTTCAATTAACCAAGAGCAGCCTCCTAAGAGAGAAAAATAAGGAAAAAGGTTGCTTTAAAATTTACATTTGGCATTTTCAAGGCACTGTATCAAATGAAATAATTTTGAAGAAAAATCCTTCCTAATCTTGCATGTCCTTGGTTGATATTTAATTTTTAATTTCTGTCTCTTTCCTTTTTAACAGGTTTTAAGGACATTGCTGCTAATGCTGTTTGTCTCACAACTCTTCTGAGTACCTACTGTCCCATGACTGTAATAGGAATCCTGATCTGAGTACATGATGGAAGGCTGGTTTGGTCATAACTCCTCTGCTTTCAAGTTATTGACTTTTCTCTCTTCTCAGTTTTCTCATCTATTAGTGTTTCTACAGTAAGTGTTCAGGAATGGGGCAGTCTATTGAACATTCATTTGAACTCCTGCTGAAAATCTTCCAAGATTAGCAGATGATTTTATCCAGTCCTTCCTCAGTATAAATAAGAGGCCTTTCTGTTTCAGGGGGTCCTGGTTTTGAAACTTTCTTCCCACAAATTCAGTGAATACAGATTATTTTTAAACTACTTTTTTTCTCTACTGAAAAGCCCATCAATCCCTTTTTTATATTTGATATTATCAAGACACCATTCAAATTAAAAGATTCTGAAGAAAGGATGTGCTGAGCTAGAAATATTTGTACACTAGCATTTTTTATTTATCATCCAAAGAAAACCAGATAAAATAATTGGAAGAATTTATCACCTGTACTTTCCTGCCAGGACAGAGATATGTCAGGGAATCAAAAGCAATTAAGTGATTCTATCTCTCAAAGACACTGCCATAACTCTTTCATAATCCTTTGGAAAATGAAAGTAAAATGCAGGCTAAAAAAGACTGACTAATTTCACAGCTATGGAGTAAGTTTATACATTTAGTAAGTGACTGCTTGAGCTGGCAGAAGACAAGTTTTTTACTCAAGTTCTTGAAATATTCTGGCTATCTCCTTATCCCACTACCAAGCAGCGGGCAGAAACTATAATGTGGATTTGTATATTGTTGTATTGCCTTCTCATCCTCCTTGATCAAAACAGTCAAATATGTTGTTAAGAGCATAGTCTGTAAAGTGATAAGGACTGTGCAACTATCTAATTGTGCAAATTAAAGTACCTATTAAAATGATTCTGTTTAGTTTTTCTGTTTAGTCTCATATTTTTGATGAAAATGTGTGTTTTCAATCAGGTAGGTTCATAAAAAAAAAGATTCTACATAATGAAATTACCGTGGCTATAACAGAGCACTACTTGGTTGTATTACACTAGCTGTATTTGTAAAATGAGTTATGAAGATTTTGTCCTTGTTTAGTATTTGGCAACAATGACTGCTGCCTTCAGTGAATTGAAATATTTTCCCAGAGTATCTTCACACACAGTGGAATGTATTTCTTCTGTTGTATTTTTCCAATTGTGTTCTAATTGCAAAGATCACTGCACAGAAGAATAAAAGCTCTGACCATGAAAGAGTTTTCTGCATTTTGATGATATATCAAATATAAAAGTTAAATTGCCTGTAACTTACTAAGCATCACAGAGTACTTTTGAGTTTTGTGGAAATAAGTAATTACAGAGTAAAAAGGCTATCTGAGATGATGGATGCTCAGGGGAGCGAGAATGGATTTTTCACTGCCAGGTCACTGGCTCAAAGCTGGCCCATTTCACTGGAGACTGAATATAGTTTCCTTCCAATACCTCCTCATTGGCTGTAGGAAATCTGTGAATTTATCTGGTCCTGTGGAAAGACGAATATTTTAGCTGAAAATGCAGATAAGTGGGTAATAGCAATACAGTGAAGCCTGTTCTGCCATACCTCCATATTTGCTCTGTGCATCAAAGACTTAGTTTCTCAGACTATTTGCACATTACTAAAGACAATAATTATTCTTCTTAAAAGATACTTGGTTAAAGATAAGGGTAAATTTTGTAACTGCACTGAACAAAACAGCTTCCATAAGCAAAATTCAGTGTAAGGAACTGTCATAGAATTGGACCATAACCAAAATCCAAGATCAAAAAATGCTTACCATAATCCTAAACTGTAGAAAAATCCATACTGATTTCTGATTAAAATAAATTAATGAAAAATATCGCACACACCCCCAGAAAATTTTCTTATGATTTATAGGTTGAGACACCTTTCAGATTTCCAGTTGTGAATTAGGCCA
The DNA here is from genome assembly GCA_023637945.1 of Phaethornis superciliosus. Taxonomy (NCBI): domain Eukaryota; kingdom Metazoa; phylum Chordata; class Aves; order Apodiformes; family Trochilidae; genus Phaethornis; species Phaethornis superciliosus. The sequence continues at coordinate 21,509,002 of JAJQWJ010000005.1, read as the reverse complement.
CTATTAAAAAGAAGCATAGTTAGATAATGATAATGTTTAACTGCTTTTTCCCATTAAGATCTTGAAATATCTCTTCAAGCTGATCTGTGTAATATGGTCTAGTCTAAGTGAGGCCTCCATAATTTATTTATATCTGCATTTCCTTTTTGTATTAAATAAATGGTTTTTAACTTCTTAATACCATTTTCAGTATATATTCTGAAACAGATTTTATAGTAGAAAGACACACATAACTATGTTCCTCCTTACATTGGAAGTATCAGGAATGTTGTGGGTTTTTTATTTTGGGGTGGGGATTGTTTTTTGGTTTGTTTTATGGTTTGGTTTGGTTTTGTTTTTCAAAAAAGCCCTTGCTTTCTTTATTTTTTTCCACAGAAACTACAGAAAAATAGTAATTTTATTTCTTCATCCTTTATTGAAATGCTTTTGATTTCTGGGTCAAGTTCACAACACATGTTACTGTTGCCTTTCCCATTCAATAGCATTTTATGATTTCTACTCAATGACACATAACTCTGTAAAGTGTATTGTTGTTGCTAATATTAATATTAATAATTCTATTAATAGAGCCTAGATTCTTGCTAATGCTTTCAGGGGCAATTGCTATTGGAGTCTGTGTACATAATAAAAAATCCCTGCTTCAAGGATTTAATAATATGTGTTTGTACTAGCCAAATAGACAAACTGGTGACAAGTTGTACTTACTCAGAAGCAGTGAGACTGTGCTGGTCAGCTGGAGAGGGCTATGTATCACTGCCAGTAAACTGTGTCAAGATTTCTGTAAACAAAGGAAACTTTTGTGTTTTTTTCAGAAGGATTTTAATTAGTTATTTTGAAAGCATTTACAGGAGAGGCTGACACTGTGGGCAGTGAGTCCAAATAAATCAAGATGCTTATTAGATACTTGAATAATTGAACAATTTGTGTTCTTAAGCTACTTACTTGAAAAAACTCAAGGGATGACAGTCCTTTGGAATAATTTTCAATATTTTGTGCTGCATTCTGTGTTTCCAGATGGCAATATGAGAATGTTTATAAAAGTAACATGTTAGATAGAATTTGCAATTGATCCACTATCCTAAAGTGCTGAAATAAGATCCTCCTGTTATTTCCTACACATTTCTGTCATTGGCCTGTAGAAATGACTTAGGAGATGAACTAAGAGGAAGACAACATGAGAGTGCTGGTGAGGAAAGCTTTGCAACTGATTTCAGAACACAAATATTTGGTTTATGCTAGGGGCCATGGAGGAAATAAGGACAATGATTCCTTGCCATCCATCTGACAGTGGCCACGTAAGAAAAGAAGTTACTGGTAAGGATTAACTGATCAAACTCTATACACTGGCTTTTACTCAGTGTAAATAGTTTTCATTTGATTCTTTTAATTGACTTTGCATTGATACATTCTATCTGCTTTGACAAAATCCTTTTTTGCATGTGGCTGATATGAACAGCAAGACCCTCACTTTATTGAGAAGCCCATTTCTAGCTGGGTTATTTCAAACTCTCTCATGTCTTTTATCATTTTACATCCATGTCCATGAAACATACTCCTTTGTTGCTCTCAGAATTGAGATGAATAAACTCTCTGAGCATGTTACAAGGCTTCTGAGTCTTTTTTGAGGACCATGTAGGACAGAAGAATGTTACTTGGACAAGAAAATCTCACATTTTGGGTATTCTCTTTATCTGACCATAAAGAGCAGTTTTAAGAGCTGAAGTTCTAAATTAATTGGCTAATCAGATAAAATAATAATAAAATAAATGGGATGCAGTTCAGTAGCATCCCATTGGATGCTATTGCCATTTTACCTTCCTTAACTTTGCAGAAGAAAAGTAAAAAGTGTAGCAAATCTCTCCTTCTAGTATAATTTATTTTTAGTGTGGAACTGCCATATATCATTGATCTATTTCAAAATCCAGTGCTAAGACCCTATGTAACTATCATCTTACATTATATAACCATAAAAGCATTGTTTACTTAATTACTTCAATGTGTTTATGTTCAAATAACCCTTTGTGTTTAAAAAGGTTTAGTATATTCATTTCATACCTGAGCAAGAGCAACACAAAGGAAAGCTTTTATTAACATACTCAAGCCCCATTTTAAAATTATTTAATGTCAAACTCTCACTGAGTACTGTTAATACTCAGACACCCAGAGGTTATGTTTTAAATTTTTAGTTGTAAAATACTGAGGCATCAAAAATAGGTCAGTAAATTCTGAACAATAATTTTCATTTTATATGAGGCAACATCAGAATAAATTGCATATTGTTGTACTTTTTGAACTGTTCCTGCTGGTGCTATACATGGTCCCGAAGGATTCTGAAGAAACTGCTGATTGCATCTACTCCTTAAGCTTCTATGTAAAAGTGAACCCGGTGTATGGCTCCAAATCAATTTTTTTTACTCTCAGGCCTTGAAAAGAGTATGACCATCATTTAGGAATTTAATGTGTTATCATACCATAAAAATTTCCTGTCAGTTTATGTTTTGGGGGCTGAGAATTTAAAGGGTGACATCATTAAAAAAACAACAAAGCATAGAGAGCAAAAAGCAACTCTCATCAGCCATCTGAAGACCTGCATCTCAAGATATGGCTACTCAAAACTTATTCTGTATTAATCCCCTTGGCATTTTTTATATTTCATGATAATTTCCTTTAAATAAGAACATTTGCATGAAAAAAAAACTTGCAAGCTTAAAAGCTGATAAGTTTAGCTATACTTTACAAGATCCTGAAAAGGTTTAGTAAATTGGGTGCTATTGACACCAATTTAGTGAAATATTAAGTACCACTTATGATACATATATGATATAACTCTAAAAGTAAATATGCAAAAGTAGCAACTGAACAGGGATGCCTCAGCAAGCAAGTGCAATTGCCTAGGGTGACCTTCTAGCATACTAAGATATTAGGAATTGGGTGTCCAAAAGTAATTTGTGTGACAGAATATGCATTTAAATGCTTATAGGTGCTTTCAGAAGTGCCACAGTAAAGCACTTACCTCATTCAAAAAGTTAATGCAAATGGTGAGTTGCCACTGAACTCATCTATCCACTTCTTTAAATGATGTTAAGTCCTAAACACACTTACAGATTGCAGGGATAATATTAAAAATATTAGTCTGAAATAACTCAGTAGTTCTTGTTGAGTCTGCAGACAGGCTGAAATTAATCCCAGAGTGTTAACTATAATTTAATCATTGACTGAATGTTAGGAGAGAAAAAAAGAAGACAGAATAATTTTATAAGAAACACTGAAATTTATGATTGTTCTGTTAAATATCAAACACCACTTCTGCGTGAAAAGAAATTTCTAAGACAAAGTGTTTGACGAGTGTTCAGAAGAAATATCTCTACGTGCTTGCCTCTTATATTAGCATTCGTCCCTAGAGAACCCTGCTATTCCAGAATTGCTGAGTTACTCCAGGGTTGAAGTGTGGTCATTTAGTCTAACCCCTCTGATGAGGCAAGGTCAGACCAGGCTGTCCAGGACTGTGTCTATTTGTGTTTTGAATACCTCCAAGAGTGAAGACTCCATAATCTCTCAGGAAACCCCATGCCAATGTTTGATGAACCTCATAGTGAAAAAGTATTTCTTATGTTCAGAAGCAATATCAGTTTTTTAATTTGTGCCTTTTGTCCTGTCACTGGGCACCACTGAAATGAGTCAGGCTCCCTCATCTTCTTTCCTTCTCGGATGATATTTATACAAATCAGTAAGATCTCTTCTCCGGGCAGAATCATTCCAGCTTTCAGCCTCTCATCACCTGAGGAGTAGCTGGGTCATTAATGAACATGTGAAACACCATTGGCTCCAGTATCAGCCCCTGGGGTACACAATGCCTCACCTTGTTGGACCTTATGCTGCTGATCACAATCCTCTGTGCCCAGCTGTTTGGTTTTTAATTAATGTTCAGACCCTTCCATCAGCATCTCTATTGCCCACTGCTGGAGCATAGGATACTGGGACTAGATGGACCCATTATGACCATTCTTGTATTCTTCTGTTAGTAACGAAGGTAGAAAGATAATGTTCTTAAATCAGAAAATCAGATAGTCCTAGAGCCATCTGCCCTTCCAAACACATCCCCAGGCCTGCAAATCAAGAACTGCCATGAAGGGATTTTCTGTAATCAAATTCCAAGCAAATAATGAGAACCATTTGGACTAATGTGCCCTTTCCTTGATAGTAAAAAGATGGGATAACAATAAAGCTTTAAGTTCTATGGCAAGAAAAAAACCAAAAGAAACAAACAAAAAGCCCTCCAAAAAACAAACAAGCAAACAAACAAACAAAAAAAACCAACAACCCAACAAAACCCACAGAACCCAGAGATTACATTAATATCCATTTATTTAGTTTTCGTGTTGAGCACCTTTGTCCTTTAAATGGCCGTTATGATGTTCACCCATGCACTAAGCCCACAGAAATAAGTCTATGTTCTTCTGAATGTTGTTTTTACCATAATTTTCTGTAAATTACATAAGGAATCAATTAGTGCAGAATTTCTTGTTTAGCTTCAACCTCTGCATGTGTTGAATTAACTCAGTGTGAAAATCAGTGTTCACATGTCACATGCCATTCTATTATTCTTTGCTGGCATATAAAGAAAAGAGAAAACATTTAAAATATATTATAAAAATAATAGAACAAAAGGAACAAGCAGCTTTGATCCTTACATCTAATTAATTGCACATTGGATAGATTTAGCTTGTACAAATGTGGGATAATTACTTCACTGTAAATGATTAATAACAGCGCATGAACAATTGTTTGTTTTTCTTTCATTCATTCCAAATACAAAAGCACAGACACCTATGCTTCAAGCATCAGGAAAGACCTATGTCCTACCTCTTCATAGTTATTTATGCTATTCAGGGTCTGAGAAACACTCATCTTCCAAGGGCTTTTCAGCAATTCAGCTCATAAGCAGGTAGAACATGTATGAACTTCCCTGAGCATCATTTTTTAGTCAATACAGATTCTCTCATACCAATCACAAAAAAAAACACAAGGAGCTGTAATTTGTAATAGCTAGTACACCAAGATCCATTTGTTATACTTTACACCTATGCAGCAATTGATGTATCCTGCCCAGTCCCTTGGGATCTGTGAAGACCTTGGGGACAGTCGTAATATTATGTAGAATTATGAGGCACATCACAAGCTTATTTGATCTAGGTATAAAAGAAAGCATAAAATAAACTGCTTTTCTAATGAAAATTTTAATATAACTACCAAATGCTTTGACTTTTTTCATTGTGCCTAAAATGCTGTGTTTCAAAACCAAAACTTTAAAAATATCTTTCACATTTTACTCTATTCTGTTTGCAATACTATTCATGCATCATATACAATCATTTTTTTTCGATTACTTGCAGACAAAATCCTGCCCAGCACGATAGGCATGAATCGTCCATGATGAGTGAGATTTACCTTCAGTGGCACAGCAGTAACTCATTGATTTGGCATAGCATGATTCCACAGTGAATGAATCACCGTGTCTGCTGATTTATGGTCTCAGTATGTTTGAGTGTGTTTATGTGCATGTACATATAGATCACTCAATTCTTTTGTAGCTCCAGATACTTTGAAACTTCTCTGGGATGCCAGACATTGAGAAAGTGAAAGGTGTGTATTTTCCCAAGAGGGATCAAAGCAGAAAAATAGTATAACTTAAATAACCCTTCTGCCAGGCTACCTCCATTGTGGAATTCCCGTTTAAACACCTTTCACAGTTCTGCATATCCCCCCTCTCTGTGCTTTACTGTTTCTGCAACAATGACAGCAAGTAGGAGGGGCAGTGAAAGGTGAAACCAAAATGTTCTGAGGCTGGGGGCTTTGATCCTTCCTGTTCTTTTAGGATCCCATGTATCTGAAGCCCTTAATCAAGTTCTGAGAAACTTCTGGGAGGAAGGACAGTCTTAAAGAGGTTTTCATTACTTTTTTTTTGTTGTTGTTTCTGCAGCTTTTCCCACAGAAGGGCGTATTCAGATTCCTAAAGAAGGCTTTGAAAGGGATCCAAAGAGGCAATCACATGCATGTGCAACTATTTTTTCACCAAGCAAGAATATATGGAATGTGTATGGAGTTTCAACATAGCTCTGTGAATGTATCAATCGAAACTGGGTAGGCAAATTCCATTATATTCAAGGTAAATTAATATGCATATAGCCACTGAATTACTAATTTCATATAATTGAAAGCAGCAAAACCTGTCTGCATTCAGTTGTTAATATAAAGTTTAATTAGAAGGAAGATATTTAAGGGTGAAGAGTGTCACTGAACAGGACAGGCTTTGCACTATCTTGAGAACATGAGTCTACCAAGGATAGATTTCTTAGGGGAAAAACAAATGTTAGTCATGCTTCTGTTGACAAATAAGTAAATTCTGCAGACTTTCTATCTATAGGTTAATCTTAAATAGAAATAAATATTTTCCAAAGACTAGACAGTGTGCTTTGTCTTCAGGCAGAAAGGGGAAACTGAAATCTATGTAACTTACTAAGTCTTCAAAATGTAAATTAGTTCAAATGTACCTGATTTTCACCCCCAAAATAGTTGATATATTAAACAGCATTTGCTTTTACTTACTGCCTGTCATTTTTATTATCCCCTGTTTAAAAAAACCTGAGCCATCCAACAAGACAATAAAAAAACACCATGTGACCTAAGTGACTACTGTGAGTAATATGAGGAGACTGACCAAGCAGGCTTGCAAAAAGCATACTGCTTATGTTGATGATTTTCAAGCTACAGATCCATGCCAGGTGCCTAGGAATAAGGGATACAGTTGCAGCAGTTTGGGCTGATTATTGAGCAACACAGAAGCAAAACAACACATTGTGCCATGCTGTATCAAAGATGTCTCAGTTAGCTCCATGCAAACAGCACTGTCCATAGACAGATTAAGATGATACCCTAGGGATCTGTATAGGTTTGCTCCAAGTTATCAGAAAGGGAATTTGTCGGAACACAGCTCCGTATTTGGCCTCCTTGTCTTCACCTGTTTACAGGGCTAAGTATCTCTGGTGCAACATCACACCAATGGAGCTACACTGCTTCCAGTTTTGGAGCCAATGCAATTGGCACTGAGTAGGTATCACTAAGCAAGATGTTATGGATAAGTGTAGGTGCAATCTACAGTCACAGACCTCTCCTCACTGGTTAAGAGTCATTAAAACACAGTTAAAAATCAGTTGGATGTTTTGTTAAAAAGGTTCTCTGGTTTTCAATCAAAATTTTTTAGTCATTAATTTCTTAGTGCTTGGTCACAAACTACTGTATTATGTAGTAATATGCATGTGTTATCATGTATATTGGTTTATGCATGATTTTTACTTTTGTGCAAGATTAAATGCAATTAGAACTGGGATTCTTACAAAATATTTGGATTTGTTCATACAGTTTTAATATACTGCTATTAGTCGTAATATACAAAATTGCATCGTTGTATACCTGTTCAATTTGTTGGTAAAAATTACTGTTTCTGCCATATCTTGCTGTATTACATGGCTTTTTAAAATGTATTTTTGAAATTTAGCCCTGATTGTCCTCCTTAAGACATAAGAAGAGATTAAACTTCTTGTACCAACTTCTTTTTCTTTAAAGCTTATTAACATCTAATCAAGATTATATATGTAGTCAGACTTCTGGGGGTGTGTATGTGTACATGTAGAATACAGCACAAAGCATGCCACATTTTTTCATCCTAGTCAAAGTGGCAGAAAAATTATCTGACTGCTGCAAAGTAGAACCATTTGACGAATAACAGAAACAAGGGTGTTCCCAGGACTTTGTCATTTATTCAGTGTTTCTGATTTTGTTTCTTCAGGAAGTCAGCAAAATAGATAGAGGAGGACAACAATTTTAACTTCAGTACTAGGATTTACTTGAGAAAATTGTATAATTTGAAATAATAGAACAATATATTAAGAAGTTTATTCTTTCTTTTTCTTCTGCTTTCTGCTTCCTATTCTTCTCCTCCTCCTCCTCTTCTTCTTCTTTTCTGTTATTTTTTCCTTTTCTTCTTTTTCATTACTTTCTTGTCTTTTAATTCTTTAATTTAAATTTTTTCTATTCTTCTCTTAAATTTTTCTTTTTAAAAATCTTTTCTTTTTAATTCAATTATATATCAATAATGCAATAGAGCAATACATTAATCTGTCTCTTTTTTTCCCTCCTTTTTTAATTTTAATAATAATGTTATAGAACAATATATTAATCTGTTTTGTGTTTTCTATTTTTAATTTCTTTTATCTTTTTTAAAATTTTAATAATAATGTAATAGAACACGTTACTTACTCCCTTCTTTTCCTTTTTTGTTCTTTTGTTTTTTTAAAAAAATAATTATAAAGTAATAGAACAATATATTAAGATGTTTCATCTTCCTTCTATTATTTTCTTTTTCTTTTCCTCTTTCTTTATTTGTAATAATAATGTATTGGAACATATAAGCTATTTCTTATTCTCCTCTTCTCTTCTCTCCCGCTTTCCTCTCCTCTCCCTCTCTCTCCCCTCTCTCCCTCTCCTCTCCTCTCCTCGCCTCGCCTCTTCTTTTTTCTCTCCCTCTCCCTCTCCCTCTCTGTCTCCTATTGTGACCTGTCCCCTGAGACATCAAGGCCACTGGATCAGCTCACCCAGCTGGCAAGCCCCAGCTGTTGTCCCAGAGAGAGTATTTAAGCCACTCATGGAAGTTAAATTAAGCCCACTTTATATGACAGTCACATTTACATGGTAGCCAAGTTACTCCAAACAGGAGTAGTCAGCCTCAAGTCAAAGGTTTACAAACTCAATATCAAAATAATCTTTTATCACTCTTATTTGTTTAACTCACAACTAGAGTATGTGCATTTCAGGGTTGGAAGGGACCTTAAGATCACCTAGTTGCAACCCCCTGCCATGGGCAGGGACACCTCCCACTAGATCAGGTTGCTCAGAGCCCTGTCCAGCCTGGCCTTAAAAACTTCCAGGGATGGGGCTTCCACCACCTCTCTGGGCAACCTGTTCCAGTGTCTCACAACCCTCATGGTGAAGAATTTCTTCCTAATATCTAATTTAAATCTCTCCTCCTCTAGTTTGAATCCATTCCCCCCAGTCCTGCCACTACCTGACATCCTAAAAAAGTCCCTCCCCAGCTTTCTTGTGGGCCCCCTTCAGATACTGGAAGGCTACAATGAGGTCTCCTCAGAGCCTTCTCCTCTGCAGACTGAATAACCCCAGCTCTCTCAGTCTGCCTTCACAGGAGAGGTGCTCCAGCCCTCTGATCATCCAACCTTGTCTCCACCACCCGTCTCAGCAGGTCCTGGGCATCACACCCAGCACAAATCCACTGTCAGGAATTCACTGTCTCCTGAGAAAGCAGGCAGAGACCCTCCAAAACCATAACTGAAATGAAAACGGGGACTGTAGCTGGATGTCCCTGACTTCGGTAGAGACGTGCAAAAGTTCTCTGGGCCGGATGATCTGACTTCATGCAATTAAAGGCTTCAAGCCCTTGGGCAGAGAGACAACTCCTTCTCCCTCTTCTTTTGGATTCTCTTCACTGTGGGGGATCCCAGCCCTGCCAATCCTGTCAGTCAAGTGAAATGCAAACCATGTCCTGGTGCAAGTAGAAAAGATTCTGTGGCTCCTGTCTCTGGAGAGCAACTTGCTCCCTGCAAGGCAAGTGAGGTGGCTGGAGAAGACACACCCAGGCACACATCCCTCTGCTCCCCTGAGCTTTCCCCAGTTTAGGTGACCCCTGAGTACACTGAGCTGCTCTTTGTGATTAAAATGTAATTGTTTTTTTTTCCTTTCTTTTTCTCAGTGTCTTTTTGCATATGTTCGTCTTAATGTCAGGTAACATCAACATGGCATTTGCCAATAACTGACTTGGTCCACGCCTTAGAATCTTATTTAATACTAGATTCTTGAAATTTTCCCAGATTAAAGGAGGAAAGACAACAGAACTCAGCTGGACTCTGGTCCAGCAACTGTGTCACACAGATATCTTAGTTTTAAAAAGATGCTGTATGAAAGATTTCCTGTGTATTTATTCATGACTCAAAACCATACATCATGGCAATACAATTTTACCCGAAATACCCAGATTCTGAGGTAGTATCTTTCTCACTCTCCTTCAACCCTCATTTCTAAGAAATCGTAAGAAAAAGGGTTCTTTGGGAAAGAAGCAATGATCAGATATCAATTACAGAAATCGATATGCCATTTTAAGATATTACCAGTGGTGCTTCTCTTTGTTATTGCTAGTCTGCTGGAAAACTGAAAAGCTCACATAATCATCTCATATTATCTTTCATGCAAAGCTAGCTGAGTTAGTTCGAATACTGTTTCCCATGTAGAAAAACTAATAGAACTGACTTGGATAAGAAATAGAAGACTAAATAAAATTGTTACAAATGGAACATTTCTGATGTCTTGTTTTTCTTCCATTCAAGTTTTTCTATCATTTATAGGACTCCAGCCATTTTTCAACCTGAATAACAGACACATTAATATTATTTAATGAAACTGTACATTAAAAATTTCATTAATTGATATAACATAAAAAATGTTTTAAAAGACCAAATGTAACTTACATTTGGTAAGTTTACCAAGTTAGTATTGTAACTGTCAAGCAATTTCTGCAGTTTTCAAATTTGTAATTCTATTGATCCAATTAATACTTCTGTTCATTTTCAACATTAAGATCCAGTGAGCACCAGCATATTCAGTAAACTATGCACATTCATACTTAAGGAACTGCAGTGCAGATAGAGTTGATAATTCCCGTCTGAAAATTGTGGACAACTGAGGTAAGAAAAAATAGCAAAGATAATAAATATTAAAGTGTCTAGTTACTACTAACTGGAGACCCAAATGAATTTTTAGCTATCAAAGTATTCTCTACAGTAACCTCCTTTATCCTGTGATATTTAACAACGCAAGATATAATTGCATGCCTTTATCGTAGATGTATTTCTGACTTTTATGTATATTGCATTTCCTTATTATCTTAAATCTCCATAAAGTGAAAAATCATTCAGGCAATTTTTTTGAATGTTTATGCTTTTTTAGCAGATAATAGTCAATAATAAGGGGATGTCACTTTAAAGAGGTTAACAGTAAAAATTACTATATATTGCTCCTTTTTTTTATACATGCATGAATATAATTCTTAATGACCATAACCCATACTCTCATACTTTACCAGAATTATACCCCCTGTATCAGTAAGTAATGTGACAAGGGAACTTCTTTATGCCTGATATAGATCAATGATTTCTGCCTTTAATTTAAAAGCTGAGTCATAAGATGCTGTGACTCAATAAATTTGAGCTGCTAATATTATGCAGAAGAACATAAAATCTGTTTGTGTATTATAATGTAGCAATAACATATCCCTTCACAATCACTGACATAACTATCTTTTTGAGCTTGGCTATAGCATGCATAATAAAATGTTTGCAAAATGTGGAGAAATTCTAATTTTCATATACCCACATTATGAATCCCTGCAGCTATTATAAAAAAATACTAAAAACTTTAAACTCTGAGAATAAAAAACAATTTACAGAGTACCTTTTCTTATTATTTCCTTTGAAGATAGCATCAGTTGTCCACACAGACCTATAGAATGTTTTAAAGTTTGAACGATGCACCTCAATGCACTCTTTTCTTTCTTAATAAAAGGTAAAACAACACTCCCAATGATAAACAAACAGAAGCAGGCAATAACTTACTGCTTGCCTAAGTTGACCTCAGGTTTAAGAATCAAGGATTGCTTTTTGTTGGCGCTGGCATTAGCTAAACTAAACCCTAAAGCATATTCTTAGATGGTGTGAAGTTAGTCTAATTATATTCAAGCAAAGTGACACTGATTTGGCACTAAATACAGATCAGGGACTTTACAGGACTAACCACCTGCCCACGTTTCAGAATTAACTGGGGATAAGACTGATTATTTTGTAACTGTTTAGTAGAGGATTGGCTATGGATTAGTTCTTTTCGCCCTTGTCTCTTTAACCTCGTGCAGGTATCTCACTGGGAGAAGAAATGGGAATGGAGAAGGTGGAACAGGATGATAAGGAAGCTTGCACTTCTAGTGCAAGAAATTAATCATTTAATGTATATTCAATGTGAACTTTGTGATCTCTGGGGGATGTATTGGTGTTTCTTTTAGCTTTTCTGAAATGCAGTCCCCTTAGACTTAGAAATCATCTGGAAACTGAAGAGAAAATACATTTTGTTGTAACGTATCTAAGACAAGAGTGAGCAGGAGGGGAATATTTTTTCCTACATTGGAATCACTTCAGAAAGAATATTTTTGAGAGGTTTCTTGAACATAAATCAGACCATTCTAGTTCAAAGCAACAAATTCAAACAATCTTGCAAAATATAAAGCTCGTAAGCTTGGGATAGTAATTTAGATATGGTTGTTTACATTCTCACCCCATTTTGCTAAGCGTGAAAGGTTGAAAGCAATTGTGGAGATCACAGTCATTTTGGTCCTGGCTTTAAGTAAAAGAAATAGTGTAAAAAGGGCTATTGCTTAACTTAAGGATAGCTTTTGCAATGCTCACATTTCCTTTTGAACACATTTCATACACTTTAAAAAACTGTTCAGTGGTGGAATACATTAATTTTTTTTTTTCTTTTTCTTTTTTTTTCTTTTTTCTTTGGTAGAAATAGAAGTGAATAAAGAACCTCATAAATATGCTTACAGCTAGTGTTTAGAAAATCTACTAATGGAAGCTAGATTGTGAAATGTGTTTTGCATCAGGTTATTGCCCAAAACAGCCATTTTACAAGGAGTCTCTGATAGATTTTTACTTTTGGATATGCAGTTTTTCAATCAGTAGAACAAGTATTATGCTGGGGATTTAATCCTTCAGTGGGTTCATTTACATGGACATGGTTTTTTTTTTGTTTTTTTTTTTTGGTTGTTTTTTTGTGTTTTGCTTTTTTTTTTAAATCTTGTGAATATTCTTTACACATGCACATTTCAATTATAAAAAGTGTTCTGATTATTTCAAGCTTAACTACATAAAATTATGAAGAGAACCCATGATATGTAGTTTCCATTGGTGTATGGGCCTAAAAATGTCAAGTATATTTGTATGATGAGGTGCTTTTCCACCTTCACTGTTTGTGACCTAGAGCAAGTCAAGTTTTAGATTGATAGCATAGATAAATAATTTATCTTTTTTAGTGCAGTAGCAGAGATGAATAAAATTACTGAGATTACTGAGGTGAAATGTTCAGATCTGATATTTATTTCAGATCTGATAAAGAGATTAAGGTAAGTATTTTACAGAATGTATATTTAGAGACTGCAGGGCCCAGTGCTGGTACTGTCCAAGACAATGAAAAAATTCCAATTAATTACAGTTAAGAGAAGATCAGAAACAGAACAAGTAACCTCTATTAAGTTTTTATTGCTCACCTCTTGTACTGTTTAAGATACACAGTAACTTTCCATTTCCTTGCCCTCCAGGGTAAGAATTTGCAGTAGTCACCCCTGATGCAACCAAGGACTATGACCTATCAATCTCCCCCGCTGTGGTTCTGCTGTGAAAGGATTGCACCTCTGCACATTGGGTTACAAGGCTATAATTTTGAGGACATCAGCAGCATTCAAGTGGAGAAGGCAAGATCCCAAGCAGAGGGAGAGACTCCTGGTGTGCTGACTGCTCCCATCTCAATATTATCCTGCTGTTTAATGGGAACACAAACGCTACAGTTGCTTATTACAAGTACCTCATATACTTTTTACTAATTATAAAGTAAATACTTCTTTTTAGAACAAATTTCCCATTAACCAGTTTATTGTCCTTCAGGTACTAGAATTTTAGAATCATACTATAGTCAAGAGCAAATATTTATTTTAATCTTGGTGCTTCCTTATATCTCAAAATACTGTAATGTGTCTTGGGCAATAATGTAGAGTTTGAAAAAGGAAGTATAAATATAAAACTAGGCATACAGAATGAGGTAACTGTAAGCCTGCAGAAGACAAAGGTAATTGGACTAGAAAGAGTTTAGCTGGGATGCAAAAATAATTTACATTGGTAAGTGAGAAGGAAATAACTTCTAGGTGGATTTTTGAGATATATTTCCTATGTTAACTTTCTGAGAATATTTTGAAATGCAGTGTTATAAATATGTCTAGCAGGTTCCTAAGAAATAAATACATATCTTATTTACCCTCACCTTGATGTTTTAATTTTCTCTTTTATGATCCTGCTCACATGGCTGCACTTTTCCTATATTAATTCAAGAGTTGAGACAAATTTGGAGACAGTTTGCTTCCCTCCCTCACTGCTGAGAGTCCATGGTCTGTTTGTGTGGGAAGTCGAAGAAGTCACATTAGTGAAACAGCTAAAAGAAGTGGTATTTAACTGTTTTCACCAGCTATCCAGAGGGGATCATGAGAGAAATAATGTGAAGTTTGTTTTTTTATAGAAGAAGAGCAGCAAAATGCCACAAAACATAAGTCCTAAATGTCTCTTAACTCCTGTGTGTTTTCCTTGGACATTGGATCCAAACCAGCCTGCTGGTATAGGTAAGCATATGTATATTCCTAGCAAACACCTTACATGAGAAAATTAAATGCTATACAATGTGCATTAAAAGGATGAAGAAGATTGAAGAATACTGGAAGTGAAATGAACAACAACAGTACAACAATAAATATGTACTGTAGAATTTAAGCACTTTCATAGTGTGTCTATATAGTCTTAATTTCTACTTCATTACATAACTATAGATCTCCAAGTATAATAAAGACTGAAACACAAACCTACACCTATGCTCAGTGTTAAATGTTGCTCTCCTAAAGTAATCCCAACTATTCACTGAGGGATTGTTTTGCCACAGGAAACCTACCAATATATATTTTTACAGGATAACTTAATTTTTTTTTCTGGTGCAGAATCTGCACTACAATTAGCTGCTGAGGTTTCTAACTGTTCTGTCTTTCAAATTTTCTGAGTATTCCCTTAAACATTAGTTGGATTTCATGTACTTCTTTGTGGAGCTCTTTAAACTTCAGCTATGAAGGGAAGACTTAATATTATCATAGCATGTCCTCTCTGCCTTCTTTCAGTAAGTCCAAGCCAAACATATATAGGAAAATAAACTCTTAGTTTCATCAGAGATATAACAGACTGGTTTGGACTTGTGTTTATTATTTAAAACCCAAGAATTCAAATGTCCAGATATATTTATGCCTGCCTATATACAGCCAACAATTAGAGGTCAGACTGCTGAAACCACTGCAAGATGGTTTTAGTTATTTTAGTGTGTGTTGCAGTGGAGATGTGTGTGGTTAAATTGTAAGTCATATTTTTTCTAAAGGTATTCACTTAAAAAAACTTGTAATTTTTCTAATCTACTTAGTGTTCACAGTTCTGATTTATTTCAGTCTGTACATTCCTTCAGAAAGTTAGGCCAAATATTCATCAATGCTAAGGTGACAATCCTTAGGCTTCTTTAAAATGTTTCATAGAAAAACATTGCAGTGGAACCTTCTTAGTCTTGATGAGGTTGGGTTGACCACACATCCCCTGACATAAGTGTGTCCTTTTTGATGAAAAGAGATGATGTGGCATGGGAATTTATAATAATAGTGTTTTACAGCAATTTGGAATGTGTCCTAGAGAAGATGGTGGCTACCGAGGCAACCAAACTGCTGTTCCCAGATAAAATGCAAGAGCACATCCAATTAAATGTTTTGGAAGAATGAAAATATTTCAAGTTGATGTAATTAATTGTTACAAGAAACTGGATTATTTACATCTTATATGGAGGTATAAACCATATAGAACTATATAAAAATGACAAACTAACTTTCATCACCTATTTCTGAGTGTCTTGGAGGAGGTATTTGTGGGTTTTTACCATATTACTGGAGTTTGAGATATATAGGAAAGATGTAGAGTAACATACTCTTAAGCTAACAAACATATATTTTCAAACTCATCTTTTAAATGAGAAATTGTATACATTAGGCAAATAAAGGGATAAGTTTGTGCATAAAATCCTCAATAAGAGACAGATGTATTCAGGAAGCTCATTAAAGTCAGGTCTCAGGTAAATTGCAGTTGGAGCTATGAAGAAGTGGACAGAATGCACCAGATGGAGAGGCAGCTGGTTTATGTGTAGTAGAAGAAAGGTGTTTTGGTTTTCTCTTTGTTTTAAACCCTTTATATAGTATAAATTTTTGCATGCATACCTAAATACTTAAGAATGTGCACTGAATAATAAACGTTACATGGGACATATTTCTTAATCAAAGACCCTTTGTTTTACTGGTAGACAAAAGGAGTCAGTTTCAGTTTTCTACATGCCCTATAGTGGTTCCTGTGGATTTGTGCCCAATGCATACTTTTATTATTTTTAATACTTCCCAATGTTCAGACAGCACTAGAAATAGAAAACATATACAAGGGTGGATGTATTTGGACGCCATTGTTGGGTCTGAGGGTGTAATTACATGGAAATGTCCCTGATTAGTTAGATTACATACTCTGCTCCTTTATCCTGTCTTTGAAAAAAACAGAATACATCATTGTTATGATATACTAAGTTTCACAACTTATATGTATCACAGCAGTGTAGATATCCCTATGTCTGAGCATAACAAACCGTAAAACAGATAGAATGTTCCTACATCAGGAAAATGGAAAAATCGTGTAACAGGAAGAAAACAGAGAGAATGGTTAATAATAAAAAGGTAAAGACTGAAGATGTGCTTTGCTCTTTACATAAATGCAATTGTCATGATCTAATTCTAAGAGGCTGGCAAAATATCTTAGAATCGCTGTGATAAATGCCCTAAAGCTCACAGCTTCATGTGCCTGACATACATCATTAGTATGAGCAGGTTCCACTACGTAACAAGTGAGGAAATGTACCAGAAAATAAGGCATCTGGGTCTGATATTGCCAGAGAGAGAAGACTACTTAGCTATACTATACTTAACGTTGCAAGACAAAGTTGTTCACGATCTCACAGATTGGAGGCCATCTGGAAAGGCCTGCAAGTGAACATATAATTAATCAAGTAGAGAAATATTTCCACTTTATTGAAGCCATTGCCCCTCACAATGAAAGCTAGTGCCATCACAGGTGGGAACAAATATAAATGTACTCTGGAAAGTGAAAGTGGAAATATGTAGCCAAACATATTTTCTGGGGAATGGAGAACTGAAATATAGGAGATAGAGTCATCAGCTTCAGCAGACACAGGCTGCACAGGCAGGCATCATTTTTCATGGAATTATAAACACCATTGAGTTTATAAGGTGACTGAGCCCTATGCTTGGAAGCAAACAGCTGCTTTATATTAGGAAATTAATGTTTTCTATCTGTCTATCTGCCCCTCAGTAGCACATTTCCACTTTCTAAGCAGAGGGAGTATAAATGAGCCAACTCTAAAGAAAGGTCTCCTGTGAAGGGAAAGGTCTGGCAGCAACAAAATGACTGGGTCTGCATCAGTGTCCTGGAAAGATTATCTGGCTGCTGCTGCTTCTGAGGCAGGCGATGGTGTAGCATGGTACCCTTCTTTAGACAGTTAGGAGATAATGGCAGAAACCATTGCTTCTATAAGGAATTATAGAACCAGGGAATGTCAGGTTGGAAGGGACCTTAAGGATCACCTGGTCAAACCTTTCTAGGGAGCAACATGGTTTAAGATCATCAACACCAGCTGCTGCAGTGAGGAGCTGGGCTCTTCTACTGTTTTTACCAGTCTCTGTCAGCTGCTTCTTCTCCCTTGTCAACTTCCAGCATAAAAGGGTCTCAGTGGTAGCCAAGCCTTTGTCACTGGGGCCAACAAAATTAATCTTTGCTCTTCCTGTTCAGAAATATTTGCACCATTTCTGAGCAACTTAGTAAGTGCCTTGCAATGATCAGCACTTTTTAGTACAATGCTTCTTTCAGTTACAATTTCATTTAAGATTTGAGATGGAGAAATGGGTTGAACTGTGACATTGTTACCCATTTTATTTTGCCAGAAAGCAGCTGGAGGATAAAAATATGTTAATAGGCAATGATGCCTTTATTGAATGGTAGATCACATAATATAAGGTGGACCAAAGAAAGTCCAAATAAATAACAAGTTGATCAACTCTAAAGTGCTTGATGAAAGCATTGCCTTTTTTTTACATATAAAATATTACAAGCTAAGTTTTTTGAATTTAAAGTTTATGTATCTGTATTTCTTGTTCGATTAGTTTCTCAGTTAAATAAACTTATTTTTAGTCTAAAACCATAATTAAGTATAGAAAGTTAAATTGTTTTCTTATTCTGTAGATATTTTTAAATTTTCAATTTTAATTTTTAAATTTTCAATTTAAAATGGTGGAATTTTTTTAATTTGTCCTAGGCCAGTATTATTTTTTTAATTTTTGATTAGTTAAGAAACAAGAAAATCAGTTTCATCCCCTAATAGAGGACACTGTGAGGAACACAGAAGGAATAAAAAGAAAGGACATCTGTTGGCTTTTAAAACCATCTTCTAGCTTGAAATAGATCTCACTGTTCTCATAAAGGACACAGAAGTCATGGGCACCATTTATTTTCACGCTTCTTTCAACTTTTAATGTGACTGTACACAAATGAATATGAGAGCAATAAAATGCACAAACTTCATTGACAATTTCCTACTTGAATCTGGTGTCTCAAGGGAAGTTAAAAATTGTCAGTAAGGGGGAATAATGTGATGTACCTCATATCTAATACATAAATCCTTTCAGGAATCCTTTTTTTGTTTGGTTTTTTTTTGTTTTGTTTTTTTTTTTTAATGTCAGGTTTTGGTTAAACGTAAGGAAAATGTGCTCTGGGATCTGCCGAGTTTCATACTGAGTACTGTAATGAAACACGTGGTCTCCTTGTTTAGTGTAAGCAGGAAACTTCATTTCAGGCACAAAGAAATGCCTGCAATTTTTGACATTTTCTGTGCCATTCCTCTACATTTACGATCTTCGCCTGAGGGAATGTTTATCTTAGAAACTACCACAGAAAATCACAGGTCTCAAAAATCAAAGGAAAGGATATGGATATGAAAAACTGAAGGCACAGTGGAATGCGCAAAAGAAACTAAAAGTAAATGAAGTAAAAAGAGCATTTCACTGCTAATTAAAAAACTTCCGTATTTAAAGGCCAAGTAATAGCAACTCTACTGATGAGGAGATCTGTATATATGAACAGATGCAAAGAAAGCAATTATATGTCTTATTAAATCCCATCTAATTAGGAATTATGATGAATTCAAGGTATGTGTTTAGGAAAAAATATGGCTAAAAAAGGCCTTGAAGTATGTACTCTGACCAATGCATTAGATTCAGGACAAATGGAAGATTTTCTGTGACCCAAGTGTAAATTAGATTGCAAATTCAGGACCAACTTGAACACTGTTCTTCCTTTATGTAATAATAATAATTTTCAAAAAGAAAGGTGTTGAAATGCATATAAGCCCAGAACAAACAAGAGTATAACATTTCAGTAAAGGAGAAACTATGTTGTAAAAGAGGTTATCTCCCACTATAAAAAAATGAGGATGTTGTTCACTGATCTATACAGAAAGATACATGAGTAAATATGAGTTTTAGCATTTTTCATCACTTAATTTCTTTTGTAGTTATAAAGTTTTACTTCATTAATTAAATCAATATCTGTGTCATAGTGCTAACAGAGAAAGCAGAAAGAAATGGAAAATGATTGGGCGGCCTATGGCTATTTTATACTCATTGTACATACTCTGCAGGTAGGGAAGACTGGCCAGCTGAGTTTAGTTATGTTGCAGAGCCATGGCAAAATGCATGCAGATATGCAGGTGATAAGATTAATAAGATTAATGACAATGACTAACAATCTACAAGTGTAGTATTTTTTGTAGGGTTTTTTGGGGGGAGGGGATTGTTTGTTTGTTTACTTGGTATTTTTTCTCCCCATTGTATTTTTAATTGATTTACAAATTATTATATCTGGGATAGCCAAACATTTTCAAAGGACAAAATGCAAATTCAGTGTGCTTAAAGTCCTCCGTCTTGGACTGGAGAAAGATGTGACCCTTAAGAGATCCTTTCTCTTACTCATTAATGCTTTCATCATTTTTCTAAAAATGCTGTTTTGTCAGAGATAATAGCATCTCTGACATCTGCTACATAAATGCATAGCAACCTCTCCTAAGAAGTGGCCAGACAGTTGTGAAATGTGCAACAGAAAGGTCAGAGCAGTATTAAAGCTGTGATATTTTGCCATTAGCTTGGTACAGGGGCAAAGTTCTTTGGAAAACTACTTTTTTTCCACTGAATCTTGCTACCATTCCAGTGGGAGAGGGCTGATCTTCCCAACAACTCATCTTTTCCATAACCTCTCCAGAGAGCAGTCACCATTATGGTAAAGGACAGAGAAGTTTGTGGGGCAGATGCTTTATGCTCTGAGTTCTCAGCGGCCTGATTTGGTTCCCAGTGCTTAGGATTCAGCTCATGTATGTGTTTTATGCCATGCAACACTAGGTAGGTGATCCTTATTTCCTTAATAGGGTAAAAGTATTCTTTCATTATGAAAATAAAATTTTAAAGGAAAAATAAATATAAATAAGCAAGTCTGCTTTTGCACAACCAATAAGAAATTACTTTTTCTTACTGAAGGAATATAATATCTTGATAGTGGAAAATGGAATAATACTTAGGGCCTCCTTAATGAAAAAATTAATTGCCTGATAACATTTTTGCCTAGTTGCAGTGGAAGAGTACAAAATGTACTATTTCTATATTTATCAAACTGCCTTCTGACCTGAATATAATAAAAACTTGACCACAATTATGAATTTTAAAAAATCAATTAAAAAGTATGTGAGTTAAGTTATAGAAAAAGTATATAAATTTCTGATAACATTTTTACATCCAAAATCCTTTCCTCTAAGTATAGTTTTTTTAGTTAACAGTGGAGTTATGCGAGAGTGTGGATACAGATCTATCTGACGCTGCACTCTATGATATGTTGGATATGGGGCATGAAGATGAAATGCAGTATTCATTGTAATTATTCAGTAAAACAGTATTACACATTATAAGGATGTAAAGTATAGCTGTGGTGTACAACACTCTGTTAAGAGAGCAATAGTAAAAATAAAGTCCCTATTACAAACAGTACTTACTGAGTACTGTCACCAGCATGATGGCTGGTAATGCTTAGCAAGAGCTGTATATCCAAATAAAAATCTTCATAAGGCAACCGCCTCAGCATGAGGTAAATAAAATACTTTAGGAGGCTTTAAGAAATATTAGATATGAATTAAAGCTGCACCTGAACTTTATAGCCAGTCAAGGTCCTCTGTGATCTAACTCAGCTAAATACATTTCTTGACAATAGGTAACTTTGAGACAACTTTTTCTTATAGGGATTCTCTACATACTTACAAAATCAAAGTAGGAAAAAACATTAGCTATTGGGAATGAATGCTTCTTTTACATGTTTTTATAATTTAACATCCAACTTGAAAACATACACAAATGCATTCTGTGAGGGCAGTTGCCCCTATCGCAAAGTATTCCCTTATGGTCAGTCTGACCTCATTTCTGGGGAAGCTAATGGAGTAGATATATACCTGCGTTGATCTGCTCGAGGGTAGGAAGGCTCTGCAGAGGGATCTGGACAGGCTGGATCAATGGGCCAAAGTAAATTGGATGAGTTTCAACAAGGTCAAGTGCTGGGTTGAGCACTTGGTCACAGCAACCCAATGCAATGATACAGGTTTGGGGAGGAGTGGCTGGAAATCTGACTGTTGGAAAGGACCTGGGTGTGTTGGTCAACAGCCATCTGAACATGAGCCAGCAGTGTCAAGGTGGCCAAGAAGGCCAACAGCATCCTGGTTTGAATCAGAAATAGTGTGGCCATCAGGATTAGAGAAGTGATCGTTTCCCAGTTTTTGGCACTGGTAAGGCTGCACCTTGAGTACTGTGTTCAGTTTTGGGCCCCTCACTACAAGAAAGACATTGTGGTGCTGGAGCAGGTCCAAAGAAGGACAACAAAGGCAGGGAAGGGTCTATAGCACAAGCCTGAGGAAACTGCAGTTGTTTAGCCTGGAGAAAAGGAGGATCTAAAGACCTTATTGCTCTCTTCAACTGCCTGAAAGGAGGTTGTAACAGGGTGGGTGTAGGTCTCTTCTCCCAAGCTGCAAGGAATAGAACAAGCGAAAATAACCTCAAGTTGTGCCAGGAGTGGCTTAGATTAGATATTAGGAAAAATTTATTTACTGAATTGGTTGTCAGGCACTGGAGCAGGCTGCCCAGGAAAGTGGTGGAGTCACCATCCCTGGAAGTATTTAACAGATGTGCAGATACGGTACTTAAGGACAAGGTTTAGTTGTGGATGTGGCACTGTGCTAGGTTAATGGTTGGACATGATGATCTTAAGGGTCTTTTCCAATCTAAATGATTTCATGGTTCTGTGGGATGAATTAACTTAAAGATAGGGGTGGTTCATAAAACACTAAAGGCATTTTTAGTCATCCCATAGCACTGTCTAGATGCTCATGTGTTCCTTAAGTATTACACTCATGTGCTACATAGGGTCTCTAGAGCAGGGAGTAACACAGGACACAGGCTTCTTGTATGCAACATTTCACTTCTCACCTGATTCTCAGGACTATTGTTGAAAACTGGGCTCCACAATAGTTCATGTATATGTTCTCCCAGGGTGTTCAGGTGTGCTGGATTTGCAACAACCTCTCCAAGGCTTCTGTTACTTGAAAGAAGACATCCAGATTTTCTAAGAGACTTTAACCACAATTACCCTTTACTTAAAATAGCACAGAAAATATTTGTAGCCAAAATTATAAACATGTCATTCTCTATGGTTTTGTCTGTCAGGAAATTGGTCAGCTTTTAGGATGTGAGTCAAAGTCATCTAGGAGTATTTTACTCTGTGTTCACCATTTCTTCTGTAAATCACAGAACCAGAGATTCTCATCTGTGCAGTGATTACCCCTTTACATTTGTGTTCAATCACTCAGAGGGTAAAAGACAAAGTATTCTATAACTGTTACATATACCATTGTATTATGTTCCTGTAGTCAGCCTATTCAGGTAATTAAAGTGTCTTCCTCACTCACTGGCTACCAGCCCATAAGGCAGAAGCAGGGACTTACACTTAGTGACAATATTTAATAAAAATACTGCAAGGAAAAAAAAATCCTCTGTGTTCTCCAACAGCTGACATTTGTTGGAATAATTTATTACTAGGCTTCTAAAGGTGTTCAGTGGGGATAGGTCTGCCCACATGAGATTTTAAACATATTTTATCTGTTTCAGACATCCTTAAACATTCCTCAAAGGCTCCAGGTTTGCCTGTGAGCCCATCATTTCTGCAGGATTTGGAGTCCTGTGGTAAGTAATGAGTTATTCTGGTATATTCACCAGTGAGAACACTTTTAGTATTATTCTTTTAATCATGCTTGCAGTAGCTGTGTTGTAAGGAACCGTGAACTAGTTTGCATTTCCAGCTCTTCCTGGGGTTGAGTTTTCTGTGAAGTTCCAGTTGGCTTTCAAGTCTTCATATTCCTTCTCTGCCTCCACATCCCTTTCCCCAGTGCTCATTTATCTCTTCATAAGATGGATCAGGCAGCCAGTTTACTGTAGCTGTAGGGTTAGTAAATGTGAAGGCCCTCTCTCAAAATGACATATAGGCTCTGAGAAGTATAGCCTGGTGGCTATGGGCTTGTAAGAAGTGACACTATGAGGTCTCTGTGTCAATCAGCCTCTCTGCAGAAGGATGTGATGAATGTAGAAAGAATAAATGGTGTGACACTATCTGTGTGACTTAAAATTACAAATACACAGGACATCAGATGCATGTTCCCATTATAGATATTGTCCCATAATGGGAAATTTTGCTTCAGAGATTATTCAGAATGCTGAGTATTATCTTGAATTAGTAGATCAGCTATTGTCTTACTTGAATATTATGATGTGCTTGTTTGAACTTATACACACCCCAGTTTTGCTCAGTTTAGCAGTATGTGGTTCTGGAATATATTTGGGGAGTCATGCAAATGCAAGCACATATTCTAAATTTTAATCTTTGAAGGAAACACTGGCTTCATTAAAATTAATATTAATATTTCTGTTGGCAGGCAAGATTTCACTTTTTCTTGTATTTCATTTTTAGCATAAGTGTGGCCTTTAGATGCATTTAAGGTTCTGTCTGCATAGAAATCCTGCCAGCATAGAAAAAGTTCTATTTTTCATTTTAAATCTATTCTGTCTGTAAGAGCATCAGAAGAACATATGGATCAAAGTGAGAGCTATGTATCTGGACATTTTTGTCCTTCATTGATTTTGGGCACACTGCAGAAAGCAGAAGGGATAAATAAAAAGAGAGCTTGACTTAAGTTACAATTTACTTTAATTTTGTAATATCTAAAGATGAAGCACCAAATATTTTCTGTTGAATCCATCCTTGTTCCACACTAGGAACAAAATTACAGTAAATAACCTAAAGTCTATCTAATTGTGTGAAGAAAGTTAAAAATGCTGAAAAATAGGAAAATGTTTTTTCATTTTCAAGCTTTTATTTAATAAGTGACTTGTAACAGCAAAGAAATACTGAACTGGGAATACCTAGTATCTTGAGCTACCAAACTAAGGGCAAGGATCAATGGTAAAGTTTAGTTCTGGTTTTCTGATACAATTACATCTGAAAATCTAAATTTTTTCCATTTCCGTTTCACCCACTTTCTTCCTGTCACAGTGGTCAGGCTGTTTTATCTCATCTTCAGCAGGTCTTGGAGAGAATCCAGGGCCACCCACATGTTATTCCAAATTCAAGAGAACAACTTATTTTCCTCCCAAAGTAACATTTTCTAAAACAGAAATGGATTGCTTCATTATTTAGGAATTAAAAACCCTAAATAGGAAATTCTGAAAAGATAAAGAAAAGGCAGGAAGAAAGATTTCAAAAGGGATAATTGACCCAGACAATGTTCAGGAGAATTAGTAGAAATTTTGCAGAAATTCTCTTCCAGTGGAGAAGTGTAACTAATTTTGTATGAATTTGAAAGAAGAGGAGAAAGAAAATCACATTTAAACCCCTCTATACTAAGCTTGTAGAGAGTAAATTCTCTTGAAGCTTGTGAAAATAAAAGAGGCACCATATATGCAATTCACCAGTCTGGAGACTATCCTCCATGAATTGCCATGTGGCAGTATTTGTCCTTGCCACTAAATAAAGAAACAGAGGAGTGGGTAGTATCAAAGAAAAAATAGGTAGAAGAAAATTTAAGAATAAAAAAAATCTCATATACTTACCTGACACATCAAGCAACCATACTGGCCTATTGTCAGGTATTAAGACTACATGGAATATAAATATGAATATGCTAAAAATATACAGGTTTGGGGTTTGTTTTGGGTTGTCTTTGTTGGGTTCTTTCTATTGTTTTTGTTTTTGTTATTTTTAGTTCTTGTTGCTAGTTGTTGTTGCTTTTAGTTCAAGACTGGATCTTGAAGCATGATCACTCCATACCTCAATGTAAGTAGAAGTTTCCTGCCAAACAGAGTGCTTATTATGCAGTACACTGATATTGGTCTAGCTCTGTGTCTTGCTTGGCTGGTTCACAAATCACCTAATATAAACTTAGAGGGTATGGCTGTTAGAATAATCTATAGACAACAGTTTTCTTTCAAAAAAAGTAGAGGCAGACGTGATATGCAGTGCAGGCTACCCAGCTACTCTGCAAAACTTGTTGAGCAGACATGAGTTTGAGTACTCCACTTGTATGATCATCTACACTTGGTGTAAGCAACTGCCTGCTCTACTCTCAGGATTTGGCACATCTAGTTTGGAATGGTGAGGGAGATGTGTTGGAACAAAAGATATTCTCACACTTTCATTTTTCTCGGTGCATTGAGTACAGAACCATGGTCTTTCATGGGCCCTAGCAGATAAAAAAAAAATATCTGGATCTACTCACAGTTATTCTAGAGAACAACATCACACGTATTACATACAGTAATGTTATATACACCTGCCCGTGACAGAGGTTTATCGCTAACATATAAGTATGTGGTTCACTGGCAATAGGACAAATGTGGCTGATCTTTCAGGATTTGGCTTATGTCTGAAGCAAGGGTAAAACCTGATCCTTGGGCCCTGTGAGCTGACTGTGGGCACACAATGCTATGTGAGAGACACTGGGTACAACACACAGATCACAATTGCTAAGAATCAGCTTTCCTATTCACAGAGGACTACGCCATCAGCTGATGCATGTCTGTGTTGCTCCATTAACTTCAATGGAGCTCTGTGGGTTTATAAATTGGGAGTTATGTTTTAAATCCTGAAGAGTAAACCAACTGATTGAAAGAGTTATGATAGGCAGGTCATTGGAGCAAAGACTAAACTTCCAAGGGTAGATGAAACATAGCTGAAGGAGTCTTTTGGTATCATGATCATAAAAAGAGAATCTTCTTGCTTAGAGACAGCCAGAAGACAGCAGATCTAGAGAAAATGCTGAGTTAAATCTTTGCATTAAATTAAAATCTTCCCATTCAAAGCTGAGACAGGCTAATAGAATGGTATGAGTTACAAGCTAAAAGTTATAATGTTAGTTTCATCTTAATCCACACAGTACATCTGCTAGATGAATAATGGCTCAGATATTCTAAGTAAATTTGATTAATTAAGCTGCTAATGACATTCTACTGTTTCTTATAAGTCTAATTTTGTTTCACAGCTAATAGAAGAGCAGAGAACTGAGATACCATCTCTCATCTTGCCTACCATACAAATCAGTTACAAGTGCAATGTGCAACTTAAAAACATACAGTTAATTTACAATTATTCAAGCAAGCACTTCAGCTAATTGTGTAATCATACCCAAACTGCTGACGTACTGTGACTTTCACTTATTATGCTCAAGAATACAAGTAGCAAAAGTATTTAAAAATGTATAATTTTAGTTTACAACAGGACACAGATGAAGGAGCAATAATAAGTCCTTAATTAGTATCAAACTGAACTATCTGTTATGGCCATTATAAATAGAACACCCACAAACACTTGTCAGTCATTACTTTTCTTTCTGTGAACTTCAAAGCTGGTGGTCTACAGAGGGGCTTTGTATATACTTAGCATATTCATATTACTTAGCAGAAGTAATTCATATTACTTAGCAGAACTCAAACACCTACTACTCTAATATTTTTTATATTTTAACCAAAAATAGTGCTTCATCTTGTCTCCCGCTTGTGTGCACAGTTCTCCATATGGCTTCAAACAATCACTTCTCAAGTAGCAGCATTCTTTCCCTTATGCTATTCTTTATGATGCCCATGACAACAGCAACGGTCCATATCATAGAAAAAAAGACAGATTTACGAGATGTGAAAATGCCCCAAATGCTGTATTTGTTTGTCACATAATTTTTTTTCTCAAATAAAATGATTGCCCATTTTTTCCCATAATCTTGTTGTAAGGCAAAAATAGTTCCTCAACTAATGACAAATTTTGGCGGTCCAAAGCCCATGAATCTCTAGGTCCATGAATCTGGAACTTGGCTATGGTTATAGAAGATCAGAAAAAAAAATATTAACATTATATTATCATTGCAGCAAAAGTTTTATTTTGAAAAACAAATATTGGTAATGGAAACTGTTGAAAATAATAGAAAAAATATCTAAAACTAAAATATTTTGACTACTATGAAAGCTTATGTGGAAGAAAGGCTGAATGTTGTTTTTTAACATTAACCTTTTACTTCTGATCTGCAAACAAGCCTAAATTTTTCAATATTCTCTTGCAGATCACCCCAATAAGAAAGGTTCTGTGTCCTGACTGGAAGGAAATAATTGTTAACCACAGAGAAAAAAACAACTTTCCCATTGCAATTGTTCTAATTAGAAGTGATAAGGTAATGAATTAGATGCAGAAATAAACAAGCTGTAGAGAATTCAAATGAGCTGTTTTCTCAACTGGATTCGAAGTCATCAACAGTTGAATGAAAATGTACTATACTAAACCAGGTGCGTAGTCATGGAGCCCTCAACATATAAAAAATATACAAGGGGTGGTTGCTTAGTGATTCAAGGCATCTGTGTCCCCTTATGAGCCAGGCCTGCAGTCACTGGTCCAGGTGGATGGTGCTGGCTTAGTGGCTATGAGTCTAGGGAGGGAGGACAGGATGGACAGACAGAGAAGAAATAAAAGGGTGTATTGATGAGGAATACATTCATCCATTGCTGCCAGGTCTCCTAGAAAACCCTGACAGGTGGTGAAGCTTGCCTTGCCAGTATTTAACTAAAGAGCATCTAGCAATTTAAACAGGATTTAGTCTACCATAGAGGTTAACTGTGTCCTACCTTCCCTCAGGATTTAATAACACTGGACTGGTGCCAAGTGACAATGTTTGTACCTAACTGGGGTTTTGATGACTAAGGAGAAAGAAGAGGTAAAGAGAAAGTAACAGGTCATTTTCTTATGGTATATCACTGTCACTCATAGGCTGGTAGTTCTTTAGTGAAAACAAAGTGCTTGGATCAATGGGATCACTCTAAGTTGCTTTGAGAATGGGACAAGCATCTGGCTCTGTTCTAACATAAGGCAAAGAGAAGTGTCTGTCATGAAATGGATGAATGTGCTTAGAAAACTGGATCTAAATTGTCATCAGACCTATGCAGCTCTATTAGCTTCAGCAGAGCTATATGAGAATAAGTGAATAAAAATTAGCTTTGAGTTTCTGCTGCAAACAGTTCACATACTTGGGTAGAATTCTGGATAAGTTTAGCTCTGGCTTAAATAATATACAATTCTGTTATGTAAAGCAGAAAAAGTTTAGCCATTTGTTTAGGAAATAGCTGCACATGAACAGCCTTCTGTTACTACCTAACTCCAAACACAACTGTGTTTTGTTGATGTTTTAGTTCATGTGTACTGCTGTAATGTGCAACAGCAATCTCCTCCAAATTGTTACTGTAATAATGAAAGTGCTCTGGTTTATGTTTGAATTAGGATGCTGCTATTTGAATGATAGTACAAACAGATTTGGAGACAGTAACATCATCTGGTGCTGTGCATGAGGAACATACCCAGCTGGAGAAGCTCTGAAGCAGTTTGAGTAGGAGATTGAAACTCTGTAGTATAATTAGTCTGAAAAATAAAGACAGTCTGAGTCAAAGATACTATCATACTTAATAACTTCTATTGCATTTTTATCATGTATCATTGAAGTCTCAGAGGAAAAGCAAAAATAAGTGTTTCGTGAGGGACAAATACTGCTGCCATTCTTGATACAGAGCTGCTATAGACTTGTGGGCATTTCAAATTAAAAGAGATGACAGGACAGGGAATTGCTCTGTGATATGTGCCTGGTGATAGGCAGCAGAAGAGTTAACACCAGAAACCTCTTACAGTGGAGATAATGCTGATTATGCCACATGACTTCAGGATTATCAATAAACAATTTAGTAGTGTTGAAATCACACATGATGTTTTGCTTTTGCCTCTGCCACAAAGCAGCAGCAACCACACAACACAGCGTTTCAGAATATATGCATATTTCAAAAAAAAATCGTGAAACAGTTTAACATGAAATGTGTGAGCAGTAGATGGTACAGGTGATTGGGAAGCCACTTTCAACAATAAACACTGTTAAGAAGAGGTATGTCTGAAATGTCAGCCTCTGAAATCCAGAAAATACTCAAAACTTTTGGGACCATACACTGAAACAAGCTGGGGTGAACAGAAACTGATAAAGGTAATAGGGATTGAGGAGATCACAGCAACACAAGGTAAAGAATAGAACTTCTTTACAAAAAAAATCACTTTATTAAAACCAATGATAGATAGTACATGGTTAATAAATGAAAAGTCCAAAACAAAGGCATAAATCACACTTTCCACTTACTGTACAATTCAGATGTACCTTTTAAGTGTCTCTCACTAATAAAGGCCATAAAAGCCTACACCCTTCAGTGCTGGTAAATATGAGAAAATGGGGGGGAAAAAAAAAAAAGGAACATGAAATTGGAGCAGGAGCACTTCAAGAGAAACAGTAACTAATCAAAGCTCCGTTAGACAATTTAAAAATGGTAAAAGCATTGGACATGTAGGGCTCTGGTTTTTTTTTGGATTGCAAATGTGAAAATGCAAATAGGACTATAGAAAAAACACAAACAGTTCAGACTGTGAATTCTTCAGAAAAAAATTTGTGATCCTTGAAAATCTTACAGAAGAAATAGGGAGACACTTTCCTTAAGGTTACTCCAAATTGTGGTAGGAAGTTGCCCTTGTCATTTAGAGAGGCTACAGCTGCTGCAACGATGAGGATGAGCTGTCACTGGAATTTGCCTTGGACAATATTAAGAATAAGACATCATTTTGGGCCAAAGGATTGAATGAGATTTGCAGATGAAAGGGGAATCTTATTTATATCAGCAATGTCATAATAGTGCAGATGCAGCTGCAATGGACTGAGGCTATAAGTAAGCCCATGAGCTTGTCTGTCCCTGCTACAGCTATATCAGATTTGCCTAAGAAATGTGCTACTTTTCCTGACAAATTTCGCAAGCTCTTGATCAGCCGTGCTGTCATCTCCTCATATTTGTAAACACTAGCTGTATTTAATCATGTTAGAAAGACTAATTCCCTGTGACTCTGGGATAGTTATATACAACTCAACTTTTGCAATGAATTATGTTCTGACTGTAACATTTTTTCAGATCCCTTTCCTGAACGAGTTTGTACTTTAAGGGCCACACAGACTGCTCTTCATGTACATCTTCTTGAGGCGTCTGTGGCAAGGCTTTGTAGTTCCACATCTGTTTTTACACATTCTTCTCTTTCTGTTTCTCTTTTAAACCAAAAGAACATATGCATTAAAAAACAACACAAACAAACAAAAAAAACCAAAGAACAAAAAAACCCCCAAATTCCTTTATGTCTCTTTCTCCCTCCCTCTTCTAACTCCCCCTCTGTTTTATTAAGATCCAGAGTTGATTCAGAATTATTACCACATAGATGATCCAACTGTGTCAATAGCAAGCAGTTACATGTGACTCCCCACATCAATGTATTTGTATCTGTCAATCTCATTTTTTGGTGGATCATGATGAAATAATGAAAACTCTGCTCGTGGAACCCACATAATTCTCCACTAAGCAGTAAATGTCCAAAAGCCAAGTACTGCCACGCTTGGTAGCCTAGAATTTAGCTAGAAAGGACTTAATATCATGATACAAATCAAGGCAATGTTGGAACAAAACCCAGACGAAGCCCTGGTAGCTTTTTTTTTTTTCTCATTTCTGCTCCCTTATAATCTGCTTTTCATAACCATATAGTCTTTCAGGTTTATGGTAAGCATTTATTAATAAGAGCATTTTCCCTACCTCTTATATTTTCACAGGACTTTTTGTAATTTTTTTTTAATCTCATTATCCATATAGTAGCTAGGAATGTATCTTGATGATGAAAAGTTCTTGAACTGGTTAAACTGAGACAAAAACTATGAATCTTGATTGAAGAGAAGTTGTGGGAAATATGCTAATACAAGCAATTTTACTCTTGGATAATGGAGAGGAAAGCGTTTAGATGTGAGATAAGCAAAACTTTTTTACATATTTATATGCAAAGTTAAATGAATAGGTGCATATAAACTGTGTATTACCACTCATCTTTACTTGACATGATAATTAAGTCAAAACAGAGTTGTTGTTTATGTATTTCAGTAGTGGAATCTGGAAGAATGAAAGTGAGGAACTGAAATGCATGTTGAAAGAAACTGTTCATCTTTCTCCACAGTGCTCTTACATTAATAGATTTTTGCTGACTTAAACAGCTTTCACGAGAAACTGTGTGCCAAACAGAAAAAAGAAGAACCAGAATTACTTTCCGAGAGACACCTTTTCTTGCTCTTGTTTATAGGAATGGTCTTAAATAATTTTGTCACTTTCATATATGTCATATATTAACAATGTTAACTCTTCTTGCACACAGGAAAAGTATTCCAATTAACATAAGGGAACTACTGCAATCACAGGCTCTGACTTACTTGCAAAATATTATTTCTGCATTCCCAAGAATACTATACTATTTTCTTAAAGCCTGAAAAACCTTTTCCATTGGGAAATTATGTCTGCTGTGACTGGGCTGGAAAACAGCGATGAGATTACAGAATTTGCCAGGGGAGGTAACACCACCTTACCAAGCTCCAGTGGCCTGTTGGTATTTTTGCAGGCTATATAATGAGTACCTGTTCCAAAAACCAATCAAGAATCAACTATACATAGAATAGTTCATAAAAGAGAGAATCTTATGTTGTTTTAACTTGGTCCTCTTAAGTTAAACTAGTTGAACTTTGAAGTGTAATTCAAAATATGTCCAGCAGATATGTTAGACCATAATGTCTGATATCAGTATACTCACTCATATTCTAAAATTTATTTCTTATGTTGGTGTGCCAAATAATCAAGAGACAGAAGGAGCATCATTGAATAGATCTGTAAACATCTAATTTAATTTTGATTTGTTTTAGAAATAAAAATACACTTTTTTGATAGTGACAAATCTGGATCTCAGCTTCTTGTTATAGGTTTCCACTAAAGATGTGACTCCTTGAAGGGAGGTAATAAATTAAGCTATAATTGGACAATTTTCTTTTCATCACTCTCACTGCAGTACTCCTGAAGGCACTATGGCTTAAAAACCATGAAGGCCATGACTTAAAAACCACGTTTGCATAAACAATGCTAATTTAATATTGTAAGCTACTAACTGACAGACATCTACTTAAAAGACGTTTAACAAGTCAGCCTAATAGGTTCATCAATATTCCCACCGAATCTGTTGATCTCTGAATTTCAGAGGGGAGGTGATCCATTGATCAGGAGATCGTCAGTTGCCCCACCAGTCTGGAAACCTTGAGAGGACAAAAGCTTGGCTGAGGTGACAAAACAGAAGCTGCACTCAAGTTTTTACAAATATGCAAGTGGATGGGAGTGGAGAATCAGGGTTTCCAGCTTACCATGTATAAATATTGTCTCATCCGGTGCGCCCAGGAATTTGGGAAAGTTCTTTGAACTGGTTAAACAAATACACTTTACCTCAGTCCTTAGCAGACAAGCATTTTGGGCTTTCATTCAAGTCAATAGGAGCCCTACCTTAGCTTCCAGTGTGAAACTCATCAAGAGTGTTGGGTTGTAAACAGCTCTTGTTCCTCAAAGTCATGACATAATGTTTGTCACAACCGTCCCATGAAACTGGTTTTCCTGTTCCAGAGCTTTGTGATTTCTCAGGCAACCTGAAGGGCAATGCAAAGAAGGGCATGCATTCCTTCAAGGCACTTAACAGCTGTAGTTTTACTTCTTAAGACTTATGGATGAAAGTATCACTGAAACCAACTGTGCCATAAAAACATTTAAGCTAGATATTACTGCCTGTGGTGTTTGTGCTCTAAACACTTAGAACATTAAAGTTCTGTTCGTAGAGGTAAAAATGCAGGCTACATTTGGTTTACTAGCACTTTAATTCAGTTTATGGTTTATTCAGTATTTTTTACAGTACAACCATTATTCTTAGTCACACATTCATTTATTTCTTAACCCTAATATATTTGTAAGAAATCATCAATGAATATATATATTTCCATATATAATATGTCCTGACAATTTTACACTGTAAATTTAAAGGGAATAATAGGAATGTTTCCAGAACAATAATAATGCTTTCATGTTGTCTCTTTTCTCCCAGAAATAAAAAGAGCTTACTTAAAACAGACTTTGAGAAATACAAACTAAAATACAAACTGGCAAACTAAAAACCATTTACAAAACTTGAAATGACTGATGATGTAGATCACAAGACTCAGTTTAATTGCATCATTATCTTCTACCTGTAAGATTAGCAGAAATATGGAAAAATTAGCTCTGAGGTCAAATGTTCAGTTTCACAGGAACTGAAAAACTTCTGGTATAATACTCAGCTGCTTCCCATATCTATTTTCAAGACAGAGGTGCATGAGCTATGAGAGGAGCATGAAGTAGGAAAGGAATCCTCCCCCACTCCCCTTCTCATAAATCATGTTCTTAAAGTTCAGGGGGAGTTCTAAATAACAAGAGTAGGAAATAAATGGTGACAAACTTTTCTGCAGATGGCACATTGTATGAGAACAAACGAGAAGTAAATGTGTTTAAAGGCAGAGGCTGCCTAGGGTTAGCGCAGTGGTGTCTGGAGATGGCGGCCACTGGGATGGCGCCTGTGAGGTGCTGCTGAGAGCTCCCCGAACTCCGCTTCAACCCTGCCTCTGGCCAAGGCTGAGCAGATCCTGGAAGCTGGATGCGCCTCTGCAAGTAACATATTCAAGAAAGGGAAAACAAAGCTGCAAAAACACCTGCAGGGCAGAGGAGGTGAGAGCAATGCCAGAGCAGAGACACTGAGGTCAGTGAGGAAGGAAGGGGAGGAGGTGCCGAACAGATTTCCCCGCAGTCCGTGGTGGGATGGCAGCTCTCCCTCTGCAGCCCATGGAGAAGAACGGTGGAGCACGGTGGATTTATAGCCCCTGAAGGATGACTGTGGGCAGACGTGGAGCTGCAGTCTGTGCAGGATCGTGAACAGGGGCAGATATGGATCTGCAGCCCTGGAGGAGCCGGTCCCAGTGGAGGTGACTGCTCCTGAAGCAGCCGTGACACTGTGCAGGCCAGGCTGGAGCAGTCTGTGCCTCAGGGACTGCACCTGTGGGAGGGACTCGTGTTGGAAGGGTTTGGTGAAGAACTCTCGTAGAGGCTGTAAGGAGTCCTCCCCCTGAGGAGGAAGGAGCAGCAGAAACACCGTGTGGGGAACTGACCCTAAACCCCCCCCTGCCCCTCCCCTGTGCCCTGAGGGGAGGCAGCAGGGAAGGGACCCGGACCCAGGAAGGCGTGTGGGGGGGAAGGTATGAAGATGTGGTCGTGTGTTTTCTTTATAGTAGTATATTAAACTAGGTCTTTTCCTTCCCCAGTTGAGTCTGGGTTTGTCTGTGACTGCATTTGGGGAATGAAAACCTCACTGTCCTTGTCTCAAGTGTTTGGGTGGATTTTCTCCTCCCTGTCCCACAGTGAGGGTGAGTGGGTGGATGCTTGGTTTGTGCTGGCTGGGCCTAAACTGCAGGAGACCCAGATGTTTGCTGGGTTTTTTGTTTGGTTGGTTGGTTTGGTTTGTTTTGTTTTGTTGTTTGTTTGTTTTTTATTTTGTTTTTTTTGTTACTTCAACTCTGTTAGATTGCTCAGTGCCAGCATCTTGTTCAGTGGTGTTTAGAAGAAAAGAAAAAGTCCTTTTAGAAGTGTTTTCCTTGACACTTCTTGAATTAGCAGAAGAATCATTGCACAATGGATTTGCTTCCCCTTTCTGATTGTTTTCTGTCAGAAACATCTGGTTAGAAGCCCTAATGTTTCCTTGAGCATAGAGGCTTCCAGGCTGTGCAAAATGCAGGCACATGTCTGCAGGAGAGCACTGGGAATGGCGCATTTGAGGTTTGCTCAGGGGTCCTGCTACTAAACACAGCTTAGAAACGAATACGTTGATATAAAGTAAAATTAGTATCTTATACCTATGTAATGCATGGATTTTTTTTTTGCCAAAGTTCTGTCTTATATTCTTTGTATAAAATGCAGTTCTCTTTACCTGAGTGGTACATTGCAGCGTTCAAGAAAACTGAACTATTGTAAATCATTAAAACAATATGGAAAAATATTATTAAAAGCAATTATGGCTACAGTCTTTAAATAGCTATACAGAGATTAATGAAGCAGTGGCTTGCAATATTATGTTTCATTACTAGCAGAACTTAGATGTACTTTCCAAAGAAAAAAGCTTTTTTAATAAAAGGACAATATTTGTTTTTACATTACATTTAGATTTAGTTTATTTAAATAAAAAAAATCAGTAACAACATTCTATTAATCTGCTATTAGTAACAATTTCCACATGTGAATGTTATTGTTTGCTTCTGCACTTGCTCAAAATAGGCTGAAGAGGTGGTATTCATGCTTACCTTCGACATAATCTTTTTCTGGTTAAATATCTTTGAGGTTTTACCTTCAATGACTCATGTATATCATACTCAGTGACTAAATTCTGCTTGATGCTTTCCCAATCACTGTAATGCAGTCTGTTTACTTTACTGGTTTCAATTTGCAAAAAATCTAGTTGGAGATGGTGTGATAGTATTATGTTCCTGAAATGGTAATGTTAAGAAGCCTTTTCTCTAAAGCTTTTATTCTACTAAGCAGCACTCTTTCCTAACAAGGAGTATTACATGGAAGCATCTTTTACTTCTGGAAAGAAATTTGAATCCTGTTATACCTGTTGAGCAATGGGAAAATACTTTAGTTCTTTAAAACATGTTTTGACAATGCACCTCTTGATAGAAGCAATATGCCTTGAGAAACAGCACATAGCAAACGCAGAGGAACTTGGCTTCCCCTATGTGTTACATATCTGTACTATATGATGTAGTCAGAAACAAATCCAGAAATATTATTGTGAGAATACTCATTGGTTCTTTCAAAATTTAGAAAGAAACTGTGAAAAGAAACAAAAGGAATTCTAGTCAGAGAAGAGAGAAATAACTTCTTTACTAGTAAGTGAAACACTGAAAGAAAAACTAAGGCAAAATTGTTTATTTTCAGTTTACATTTTGATTCTATTGTATGATCTGCTCTTATTTCACATAAGAGATGTGAACTGATCAATAGAGACCTGCACTCTGTCTGACAGGAGAGATTTTTACTTGTAATTACCTCAGGAACAACATCTGATGCATTCAGAATATTTTAGTTATCAATTCAGGTAATAATAAAACAAAAATAATGTTACAGTTGCAAAGTACAATAATTTGTTGATTCTGTCTAAAAATTTCATGTTGTGATTAGTTCAATTACCTTGCTCCTTCTTTGCATGTTAGGACATAAACTGAGCCAAGTTTTGCTAGTGGTGCTTTTTTTTTTTAAATTTTGCTACATTTTTTATGTACCTCCCAGACCAGGACCAAAGGGATGGGAATCCTTAATGTGACTTGTTTACGTGGGAATACACTGAAGAATGGATTTGCTTTAAGAGAAAAGGGTTGGAGTCCTATATATTCTTAGCAGAAAAAACCCACACCATGTAGTTTGAAACAATTTCCTTTTCCAGTCTTTACATGGAGATGTAAAGTCTGAGTAGAGGGACCATAGGAATCCCTGACAGTGATCAGGCTGTGGTGGGGATCTTCCCATGCCCTAAAGGATTTCATATGGATCTGAGTGGAGCTTTTCAAAACTGTGACACACAAAGGCCTGTAATTCCTACAAAATGTTCACATAAAGCTCACAGAAAAGTTTCTGGGATACAAATTTTTAGCAGAATTGAGAGTGGAACAGATACTTGTCAGATACAGGGGTATAATTACAACTTTCATAAGTTTTTACTCTATTGACTTACAGCTTGGCTTTTGATGTACACTGACTTCCATTTCAGCTGCAGTTCTTTTTAACAATTGATACTCAAATCTGCAATGCAAAAGCAGATCTAGTTACTCCAGTCCCTTTCTTTCAAGAATTCAACTCTTCTCCCACCTTCCCTAGGCTGTTTGAGGCACTTTTTTTTCTTTTTTCTTTTTTTTTTCTCTTTTTTTTTTTTCTTTTTTTTTTTTCTTCTTTTTTTTTTTTTTTTTTTCCAAGGACCGCTTCTGATTTGTTGCCTTTTCATTCAGAAGTGGAAAACTGAAGGTTGCAGAAACACTGCAATGAAAAATATTGGGAAACTTGTGACAGTTGTCTATACAGCATGATATGGCATCTGAAATAATACTCACCTGCATGAAAAGCTGACTAAAGTAACTAAATTCCCTTCAGCCATAATGTAAACAAATACTGCATGGGTAACTATAGAGGCAGAATTCTCCTACTGGTATGGTTGTTGTGTCATTAAGTCAATAAGATTTCAAAATTGTACTTATGGGAAAGGATAACTCAGTAACGTGAATAAAAGGAAACAAATTAAAATAGGAATGAATAATAGGAAACAAAATGAAAAATGCATAATTTGGTGGTGTTTGAATTACTATGATAAGTCTAATAAGGCTGCTTCAGAAGTGATTAAAAATATTACTAAACACAATAACAATGATAAAAAGTATTATTATTATCACAGAATTGTCATGGTTGGAAAAGACCTCTAAGACCACCGCATCCACCGTGCCTGCTAGAGTATGTCCTGAAGTGCCTCATCTGCACATTTTTTAAATACCTGCAGGGGTGGTGACTCTGCCACCTGCCTGGGCAGCCTGACCACTGTTCCGGTACCTGACTACTCTCTCAGTAAAGAAATTCTTACCAATAAGCAGCCTAAATCTCCCCAAGTGCAACCTGAGACCATTTCATCTAGTCCTGTCATTTGCTTGAGAGAAGAGGCCAGCTCCCACCTCACTCACAGTGTCCTTTAAGGTAGTTGTAGAGAGGGATAAAGTCTCATCTCAGCCTTCTTTTCTCCCAGTTCCCTCATCCACTCCTCATAAGACTTGTTCTCCAGACCCCACACCTGTTTTGTTGCTCTTCTTTGGACATGCTCCCGCAACTCAATGTCCTTCTTGTCCCTCTTGAGGAGCCCCAAACTGAACACAGTACTGAGGCTGTGCCTCACCCGTGCTGAGTACAGGGGCATCCTCACTTTTCTACTCTTGCTGGCCACAGTGTTTCTGATACAAGCCAGGATGCTGCTGGCTTTCTTTGCCTCCTGGGCACACTTGCTGGCTTGTATTCAGACTTGTGTTGACTAACCCCCACAGCTGCTTTTCTGCCAGGCAGCTTTCCAGCCACTCCTCCCCAAGCCTGCAGTGTTGCCTGGGGCTGTTGTGACAGAAATGCGGGACCCAGCACTTGGCCTTGTTAAACCTCATGCAATTGGCCTTAGCCCATTGATTCAACCTGTCCAGAATTATATCGAGTTGCTCATCGAAGTGTGTGGAGTAAAAAACTCCAGAACAGAGAAGAAAAGGCAATTCATGGCAAGACTCATGTTTCTGTCCTGAGGGAATAGGTTTTGCATGCTCTTAGTTGTGGTATTCTCTTTGCAGTGATAACACCACAGAGGCTTGAAGGATTTAGAGCATCTGAATATGTCACCACTGCATACATTTCAGTTGCCAGATGTAGCAGGTAGTTTATAAACTACTTGTGCATGCAGTTTATACAAGAGTGGATTTTTTTTTCCAGTTTTGCATTGTAGAATTGTATTTCCAGAACTATCAACTGCTAAGACAATATACAACCTATTTTGAAAAAAAATTTCTTTAGTAAGACTGTAATAACCCTAAAAATGTTGTGTAAATTGTGGATGACCTATACGATATTCTACCGCTGAAGGAAATCCAGCATGTAACTTTCTTAGAACAGTGTCAAAAAACCTAATTGTTACTAGGAAAATAACACTAATACTAACAAATAAAGTGAATTGCAAATTATTTTGCAAACAATGGAGGATCAAAGTCATGAATATTAAAAGACCTATTAAAAAAAATTAACTTCTCATAGCTATTACTTTTGTGGTCTTCTTCCCTGGCAAGAATTCTGTATTAGAAACCCAGGTTCACAGGCAATTCAGAGATAAAGTACGACTGACATTTAGAATAACTTGCTGTGTGTGTAGCTGCTGAGTGTTAAACAGCTGTGTGGGTGACTGAGTTATTAATCCTGTCCCCAAGTCAAGGTATCTGATACCTCTTCTGAAGACAAGTGCCTGAGTCTTAAAGAAATACAGCTGTATGAAGAATTTTCATGTTATGGTCAAAGCATTTGGTCTAGAAATACAGAAATCCTGGTTTAATATTTCCTCATTGCCTCAAAGAATTCAAACCCACACCACTTATTCAAAAAATTTCCAGATATAATGGATCTGAGATGGAACATGATGCTGCAGCTTAGTAGTCTGGACAGTGGACTCAGAAAGTGAATGACTTGGAGGAAGGAAAGACCAGCTGTTTAAAGTACTGGGAAATGTCTAAAGCCTGCTCAATGAGGGAGGCCTCTTAAGAAACTACCATAGGCACTAAATTACTCCAGTTTAGGGTTTTTTTTCATAATTCCCTACTCCTTTTCTAGTCATATTCATACAAATAAAAATAAAATAAAAATAAAAACAAAATGGAAAAAAACCTGTTTCTGAAACTGCTCAAGGAAGGGACTGTGTTAGAATTTTACAGCTCTTCCTGATGAAGACAGGTCCCATTTTAAAAGGTTGCATCTGCATTTGTGATGAACTTGGAAGTTCAAAGTAAATTAGATATGCTCTGACCATGTCTTTCAAGTTGAGTTCCTTGGAGAATATGTATAGGAAATGACATAATTTTGAATCCTGTTCTAGTCATATAAGCAAGATGTGAGCCAAGCATTGTTATCTATTCAGCTATGTTAATTGTAGACATTTCTAAAATTGAGTTCTAAAGCATGAGTCAGCATGGTAGTTTGGATGGCAGCACAGTAAGGATTTCTGGACTGTTTGGACTTGAATTCCAAACTACATTGCAGTCTGGGTGCCTCATCTCTTTGCTGCTTTGGACTCCTTGCCAGTTTGTTTTCAGGGAGAGTACTGCAGTTGTTGTAAAGTAAGAGTAAACATAGAAGTGAATTTGGTTGTGTATAGATCCATTTTGCATGTCAGGTTTTCTCTTTGGCTTTTAAGGTATCTAGGTGCCAGGAAGTTTTTTTCTCCTAGTTCAGCCTAAAAGTTTATTGAGCTTTTGTGTACTCAGCAGGAAGATATTGTAGGCAGCACAAAAAGGGCATTGTTCCTAGGCTATTTTTGATTGTTTTGTTAAAGCATGCCTCCAGATAATTTTCTTCCTTTCAATTAGGAATCTGTTTCAGAGATATGGAATGTACAATAATTACAATGATCAAGTAGTTCAGTGTTTTGAATGTGTGCCTAAAATGTATGGGTAATTGGTATAAAATGTGCAAATATCTGAGTAAATGCCCTGAGATACTCTTCTTTGCATCTTAAAGATCAAATTATGGTATGGAGACCATACAAAGAACACCTTGTGTGATATGCTTTGTTCATACCTAATACATAGAGTTACATTTACATAATTTACTGACTGATTTTCCTCAAGCTAACTGCTTTTCATGCTTTAAGAATATAAACTAACAAAAAAACCTGGATTTGTACCACACATAGCAACATATTGCTCAATTTATTTATGCAAATTATCTGTATTATGCCCTTGGAGCTGGAAGCAATGCATCCATATTTGTGAGGTGCTTATCAGGTGAACCATCTGGACCTAGTTGACCTTTATTTTCTGCATTAGTCACCATGTTCTTTTAGCTTAATTTTTACCAACTTTGCAATACCCATGTTTTGAGATTATTCACTTTGTCTCATCTAAAAATCATCCTGTTTGAGAGTTAATTGAACATTCTTGATAGTGTGGTTGTCTTGGTCCTACCAGGCTGCCCTTTTTCATATACTGCCTTACCTCAGATTTTTTTTCCCTTTCAGTTTACAGACTGTATCAGAATGAACACAGGGAAAGGCAAAAAAATGTATAGTGCTTTGAAGAGGAAAAGTAAGTTGTAACACATACACCTGGAAGATTCAGAGAACCAGATGAATGAGATTGAGGATGAGAAAACAGATTAAAATAAATCCCTAAAACTAGAGAGAAGGGTATTTCACTGGTTAAAAACTTCAGGTGTATAATTTTCTGATTATGAATCTTTCGAAGGAGACATCTCTCAAATTACATATTTCAGTACTTTCCAAGCCTTTTAAGTTACATCAGTATGGTTGGATGATTTCTGCCAAGTAACTCTGAAAAGTTCTGTTTGCTTTATGCAAATATCATTTTAACTGTATTCCCTCCAAAAATGAAGACTCCTGAGGGAGAATTTCACTGAGGAACACTGATAAATGCAGAGAAAATGCCTTGTGTTTTCTGAAGTTGTGCTGCATTTTTATGTGGAATCATGAGTCTTTTTTTTTTTTTTAATTACCCTCATTTCTAATCCTGGAAATGTGAAAACAAAATCATTTTTCCCCCAAATGATAACAAACCAAGAAACAGTTATTGTTTTTTGTTCCTTTATACTCAGCGGATTTTTAGTATGGGACAAATGGCCAGGTCTCTATTTGCCTCGTCTTTCCTGGCCATTCTAATGATACATAATTCAGCATATGCCTGCTTTTTTCTTCCATGACATGGAGGTTTCTAAGTGAGGAGAAAGGTTTTGTGATAGTGTGCACATATCATGACAATTCAGGAGGCTGTAGCACAGTTTTATTGTGAACTTGCTATCTAGCAGCATAATTCTATCTGGTTAGATTAAGTCATCTATGGCCTATCAAACTGTACATGATATCAGATTCCCTGAAAGCTGCTTTGCAGAAAGTCCTAATATGGGATCATCTGTGACAGTACAGAGAGAAGACAAGTTACTGTTATTAAGCCAGCTATCTCCATGAGATGATAGGAGAACCTGTGAATAAAAAGAAAAAAGAATGTGTCAGTATATTTGGTAGAAGGTAAATATCACAGCTAAAGCAAAACCTGGAAGGTACATGGGATTGCTAATTGTTTTCTGCCCTGAGGCCTCTTTCAGTTCACAGAAAGTAAGAATCACATGGTAAAAGTGCAGAGGAAAACACACGAAGTTCAATATCCTTGTAAAAAGAGAGAAAGGAGTGAAGGAATAGATATATAAAAGTTAAGTGGTTAGATCACATTCAGTGGGGGATAAAAGGCTTTTAGGATTGGATCAAGTAAGTGCCAGAAATAAAAGGTTATGGTGGTTATAGCCAGACAGTGGGAGGTTCAGGGCTGGAGTGATAACAGCGAGCAGCAGAGACAGCAAAGTGATAAAACTGAATGGATGAAATAGGATTAAGAGAGACATAGAAAAATTAAATCAACCAAAGCCTTACTTTGCTTCTGCAATGTAATTATATACAGTTATTTACTGATCACAGTTTTCAACAAGCCATGCATGTTTGAAAAAAACAAACCAAACAAACGAAGAAACCAAGAAACATACCAAGCAAACAAGATACACATGCACAGAGGGAATATATTTTTGCAGTTTTCTTGACCTGTCTTGAAATATTTTCTTCTCTATTATAAGTTTCCCCGTGTCAACTAAAGGAAGCAGCAATTCTGTGAAAGCCATCACAATGTGCTGCTCAAATAAATTTTATAACAAGAAAATTCCCTGAAGAAAGCTGATTTATTCAAGGAAGTAGTCTTGCTAGCTTATAGCAGAGCCAATTTTTTTGCAAATCAGCTTTAGGGAATCTATCCATCAAGCAGGGAAGATTTTTTTATATATGTTCTATATTTGTGATCTAGAAGTTAGAGTAGGATCTAGTAGTAGATACTATTAATGGGATCCATCTCAAACAGTTGTATTTTGCTGAATAAACATGTAGTAAAACTCAGTGTTATTTTTTTAATAACTGGAGAGAGTCTGGTGCCTCAAATGTGCTCAGTTCCATGAGGAATGAATCTAGACAGCTAATTTTTAAATGCCTGGAGTTAGGTGAGAGGAATATCACCCAAAGTGCCCCTGAAAGGCTACGCAAAGTAAGTTGGATATCTACTGTTTTCAGTGGTATTTTTTTATTAACAGAGACTCTTGGTGGTTTAATTTCAGATCAGCAGACTCACCTTTGTTTTTGTGCCCTCTGTTTTAGGAGTTACAAATGCTCTGTGAAAGATGCAGTATAATCCAAATGCTATCCCAGATGCATGAAAATAAGGGAGATGAGGAGAAACAGACAGAAAGTTAGTAATAAACTCTGTGATGTCTTTATTAATAACAGGTATGAGTCACTGCAGTTGTGAGGGAAAATGTTTACCTGATGTTCATCTCTGGGGTCAACCACAGCCTGGGAAAGGTGGCCTTGGGAGCTGCCCACTGAGCAGTAGAAGCACTTACTCTGATTTGTGCTATCAAACCTCTCTACAGATGACTGGCTAATAAATTTGCTTTCTTATTATATTTTCATAAGTCAGACATCATTTTGGTCATAGAGTGGCATGCACTGGCCTGCTATGTGGGCCTGGGTCCTAGAGAGGCACAGTAACAGGGATTTCAGTATGTTATCACAAATTTTCCAAAACTAGCCTCAAATGCACTTTGGTACTCCCTCTATACTATCTTATCCTTTCTAAAAGATTTATTTTTCCACACCCATTTGCAGTATATATCTGATCCGGAAATAACATGAATAAATATGTTAGCTAAGAATTTAAGTTATAGTAGTCTTAAAAATAAAAATTACATAATTCATAGGTGATTTGATATATCTTCAAAGTCTAACAGTGTTCTGATCTGAAGCTCAAATTAATTATTAGGATATCAGTACGTTTTAAAGAAGGCCTCAATAGTTTTCTAGTACTTTGATGATGTTTAGTTTTCCCCTGAAAGTTGGAGAGTGTTGTAAATTTTCTACTGGATCAGTTAGGGTCATTGCTTTAGAATTTAAATCCAGCTTAACATTGAATATATGGGATTTGATTTGCTTATTACAGAAAAAGACAGTTAAACCATCTAAAGAAAAGCCTGGATTGCTATTCCAATCCATGTTACATCCTCCTAATATAACAGCTTCATCTTTTTATCTATTTGACTGGAAGGAAAAAAAAGCCTACAAAGCCAAAGGTTTTAAGTCTGAATTAAGGAGACAGATATTACATAGGAACATTGATTTGTTATGAGGAGTAGATAGAAAAAGATTACATTCTAAACTCATATTTTGTGAATTAAGAGGGCAAAATACAACAGA
This sequence comes from Phaethornis superciliosus, assembly GCA_023637945.1. NCBI lineage: Eukaryota > Metazoa > Chordata > Aves > Apodiformes > Trochilidae > Phaethornis > Phaethornis superciliosus. Next base: position 21,464,210 of record JAJQWJ010000005.1, on the reverse strand, counting down.
TATTGATCTTTGCAAATAGGTAAACAGCAGCTGCAAATACAAATTGCTGTTTCACAACACCATTCATGCAATGTGTCCCAAGGAGCTTTACTTGCTATCAATACTAAACCAACAAAACTGCTACTGAAGTAGATAAGCTTTAGAAAACAGATGTCTTTTAAGTAGTATTAAAGTCAGGAAGCCAGCTGCTTGGGCCCAGCCATGGGCTGATGCAGGATTTGAGAAAGCGAAAAGCATCTGTCTTTAAGTCACAGTCTTATCTGAGATTGGCAAAGTCCAGGTAATGGCTCACTGCCAATAAACCTACTCTGCTGAGATGGGGAATGGGACAGATGGAACAAATCTCTCAGATTCTTTCATGCTGTCATGCTCAGGCCAGCATCTTTTTGTTACCTAAACAGCTAGAGTCATGAGGACAGGGGTCTAAGAGTCCAACCATAAAACAAAAGGGGAGTGAAACAGCACTGAGTCTGGGTCGAAGAGTGGAGTGAAATGCAGATCCCTTGAGAGGCTATACTAGGTCCCAAAACTATGCTGCATCCCCTTGGCATAGCTTAGCAAGATGTTTGCACTAGAAAAGTTTTTAACACCCCTTCTCCCAGGCTGCTGCTCTTTGAGTATTCTGTCACCGACTTGCATGGGTTTTTTCTAATCTATCAGTCCAAGAGAGAAAGTGCATATGTACATAAAGGATTTAGTTTGACTGAATGGAGCGTTTCCTACATCAAATAAAATAGTACTATGCCTATGTGGAAATGTGTCAGATCACTGAGAATCAATATTAGCTGGTCTTTTGGTTATTTTGGCTGGTCACAGAGAGACTTGTAATTTGTCCTACCCTGCCCACCTGTCACTTCTCTGCTTGCCTTCCCTGTCACATTTCTTTTTACCTGGGTTATTTTTTGTTAAAGACACCTCAATTCTTACAAAATTATGTGTATATACATACTAACCCAGATAAAATAGTGTATTGGCTGGTCTGCTTGTATGCCAAACTTCCTTTTTTCACATTTATCTTACCAGTAAAAGGAAAGCTATTGGGAACAGGGACTATTTGTGAAGATGCTTTTTTACACTTCTGTGGACAACACTTTTCACTTGGTCCCCAGAACTATATACACTTATTATAATGTCTAATGGTGTGTTTAATTTTAATTAATATAATTAATATATATTAATAGTGTGAGCTTTGAGAATTGCTGATGTTGCATCAGAAATGCAAAATAGGAAAAGGTAAGAAACAGATAAGGCTATAATATTTAAAAATAATAAGTTCATAAAATACTACCAGGAATAGAGTAATATTAATGGTTGTAAAGAAGGAAGATAATGTCAGGAAGTCCCAATAAATTATGTATTTAGCAAAGTTTATGAAATATTGCATAGAAGTCAAGCCTTTTCAAAGTGGTTATTCACCTATTTTAAGCATCTTTCAGGAAAACAAAACAATTGGATATAATTGTCAGTTTATGAGCTCTACAAATAGCCCATTCACTCTGCAGATCTAAATAAAATTTGCTATTTTACTTCTCCAAAGAAAACTTTTATTGGTGAATGATGCACACTTGTCTTTTATAACATGCAAAAGCTCTCTCTGATTAGGCCACTCATGACAGACCCAAGATCCCTGTGCAGGCACCCAAGATCATTGCTTTTTTTCCTGAAGAGAGGGCAGAAAATTTGGCACATGGAGGTGATACGTGTAAACCATAATACAGCCAGGGAATAAGACTGTACTGAATTGCAACCCCCCACTGGTTTTATGAATAAGATTTCTCTGATTATCTCATCTGTGCCTTGGTGAAAAACAGTGATTTCTTGAGACTGATGGTTTGATCTGTCTCAAATGGTCATTAGTTTTGATAGAATATTAGGGTATTTATGAGTTAAGCTTCCAAAACTGACCAGTTAAATTGCTTTTTTGGGAGAGTGTAGCACTCAACAGCAGTGTGTTACATGCTGCGGAGACCCATACACATTTCTAAGATCGTGATCACTTCCCACATGCCAGAAATTTTTAATCACCTATGCTGAGTATAAAAATAAAGGGGGAAAAAAACCCAAACCAAGAAGTACTAGCAAAAAGAGAAGTGTAAGAAAAAAATTGTACTGTCATAATAATTGAACAATTCTGTGAAATGACATCACAGAGAGATAAATTTTCTGCCATCTTCTCTGTTCTTAAGCTCAGCTAATGCCATTCCTTGTTCTTGGCCTCTGAAATAATTGATAGCATTCGTAAGTAATACAAGTTAAAATCACTTTGTGTTAAAGGGAATTTTCATACCATCATATGGCCTCTGTGACTGTGCTTAAAAATAACTACTATGAGCTTGGCTGAGTGGCATTTTTGGATACAGAATATCAAAACTGAAACTTTGGGATAAAAGAGCTACTGAGAAAATCAGCAATATATTGATTTCAATGTGGTGTTTGTCCAGCTGTCCCAGCGGGGGTATGGTGGAAGCAAGAACCAAAACATGGGTGAGCAGGACTGGGGTCAGGATTGGAAGCAGTGCAGAGAGGAAAGCCAAGCCATGGGCAGAAAAGACGAGTCTGGAAACAAGGCAAACCTGTCAGTGTTTTGCTGTAGGATGCACTGCAGAGCTAATGACCGTGCAGCCATAAGTGTGTTATTTACTCCTTAGCTTCCACAGCAGGATTTGTGATAGCCATTGCCAGGAGTCGTGCCTGGGAATCATTCCTGTTGTGTTTTGGTGATGAATCATCCCGGAGCGATGTGTGCCCAACGTCATCACCAGCTCATTTAATTGTAAATTTGTAATAGGTTACTGGAGGTAGAAAGTAAAAGGCAATCATAGTAGAAAGTCAGTGTCTGCATTCTTAGTCTGGTGTTGGCTGATAAATCAGCATGGGAGAACTGCTTAACTTAATGAAAGCTGCACCTAATACTGATGTAGATCTTTTAACTTCTGAAGAAGACCATTCTATATTAAAGTTACTTGACAGCTATTGATCTGGAAAATACATTTTAGGCCTTCTAGTTGTAGATGACGATTAAATTTTATGAATAGGAATCTAAAGAGAGAAGCAGCTATCACAAATCTTGAATTCCAAGGCTATTCTATCCTATTTTAACAAAAAATAGATCTGTCCTTTTGGGAAACGTGCAGTATCTTTTTAGTTTTGGCCGTGCACACCAAAAAAGCCAGGTTTTGTGCCTGAAATTAAGTTATATGTGACTTTAAATGAAATTAAAAGAAAGTATTCACAAAATCATCTACTACCTGGTGTACAACGTATATAATTCTTTCATTACTTGTACAGATATAAATTTCTTTACCAGAAGTGTTTCTAAATAGAGGTGTTTAGGCACTGAATCTCTGCTTTCAAGGGGACTTTTGAGATCTTACGAAGCAATTTTACAGAGACGTGGTATTATCTTTCCTCTTTGCTGGGAAATATAGTAATAATGCTGTTTAATTGTCCTTTGAAAAAGGTAGTTTTCAAAAAGCAATATACAAGAATGCTTAAAAACTTAAAAAAAAAAAAGAAAGCTGATGTTTTAATAGTAATGGCATCTTGCTTGAGAAATTATTGCAGGCTAAGTGTCTAATTCATGTAATTAAGCAATACAAAATGGTTCATATTATGGCTTGCATTTTCTGTGGGACTCATGCATATTTTAAGAGCCACTGAAAATGGCTACATAGAAACGAACAAGGAAAATCTCTCTTTTCACTGCTCATGTCTGCAACCCCTTTCTTTGATGTGAAAAACTTTATCAGTTATAATCAACAAGTGAAAACATTTCCCGACAACTGCTTCTGCTTCCCAGATGAACTTATGTAGAACTGAGTACTTCATCCTGAAAAGTGGGCAAGGATTTTCAGAGATCTGGACAGGTTAAACAACAAGAAGTGTGAAATATTTTTTATTTGTTTGTTTGTTTTTGTTGTTTTTGTTGTTGTTTTTTGTTTTGTTTTTGTTTGTTTGTTTAGTTGGTTGGTTGGTTTTTGGTTTGTTTTTTTTCCTCAATGAAACTACCGAATCCCAGAATTTTTCATAAACCAAACATGATTTAGAAAAATAAGTCACTCCTCAGATGCACAGTATTATTGAGTTGCAATAATCTAATTTTTGCTGGGTTGGCTGAATGTTGAATGAAAACCTATGTATTTTTCAGAGCTGACAGAGACTCATGGCTTCATGTCACAGCTGACAGAAATGAAAATAGGAAAATCCCATGCTTAGTAAAGCTCCAACACAGCTCAGTTTTCACCATACTATCTTTAACACTTGTAAACGGATAAAAGAACACCCTTTCTGAGTGAAATAAGCAAAAAGTGTTACATCTGTAAATAGATGGTAGATTTTGGAAGTTAAATGTCAATTTTATTTAATTCCAATAGCTATCAGAGGGACTCAGCTATATGTATACACAACCTTCCCACAACAGAAATTTCATAACATATATTATTATCCTAGAATCATAGAATGGCTAGGGTTGGGAGGGACCTTAAAGGTCATCTAGTCCATCTGTTAGGAAGAATTCAATTCAAAAGGACTTCTTTGAAATGCAAAGTAGGTTGATAATATATACAAAAATGCCACTACAATAGCACATATGTATTTGTTATCAGATAAGGCAGTATTTTTCTTAAAAGCATTGCCATCTGCAGTCTTTAGCAAGGATAACGCCACAAGAAAAAGCTTGTTTTAGAAATTATTCCCTTTTTTGTGCTTTATATTTTGAATATTTTAGTAGTTTTTTGAGCATTTCAAGTGGCAAACCTTATTCCAAGCTTATATGACTTTTTATGTCATAAAAACGAACATACTTGTTTTAGTTGCCTGCTAATCATTTTCTGTGGAAGTTGGCAATTTCCACGTTATTGATTTAAATAGCAACATTTAAAGGCAGTGCAATTTGCAAACATTTCCAGTAGCTAAGTTAGGACTTGGAAAGAATGTTGCAAGCTGTAATGAAAATTCTAGTTTCTCCTACTTCTTATCATGTTGTCACATTCTGCATTCTTGAGGCAGACTGAAAATCATTTTGCAGCATTCATAATACAGCCACTATTTTCCTAAGAAGTATAGTGCTATAATTTTAACAGCAGAGTCTTTATACTGCATGATATTAATTTTTTTTCAGCAAGGATATACAAACAATCCTACTTGAACATTAGGCCAAAGTATAACCTTAACACGCAGTTTCCAAATAAAACCAGAATAAAACATAGGCTGAGCAGCAGCTATAAGTACCAGTCTCATGCAAGGAAAAAAAAAGTCAACACTCGCATCCTGGAAGGTTATAAAACACCTCATTTTCTTCTTTGCTTAGTTCAGTATAGAGAACAGAAAATTCAGAAGCCCGTTTTAGGCTGGTTTTATTCGTGTTTGATGCAAGAAGTAAAAGTGAATGAGGATCAAAGCTCATTCCAGTGTGCTCCCAGTGGTAATTCTTTAGAGACCACTAATTTCATGATTAGTGAGCTCTTTCAAGACGAGGTAGTCCAATTTGCACTCTGAAATGTGTAAACCATATTATCTGGCAAATAAAACAAGCCAAAAAAGGAATGGCCTTTTCTCTTTCTGCACAGTTGGTTTTCCTTGCTATGCACTTTCCCAGGATGGGTATTTTAAAACTAATGCACCAGACTTGCTGACTCTCATGTTACTCTTATGTTATGAAGTTACTCAACTTCAGTGATTTAAGAGAAATATTTATAGCTTTATCTTTGATACAGAATCAACCAGGAGGCTCAACAACCTAAATTATTCTCATGGAAGAAAGGGTATACTGGAATCTTCATTTCAGTTACTTCTCTTGATGTGAATGACCCCGGCCATGTGGGTTGCTGGACTATTGGGGCTGTGTCTTTTGTTCTGTATCTTTGAGGTTGTATCTTCTGTTTGAAATCTTTGGGATAATTTGGCTATGTATAGAGCAGTAAGTCTGAACCTTGCTGGGAGAATTTGACCGGCCTTTGAGGGCACAGAGGAAGGAGTGAAGGACAATGAATATAGGAGTATTTTACTCAATGTACTGCTCTGAAAGAACCAAAAGGTAGTGGAGACACAGCCCATGCTCTCAGCCAGGCTAGCTATCCTGCATTCAAAGGAGCTTTCCATTTGAGTGCCTATCCTTGTGCTTCAGAAAGGAGAAACAAGAGACCCCGCAAACAAATAAACCTGACTAACTAAAACTAAAACCAAATTCTTTAAATCCCAAGTGAAGTAGTGGATTTTGCCCCAAATCTGTAAATTATAGCCTGCTGTATCTGTGATTGTTACTACTGGTTGCATTTGGCTGAGGGTGACGGTGGTTCCTGCAAGAGAATGTGCACTGCTATAGATTCTGAAGTGGGTCCCATTTTATGTATGGCTTTTGAACATGGACTGAGGAGTCTTGATGTCCAAATAGGCTTCAAAATATGAACTAATGTTCAGAAACTGGGAATGTATGCTGCCAATGAATCGACTCATTAGGAAGCTTGATTTGTTAAATTGGGATCACTGTGAAGAAATACACAAATTTCCTTAAATCATTGTCAGAAAAAAATACCTAACATTGGTTAAGTATTTGACCAAATGTAGGCATAGTTTGGAATATACAGTTCATAAGACAGTGAATCTAGATGAATACTGGAAAACTTCTACAAAATGCTTGCATGTTAATGATTCTTTTAAACTTTATTTATACTTCTTTTGTACCACATTTTGCAAATTCTTTGCTGGTCCCAATTAGTATTAAAATACTGCTTTCAACTGTTTTTTTTAAGCAAGCAGTGCAAAACATTTGTGGAAAATTAATGGTGAATTTTATATGCAAGTATGCATGCTTAAGGACTTCTATTTAGCAGGATGTTCATCTGTCACAGAATAGAAACAAAGCTTCTACAGATGTGCAGAACAACACTCAGTAAATACTTTAAAAAAGAAATTATTTTAGTTAAATAGTAACTCTTTAGCAGAAAAATCAGTTATTAAAAAAACCACTTATCATTGCTTTCCATAAACAAATCATCCAGTTTGAGTACTTAGGCATATCTAAGCCATTGCAGGTCCCTATTTCATTGACTGATTGGCTGACACTAATTTCTCATACCTTTACAAATAGATAAACTTGTTATACAACCACCAGTGGCTGCTAAGGCCAAGTCGAGCTCAGTGTTTCATATGGAATATTTGACCTTCATACATCTCACTGAATCAGAAGAGAGTTTTGGTTTTAAGCTGATCCTTTATGAAAGGTTGGGGGAAAGCAAGCTCAGGGTCCTACTTAAGATAGCTTCCTAAGTAGTTCAGCAAGGACTGTCTGTCTCTGCTGGGCTGGTTCTAGAATTCTTTCATCCCAGAGTCTCAGTATGCATACAACAGAATTAGTCAATAATGCAGATCAGTTTTAGTTATGCAAAAATAAAGCAATTGTGCTTAGTGGTAAGCTCCAAACTGGTCCCAACATACAGTGAAAAGCACCACGAGTTTGCATCCTGATCTAGAAGTTACATGGGTCCCTGTCTTGTGTCTGAATGGAATGAGCCATACAAAATTCGTTGAATTACTTCTTGACAAATACCCTATCAGATAGTGCCTCACCATATGAATACCTCACTATAGCAATTCCTCGGACTAGAGGAGTCTGTGAATCACAGAAAATGGATAGCAACACTTATGTTCATATATGAGAAAAAAGGGAAAAGGATGGGAAAACTTAGTGGTCTGGACTGGAGGACTCTGACTCCATATCAAGGTTTGCTTTTTGCAACCAATTGCTGGTCGACAATGTACATGTAAGACCACTCTTGTATGAGTACAAGTTATTATTCAGTGTGGAGACTGACCTTACTTCATACATTTAGTGTCCCTTATTAGGCCTTTCCTGCCCAGATCATTGACTGCAACTTTTGAAAAAATATAGTAATTACTTTTTTAGTCAGTTTTTTTGGTGTTTCTTCAACCACTAATTAAAACCAGAGGCATGTGTGAAAACAAGGGGAAACCAGGGAGTCTTGGTTCTTCACCTAAAATACATAGACAAGGTTTAAAATTTGGTTAATAAAACCAGGCTTTTAGCTTTCTTTGCACACTGTTTACTGAAGGGATAAAGTAAAGGCAACTTTGAGATTTGAATCATGTGTCTGACTTCACTGAAGGACTGCCTGCAAAGTGTCATGAAACTTTTCTTTCCTTACTTGGAAGAATAATGCAATCTGCATTGGTTATTCCAGTGCTGAATAAACTCCCCTCATTGACCCCTTTGCTCACCAGCTTCCACCCCCACATCTGTAAACTAACTAAATTTTTACTGAATGGCTGATTCAAGCCCTCACAGCAGGAGTGGAATGTGATTACCAGCTCTTGAAAGCAGATCATCAATGTGGTTTTACTGTAGGGGCAAAAATTTTGAATATGTATGGAGCATAACTTGAGCTGATTGTTCAGAATCTCCAATATACAAGCCTCCAGAAGACTGTAAAAGGAAAATAGCCACTTTAAACTGAGGAAGGTCCCCCAGAAACAAAACCTTCTGCTGGTGGGTTTTTTTTGTTTGTTTGTTTGTGGGGTTTTTTTTGTTTGTTTTTAACTGCAAACAGCATCAGAAATAGTTCAGGCACACCACTGTATAGAATGAAATCATAGGCCACAAGAATTTCTTGTATTTTATATCCTGAGGGTAACAGCTTAAACAGAGTAATGCTTTACAATTATACAATGCTTTGAGCTGAGGAGCCCAAAAAGTTTTGTAAAGGTGGGTAAGAACTACGCCTCTGAAAGACTTACCAAGAGCGGTGGGGAACCTTCCATGAAGTGTTATGTCAAAACTGGGTTATTTTCTCTAAGGTTCTCTGGCTAAAATGAAAATACAGACTGAACACATCTGGGTCATTTGAAGGCTAATTTTCTATTTTGTTTTTAGTGAAAAGAAAGTCACACAAAGTTATCTTTTTCATCTGAGATGAAACATTGTTTTATTTTGCAAGTTGAACCCCTGCTCTCATATATCCTTTGTTCAAAATGACCTTTTAAAACAATCAATAATGTTCTGGATTTTGAGTAATGTCATAAGTTTTTCTCTTTTCTAACTAAGCAGCTTTCTTCTGCTGTCCTCCCATTTATCATAGTAAGGTTTGGGTTGGAAGGGACATTAAGGATTATCTAGTTCCAACCCTGCAGGGGCAGGGACATCTCCCACTAGACCAGGTTGCTCAAAACCCCATCCAGCCTGGCCTTGAACACTTCTAATGTTAGTAATACCTCTACAGACTGAATGTGCACCAGTAACAGGTTCCACTCTATAATGACTGATGTAGCAATTGTTAAAGTGTCATGATACCTGAAATGCATTTAATTGCACAGCAAGGGGATGGATGGGGTTTCAAGGCAAGCAGTAACTCTAGTTATTTAGAAGCTGTGTGTAATGATGATAGTAAAGGTTATCACTATTGGGAATTATTCTTAATGTAAAATGAAGTACCTTAAATAATCCTTGTTAATCTCCTTAAAGTCTGAGACAAATTAAACAAGATAGGATGGGAATAAAGGCATTAAAAATTTGAATGAATTGTTGTATCAGAAATAGTGTGGCCATCAGGATGAGGGAATTGATTGTACCCCATACTGGGCACTAGTGAGGCTTCACCTTCAATATTGTGTTTATTTCTGAGCTCCTCACTACAACAAGGACATTGAGTTGCTGGAGCATGTCCAAAGAAGGGCAGCCAAGCTGGTGAATGGTCTGGAGAACAGTCTTATGAGGAACAGATGAGGGAACTGGGGATTAGCCTGGAGAAAAAGAGGCAGAGGGGAGATCTTATAACTCTACAACTACAAAAAAGGAGGTTGTAGCAAGGTGAATGATGGTCTCTTCTCCCAAGTAACAGGCAATAGAATAAGAGAAAATAGTCCCAAGTTGCACCAGGGGAGGTTTAGGGATTTTTTTAGATATTAGAAAAAAATTTTTCACTTAAAGGGTTTTCAGACACTGGAACAGACTGCTCAGGGAGGTGGTATAGTCATCATCCCTGGAGGTGTTTGAAATATATGTAGATGTGGTTTTCAGGGACACAGAGTGTATTTGGCAGTCTGCTGTGTTAATGGTTGGACTCGATGATCTAAAAGTTCTTTTCCAACCAAAACAATTATCTGATTCTATGATTAACGTTGTGAAATTTTCAAGGGTTTTTACACTACTTGTAGAGTAGATGGGAAACCAGGGGGGTGTGGGAGGGGGGAAAGAAAAGGAAAATTATAAAATAAAGTCTGCCTCCTCAGCTTCCAATAAATCATTGCTGTTGGCCTAGAAAACCCTCAAGCACATAAGCGTGACCATTATTCTTCTGTTTTACTCTGGGAGTACAGCATGTGCCCAGCTGTAACTCTCTCCACTTATAGAAACTTCAGTGACAGAGGGTCTGGAAATGAGTATGGCATCTATCACTAGTGAGCTAAAGTTTTGAATTTCTTCTAAGTCTCTCCTAATTCTAAAGAAACGGATGTCTACTCATATATTGCATCTGATGGCTTATGCTCAAGTGTAGTGTTTGACCACACAACATTGTCCTCTTGGCTGTCAGTAATATGTGGACTAAAACACAGGCAAATTTAACTATACACACTGTATTTGTACCCTGATTAGATTTTCAGATGTGTACAAAGATTTCCACAAAAAAACACTTTCTCCAAACTGAGCACCTTTTGGTGCACAGGGAAGAAGCAGCAAAAAAACGCAGGCCAGTGATACAAGGGATCAAATTCTCAAACACCCTTGCAAACAAATGTCTTGCCATCTGAATGTCATGAAGTCAAGTCTAACAATTACAAACGGACAGAGCTGCTATCATCTATTCTTGTTTCTTCAGTCTGATGTGAAGACAGAAGGTTTTCCATAGGATTTCTTACCCTGTCTAGTTACATCTAAAAATGGATAGAGAAAATTATTGTAATTTTAACTCTAAGAATCCCTATGAGATTTGGATTTTGGTCAAAGGCATTGCAAGTTTATTTTCATTTACAGATTATTTTTCTCATTATAACGTTTTTATATAAGAGCAATCTGATTTTTCTTTTTCCTCAGGCTGGTTAGGAAGCCTATTTTCTGAGAATTCATCTCTGTGAACCGTACTGCAGAATTTATAAGTTGTGACTATAGATATAAATCTAAAAGATCAGAATATGTTTCATTTCTAATGTAATGAAACTGCTCTCTGTTTCAGAGAGCAGATCCATTCAAGATGCACCCCTTCACTCTTTTTTGTAGGAAAGTATAATGAGTTTGTGGTTAAGTATCCTCAGAAGATTCCTTCTCTCCTTTTTTATAGCTTTGTTTCACATTTCCCACAGCCATGAAAGACCACACAAATAAAATAATACTGTAAAAAAGAATAGCACAGTATCACAGAGATTATTTTAGTTAATTTGAGCGCAAAACAGTTGGCAAACAGGGTATTCATTTTTAATGTGAAATATTTACTGTCTCGTTTTTTCTTGTCTTCAAGGAGAAAACGTGATGATACGTTATTTTAAAAATTGAAGAGGAAATGTAGCAGTTTGTATTGCTCTCTATGGAACAAAAGTTTATCTGTAATCCAGGAGTAAAAATCTAGTTATTTCCCTAATAAATAGTCTTTCTACTGAACAAATACTGCTCAGTGAGTTATAGAGCAGCATAAATACTGTAAAAAGTCCCAATTAATAAATCACAGTACCATAGCTGTGATCACATTCTTTTTATATACTGTTTCCAAAAATACCCCAGAAATAGTGTTTTCTGGCATGAACATATATAAAAATAGCCAAATGTTAGCATGACTATTACAGAATAAGTGTGGAAAGAAAGTTTTAATTTCATTTTGCAAGTTTTTGTATATAAAATACATTTCCTGAACTCAATAAAGTACTTAGCCAGAAGCTTAAACTCATTCTTTTCAAAATGTATACTAAAATACTTTCTTCTGGACTCAAGAAATAACATGCAAGTATGATACCAGTTTAAAGTTTCATTCATTTATTAGAAAGATAAATTCTAAACATGGAAACTAGGCATCTCATGAACCTTTGGTCTTCCATTCAAAATTATTTTACTTCCAAAGTCTAAGTCTAATAACAGACCTGTAAATACACCAGAATTTAAGATTTTTAAAAATAGAAATTACTCAGTTGTTAAGTATAAAAACATAAATTTTGATATGTTCAGGATTTGCGATCAGGCAAAAAAAAATCCTAACACTTATGAAGAATTTTTTCATCTAACAGTTAGAAAACGATTCACTTACAAGGAATAGAAGATTCTAATCCATTAATAGGTATTGGTAATTTTTTTCCGTATTGTGTTTTACAAATGAAACATATGCTACTATTGCTTTTTAATGTGTGTGGATTTAACTTCAATGTTTTGTTGTTTGGTAGTGATGAATCAAATATCTGTTTAATTTTTTTTTTTATTACTCTGTTTTTGTTTGGTTGGGTTTTTTTTTCTTTTTTTGTTTTTGTTTTGTTTGCTTGGGGTTTTTTTTGTTTTTGTTTTTTTAGGGAAGTTTTTTTGGGTTTTGTTTTTGTTTGTGGGTTTTTGGGGTTTCTTCTGCTTTAAACAAAATCACTCGTTGTTTGCACATTTATTCTGGTGACAGCCAGTGGTGACCAAGATCAACCCAGGTCAAAGCTAAAAGTGCATAGCACAACTTGTGTGGGACCTTGTCAGTACCTGCTCAAGTCATTAGTTCACTCAGTACCTGTTGAAGTCAACACAAAATATTAAAATAGACTTTGGCTATATCCCTGAGAAGGGAGAATCTGTATTTTTCTGGGAATCGTGACTGCATCAAGGACTGAAATACTTGGTGGGCAAGATAACCACAAGTTCCTTGTTGTCTGAGGTCATATTCTTTTATTGAGCTTCAGTTCCCTGAAAAGATCATTACTTTTCTTGGTAGATCTTTCAATTTTTATCAAAAAAAAGCAGTATTTTGAAATAATTTTCTGAAAGTCATAGAAATGGCTAAACTATTCATTAGTGTTGTGATGTACAGTCCATATTTGCATCAGACTTACTGTAGCTCTTATATTCTGGAAAAAAAAGTCAGTAACTTATACATTGTGACAGAAATGGTCACTTCCTCATGGCTACTAAGTTCAGTAATTCTATGTTTTTTTCTTAAATTTAGGTGTGGGTATGGTACAGAAGTCTCTCTATTGCTATTTTTTCTTTCTTTTTCTTTTTCTTTTTTTATTTTTTTTTCCCTTCTCTTTTACTCTGTATGTAAGAAAAAAAGAGTGTTGATAATTTTTTTTTTTTTTTTAATTTTTGTGCAATAATAATAATTATTACTTGATCGGTTTGTCTTGTCCTGGTACGGGTTGATATGATATTGCTATTCTGAAAGCAATTGGTTCTGCAGATCTCAAAAGCTGAAGGACTTTTTAAATAACCAGTGATAAATGTCTAGTGTTTAGTTAACCATAAAAGTAAGAAAAACACAGAGCAGGCTTTTTAAAGGAAAGCAAGGACACAAGCCATGCCCTTTGGGATATTTTCCCATGATTTCCTTGTACTGGAATTTTCAAGTTGAAATGCAAAAGCTGAGAATATCTTTCTTTATTTCCTGATGCTCAAAAGAGAATGAAAGCTTCCCATGCAAGCATACTCAGAAAGCAAAAGTATGTACAAAGCTGTACAGTTGCTACCACATTCTAGAGTTCCACAGAATTATTTTTTCAGACCACTTTTTTATGTTTAGATTCTGAACAGTCCTAAATGGTTTCTGTCATCATATAATTTAACACTGAGTCATTCTACATTCCTACAAGAAACCTTCTCTTATGCATGATTATATATTGTGAAAATGGATAGGCTAATTTTGCAACGTGAATTTTCTATGGTAGCTGTTCTGCTACTATTTTAGTCTGTTTTTAATGATACACTCATGACAAGAGCTGCTTATATGCAATTACAATTTTTAAACGTGACTAACTTTGGTTACAATTATATGCATCAACCCAGGCACTCTCCTGTGGAAGAGTGCTCATGGATATTTTTGTGTGTTTCTGGAGCTAAACAGAGATATTTGAAAGAATGTGCCACACTACTGGTATTACCATGAGGTAAAAGTGAAAGCTAGAGAGCTCCAACATCTTCTTAGCAGTGAGAGGTTTCTTTCACCTTTGCTCACTTGTTTCAATTTCTAACCCAATGTGCAATCAGTGTGGAGCTGCACACAGGACAAGTTATGGATCCAGGGGTCCATTTGCCCCACTGTAGCCAAGAGTCTGCTTTTATTTCTGCAAACCTAGAGAAAAAATATATTTTGGTGTTGCTGTAAAATTTAATAAACTTGAAAGTAAAATTCAACTTAAACCTCTGCCCTGTTTTTCCTTTGTATCTCAAACCTGGGTAGAAAAAAAAATTGACATTTGGTAGCCATCTTTTTCTTGCTCAGCAAATGTAATGTTAAGTTCACAGAGAGTGATAAATACTGGAAGTCATTTAAGCTGAAAGAGAAAATACATTGTTAATGGGACTAGAAGATGCTTCACAACACCCCTCTCAAAAATGCAGTGAGCAAGATAAAGATTCTTAAAGAACAGAGTCCCTTATTCTTAACTTTGCCAACTGGTCAACAGAAAAACTACTGCACACTGAGAAGCGAAGTCTGTAAGAGAGAGAACTTAGGCAGACAAAGGGAGCAAAAAAAGCTTCTGCATTGGAACTTCTTTCCTTCCTACAAAGGAACAGATTTGGATTGTCCCCATGTGGGGCATGATAGAGATAAGCTCTCTGGTGGTAAACATCTGGGATGGAAGGGAAGATCATAGGATGTTGTGGGATCTTCTTTGTTTCTTTCTTTAACTGTGTATGTGTCTGCTGGTTTTTTTGAAGCTTTTCCAAACCCCAAGGCTTCTGAGGTTCTTGCATCACTCTTTTTAACTTTTTTTTTTTTCTTAGTGTAACAATGTCAGAGTAATGTGTATATATGTTAACACAAGAAAATATTAGTGTTGGGTCCCTAATTAGATTCATACTCGTACTCAAATTTTAAAAAGTGCTCAGCTCAAATGAATTAAAGTAATGGTTACTTCCCTCTTGATGGGAAAAGATAGCACTTGTTGCCCTGTGTACTAGTTTTGAGCCAAGAATATCCATAGATTCAAGTTGATTGAAGCTCAAATAGATTGTGAAATAATGATCTTGATTCATCACTGCTGCCTTGAACAAACTAAGGTTCCCCCACTAAGTTTCAGATTATGTCTTGGGAGATCTTTGGAAATTTACTTTATGCGTGGTGGTGTTTTCTGAAACCAAGTTATAGTTTTCAAATCAAAGCCTTTAGTACCAGAAGATGTTTTACATTACTGGAGAATGACCAAGTAAATATTGGAGTGCTGCCATGTAAGTCAAGAGAGAAAGAAACATGTTAATAGAGACAATTTGCTGCAGGGAACTACTTGGGAGTAGTTCAGGGGGTGGGAGGAAAGGGTCTAGGGCACGAGGGAACAGACCCAAACATGTCTTATATTTATTAAGCATTCTGTAGGCCATTCTCCAGTGGCCTTGCCTTTAATGTTGAACCCTTAATTTTTGTAGACAAACAAGAGCTTAGTAAGTGCTCTATTTTCAAGGTCTCATCCCACTCACCATGTATTCTTTGATCAGTGGGAAACTGAAGCAAAGGCAATGCTTCAGGGCCTGATCCAGAAAGCTAGATAATTTTATTTACATGAATAGAAATAGACAAAGGTAGTCTAACGGGTAGGGGCTGTACATGGACATATTTAAGAGATAACTTAGGAAGTGTTTGCTTGTCTGTATGTGAAAGGTGTTCAGACAACTGTTTTTGATAACAATGAAGAAGAAGAAACTGGTAAAATAGTACACAAATTATCAGCATGGATGGGAAAGGAATCACACTTTTGACATTCGATTAATAGGCAATTGATATAGCACTTTGTTGAAAATTGTTGAAGAATATTATCTTCTTTTAGTATCTTTAATGATTTTAGTGATTCCTATCCAGAGAACTGGATTTGAAATCAGAATTTAAAATCTAGTGATTTTTTAACACTTGCTTTCATAAGAAATCAGGCCTTTCTCAGGTAGCTGGTCTGATTTGTTGTCTGTTGAAATGGCAGTTACTGAAAAATGTGGGTTTTTTACCCACTGGGACTTAAAAAGGAGCTATAATTTCTCAAAAAGCCTAATTAAGTGCGAAATTTTGAAATATGTCAGAGTATTACTCTAACTTAATTTTGTATTGAGATGTGCATGTGTAACATAATATATCTTCATAAAGTTTAAACAAAGGTTGATAGATTAAATACAAAAGAAGTTTAGAATGTCTCATCAATCATGAAAAAAGCATGGCAAAATATTCCTAGTTCAGTTTATTAAAACTATATTTTGTACAAGACTTCACTCACTTGTATATACAACTATGTTCATAATTATTTGTTCTACTTGGATTATGATAAGTAAATTTTTCAAAAGATATAGGCACTGTGGTCACCACTGAAAAGAAATGTTTGAATTCAGCTTAGGAAACTGTGGCTGTGGTCCATGTTTTCTATAGCATCAAATCAGCTGAACTGAGTTGTTAGACCTCAGCAGTTCTCCATCTCCATTTTCTGCCAGTTCAGCTGCGTTTTCAATGACCCTTCCAAACAGGAGGAGGTGCTTTTCGATACTACATTAATTTTCTTCTAATTTTACATCCTTACTTGTAATTTGGCTGAATTTGGCAACAGACACAGAACACAGATGGGACCTACCTTGACATTTTGGTTTGGAAATAGTGACTGTTGGCAAAAACTGTAGTTATTTGATTATTCACTGTCATTATTATAGTAAATGCATCTCTGTATGTCTCATGGAAAGGTCTGAAGCACTTTTTGTTTGCCAGGAAAACATAGTATATTAAACAGTGACATTTCACCATTTTTACTTTTTTGTTGGTGGTGGGTTTTTTTCATCAATAATACTATTAACTTTCTTTTGCAGAGAAGTGACCAATGTCTCTTGTTCAGGACCTTTACCCAGTTGAGCCTACAACAAGGAGCGTTCTGAACAACAGGACACAAATATGTTTCAGGATTCCAAAGCCAAATTATATGTTGGCAGCTGCCCTGATTTGTTTCACTGGAAAATGCTTTCAGTTGTGTAAGAAGAATACTACTTTTAATAAAATATAAAAAAATGTAGTTTTGTAAAACACCGCTTTTTTAAAATGCCTTGATATTTCTGGATATTTTTGGAGTATACACAGACAGAGGAAGATGGATTCAGCTACTGAAAATATTTTTTGTTCTAATAAATAGTTTGATTTGCTTAATCTGTAACCTACAGGGGAATACCAGTGAGTTGTCAGAGTTCACATGATTCTGAATATAATTACCTTGGTATTATAATTGTCCTCTGTAACTGCCTATGTTGGAAATGATGTAAGTTTCTTACCGGGGGGATATTTTTACATTATTGCATTATTCATGTTTTAAGCAAACTGGTGAGACATATAATTGGAAAGAGAGAAAACAAAGAATTTAGATTAAAGTTCTTTATAGTAAAAGAATTTGAGTTTGGAAGGTGATGTTTTTGTATGGCAGAATTGTTGTGAGGCAGCATAATACATACTCTATCCTCTAGAATTATTAAAAATTGAGAGAATTTAGGAAAAAGTTTTGACTTTATGTACACTTCTAGGAAAGAATGTGTTTTGGAACAAAACACATGTTATTGTGACAGTGTTCAAGCCTATACACTACATTGCAAAATAGCAACAATTTATGAAATAAGATTATAACACTGGTCAGCATAACACATAGTTATATGTGGCTTGGCTGGTTTCTGCTGCTTCTCTGAAGGAGGGGAATCTGCTTCTTCAGATTTCAGAGGGAAGGTCATTAAATTGATAAGATTAGAAGTCCAACAAATTCTACGCATCTCCACTAGCAGAACTCCCTATTTTAATTACTTTCAAGTAAGCATATAATTTAAATTAAGCATTATTCAGACTTTTCATCAACTTTTCTATTAAAAATCACATAGTGAATGAAAGAAAAAAGACATCTTAATGAGCAACAATATTTCAGTAAGCAATAATGAGCTGTTGTATAGGAAATTGATAAGCTGTTTCTCCTTTAATACATTACCATTCTCTTGTTGTGCCCTAAACCATTGGTACCACATACAACTTTTATTGTAATAATTCTAAAATCCATCATTCAAATTGTGGAATAAATCAACTACTTACAGCAATTAAAAAACACTTAAGCACTGAATTCTGAGAGCCTAGAGCTTTTAAATTCTGCTTTACCACCTTTCTAGTATTTCATCTTCTCTATAACCAGAAGTTGCTATTAATTCTTTTAATTATTTTAGAGGTAAATGCTAGCGACTGTAAAAAAATTGATATCATACACTAGCCACAGTAAGATGCAGATGTATTTAGTGTTAATTCACGGTGTTAATTAAACACATTTCTGAAGTTTATGCTTCTGTAAAAGATAAATTCAATTACCTGATTTAGCAGTTGCATCAAAGAAATCAAAATTGAAGGGAATAGGGGATATGTTTCCATACAAATTAAGGGTCATATTTTAAGTGCTATTATAATCTTTGTAATAATGATGATATTCCTCTCATATGATTTCCCCTGTTTGCTGCATATACACAAAGAGGTCTCAATTACCCTTACTAACAATTTATTCTTACAAAAATTTCTTTTATGACTAGACTATGAATAGCTGTAAGGAGTATCTTTTACTGAGTATTTCATCTTTATGAAGTAGTTACGATTGGTCAGAATTACGTTTGGGACATGCACAAAATAATCACAAGATCTCTGCATCTCTCAAGAAGAGGTAGTAGTTTAGTTAAAAAAATACTGTGGAATTTTATAATAGTTTTAATGGTTTGTGACTTGGCTACACTAATTTAGCCCACAGCATCATTCCTGAATATATTAAGCTACTGAAAGATTTAATGACTGAGTGAAGATTTTTAGATTAAATTTTATTTTATCACATTCATGTGTGTAATTGTGTGAGCATGCACACAATTGCATGCACACAATTGCATGCACACATTGCAAAGAAGAGCTGAAAACCATGGCTGAGTCATTAAATACCTTTGTATCAGGACTCTGACAAGGAGTTTTGAAAAGACCATTGTCTTACTCAACACCAGGTTATCAAATGTATTGTTTTTTATTTCATTCTTTCCAATTTGTATTGCTTCTTGCATTTTGTAAAGTCATTAGCAATGCTGTTTCAAATTGATTATGAGTCAGAAAACTCTTTTAATTAAAAAATTGGGAAAATAAGTAAGAATGAGAAAGTTCAAAGCTTTTTTCTTTTTTTTTCAAGAGGACTAGCTTTAACTTGTGCAGCAGCCTTGGTAAATGGGTTGTCTACCTGAATCTCTGAGATTGAGAACAGTGTCCACCACCTGCACTAACTGTTGACATAAAACAACAGCATGCTTATACTTGGTCTGAGCTGGAAAATGCATGCTCAAATTCTTGCCTGCCTTATTTAGTTACTTCCATAGATATGATCTTTGGAGGAAAAATTGTCTTTGGTTTTTAACTGTGTACATATACTACTAGTAATGTGAATACCTGAAATGTGAACCTAAGCCTAACTGCTTTTAGGATCAAGAGGGTGGAGCTCTTGGAGTTCAGTGGCAAGTCTCTGCTTCTTGTGAATATTTGCATTCACTTTCTGGACCAAAATAGACATTAATAGCCTCTGATCCACTCTAATTTATGCCTGAGAGCCTCAGTGTGCAATGGATAATATACTGCTACAGAATTTCAGGAGAAGAGCAGCCACTGGATGTTATTTTTGCTATGCTGTGATTCATTGCATATAGCAATAAAGGCTGGTAGAGGCATTGGAAGAAATCATACACTGCTGCTATTTTCTGTCCATCGTATATTGCTTAAAAGGTGTAAAAGAGCAAAGAATTGCTGACAATCTGGCCTTGCCTGTTTGGTTTTTTTTTTTTCCCCTGTCAATAGTTCTTGTGAAAAGAATTCACTTTTAAACACCTGACTGTTTGTCAAGCAAACAGGAAATGACTGAGCATGGTTGAAAGCAAACTGAAATAGTCAAAGATTTAGCTTTTGTGTTATTCCCCTAATTCAACACATGTTCATATTCTCATTGAAAAACTGATGAAGATTAAACACTCTCAGCTACTTTATCTGCAAAGATTCCAGCATTCACTTTAGGATTTCAGTGATACTCCTTAAAAAAAAATGAAAAATAAGTAAATGCGCCTGTGACTAATTTTCATTACTCATAAAAAGAAAAGCTAATAATAAAAATATTTATTTGATATTTATTAATGAGCTGTATAGGTTGTTTGCTCTACTAATGTAGTTCTATGCATTTCTGTTTGGATCCAGGAGTTTTTTTATAGTTTATTTATAGCCATGTAAGATAAAATATAACAGTGCAAACAGGGATGAGTGATTAGCATAAGGGATGTACTGACCAAACCATTTCTTCAGGAATTTCCTCTCTTCATTCCCAATAACTGTAATTATTTTATATTCAAAGTAAATTGCAACAGCACAAAATACACCCCTTTGGTGGCTTTTGCATTTGGTTTCAAGTGAAATGCCTGGCAATAAACAATGTTCCTCCCTGTTGTTCTTTCTTATTAAATAGAAGTGAGTTTTCACACTGGTAATATTTCACAGTCATTGATAATCTCCAAGTAGTTCAGAAAAATAAAGATTTTGACTAAAAATAAAGACTAAAATTTTACTTTTATATAAAACACAAAACTCCATTTTCACAGTAAGGTCTTATTAGTAGACTAAAGCTTTTCTTTAGCCAAAAGCATTTTTAGGTTTTGGGAATGGATCTAAAAGTTATGAGGTAATCAAAATAGATAGTTTAAAAATATTTTAAAAATAAAATAAGCTATGAAGCAAAACCAGCTATCAATTATTTCCCGAGTTTAGTTCCTTCTATTCACTATTATTAAATAAAATCAGAAAACAAGAATGAACCTAGCATTCCTTCTAAACCACCCTTTAATCCTGACAATTTATAATACACAATTCAAGAAAAAAAAGTCTGAAAAAAGTTTGTTATTGTGGATTTCCCCTCCTAACTGTTGCACAGGGACACCTCGCTGCCTAATTTGTTACATTCAAAATAATGCTCATGGCATTAAAAAATGAGAGCAACAGAGAGAAAGTGACTTGTTATTTCCACTGTGGCTTAATTAAGAGGAAAAGCTTTTGATTTCTACCATTTGCTTTTAATAACTCCCTTGCTGGTACAGAGCTGAAAATAAGTTACAATGTTATTTTTCCCTGTCTCAGTCATAACAAAACTAACCGAAAAAATGTGATGAGGGGGAGGTAGGGAATCATAACAGCATGTAAAAAGGAGAATGAATTCCTTTTTGAGGCAAATTTTCTTATCTTAAAAAAATTAATTCAACTGGGTTCCTGATCCTGCAGAGTCAGGTCTTTAAGCCCTTAATGTGGGCCCAATAATCATAACTAAGTTTTGCCTTACATTATAAGAACTTCTTTTAAGTGAATTAAGTTGCTTTCATGTGAACATATAATTTTCCAAAATCAAGAGTTTCAGTGTCTGGTTTTAAAATCTAGTAGTTTTTATCCTTTTACCGTAAGGCCCCATAGGTTAGAACAAGCTAGCATCTGGTCCTTGCAAGTTAATCCATGGAGCAGGTTAAAAAATTTTAAATATAACTTTTATTGAAAAAAGTTCTTAATTTTTCATCTTGTTCTGCAAGAAAAAGTGTTCATGGTCATCTTTTAGTTCCCGAAACTCAGGTGAAGACAAATCCTCTTGGATGAGCTGGTTAGAAACAAACTTCTTCACAACATGGTTTCTCTTTTGTCTTGAATTTTTGAAACTTAATCCACCCTAAATTCAAGTATCTTTTTCATATACTTACCTTGAGTATCCCATTTTTGCAGAATAGGAAAGTGGTTTCTGTTCTTCTGCCAGACAGTATGAACAGAGTGAGTAAGAATGTTGCCGTCCTTCTAATGGTTGTATTCCAAAAGAGAAGGAAGGCTTCCCAGGATATTAATTGCTCCTATATGAACTGCGAATTATACTCATAATCAGTTAAGCCCATAAGTCTTCAGAAAAGCTTTATTAATTCTAATGTAATTTTAATTGAAAAGCAAAGTGTAGTAGTATTGAATGGAGTTATATATGACTTTCTTCTCTTAAATTATAGGTAATTTAAAAATGCCAGTGTTATTCAGCAGTGCCTACTCTGTCAATATAGCCCAATAGCTAAGACAGAGAGATGCAGAAGATCTAGATGTTTTTCTTGGCTTAGGCTTGAGTCCATGAGGTGTCTTTGGGCTATTTACTTTTCCTCTCTGACTCAGCTTTCTCACCTGCTGGAATTTATGAAGTCCCCTTCTTTTGTGAAATCTCTACTAATCTACAAGGGAAAGGTATTACATAAATGACAGTTATCTAGTTACAACATTATGCAATGATTTAAACTCACAGAACCACATTAGAGACTTCATCTTCATAGTCCAGCTCCTATCAAACCATCACTCATTTTCCAATTGCACATACAAGACAGGTGATCTGGAGGTATATCTCATAAACCACAAACACATGTGATGAAATATGGTTGAACATATGGCTATGTTTTGAAATGACATGTCCCTACAGGGACCACACAAAATTGTGGTGAGTAAAATAGGAGAAAGGATAATACCCTGATGAATCAGAATCCTGATGGCTTCTCCTTCATGGTGGAAAGTCTTCAGAATTTGTCCCTGTTTTTTGAGTTACTAGTTGAAGAAGGACTTAATTGCTTTAATCAAGTCTTTATTTTCTTAGTTAAAACGTGGTATCTGTACTTACTTTTTATATAAATACATTCACAAATGTATCTTGATGACATATTGATGCTGGAAAACTAAATTTTTGCAGGTGATTCTTAATGTCAGAATTATCTTTCAGAGAGTAAACAAACATAATAAATGTTGAGGTTTTTTTCCTTCAGACAGTAAGTCCAAACTCCTAAAGTGGTTCAATTAGCAGGCCATGGTCCTTCAAGCTCTGCACAGCGCTACCTAATTCAGAGTCACACACATCTTTTTTTTTCTTGTTTTCTTTTGGGGAGAGGGGTAGCTGGGTTTTTTTTGTATGTGGTTTTTTTGGTTTCTTTTTTGGGGGGGGTGGGCTGGTGGGGGGGCAGGTGGTGTCATGTATCTGTTGGAGACATTTAGTGATAAAAATGCCCTTAGTGCTCTGCTTCTGTCAGAGGAAGTGTGGAGTGTCTTTGTACTGCTTACTTACACGCAGAACACAGAACTCTACAGCGCTGCCAAGCGAGTCACACCCTTTTAAATTTTATGGTGGAGGCTTAGCACAGACATGCAGAAGTCTGCTCATCAGTTCTGTCTGGAATGGCATGTGAGAGAAGGTTACTTCTGTTTGGTTGCCTTTTAAATGGGCTAATAAGCTATTATTAGCTTTTCTTGTGAGAGGTCATAATAGAGAAGAAAAAAGGGGGGTTATTAAATGTGTTGGCACCAAGTTCAATGCAGTGAGAATTACAGGCTGTTAGATCATAGCATTGCTGGAAGGGAACTCAAGAGGTTATCCAGGCAGTGTCCCTTCACTTACTGCAAGGCAGGGTCAATTATATTTAGGTAGAGTCTGGGAGACAGCTGTGCAGCCTCATCGCAAACACTTCCAGTGTTGGAAATGCCACAACTTTCTCAAAAGGCCTGACCCAGGATTTACCTTACTGTCCTATTAATAGTATGGTTTTGTTAATATATTCTTCATTATAAATTAGGCAGATTGATGTATTTCATATTCACATGAATATGATACTAGGTTAATGCCTTCTACTTGTTTACTTAGGTGAGTACTGTTTGTTTTCCTCTTGCATCTCAGTTTCTCACCTTCAGACTAAATTTGTCAATGTCCTTATTAAATATTCGGTAATAAATCATGCTTTTAAAATCTCTCATATTTGTGCTTCTCCTCTAGATTACTTTCCTGACACCTTTCTTGAAATATTTACTTTAAGCTGGACACAAAGTATTTCAACTTTCTCCTTACCAGTGCTTTCTAAATCAAAAGATTATTGCATTTGTCTTTTGTTTATATGTGACAGTCTAAGGTTCAGTTGGCTGTTTGCAAAAGCATGACTCCATTGACTTATGCCCTTCTGCTTATTAAGATAACTACTATATCCATCTCTCAGAGTGATTTCCTATCCAATTATTTCAGACCATGTATTTATGTAGATGACTGTCTGTCCTTTAGTAAGTTCTACTTCTCTCTGTTAAATAACATCCAATTATTTTTCAGGATATATCTCCAATTTGTCAAGTTCAGTGTTCACCACCCAGTCTCTTAATAAAAATATGTAATAGATATGAAGACACAGATGCATGAGGAATAAATCTCTGAAGAAAATTGCCATCTAATTCAGAGGGAACCATTAAGAATCATCGGTCATGGTTTAACACTGGGCCAGCAATTAAACCAAATAACAGACGCTCTCTATTAACCCCCCTCCCCTCCCTGATAAAGAAATGAGAGGGTATAAGAGAGAAAGACTTATGGGTTGGAAGCTAAACTACACAGCTTTAATGAAAACAGTAATGATAAAAAGGAAAAATTACTAAATATGTACAAATATACAGGAAAATTGATACCACGTTCCTCCCCCCTTCACCCCAATAACTCTCACGTCACCACCGAGGCTGCAGGGCAGCCCTGGGAAAGTCCAGGCTGGAATCCTGGAGTCAGCAGCAGCAGCTGGGAGCTGGAGGCAGGAACACACAGATTCAGGCTGGCAGGGATCAGGACCACAGGCAGAGGGATGGATGGAATCCTCCCAGGATGCCAAAGCAAAACCGGGAACAGGAACAGGTGAAGAAGGGGAAGCAGGAAGGGGTTTGACCCTCAGT
This sequence comes from Phaethornis superciliosus, assembly GCA_023637945.1. Taxonomy (NCBI): domain Eukaryota; kingdom Metazoa; phylum Chordata; class Aves; order Apodiformes; family Trochilidae; genus Phaethornis; species Phaethornis superciliosus. The sequence goes on along the minus strand of JAJQWJ010000005.1, from coordinate 21,439,299 downwards.
CCCTCAAATTTATACTGAGTATGATGTGTATGGGATGGAATACTCTCTTTGGTCAGTTTTGGTCATTTACCTTGTCCATTCCTACAAAAGGGAGGGTTTGTAGGTGTGACCTTTTTTTATTCCTTTTCTCCTTCCAAAGGGCAAAATGTTTCTCAGAGCTGAGCAGTGGCCTTGGTTCTGCACACCAGTCTCTGGCTGTAACTATAAACATTGAGAGTTATCAGTTCCAGAAGGAGACACTGTCTGAGAAACTTGCTGTTAATTTCAGCAAGTGCAGCAACTTGCAAGAAATTCATCTGAAAGCAAAATTACAAGATAGAAAATCACATTTATCATGGCCGAAACCAGGACACCCTGGAACACTGGTTTCCTCAATTCTACAACCATAATATTAATTCAAATCGTGATTTTATAGTTTACTTCTGAGAATGTTATATGTAAAAATCCACAATATATATCTGCTGATTTTTATCTCTCTACCATTCCAGTTTTTTCAGTAAAGTAAAAGCATATAGTTTTGAGATGATTTATTATTGATAACATCCAGTTCACTATTAATTTATCTTTTTTTCACCTGTATTTGCAAAATATCCTTTGCTTTTTTTTACTACTTATTTACCAATTATTTTCTGCAATTTCAAGTTAAGGTAACATCTTAATAATTACCCATTTCTTCTTTTATTTCTTTTAAAGTGTGGGATTTAATTTTTTTTTCTAATACTTCTCAGTTTCCCAAAGACATGCAGTTTCATCATTCAGTTCCTTAATTTTACAAGATGATTTAGAATAAAAATTATCTGAGCACTCTCTTACTTATTCCATCCCCACCCACTTTAGCAACTTTATCAAACATGATAGTTTGAGTAAAAGATACTGAAACAAATTCTTCTCAGCTTAAACCTACCCTTTCCATATGCTACTGCATGCAACTAAAGTTCTTACAAATCAGTTTATTTTGCTTCTTCACATATGTAATTAGTTGCATCTCTTACATGCTTTTACTTTCCTGATTTTGTCCATAGCTATTTTTACTTTCATCCTTAATGATCTGACCTACTTTCCACTTTCTGCTAACTTCTTGTGTTTGAGATTTTAAAAAAGCTCATGGTTTAACTCATGTCAGAGAATCATAGAATGGTATGGGTTGGAAGGAATCTTAGTTACCATCTAGTTGCAATCTCACTGCCATGGGCAGGGACACCTCCCACTTGACCAGGTTGCTCAAGGCCCCATCTAACCTGGCCTTGAACACTTCCAGGGATGAGGCATCCACATCCTCCCTGGGCAACCTGTGCCAGTGTCTCATCACTCTCACACTAAAGAACTTTATCCTAATGTCTAACCTAAATTGGTACTCTACCAGTTTAAAGCCATTATCCCTCATCCTATCACTACAAGCCCTTAATAAAAGTCCTTCCACAGGTTTCCCTACAGGCACCCTTCAGGTACTGGAAGGTTGGCATAATGTTTCCCCAGTGCCTTCTTTTCTCCAGGCTGAACAACCCAAACTCTCCCAAACTGTTTTCACAGGAGAGGTTCTCCAGCCTCCTCATCATGTTTGTAGCCCTCCTCTGGACTTTCTCCAAGAGCTCCATATCCTTCCTATGTTGGGGGCTCCAGAGCTGGACACAGTACTCCAGGTGGGGTCTCATGAGATTTGAGTAGAGGGGGGAATCACCTCCCTTGACCTGCTGGCCATGCTGCTTTTTATGAAGCCTACAGTTGGCTTTCTGGGTTGCAAGTGCACAGTCCACTGTTACAGAGCTTCGCATCTACCAACACCCCCAAGTCTTTTTCCTCAGGGCTGTTCTAAATCCGTTCTCTACTCATCCTCTAATTGTGCCTGGGATTTCCAAGACATGACCACATTTAAAATTACAGCTCATTTAGGTGGAGAGAAGGTTTTGAAGGAAAGGAAATAATCTTTGTCAACACAGTTTAATGCCTTTTTTTTTTTTTTTTTTTTGACTTTCACGTATTATGTTGAATATTACTCATATTTCTGCTTGTGAACAATGTGCCATTTTAAGTAAATATACTTTTTATTCTTCCTGATGTCTGTCTAAGTCTAAGAGACTTCCTAAGTCTATCTGTATAAAAAATATATATTAATTTAGCCTTGAAGACTTAATTGGCTAAATATATTAGTTAAGTCCTATACTTAGCTTTTGTTCATTTGAAAAGCATTTTGAATTTTGTTTCTTACTGCTGTACTCTGATTTGAGTACATCCAACCAGTTTGATGTTCTCTCCTTTGACAAACTGAATAATATTTAAAAATCTCAATGATAATAATTACTGTATAATTTACTGTATAATTTAAAATCCTTAGGCCAAAACACATAAATGTCATAACATGACATAAATAGTTCAGGTATTCACTTCTAAGATAATGGAAAGGATATTTAATTTTAGTGTCTTCTTTTATGCTAATAAATTAGTTAACTGTTACCTTCTATATGTACAAATACAAAGCTGCAAGGAGGACCAAAATCTCTATGTGAATTTAATTTGAGGGAATAGCCTATTGTAGAACAGAACTGATGTAAGTATAGTTGCTTCGTTCAAGAATCACGTGTGGAATGATGCCGTTGATGAAAAAGTGGTGCTACAGAGAATGATCTACACAGAAAATCTAAGAAAAAGTGAAAAAGAAAAAAGAAAAAGATTTTTTTCATTAAAACCAAAATTCTTCCAAAATGTTTCTGCTTCTTTTTCAAAAATATACCCAGTCTGGCTATTAATACAAAGTAACAATCTGGAAGAAGAAGAAGAGTTAGGATCACTTGAGAATCAAAAGAATGGATGCCCTTTAAATGGTAATTATTTAATTAATTGTACAGTTAATATTCTTCTATCGAGTATCGTGTTCTGTCACATATCTATGCAGAAGATGGATGATTTCTTCATCTGTGCATTCAGTGGTGACAAGAAGTCACATGGACAAGACAAGGGGTAATGGGCACAAGTTCCTGCTGGGGAGATTCTGATTGGACACCAGAGGAAAATTTTTCACCATGAGGACAGTCAGACACTGGAATGGTCTCCCAGGGGAAGTGATGAATTTCCCCACTTTGGAAAGTTTTAAATCTCAGCTCGACCGAGTGCTGAGACATCTCGTATAAACTATAGTAGTACCTAGAAAGGCTGGACTAGAGGATCCTTGAGGTCTCTTCCAACCTGACATTCTATGATTCTGTGACCAGTTCCAGTTTCAGTGCTGAAGATGTTCAGTTTGCTTTACAGAATCTTGAAATGCTCTATATGTATGTTCCTTCGTCTGTGTATCTTCTTCCTTCAGTGTTACACCGCTCCTGTGGTGGTGACTGGCAGCTTGCTATACAGTCTGATGACTTTTCAGCTTGAAACTTATGGTGTCACTTTTTTGAAATGCAGTTGCCAGATGGGATGAGCAGAGTGAGGCTGCTGAAAGGAAATGGGGTTGGTCAGGTCCCCTTCATTGCTGGACATGGCCTTGGTGTGAGGTGGCCCTGGACGAGCTGGGGAGCATTGATATTGAAAAAACACATTACCAAAAAGCCTAAAACATCATTATTTGTTGAAAAAGCTATGCTTTTCCTAACCCCTATGTAACTGAAAAACCTTAGCCAAAATACATGAAGATAACGAGATCTAATTGTATAATTTTTAAAAGCATATTTTAAAATGAGATCTATTTAAGGATTAAAATGGTAATTATTCTAGTGGAGTAAATGTAAACAGTTAATGCAATATTGTTATTTTATTTTGTAGAGTACTATATGGTAATCTAGTTGGCATGGAAAATAAATTTTATTTACAGAATAGGTGTGACAGCCTACATAAAATTTTTCAAAATGTATTCAAGTTTTAATAAAGATACCAAAAGTACTAACAACGAGAATTTTCAGTTTCTGTATATATGCATTTTATGTTAACATCTTCCCTTTTTACAAAAAAAACTTTTTATCTATTGATTCCGTGCTCCACTAGACCTGTCTGCCTGCCAGTGTGCCTAAATTCAACATACTTTCAGCTCCTATGGCTTATGATGATTGCTTTAATTTGTGCCTGAATTTAGTAGCTTTTTGCATGCCTATAGCTGGCAGTACACAAAGCCGTGCAGAGCTTATATTTGATTTTTTTGAGATGCAGCTATTATTATTTCCTAATTCTCTGTGTAGAGAAACAAGAGAAGAATTGGGACACAGAGATGGCACTGACTGAAAAAGTAGCTTTCAGCATTCAGATGATTAAGGTCTAGGATCAGGGGAATACCTGTTATTTTGTGGTTAGTTGCTGAAAATTCTCATTCATCTCACTAGAATCTTGACCTCCTTGAACATGATCCTGTTGGAGCAACTGATGTGATAGATTTGAGACCGTGATGGAGGAAAAAGGGACTACAAGGTATTTTACCCTTACTGATAACTGCTCTGTCAAGGTCGGATTTCCTTGATGCAGCAATTGGTAAAGGTGTTTACCACTCATTTTGATATTAGAGATATTATCATTAGAGATACTCATATTGATATTAGAGAGTCAGACCATAAACATAAAAACTTCTTGGGTTTGTGTGGGAGTAAAAAGATTTCTTAGGCTTATTTTATCCCTGCTGTGTGCAAACATGAGTGACTCTAATGCAGACACTCGAGTGTATACAGGATATGAGAAATGAACTTAACATGTTTTTGGAAAATATGAGAACCCTGCAAGACCTAGCTGACATACAAATGTGCCTGCACATGCACAAAATTTAAATGCCCTTTCTTTGCAGAAATAAGAGTTGCTGATTATTTCCAGATCTCAAGCTGGGATAGGAAAACAACTGGTTTGAAACTATCATGTTTCAGCTCTTCAATGAAGTGCTGGATCTCTGACTTCTAGCTGTAGAACAAACTCATGTGACACTATTGACAACCAGACCCTTGGGTGGGATTCAACACAAGAAGGTGCTGGGTTGCCCCTCTTGTGGTCAGATTCTGCCATCTTTTAATACTGAGGTACAAATCCAGTTCTCCCAAGTGGCTCTGACACTAGGCCATCACATGTGGCTTTTAAATGGACAGGCTAACACTTTCTAAGTTTTTGTGCTGTTTGATTACTGGTTCTGCAATGACAAAAGATGTTTTCAAATGTAATGGTAGTTTTGCCCAGTAGCAGTAAATTATGAAGAGTTAATTATAAAACTATCAAGTTGGTTTCTCCTTGTACTATTTGATGATTAAATTAGAAAGCCTCTATATTTTTAAATTAGCAAATTAAAACTCCACAGATGGAAGGTGTTGCCTAACTTTTTTTTCACACTTCAGGTGAGATAATTAGGTTTTCTACTCAATTTTAATCACTGAGTTATTGTACTTCTTGACTTAGTGCTATGAATCAATTCAATATAGCACAGCATGAATTAATTATTGGGAGGGTAACTGCAATAATACAGATATTTTAAGAGTAAATATTCCTTATTTTTATTTAAAAACTGTGGAATTAAGCTAACTGCCCAATTTTAAAGAAACATTTTAAAGGGATGAAGGTGATTTAAAACTGGGAGAAATCAAGAATAGGGAGTTTAAAATGACATTTAAAATATATTAATGTTGATTTGCAAGCACCATCAACATATGCCATAATTTTTATGCCAATGCATACAACACAAAGTTCTTAATTGTAGTTCCTGTCTGAGACATTTCCACACTCTAAGTGAAACACAAGTTTTCTATTTTTTTGTAAAATTGTTACATAGTAGCTACCAATTTACTATCTTTTAGAACATGGGTTTTCTTTAGTGATTATTTTTTTAGTAAAATTCAGAAGTCCTGAGATCCAGAACTGGATGTGCTGTAACTGATTTTGCTGAGTTAAATCTCAGATATTAGTTAGGATTATGAAGAATATCTTTAGGATTTTTTTTTTCTTTCATCTCACCATAACGTGTTACAGTCATGCGACTCCTGTTTGCAGCATATGCTCTGTTACAACTGCTGTTTCTCATATTTTTCTTTGATTACCTGAACAGTAAGACAGTGTTACTGTTTTTTTGTGTTAAACAGTAGGAGGCAATTTTATGCAGGTCAAAATTCACTTTGTATTCCTGATTTACTAATGTTTTGATTTCAGTAAATAAAAGAGCAACTGGTGCAATATTCCTCTGCTCTGCCTTTTTTTCTCTCCATCTCCACACTTCACCAAGCCAGCCCAATGTCATCAGCATGTTACAGACTTTAAGCAAATTTTCCTGCTGGATTAATTTGTGACTATGTGTACTCTGTGCTTAAGTTCCAGATTGTTTTTTGAAGAGTACCCTAAACTTGAAATTACCAAGGGAATGTGAAGTTTTAAGTGAACTGAAAGCCTCGTACACTTGCAGTGCCTGCCAAGAGTGGTTAAAGATGACTCCAAAAGGAGGATTTTTGGATTGCCAGGATTTGCATTCCTGACCTATCTTATTTTGTGCACCTCCTTTTTCATCACCCATTGTGTCCAGCCATACTCCATTTTATAGGGCTACAGAAGCATGGTGACCTGGCTGTTGACTTTGTGCTGTAAATTAAGATGCTCTTTTCTTCCTGAGCTTGCTGCTGTCTCTTTTTACCTTGTTTCTATTTAAGAAGCAATTAAATCTGAAGAAAGAAATGAAGTAAGAAAAGAACAGTGGATATCAAGAATGAATTGGACCAGACAAGCTTTGTGCAACCAGACTAAACAGCCAAGAATGGAAATGGAGGAACAGGATAGATGAAAACTTGCCAGATGGAAGAGGGGAAAGGGACAGCTTGTTTTCACACTTGCTCTGTCCCCCACATTTTTTTGTTTGGGTTTTTTTTGTTGTTTGTTTTTTTTAAATTTTGGATACATTGCAAATGTTTAAGTTTTTCTACATGAAAAACAGAAGTTCCAGCAACTGAGAGGGAAGGGGGCTGGGTGCACGAGGTGGCAGATTTTGTTGTCTTTTCATTTACAGCAGAAGTACAAAACTTATTTTAAGAACCATTGTTTTAAATAGATTTGTATGTGCATGTCATATATAAATAATTTTAGAAAACTCCCCAAGGGAGTATCTTTTTTGAAATATCACTCTAGGGGAAATGAATGATTTTATTCACAACTTCAAGTGTCTCTGCAGTTGTGTTGTATATTTTATTATTTCTGTCAATAGTATAACACTGGTTTCACAGCCATGATTCAAAAAAAGCCTAATGAGCCCTTTGAGGACATTCTCCCTTCACAAAAATTTTAATGCAGCCCTTTAATAATTAATTACAATTTCATTGTTAGTCTCCACTTCAACACAGACCAAGAAAAAGCCATTTAATGACTCTTGGACTGCAGTGATCTCTTAACCTGAATGTCATGGTTAGTGACACTAATTATGAAGAAACCATTCTTGGACATCTCCATAGAGATTGTCTTGTTTTCCTGGTACACTCTGACTGCTAATTGCTTTCTGATTCTTCACTCCTGCTCCCAGATTACTGTCTGCTCACAGCCATTCCGTGTTTATTAAAATATCACAAATGAAATATCCTCTCTAAGAACCTTCTGAAAGGAACTGTGCTATCCTCCTACAAAATATCTGTCTTTGTGTAGGAGATGGCCAAATGCAAGTGAAACTGGTTTACCTGTACTATGGTTACCATTGCCAGGAATGGACAAGAGATGTATGTGGAGCTGGAAGCCCAGAACTAAACACGTTACCTTCAAGGCACTCTGGTGTCCCCTGACAGTTAAATGATTTGGGGTTCTTTCTCCAGAGCACCATGACATCTGTAGAACAGATCAGAAAATGTGAGCTGTATCTCAAATAAATCCTCAATTTTGAAATGTAGTTTTATGCTTATTTTAATATGAATATCTGAATTATGTGCAGACTTCTGATACGGATACTCCAATGTGCTTTTTGTACCTGCACATACATGTACACCTGCACATGAACTTAGCACTTTGTTGTATCCTGCAACATAGTTATTATTTCAGTGTCTATTGTCAGGATTTTGGACTAATTTGGACATTTTGATCATGCATCATATTCCTGCAGCTATGAAGCTGGCTCCCCCCAGAAAGCTCAGCAGTCTTTTCACAGAGTGTTTTTGGGGCACACCAGGAGCAGATGGAAAAGCCTTGTGGAGGACAGACATTTTCCTCAGCAGTTCTGCCAGAAAAACTTGTGACACTTGTTCTTTTTTTACATATGACCTGAGCGTGCTGCCATCAGAGGATTCAGTAATGGACCATAAATCAAAGTCTAACTTTTAAAAAATATAACATATATTAATATAATGTCCAGACTCTCAGATAGGTATAGCTTTTAATTACAAGCTGATTTAAAAAAAAAAAAAAAAAAAAAAAGGAAGATCTTTAATTCACTTAAATATTGTCTGTCTGTAAAATGTAATGATAAATCAAACAACTGTAGTTAGCAGAGAAGTTTGTAATTATTTGCATTTAAAGATATGCAGCTCAATATCTTTGCTTTCAACTCTACTCCCACTGTGCACAACTGCTGCAAAATGAATCCCATGCCATCTACTTCAGCCACTCAGGGAAGGAACAAAAAAGAAATTAATCAATAGGAGAGGCCTTTGGTTAAAGGTCAGGAAAAACTGTAGTAGAAACCTTGGGGTTTCTTTCAAGCACTTGCTAAGAAAAGTTGCCTTTTGAGCTGATGTTTACTACAGGTTTTATTGTGGTTTCCTACACAACCTGTGCAAGATTCAGAGGTCTCTTAGAGTAAATTCCAAATGAAAGGTCTTTCCACTTTGTGTATTTGTAATAATTTCATTTAGAAACGTTGCTGGCTCTCAAGAGGTGATGTAGTCCCCTGCACCACTGCAGTCAGATGTACTTGACATAACTTCCTTGGTATAGGTTTTTTTGAAAGCCTCTAATACTTTAAAGTAGTTAGTTAAAAATATTGTCTTGAGTGATCTCACTCATCAACTCATCAACTTCAGTTTTTCTTTTACACAGTAACATTCCTGCAGACTGGTTGTGCACTTGGGCACATCATATTCAGTTAATCTTCCTCCACTTACTGAGCAAAGCAACTGACACTCCTCAACTACTTTTCATTCCCTTCATACTTCAGGAATGAATTCCTTTTCCAATATTTAAGCTACACTTTTCTTTTGTGGAATATTTACTTAAAGCAGTAGTCTCTACAGTTGAATTAGAATATATTTTCCTGTCTCTATAAGTAGAAAAGATAGACTAATAATTAGGCTACAAGTAATGCCTGTGAATCAGATGGTAACAGTCTTACTGTAATGACTCTTCTGAGTCTCAGCTCTTTCTGTCATTTGATCACAATAGGTTTTAGCTAAAAATGTTAGAACTTTAAAGCAAAGCCTTTTCATTAAATAGTTCTTGTAACCAAAAACAACAACAACAAAAGGACTCCAGAAAGCTGTTTCTGCTGCTCACCTGCGATACAAAATTGCCATCATTATTACTGCTTCCTTTGCCTTTAGGAATTTTTATAATAGGCGTATATATTACAGTAGTGTTCATAGCTAGAAACATACTGGTTTGTTCTGTTCTCACCTGAAAACTTCTCTGCACAACTGCTGCCCTGCCAAATTACCATTATATGCTTTACTTCTCATATTTTGCTTGTCGGTGACTTCTTATGTACTCCACCTTTTTGTCCTTTTGTTTTCTCGATTCTACGGGAAAACAGTATCTTTTACACAAATACAAATGAGAGACAGAGGAAGGAAACAAGCTTTTCTGGAGCCATTCGAGGAGGCATTATTAATTAGGAAATTAGGACAGCCAAATGCACAATCACTCTGTATGTAATTTTCACTGAAACAAAAGTAGGAAATAGATTTTTATCGACACTTGCCTGGGTTTCTTTTTGCTTTTAATATTCTGTCATGTAGAATAGGTCATACCATGGACTCCATGCTAATGCTTTTTTTTTCTCTTTCTCATTACCATGTTCTTGTTGCAGCGGGCACAGGGCATGAGAAAGGTGGAGAAAGACTATTCAGTAAAATACTATTGTGGGGCTGATTTTTAGTGTGTACAAACCTGTTCCTTCCATTCTCATTCAGACAAAATGAAAGTTAACACAAGTGTGGCTTTTGCTGAACATATGGCACAGAATCAGTCTCCTATGTATGCATGTTTGGACTTCAGTACTTTCCATAATTTATATGCATATTGCAGCTTGTATTTTTCTTGCAGTGTATTCATGCTGAGTGGTAAAAAAATAGAATCATGATTCTTTGCTCCTAGGCTACCACTGGAGAAAAAATAATTTAAGGCAAGCCATTTTTATGGTAAGGTCCATAACTGAAAGGTAATACAAATTTTGAAAGGCCCCTTAGGTTGATGATTAATTCAGCAATTCAGCTTTTCATGATTTTTACATCTGTTCCCGGATGAAAACAACCATAAGAACACATAAACAATTACTGGACAAGGCTGTGCTTTTTGAATACTGTGCAGACCTATCTCTAATTGGAATGGTCCACACGATTTTGTCATACAAATGACAAGTGACTTAATTTTATATTTCTACTCTTGCTCATGGGTCCAATACTGGTATTTCTGCTAGAAAGAAAAAAAAAAAAAAAAAAAAAAAAAAAAAAGTCGGTATTCAGGCTTTTTTTTTAAAAAACAGTTTTTCTACCCCTATCACTCCATTTCATACCTCAGCATGGCCTCTGCTCTAAGTTTTAAGGCAGTCTTCATCTTGAGTAAAGCATTTTTTTCCAAGATGCATTTGGGATTTTTCTGAGATGCTTTATAGTAATTTGGTCCTTTTTTCCATGGAGTTGAAAACAGTTGACAGTGTAATACAGGAACAGTACAGGAATTGAAGTAGATGACTCCCTCACAGTAAGCTTAAGTCACTAGTGAAAAAATGTCGTTGGCAGAGCCTGATTTGCAGATCAGCTGACCACTGATTATGATATTTTTGGACTGAGGTGTGATAGCATTAAGAAGGAAGAAATTTACTTTTGCTCCTTGCTAATGTGTCGAGCGTGTTACTGGATGATGCTGAAAAAGGTATTAGATTCCACTGTGCTGTTAGACTAATAAATATGTTTCTGCTGTTCTGTTTACCACTCTATGACATAACATTAACAGATGACAGTGCTGTATTCCAGTAAATAAATATTTAAATTTCTCTCTCTAAATAGTAATACAAGACTGCTCACAATAGAATCAGAACACCCTACAAAGGCTGTTTCAAGTGAACCTAATTAAGCAGGTAATTATTTTCAGCTTTGTCAAAATAAACTGCAGTTTGGAATCTGGGTTAGTTTATTAAAAGCTCATTGCATTTTACTTTTGAAGTTCTGTTTATTTGGCATTGTTCCCTTACTCACTGATGTTTGCAGCTAGTGTTGGGCTTGCCTCACCCAATTCGAGACAAACCTCCCATTAGAGTGAGATTGATGGGCTGTTGAAACCTCTGCATTAATTTCCCTATGGGGTAGTTTTAAGCAAAGTCTGAAACTAAGAGCTATGTGCTGCGTCCAGTAGAAGTCTGCTCTTGCCACAGATAAAACTCTGATACTGAGAGCTTATCAAGGTCAGGTTTTTGTTAGATTTTACTTTTATTGTAGCCTTTCAGACATGTCCTTATTTTCAAGTTCAATGGCATTGTTATGTTTTATATAAAAAATATTTAAGCAGGGATTTTGAAATCCATCGAGTTTAAGTGGTGATGGAAAGGGGCACCATGCCTATTGTGAAAAGACAGAAAGTATAATTCTGTTGGAAGCAGATAGTAATTACTAATGAGTGTCTTCACCTCAAGGTTAAAGATATAGAAGAGGTACATCTTATTGCAGTACAGCACTACAATTTCGTGGCTGAAAACCAGACAGTGCAAATTAAGAGCAGCCATACACACTGAGCTCTTTACTGATCTGACAAGATTTAATAATCACAGTAAATCTCAGTTGATCTAAACAAAATAGGTCTTAATTACATTGTTTCCTTCCCCCTTCTCCCTTATGCTTACCTTTACTATAATGGGCAGGGGAGACAAGGTGAAAATAAGACTGAAATTTATACTCTAACGCTTATCTCCTAAAATGCTGTCTGAAATCAATGACAGTTATATAATGAACAATTATATCTCTTTTTATTTTGTTTTGGAACAAGGGAATCTTTGCCTTTCCTAGCACTTAAAAGAAGCAGTGGCATCAATGACATCTATTCTAGTGTCCCCCATAACCTCCATCTGTGTCACGATTTAACACTGGCCCAGCAGAGAAACCGAAATTCTCTCCTCACTGATAAAGAAAAGAGAGAGAATAAGGAAGAGAGACTTATGGGTTGGAAACTAAACTACACAACTTTAATGAAACAGTAATAATAAATAGGAAAAAATTACTAAATATATACAAATATACAGGAAAAGTGATCCCACGTTCCTCCTCCCTTTCCCCAATAACTCTCACGTCACCACCGAGGCTGCAGGGCAGCCCTGGGAAAGTCCAGGCTGGAATCCTGGAGTCAGCAGAAGTTGGGAGCTGGGGGCAGGAACACACAGATTCAGGCTGGCAGGGATCAGGACCACAGGCAGAGGGATGGATGGAATCCTCCCAGGATGCCGAAGGGAGCAGGAAGGGCAGGAAGAAGGGAAGAAGCAGGAAGGAAGAAGGAGTGTTTGACCCTTGTGATCCCTAAAATTTATATCGACTATGACGTGTATGGAATGGAATACTCTGTTTGGTCAATTCTGACATCTATCTTGTCCGGTCCTCCCCAGAGTAGGGTTTCAGGTGGGACCTCATTGCTCCTTCTGGAAGGCAAAATGTTCCTCAGAGCTGAGCAGTGTCCTTGGCTCTGCACACCAGTCTCTAGCAGTAACTATAAACATTGAGTGTTATCAGTCCTAGAAGCAGACACTGTCTGAGAAACTTGCTGTTAATTTCAGCAAGTGCAACTACTTACAAGAGACTTAGCTGAAAGCAAAAATACAAAGCAAAAAATCACCTTTATCCTGGCCCAAACCAGGACAATCTGTAATGTGAAAGCATTGTCATAGCTGAAGAAACACATGGCATCTTTTACAAACTGAAGAGACCTCTTATGATATGAAATGGGATACTGACTCCTTTATTCTTTAAAATACTGATCCTACACATGACTTGGTTTGTCAGGATCAGAAATGTCTATGGGTTTCTCGAAAGGGCACATTTTTATTTGTATGTAGTAAGCCAATTCTCTCCATGACAGAGATAGCATTGTGTCTTTTGTCTACTGGCCCTGCAAAGAAATGCTTCATTTAGGGCACGGTCTCACTCCTTTTCTCTGACACTTTTTTATGCCCTCAGAAATATTCACCCTAAGCTTTATCCTATCACCACAAAAGCCAGCTCTAAAAAGGAAAGAAAAGGAGAGATTGGGTAAGAGTGGAAAAACATGGTCACTGAGCCAGAGTGGTTCTAAGTTTGGCTGTGGGACAAAAGCAAGTGATAATGACTTTAAAGATTACTTTTGCTCTTTCTTCTGATCTCTTCTGCCCTCCCACTCTGAGTGCAAATGTAACTGAATGTAATATTGATTGTTTTCTATATGTTCAAATTTTCATAAATAGTTGTTACTGCATTTAGTTCCGAACATGACTTTTACATTTCAAATTAGCATTATTAAAAAGTAAGTGCATTTCAACACTTGTCCTCTGATTGGTTCAGTAAGGTATGCCACTTAAGGAGGTATGTATATAGTAGCAGTGACAGGAAAAAAATAAGACAAGGTGTAGAATCTGTGAGATATTCAGAGCTTGTCACGAATCTTAAAGTACACAACAGATCAAAGGAAGGCACTTTATTTATAAGTAGAAATTAAAGAACCATCACTGTAGCACGAAGGCAACTCTGGATAACTGGTTGCTATGCTGGGATAAAAAATCCCCGGCACCCTGAGGGATTTTTAAATTAACAGCCTGTCTGATGCTAAATGTTCCAAGTACATCCAATTGCTGAGCAGATCTATAATAATATATCATTGATCATAACAACAGGTGATGGCGATATAGTGGTGCAGTGAGTAGTTAAAAAAGCCACCAGCTGTCAATTGCTCTATTTGAATTTTCTGGCTTTTATAATTCTGTTTGATACTCTTAGAAACACAACAATTAATTTGATTTTATTTTGCTTTTTTTTTTGGTCTTTTATTATTTGTCAAGCTATTTTTTATCATCTCCTTCAAATGCCCAGTGCAACTAAAGTTAACATAATTCTGTGTCTTACTTCTACAGAAAAAAAAAAAAAAAAGCTTTTAAAAGTGTTAAAATCCTAGCCATCATTTACTTGGTTATTCAGAAACAGTTGCTATTTTATAGTTGATCTTAAATCAGCAAAATCTTAAAATTAACAATTTACATTATACTGCTAAAATCACTAAATATCAAAGAATGCATTGTAGATTGATCGCAGTTGTAAAACATTAGTTACTCTAGAGTAAATATATACTCAGGATTGTACATTAAAGATACAATTTTTTTTGAGGTGGTGACCTTAGCAGGATTTTCAGGACTTCAATGAATATAATCAAGAAAACAAGTTTCTCAACTACTCCACAAATGACACATTTTTTACACTGAAGTTCAATAATGCTGGTTGTGGCTTCTGAATGAATAATCTATTGTAGAGGAACAAACCACTCATTGAAACAATTTATATGAATGAATGAATTCAGAAGAAAGGTGACATGGGTCTTGTTCCTATGGAAGGAGCTCATTGCTTCTGGAAGTTTCCCAATGCAGTTTGCATTTTCCTCCCTTCACTGTTTGAAAATACTTCTAAGGATCTTTGATTGCTCTCAGTCCATTTTTTTGTTGTAGATCTTGAGAAAACTTTCCTCTTCTCAGTAATCTTTTTTATCCAAGTTTGTGGGATGCTTCCCCATTCTTAATGACATTCATAACCAAAATAATGCCTGATAGACCCAGATATGGGCCTGCTTTGAGAACCACATACTTTCTACATAAGGGAAAGTATTTAGACTTAGTTTGCTGAATCTATTTCTAAAGCCTCTTTGGCTTCCTTCAGAAATTTAAGCCTTTCAGAATATGAGAATTATCAACCCAAAACTTCTGGTTTTACTATGTCAAATTTAACTACCCAAGGAATCACTTGTGTTATTACTGCTTGAAAAGTTTTAAACGTTCACTACACATCTGTCAAACAGAAAACATAACATGATGGATAGTGGTTTGCAGTGTTGGAACCTTGGAATCAGGTCTCTGATCTGTCCAAGACACATTCTGCTTTGCACAAGTGACTTGCACATTGGTCTCTGACAGCTTTGACTGTGGCTCCCGGAGACTTTATGTCAGGGGGCTGTGAGGATCATCTGGCTGCTGCTGAATAACACAGTCAGTGCA
The DNA here is from genome assembly GCA_023637945.1 of Phaethornis superciliosus. Taxonomy (NCBI): domain Eukaryota; kingdom Metazoa; phylum Chordata; class Aves; order Apodiformes; family Trochilidae; genus Phaethornis; species Phaethornis superciliosus. The sequence continues at coordinate 21,423,965 of JAJQWJ010000005.1, read as the reverse complement.
GAGGCTGCCTTACCAGCAAACCATCCACCACGGGGGAGCAAGGCAAGCCCAGATGTGGCAGCTGTGGTCAGCCAAGAGTCTCCATTGTCAAGCATACATACTAAAGATGTATTAGGACCTAACTTGTAACAGAAATTGCCCCATTTAAGAGCAGGTCTATTTTACCATAAGATTTGACTGAGAATATGAAAGACCTCCTGTCCACAGGTATGAAGTGTCGCGAGAGGGCTTGGGGTAAATGCCAACACGACCAATATGATCAACAAGCAAGTCTCGTTTTTTAACCTCAACAGCTGTGTTTATATACAAATCAGCGTGTCTTACAAGATACATGGCATTCAGTGATTGGTTATCATGCCGTCATCACGCCCCTGACCTTTAAGCTAATTGGTTATTCAGCAGTGTCTCTGTGCAGACTACGTGAGACTGTTTCTGGTGGATTTCTCCGTGCTAGCTTCCTCTGTCACGTTCACTGTCTTCTCTGACTTCCTCAAATTTCCGAATCAAGGTCAGTTCATTAACACCCCCTTGTACATGGCTCATCAGAACATGGCCGTTTTCTTGTAGAAACCCCACAATGAAGTTGTGTTGGGTCAGTGAGGTGGGGTTTTGGTAGAGGAGGGAGGGGCTTTGTCTCTAGCTGTGAGATTTTAATTGGATTCTCTCAATCCCATCCACTTTGGGGAAAGATTGATAAAAGTGGCTGCATGGTTCTTTGTTGCCAGCTGGGCCTAAACCACAGCAGACGCATTTCAGGTTTTCATTTCCGTCTTGAGACCATTGACTTATCCCATGCACTTACCGCACATTAGTTCATTTTTTTTGAAAACCAAGAACTAAATTTTTTTCATCCTATATTCCAAGGAATATTTGAACCCTAGAATTTACAATGAAAAGTGGTAAAGCAAATTAATTGAGCAGTAGGTTTTTTATTCAAACAAAGGAGAATTATTACCCTTCATTTTGCAAATCTTCTCTAAGTCTGTGAAGTATGGTGCCAGTCTTCAAGTTTGTGTCAAACAGTGCTTCTGAGGACAAAGCAATGAGTTGGCCACATGAGCTTACAACAGGCCTGCATCAAGAAGTAGCAAATAACGTGAACTGGGAACTTCAAAGATGGTCTCTGCTTCTAAGATAGCAGCAAAATGTTGATCTCCAGGCCATCAGTCTTCACGTCTCTTTTAGTGTCACAGATATAAGATAATACTTATCAGGATCTTTCAAAACTTTCAAAATTCTTTATAAATTTGGGCTAATTCTAAAATACAGCAAACTGCATTTTCATATGCACTGATATTAATTTTCTTGGATACCTGTAGGTATATAGGTACACTTTGTATACCTACAAGGATTTGATTTGTATGAAGTAATACACCTTCATCCATTTTGTGTTTCTTTTCTTATTGTCTGTATACTGTGTTCTAAGAGCAAGTTCTAGGACTAAAATTATCAGTAAACATTTTTGAAGAAATGTATAGGCTTATTTGGCTGAAAGTTTCTGTGTAATTGAAATAAGCTTTCTTTATGGACATGAGTTCAATATTTTTGCAATTGCTTTTTAGAAGTGTAAAAATTTTCAAAACATGACTTTCTTCTGCTTTTCAGTACAATGTTTTCTGCAACAACTTTTTTTTTTTAATAATTTGAACATTTTTTTCTACAGAGTCATTTAAGTTTGAGAGTCATTTAAAAGTCAAAGTTGAATGAAATTCTCTGAAATCATGGAAAAAAAGTGTTACAATTGGATAGATTTATGGTCACCTTAATGGGATTTCAGTTCACTGTCTTATTCAAGACTGGAGCATTTCTTGAAAAATTATCTTTACTGGCAAATGAATGCTATTTCTCATTGAATAGTATTGGAAATAGTTATGAGACCAGAGACGAGTTAATGTTCTTTTTGTTTAGTGTGTAATTTAATAAAATACCCTCAACTGGGCTATTCTGAATGTCAGCTGGTTTTGTTTGGCCCTGAATACTTACTGTTAGTGTATCTCTAAGCACTAAGAGCAAAAAGATTATCCAGTGGAAAACACTCCTTATTTTCTCTTCAATGTCAAAGGGTCTATACATACACACCATACACACACATAGATGCCTGTGCATATGCTTGTAGACACAAACATTAAAAAAAAATCTGCTTTCAATTTTATACGTATAGAAGAGTCATATCTGGAATGATTGATTTTATGTTTTGTTTTCTGATAAAAAGACTCATGGTGTCCATCCTTGAATAATACCATTGAGTTTCTGATCAAAAAGGGAATTACTAGCAAGTAAATTTTTGTAACAAAACAATTCTGAAGTACACATAGAGAATAAATTGGTACATGGCTGTTTCTTTAACTCCTCTTACAGAATAGGGTGGCAGAAAAATCGATATGAATTAAATATCCCTATATATCCATTTTGTACTTTTCTGCCTTTGCACTGTCACCTCTTAAATGTGAAAACAGAACAGGTGTCTTGTTAATTATGTATATTTCATAACAGAAGCCAACTGTCACATGTATTTTGATACTGAATAATTCATGGCTATCCTGCTACACCTGCAGAGGGACCGATCCACTTCTTATTGTAAGAGACACTTAGATGATCAAAATTAACTGAGTTAATTTTGATTTTCCCTTGAGATATTTTAGCCATGAAGCATACTAAGGATTTTGCCTCCAGAACTCGCCAGGCACAGTAGATCGCTAACAAGAACTTCAGGGATTTCTTAGGGTAGCCCCCAGCATAAGAAATTTTTATGTGCTTTTCATCATAACAGCACTTTTTGGATAAATATTAAATGGGGAAACTTACATCAAACTCTGATTTTAAAAAGTAAACACTACATACCAGCATTCCTGAGTGTGATATGTTCAATGGATACCAAAACCAAATTAAAAACCTCACACCACAAATGCCAGGAGACCATTTTTATCAGTAACACAGGAGAAAGCTTGATAGAAAACTGGAAAATGTTCTTGAAATTGTATTTGCCAATATTGGATAATTTGGAATTGTCGTTACATTCCCTTGGGAAGGAGAGGGGAAACTTCCAATGTAACAGAAAAAGTAATTTACAGAAAACACAACATTCAAGAATGTTCATCTTGTTAGAAATTAGATGTTACTAAGTTAATAAATATTTTATACATCATTTCATGTGTGCCTGAAAAATTATCAGATGGAATGTTGTATACTAAGGACACCTTCGGATGATCAAAAATGATTCTCCACTGAAATCAAGAAATTACAGAAATGATCTTGTGTGCATTCAATTTACCACATTGTCAATCTTAACTGGTTCTTGTAAATAAAATGAAACAGTTGAGTTCACTAGGACATTAGATAAGTTTAAATTACTTTTCTTTTTTACTTAGCAATAAGGAGAAGCTGATGGTGTGGTCAGGCATGCAATGACTCATAAGATATGGAATTTTAAAAAAAAAGGAAATGACGGAAACGACAGCCAGGCAAGGCTTGTTTTATTCTGTATTTGTCTTTTAATATATTGCAAAGTAGTAGTTTCATAAGCAAACTGAATGCCAGCAATAAAACAAAGGAGAATTTTTAATAAGGAATGTAACTTGCAATATAAACTGTACATTAATACAGGTTCAGATTAATTAGTTAATTTAAAGTGTGCAATTAACAAAATATTTTTGTTCTATAATAGAAAAGATAGAATAGAAAAGGTAGCAAGACAAGGAAATAGACCATTACCTTTAGTACAGGCAATTTCTTTTCATTGTATAAAGAATTCCGTAAGATCCAGATTCTGGTACTGAAATGGATTTTCTTTGAAAAGGATTTGCTTACCGAATTTAGAAACAAACTATTGAGTTGCCAGCACTTTTGTGGAACTGAAATATTTCATTAATATTTTGACTTACAATAAAAATAAAACAAAACCTAAAGTATTGAAATAAAAATGGGATTTATTCTAACAACAGTGAGTAAAGTAGTTTCATATGTTACCATGTGTTACTATAGTTTTATGCTTTCAAACCAAACTTTACTTTCTGATTTTCAGTATGAACCATTTAGTACACACTAATAACAACAACTCCTTATGCCTCTTTAGATTGAAAAACAAAATCTTCTGATTTCTACTAATCATTTGCTAAGGTAAAAATGATGGTAAATAAATGATATTTTTCTTTACATCTTTTAACACTTAATTGAAATAAGAGTAGAAAACACCTGAACCAGATGTTAGATCATCTATAATAAGCTCATATAAAAGAAACTGGTAAACAACTGCTAGGAAAATGAAACTGTTGAGGTTTAGGGACTAGAGTGACTTATCCAATATAGTTTTGTCCATTCTCCAAATCTAATCCAAAGCTTAGAAAGAAGAGGATGTGAAGAGGATGAATGAAACAAATCCACTTAATGCTATGGGGTATTCCTTGGACAATCCTAAATTCTTTAGCATTATTCTAGTGGGATTTATAGTATCCCTGACAATTGTACCTGGATGGAAGCCAAATCAAACTAAAATTAAGATGCATGATTCAAAGAAAGAACCAGCTATTTTATACATGGATGAAAGTAGTTGCCAAAAGGATAAACATAAGGACAGAAGAGATACAAAATATGACAAATCAAAGACCATGGCTGTAGAATGTAGCTGGATTGTTTTAAAACTGCTACACAAAAATCTTAAAACTTCTTCAGGAGAAAAAAAAAACCAAACAAACAACAAGGCAAAATGAGAATTGTAGGCCAAGTAGTTACTGTTCTGGGCCAGAGCCAAAAATACCACTCTGACTCACTGTTCAAGTATTCAGTTACCTGTACAAAGATCCAGAAGAAAAACCTACATTATTCTGTGTCTGAAAAATTGTAGGCACTTTATTTTACTGGGCAAAAATATTTATGATTCTATGCAACTGCTACTAATGACTTCATAAAAAAAATATGTCACATTTAAGGACATCTTTATTTTTAAAGTTTCTGTGCCCAGTTTTCCATCTTTTTATCAGTATGATATTTGGACAACTATTTGAAGAAGTGAAAAAAATTATGTCTTCTACACCTTTAAAGAGTTTAGTCCTGCTTATGATCTTCCTTAAGAATGAGCTGTCAGCAAGACAAAAGAGGGGAAAAGATCCCATCTCTCCTGTAAGACAAATTCAAATGTGGAACCAAAATTCATTAGGAAAAAGAGTTTTTTATAAATGTGTAAGTGGACTTCCATGTATCTGAGTTTTGCCTGTTGCTTCTTGTCCTTTTACTGGATACTACTGAGAAGAGACAGAATTTTGTTATCTTTACTGCCACCAGTTGGATATTTATACATAGGTTTAAGATCCCTCCTGAACCTTCCCTTCTGCAGTCCGAACAGCCCTATCTTTCTCAGCATCATCTGCATATGACAGATGCTCCTATCCCTTCACCCTCCTCATGGCCCTTTTCAGGACTAGTTTCAGTAATTCCATGTCTTTTTGTACCAGGGAGCCCAGAATGGGACCCAGCACTCCAGATGTATCTCACCTGTGCTGAGAAGAAAGAAAGAATCATATCCTTTAACCTTGAGCTGCTGATGATCTTCCTTAAGCAAGCCAGCATGCTCTTGGCCTTCTTTGTCACAAGGGCACTTTGCTGGCAGGTGTTGATCTGGTAGCCTGCTGGGCCTTTCTATACCTTTTTTTTTTTTTTTTTTCAAATTGAACATCCCATTGAATGAGAGATTTAAGTCCTTTAGTATTTCCAAACTTATCACTCCTACCACTTTTTTACATTTCTCTGTACAATATTGATCCCCTTTCATCTTCACTTCTGCATATTTTATTAAAAAATATTTTTAATCAAAAATGTCTCTACTGAGTTATAAAAGTATATTGCTTCTTCAAGATTTTTAGGAAATGGACCATTTTCCTGAAAAATAAAGTCCTATGTGTTAATCTGAACTCTTAATGAATCAGTGGGTTAAATATTATTCTCTCTTACATAATAGGCCCATTCCATTTTTTCCCTTCTTTCAGGAATAAAAATCAAATTATACAAAACTAAGACAGCAATTCAGTTCTAATGAGAAATCATGTCTGGAGTTATAGATGGATATTTTTTTGCAGTACTATACAGTGAATTAAAGTAATAACACACAATAAAACATAATAATTTCCAAAACATGAAAATTTTGCATATCCAATTAAAAGGTATTTTAATCATTTAAATTATAATAATTGGTTAGTACTACTAATTTTGATTTGATTCTGAAGAACTTACAAGGAATGCAAGCTGTAATTATATTTCCAGCTGGGAAAATAACACTACATTATTTTTCTCTTTTGTCGGCAACAATTAACTGCTCTAAACAGGTATTAAATGAGTGCTTCAGGCATGCTGAGGCCAAAGCTTAATTCTAGCTATCTAAATAATTTTGGTTTAAATTATTTCCAGGTATGAGTTAACATACGTTTCTTTTCAGAGATGACAAAACCTTGTGACATTCTGATATTTGTATTAGAAAATAGGAAATTAGAATGCCATTGTGTCTGCCTAGTGCAGAGATTCTCCTGTGCAGTACCTGTACCACTGTGTCTGGCAGTTGTGCGAGTTTGCAGCAAAAGGTAAATGCTGTATTTGTATCACAGTATCACAGAGTGTTAGGGGCTGAAAGTGACCTCGAGAGATCATAAGTCCAACCTCCCTGATAGAGCAGGAGTAGCTTGGAGTAGCTAGGAGTAGCTAAGTCACACAGGAACATGTCCAGGTGGGTTTTCAGTCTCCAGAGAAGGAGACTCCACAAGCTCACTGGGCAGCCTGTTCCAGTGCTCTATCACCCTCACAGTGAAAATGCTTTTTCTAATGTTTACACAGAACCTCCTGTGCTCCAACTTGCATACATTACCCCTTGTCCTATCATTGGTCATCACTGTGAAGAGCCTGGCTCTATTCTTCTAACACTCACCCTTTACATACTTATGAACATTAAGGAGGTCTCCCCTCAGTCTCCACCAAGCTGAAGACCCCCAGCTCCCTCAGCCTTCTCCTAAGGGAGATGATCCACTCCCTTAATCACCTTTGTGGCTCTGCACTGGACTCTTTCAAGCAGTTTTCTGTCCTTGAACTGAGTGGCCCATACCTGGACACAATATTCCAGATGTGGCTTCACAAAGTAAAGGGGGAGAAGTACCTCTCTTGACCTACTAACCACCCCCTTTCTAATACACCCAGGATGCCATTGGTCTCCTTGGCCACAAGGGCACATTGCTGGCTCATGGTCATCCTTCTGTACACTACAGCTCCGAGGTCCCTTTCCTCTGTTCTGCTCTCTAAGAGATCAGCCCCCAACCTCTACTGATACATGGAGTTGTTCTTCCTCAGATGCAAGACTCTGCACTTGCCCTTGTTGTAATTCATTAAACTGCCCAACTCTCCAGCCTGTCCAGGTCCCTCTGAATGGCAGCACAGCCTTCTTGGGTGCCAGCCACTCCTCCCAGCTTTATGTCATCAGCAAACTTGCTGAGAAGACACTCTGTCCCATCATCAAGGTTTTTGATGAAGATGTTGAACAAGACTGGACCCAGCACTGGACCCTGGGGGTTTCCACTTGCCACGGGTCTCCAGCTGGACTCTGCATCATTTATCTTTGGCTCAGTTTGTACTCTATTGCAGGTCCTGTGAAAAAGGAAGTAATACATAACAGGGACTAGAAAGGAGGGGCTTTGTTTGCTCTGCATTTATTCCAAATAGAAGAAAGTATTGACAGATTACAAGAGGCTATCCTGGTGTTTATACAGCTTTCTGGAAAGAATTCTTATGTTCTGGTTATGCTTATATTCTTACCCTGATCCAGGCCAGCCTATTCTTGCTAAGGCACTTCCTTAAAAAGATCACAAACAGAACTTAATGATGAGGCAGGAGCAGTACCTACCAGGAACAGCATCCCAAGGGGCAGTCCTGGTTAATGCTGAAAGAAAAATGCTAGCAGAGAAAGCATATAGAGATGGGTAACAGGATTTCCCAATTCAAGTTCCAGGCAGGGCAGGGGGGGAAGCGGAAGGAGGAAAGAGGAAAAAAATCTGATACAGTTTTTTTGGCATCTGGAAAGAGAAACAATATTTGATTCTTGTTTAAAGTTAGGGATGTTTAAATTTTATTTCAAAACGAATTTAATTCAGGATAACTAATTCAGATATCCAGTTTGCACCTGTTATTCACATATATTTTATATTCACATGTAATTTCCAGAGAAATCCTGAACTGTGATTTGCATTCAAATATATCTGAGCAAAACATGAAGTGTTTTCAGACAGTCAAAACAGTCCTCAGAGAGAAAAAACAATGAACATTTTTCCCTCTTAAACAGATAGGAGTGTTTTTTACTATTAGAGTACGGGCCATAATTTATTGATTTCTTCAGGAGATGGAATTTACCTCAAGAGGAATGTGACCACTCAGTAACTTGTGTGCTGGTAGGACAGACTGTAGAAAAGTTTTATATTCTCATACAGAATAGAGACACTAACTGAACTAGTGCAAATTGACTTCTAGTGCAAATTCCATAACAACATTGTGAATCTCTGGAACAGCAGCTTTTAAACACTCATTCCATTCCTGTTTGTCTTTGGGGTTTTGGCATGCAGAACAGGAAGTTGTGCCTGTATCTAATGATAGATGAAATAGTAGGTTTGTGAAATCTAATACAAAATTTCATAATATAGTTTAAAGTGTCCAATTTTACAAAGTTTTTCGAAGGAATACATTAATTTGTCATTTTGGGAAAGGATTTCCTCTCATAACACAAAGAATTCAGAGAAAAGAAATTTTTTTTTCCTCAGTACAGCATAGCAATGATAACAGTTGTTCAGATGAGAACGTTAAAATGCAAATGAACTGTTTTTTCCAAAGGTATTTTCTAAAATTCAAAAGATCCAACACTATCACTTTATATGTTTCTAAACAGCTTAAATGCAAATATCTCCTAATCTTTCGTCAGTTTTCACATTACCATTTAGAGGTATTTGCCAATTTACCATGATAGTGAAATGCTCTATTTTGTGAATATGCCATGAAATTACAGTAGAATGTATCATATTGCTTTTAATGGGAATAACAATGGCCGAGAAATGAAAAACATATATTTTTAATTTACTGAAAGTTGGGGCAACTTTAATTTCTTTCTCTCTCTTTTCTGCCTTTTTTTCCTGCTGGCTCATTTTTGGTAAAGGAAACTAATTTGTCTTCTAGACAGAACTGATTTACTAGCAACATGCTCCATGCAATGCACTGAGGCATTAAAATGCCAAAAACTGACTTCAGTTATATCCTTGTGACACTATTAATTTTATTATTCTTTTTTCTAACACCTTTCCTTAGATAGTGCCCTCTTTAACCTTCAGTGCACCATTCAGAATTTTGCCTATATACTATAGTATAGGTAAGTCAGACATGGATTAATTGATTTAAAGATTTTAATTTTCTTGGTCATTTAAAGAGTTTTAAAGACAGTGAAACTGTTAAGAGTTCCTATCCTATGTTAAAGAAGAACACATTATAGAAGTCCACAGAACTAGTGCCTATGGAAGATGATTCAGACCACGAGAGACTGAAACAAGCAGATTCCAAAATAGATAAATATTAGGCTTAGGTGAAAAAGTATCACTTTACCAGCTGGTATACCAAACAATGATGATGAAACTTCTTACTTATTTGTGTCTCTGAAATTTTAGGCAGTCTTTGACATCTTGCCCTACGCTGTCTACGTTTTAAATGGCAATTTCTGTGAGCTACCAACTTATTTTCCAGGAAAAACACTGCCCAGTGATATCACTATTCATAAAAGTCTAAGGTAAAAATTCCATTGGTCTCAAGGCTTGACCAGCCTGGGGAAGAGATGTCAGAGGGACAGCAACCTTCCATGCCAATGAGGATGTTATTAAGAAGATTGAGTCAATGTTGTATGGTAGGAGTTTGAAAAGCAAAGAACACTGAAACAATATTCACAGTGGATGGCAGAAGTTATTTGTTATGAGGATCAGACTGTTGAAGAGGTTCCCAGAGGGCTTATGCAACCTCCATCGTTAGCAGTTTTCAAGACCCAGCAAGATAAAGCCCTAAGCAACCCATTCTGATCTCACAGATGACCCCATTTGAAGCAGGAAGCTGGATCAGAGACCTTCTGAGGTCCCTTTTTAAGTGGTTTATCCTGTGACCCTAAGAACCCATTAACAGGTAATTCATAAAGCAAGGAACTGTTCACAGAAAGCCTCTTCTATTGTTTCTTTTTAAAATAAAATAAAGAAAATATAAAATTAATTTTAAATTGTATAAAGTTTTTCCAAGGTTGAACTACTCTAACATGGGTATTAATATTATGCCAGACTGTAATTTTTCTGTATGTAGACATCTTCAACCTTTTCTGAACAGGAAGTCTCATAGAGCAACTAATTTAGAAAAGCTGAATTTCCAAAAATCCCATCTGTCCATGCCAATTTAACCTTCAGCAATATATTTCAACTGAAGGCTAATGAAAATCTTGTGGGAAAGAAAGCTTGTTTTATTTTTTTTCCAACTACAGTAATTCATCTTCTCAAACGTATTAATCTTCTCAAAGGTATTACTTCTCCCTCCAAACCTTACGTTCCCCAGACCAACACCACTAACATTACTTGTTTCTTTTGAGTTCCAAGACTGTTTGTTATGATCTTTTGAAATGCAGAGATTCAGTTTCAGGGTTTCTGTTTGGTTACTTTAATAAAATATAAGTGCACATTTCATTAATCAGTCATGTACTAGACAAAATGCATAGATTTACATCTGGCATTTGTTATTGCATGCCTCTAAAGCAAATAGGTTTTGTTTGTTTGTTTGTTTTTTGTTGTTTTATTTTCTTTTGTTTTATTTTGGTATTCTTGAAAGTACCTTTCTAACTGAGGGGAATTCCAGTCCTCCAGGAGGGAGGAATTTTGTAATTAAAGCAACAAAACAGAGTTGGCAGGAATGAATAATTAAAAAAAACCAAAAAACGTCTCTCCTGACCAGATAGTGTATACTGTCTTCTTAAGTTTGTTAAAATTTAGAATTCACTTTGTGAAGTGTAGGCCAAACAAGGTTGGGTTGCATAAACAGAGTAGATGTTATAGCCTGCTACATCCAGAACATTGGCTGCCAGCCCTGTGGTAAACTGCCTTAGTTAGAAGTCTGAGTGCAAGAAGTGTGGAGGGGGGGAAAGAGCACAGGTAAACTCTTTTTTTTTTCAACATAAGAACATCTGTGCTAGATCAGATCAGTAATTCTACTTTAAAATTACTGAAGTCAGTAATAGCAACAGACTGTAAGAGACAGGTTAACTCTAAAATACAGTCCCCTGCTTTCTAGCAGTAAGTGGGATAGAGCCTTCCTTACTCAAACAGTTGCTTCTAGATCACTGCATTAGTAGCCAATAGTCAGCCTATGCTTTTGAACAGCTTATACTTTTGGGCACAAAGAAAATATTGTGTCATTAAATTATTCTATAAAAATCTGAACAACCCCCTCCCTCCCTGACTATTATAATCCAGAGGTATTTACTTTAAATCTGAGCCTACAGTTTTAAATAGAACTTTGGGAATCACAAATTAAGCCACTTACCATTGGAGGATGACTCTTCTTCAGTTAAGGAAATTTTGCAATGATGAAATATGTTTTAAATAATATCATTTTATCAGCTCTGATAAGCTGGAGAAAACCAAACCCTAAACTGTTTTGGGGTTTTTTTTCAGTGTCAGAAGCAAAAGTCTCTGCACTAGTGGACACACCACCTTTTTCAGTTTTCTGATACATTCAGCTGTATATGGAAGAATTAGATTTCTTTCATTGTTGCATAGGAGCAAGAAGACAACATCAGCTGTATGGTGTAATAGTGCACAGGGAGATGTAAAGTACACCTTGCCTTATGTATGAAGGTGTAAGTTTGTGAAGACCCGGTAGCTTCATGTAGTCCAGTTTATCTCATGCAATTGTACTAGCTGACATTTGAGAACACTGCATCTGATTCAGTTTCAGAGATGCCTTTATGGGGTTTTTTGTTTGTTTTTTTGTTGTTTTTTTAATTCACATCAGCAACAAATTATTGAATGCAAAGGGAAAATAACTTAGCCTTCTTGTAAGTCACTTTGAAATCTAGTGACGAGAGATGATATGTAAGAGTCTGAAATTGCAGTTATTATTCCACTAAGTTACTATCATAACTGTATTGGATACACAACATAGGATTTTGTTTTTCTACAGCAAACATTTCTTCTGTATGTGCAATTACAGAATGGTTATCTCAGTCTAACTCATATCTAATTATGTAAATAAGTATATATGCCCTCCAACTGCTATTTGAATACTGTTCTGACCTAGGAATCTTGCTTTTACTTGCTTTCATGGCTTAGAGGTGTTGGCTCAACACTTCTTTACACATAAGTTTAAGTATCAGCCTCAGAGAAATCTTATTATTATTCTTTTTTCTTTTTATTATTTTTTTAATTTATTTTTACTTTCTTTCAAATATGGATAACTTGCAAATTGAAAGTGAGTAAACTGGTAAGATTACAAATGCTCCAATGCTGAAGTTCCTTGAATTCTGTACTAGAATTTAAACATGCCTTCTGGAATTTTATGAAAACATATATAACAAAGGAGAGACATGAGTATTTTGATGGGTTTGATGGGTGACAAGCTTGCATGTTGAGACAAAAGTTCTGCTTGTGTGAGAACATTTTTTCACCTAAAAATCACACCAAACCAAGATGATCCTGTCGGTCATCTCCCCCACAAACAAATAACTATGTTGTCTCTCTTTTTGTGGGTATCTGTATTTAATTTTTTTCCTGTCAAAATGCTAGCAATTCTAATAATCTCTCGTTCTTTTTTCTCTCTGCTTTCCTGTTTTCTAGTCCTCCAAGATGAAAATTCTCCACCAAATCCCTTTTCAAAAGTTGTGTTTCTGAGGAATGACTAGCCTCAGTCAAAAAGAATACTTAGCAAAATATTTCAACCAGTTCTGGCTGTTGGGTATTAAAGACAGATACCTGACAAGCCTAGATGATAAAGCCATGCCTAGTGTAGTTCTGATGTTTATGATTTAATTAATAATATTAATGAATAAAGCCCATTAATAATATTAATGAATAAAGCCCATTGCCTAGTGTAGAATCAAGTATTTGCATAAATATTAATAGCAGAAAGCAATAATGGATTGCAGTGCCAAAAGTCACTCTGCTTTTATGATCACAGAATTAAGGTCAAGGTTGGAAGGTTCCTCTTGTGACCATCTAGTTCAATACCCTGTTCAAAGGATGGTCAACTAGAACAGATTGCTAGTGTTGTGGCATATTGTATCTCCAAGGATGGAGACTCCACAACTTCTTTAGGGAACTTGTTCAAGTCTTCAACTATCCCCACAGGAAAAAAAAATAGGAAATTTTATTTCTTTCTTACGTTTAGGCAGAATTTCCTATCTTCCGTTGTGTGGCCATTGCCTCTTGTCCTTTTACTAGGTAGCACTGAGAAATATCTGCCTCAGTCTTTATTGCTGCTCATCAGATAAACAAGGATAAGACACCAGGACCCTTCTCTCCTCCAGACTGACAGTCTCAGCTCTCTTGGACTCTCCTCATGTGACAGATCCCTTAACCATCCTAATGGCCCTTTGCTGGATTTGTTCTGATAATTTCATGACCTTCTTGTACTGAAGAACCTAGAATAGGATCCAGCACTCCAGATGTGTCTCACTGGTGTTAAGTATAGGGGAAGAACCTCCCTAATCCTTGAGTTGTTGTGTTCTTCATACAACCCAGGTTGTTTGCCTTCTTTGCCACAAGGGCACTTTTCCACCAGGACCCCCAAGGCCCTCCTTTGTAGAGCTGTTTTGTAGCCTATTGACCTTCATCTTGTGTAGATGTCTGTGGTTAATCCTATCCAGGTGAAGGATTTTTCATTTCCTTTTGCAGAATTTCATGGATATCATTGGATATTGAACTTCATGAGGATATCGGACTATTTCTGCAGCCCGGTAACGATATATATTAAGAGAGTGAAATAATCCCCTTCTAAAATATCCTTCAATGGCTGATTGAAAAAAAACCAACAATGGTTAGAAACCTTTACCAAAATAAAACCAAATGCCAGAAGCAAAGTTAGAGGAGTACAAGTGCTTTTGTAATCAGTGAAATTCAAAATCCTTTAAAAGCTTTTGAAGTTATTCATTTGAGAAGAAGTGCATGCTTGGAATAAGTAGGGATGTTCACAGGGAAGAATCAAATTAGAAAATAGAAATTTTATCAGCAGAAACCCAATGAAGATTGACAAATATGACTTATATTCTCATTAAAAGTTTCATCAAGGCTATCATATTACAGTTCCCCAAAATTTTCTGAACCCGACTCTTCTCCCTGCACTCAACTTATCTAGCATTTGTCCCACAAACTGGCAAACAAATGAGTTCAAACCAAATTAAAAGATGCATTTATCATAAATCAGTTGATCTGTTTAGGTACAGAACAAAAGATCATTAAGTGCTCATTTAACCACTGTCTGTGGTTCAGATGGAAAACAGATGTGTAAAAAGGAAATTATCTCTTGCTTTAAGTGACACAAGGACCAATGCCCTGTGTATCACAATATCTGAATGATTACCCAAAAGGAAAGGCTGGACTACTTGTGCAACATCATAGCCCAGTTCTATTCCCATTCAAGCAACTGGCAAATATGTCAGAATTTCCTCCTTCTCTAGACACATGCCGTGGCTTGATACATAAAGCAATCTTTGGCATTTAATTGAACTACATGGGGCCTTGAAGATTCTGGTGTGGTACTTAAGCAGACACATAAGAGCAAAATTATTTTTTGAATCATGTGGTTTTGATATCAGGTGTTTAAAGGACAGGTACTTTTCTCTTGGTTCTGGTTCAAAAAGTTACCAAGCGTTCTGTGAAGATTAATAATTTGTTTTCCTTAGTCACAAAACCCCACAAAAATATTTGACAGTGCCAAGCCCTTCCTTCAGAATTTCATGCAGAAGTGATTTGTAATGGAGGTTATGAAAAATGACATTCTGGTAGATAGGTGGAGGTTCGTTTGTTTCCATACTCTCAGCCTTTTGCTTCAGTATGTATGATTTCCAGCTGCCTCAGGGGTTGAATGAAAAAGCAGGCAATCCTTTTCAATTATTTTCAATGTCTGTATATGACACATCATTTATGATGCTTTCGTGGTATTTAGAAGGTCATAAACTATCAAAAGCCACAGTGAAACTTAGCTGTGAAAACAATTCCTGATGGAACAAAGCTTTTGGAAGATACTCAGTTATAAATTAGATAAAAATGGCAAGGCGTATATTGACCTATGCTTTTTGTAATCATGTTTGGTTCTGATTTGATTTTAAATTTTTAAAGGCTTATAGCAAGAATAACTTTCCTTGAGTTTTATGAATGCTAAGGCATAGTCAGAAAAAATTTGTTTTTAACCTGGTTCAGTTTTAGCCATTTCAAATAAAATAATTAAAATAAAGAGATTGTTCATGTCAAATTGATTGTATTGATTTAAACAAGCAGTATGTCGGGTGCTTTTTTTATAAATTAGCAGATACGTTGTAATTCAGGATTGTAAAGGTTCTTCAGCAATGACAGACTCCATGGCCCATACTTTGAGACAGAAAGTACAGGGATTGTCTTGGTTTCCACAGATAAAACTAATGAAAAGGAAAGCATTTGGGAATTATAGCTCAGTCCCTCGAAGAGAAGCAGCAAAATCCAAGTGGAAAGGAAAATAACAAAACCGACACGTAGTGTTCTGATTTATTTGTCCTGGTTTGAGCTAGGACAGAATAATTTTTCTTTCCAGTAATTTTACTTTATATTTAAGTTTCTTCTGAGTAGCTGCACTTCCTGAAACTGATGTTTTTCATGTTTTTCAGTCAGTGTCTGCTTATAGGACTGACAGTGCTCTATGTTTACAATTATTGATGGCTGATGGTATGCAGTAAGGATCTTGATAATACTTATTCTGTAGAGACCAAGGTCACTGTTTGTTTTTGCTAAACTTACTCTACAGAAACAAAAGACCCTTCCGCTGGAGGAGCAGACTGAGCAGGGGACTCAGATTGACCAAAAAATGTGTTCCAAACCATATGCATCATATTCTGTATAAATCTGAGGGTTCGCAAAGGTCAGGCTTTCTTCCTCCATGGGCAGTGTCCTGGGACAATTGCCTTTGACCTCAATCCATGTGTCCCTGAATCCATGTGTTCTTGCATCCAGCTCCTGCCTGCTACTGACTTCATAAGCCCAGTCTAGGACTTTCCCAGGGCCTTCCCTGCAGCCTTGGTGATGATATGAGCGTTACTAGGGAAAATGTGATAGTGGTTTTGTATATATTTGTAAATATTTATATGTTTGTCACTGGGATTTTTTTCATCATTATTGTTTCACTAAAGCTGTGTAGTTCAAGCTGTGAGTCTCTCTCTCTTATTCTCTTTCCATACCCTTTCTGAGGCGGAAGAATAGAGGGTATCTGCCATTTGTTTAATTGCTGATGCAACTTTAAACTTTGACAAGTGTAAATGTCATTTAACTTAGAAGGTAAGTTCTTCACAGCTACTTTAAAGAATTTGTAGGAATCTGTTACCGTTTCTAGAAATTATAGTATTCTTTCACATAACGCCAAGCACAAGTTCCCTACCAAAACACAAAAAGCAGGCTAAGCAATAACTGCTGTTAGTTATTTTGGTGTAAATGTTTGGCTGTGGGAAAGAAGAAAGAAAGAGGAGAAAACCTTCAACAAGATGACAAATAAGCACACACTGCAGCCTGAAAAAGGACAGGGAGCATGGCCTTGACAAGGTGTCTAATAATATGTTTGAAGCTGAAGGGGGATGGAATAGTAAGCAGTAGGACTATTCATCATGTTTTGATAATCCTGTACCCAAAGAAATAAGCCTCTGTACATGTCATGTAAATGAAAAGGATGATCTGAACTCACTGTCAGCTCCCCTTTCCATCTGGAATAACATTCTTGTCTCTAATACCAACCTAGCTAGAATTGTCCAGAGAGATAACTGGTGATAAAACTGATGGGAAAGGAGAACATAGCAAAGAAATTCTGAGGCATGGCTCACCTCTTCATGCTGGGACACTTGTGACGATGAGGTGTTTTCAAATGAACCATTGGTCCAGGTCAACTTTTCAAACGACAGGTAGTTGGAAGAGCAAATCACTACTCAGCAGCATATTTCAGCTGTGTCCTCACATGTTTCTTGAGGTCTGTTATATTGTAAATATTAATAGCTATTAGCTTAATTGCTAGTATTCTGTGTTATCCATTGCTTTGTAGTTCAGACCCATTGACAAGTACATCACATAGGTATAGAAATGAAAGGCTTTTATTAGAACATGGTGCTTCTTATTAGTTTCTAGTCTTTGCTTAAATGTCTTTACTTTTCAAACATGCTAATTTACTTCCCTATGTTGTGGTTTTGAACAGAACAGAACAACCAGAAATGATGTCAGTTCTCTTGATTGTCTGCCTTTCTTCAATGCCTGCCTAATTTTTTTGCTAGATGAATGAACTATTTGCATGAGAGAAGTATCGTTTAACCTAAAAAGAGAGACTTTAGATTTGTTAACCAGACTCTGGAGATTTTCTTCAGGCTAATTATTGTAGAAGTACAATGGATTTTCTCTTTGATTTTAATGCTTAAGGGGATTTTCATCCACTTTCTCTGGATGCCAGGGAAAAACATCTACTGAATGTGCAAGGCATAAAAGTGATTAACTGAATCTCTAGTATATATTTTCTAAACAATAATTAAATCAATCTATTAATTAAGAGATCCAAAAGTATATCAATATGATAAAATGCTAGGTGGACAGTTAAATATTTTAGTATTATATACAGAAGTTTGACCTCCTTTCTCAAGGTTTGAATGAAACAATTGGAAGACTGGATGGAAGGAATCCACGTACAGAGCTCAAGAGACAGGTACATGGCTTCTGACTTATTACTCTATTCTCTTTTATACCTTTGGATATTTTACTAATGGTTTTATCTTTCTGACAATCAAGCAACTATTCTTTTGTCC
The DNA here is from genome assembly GCA_023637945.1 of Phaethornis superciliosus. Lineage (NCBI taxonomy): Eukaryota > Metazoa > Chordata > Aves > Apodiformes > Trochilidae > Phaethornis > Phaethornis superciliosus. The sequence goes on along the minus strand of JAJQWJ010000005.1, from coordinate 21,405,919 downwards.
CTTCAGGCATAATTTTAACAAGGTTATTTATAATCAGTAGATTATAATCACTTTAACTGGCTACAGGGAAAGAATATTAATATCCAAGCTCTAAAAACTGAAAAAATCACCCCTTCAGGTCATAGCAGCTTGTGATCTCCTGTTCAAGGTACAATATTTGGCTTCAGCTCACAAATTCAAAATTTTCTAAACTGAAAGTCTAAAGAATTTAATGATCTTATTACTGTTATCTTGACTTTCTTTTCTTACACTGCTTTTCTGAAGTATTTTTGCTGCAGTTTTATCGAATTATGATTATTTATTTTTTTTAGCAAAGGTCATCTGTTGTAACTTCTATTGCAAATGGAATATTGGTCTGATTCTGACTGCTGAACTCTTAAACTATGAATCTTTCCAGTTCCTTGAAGACGCAGAGACCAGTATAGAGACATGTACAGAGTCTCATTATTCTCAGACTATAGTCTTTCGAGGCAAAGAAAATAATGGTTCTCTGTTTAAGCATTAATTGATCTGGAATGAGGGTCTACGGTATGTCTGTGTTTCTCTACTGTTATATTAAAAATCAATAGGCAAGAGAAAACTCCTATCTAAAGGTTTATTCACTACCATCCCATCTTTTAATGGATTAACTGAAACAGAATGTCTAAGATCCATGTGTGGATTTCACTTGCAGTCTTCATTGCCATATAAAATAATTGACTTCTTAAAATGTACTGTTCACTGCAAAACAGTGTGGCTGTGATTGCATAAAATAATACTTGTCTCCATTACTGCAGATCATCTGCTTTCTCTTAGAAGTATAAACCTCAGACTGAAAAGAGGAGTAACTCACCTAGCACTGAGTGCCATAAGCAGTTTAAGCTCATGCTGCTGACAGTTGCCTTGAGAAACACAGTCATATTTGTAGGATTGATGTCTTCATTACTTTCAAGCTGTACAATATAACAGCTATATAAAATATTCTCTTCAGTTTTTTGCAGTTATTGGCATGTCGTCCCTTTTTAATTTTTAAAATGAAGCTCATAGGCAGGGGTATTCTTCATAATAAAAATTAGGATCGTTCATGACCAGCTGAAATGTTTGCATGCTTTTATTAGTTAATTCCATCTTGAGATGGCGAAGGGATATTTTTTCATTTTCATTTTTCAGAATGTTTTTCGTTGGATTTTTTGCAATACAGTCAACCTTTTCCTGTATTCTCTGGCAGACTACAGACAATGAGACGTGAGGGCTGAAAGAAATAAGAATTAATTTATGAACTTGAAGAATTTTTAATATTTTTTCTTTGCCTTGTCATACTTACATTAACTATTTATTTGATCAATATTAAAAAAGACAGAAACAAAAGTAATTGTGTAAAAATACAAAAGGTATAATTACTGTTCAGGAAAAAAAAAAGTTATATGTGTGCTTTAATACTGAAAAAAACAGTTAGAAAATGTTTACCTCTATTTATCTATTTCTGTGCTAGAGCTGAAATAATGTGTCCAGAGTGCAAAGAACATTACATTCTGAATGATATATTGGTAGGTGCAAATTATCAATTTTTCAATGAAACTTTTAAATATATAAAAAATTTAAATCTATAAGTATATCTATAAGTATAAATATTTTAAATTGTCATGGAAGTATCTGTGTATAAAAATTAAAGATAAAAGTGTAAGTAGATTGGGTCTTCTGCATTTACATAGTGGTGTATGAACTGAACCCCTTGTACAGAAAAGCTGATTCTTCCACTAATGGAGCTTAAAACTATTTGAAAAAGACAAGATAAAAGAGGAGTAGGAGCCTTGTATAGTTTCTTTCTTTACTGAAAAAAACCTAAACATGCATACTAAAGAAAACCGCCTTCTATAAATACTTACTTACGATTTAGTAATAACTGTGAATCCAGAATTTACTTGTGTCAATTAATAGCAGAGCTGTAATGGGACGCAGTCAGGAATTAAAACATAAGCTCAGTTGTGTGCTTGGACTTTTATTTCCAGCAGTGAGTATACGTATCCCCAAATTCCTACTGATGGAACGGAGGTGGAGTAATCTAGGGACAGTGGGAAGATGCAATTTTGCTACATTCTCCTTTTGACATCACTTCACTGCCTGCTTTAGGTAAACAGGTACATAAATGGGTAGAGTTAATATTGCCAATGTTCAGCTTACTGAGGATGAATGCAGCAAAATGTATAAGAAATACATTTAACAACTATATATGTCAATACAAGCACTTACACACATGCACCAGATGCTTAAGATTAGAAAAAAGTTACAGTCTTATAGCTTGGAAAGAATGGAATTTCTCACAGAATTTTAACTTCCACAGAATCAGCTGTTGCTGACTACGTGCATTATTTATGTTAGATAGGCATGATGACTTGTAAGACAGGGAGACAGAAAATAAACTATCTGCCTTTAAATGAAGGCAATTCTCATTTTCATATTCTGGAACTTCAATGCACAGATTTATTCTTTTTGCAGTCTGTTTCATTCTTATCATCATATACACACTTATTAAAATTATGCATAAAAGCTTTTGAAATGAATCATACATAAAAAGGAAAAAATAGATTTTCTTAAAGTAGAACAGAATTATAATAGAGGATAAATTATATCTTATAAAATTCATACCTTTTCAAGAAAAAGCAGCAGAGCATAACCTCAAGCATTTATGATTCAAATATTTGGGGTTTTTTTCCGAAGCATCAGTTCACTTTTCTTTATATCAGTATCACAGAGCTTTATGCACTTGAAGTACAAGGAATTAATTTGTTTTTCACCCAGAAAGCATTTTTTAAACATCTGATGTGACAGATGGTTAAAAATAAAGTGTCAGCCAAAAAAAAAACAAAACAAAAAAAACCAAACCACCACCCAAAACTAAACAAACCCAGAGATCTAATACACTTCTACAATGACTTCTTACTAAGTTATGAAATTATGTTTTCCACAGACATTCTACATTTCTAAAATAATAGTGCAATACTCTAAATGCTTTGAAATTATGAAGATCATCTCAGATCAGTATCAAGTGGATAGGCTAAAACAGAATAGAGAGAAAAAAATCAGAAGTGGATCCATTGTAATTTATTTTGGTAGGACACCTCTTATATTCTAAGTTTCTTGAAGTGCTTTAGAAAGTAATGAGTTAACTACTTCAGGCAAATCACTCACTAGGAAAGGAGAAACTGTTTTGTGCCAAGGTTTTCAAGCAGGTCCCCACAAGCCTCCTGAATTTCAGGCCTGGTTTTTAGGCTATATTCTTTGCATCTAGAAGTAGTATGTAAATATATATATATATGTATATGTATATGTATAATAGGCTATTCCTATTGCATCTAGGAGTAGTTGTGCTTGGAACATTGCAGGTGCAAATAACTAAAAACAAAACCAAAAGACAACAAACTTAGGTTGCTTTTAAGAGAGTATTTTAAAATGTTGATCTTACAAATTTGTTAAAGTGTAAGCTTATCCTTGGAACTCAGCAATTTAATTACCTTGTATTTTTGCACATGTGTGTGTTTTTTTTGTTTGTTTGTTTGTTTGGGGGATTTTGTTTGCTTTTGTTGTGGTCGTTTTGTTTTGTTTTGATTTTAAGAAAAGATGGGAGGAAAATTAAAATTAAGATACAGGGCCACCTTTTGTAAGCTCGAAGGAATATAATTATCCAAGAGAGAGTTCAGTCTTAAAATTCAGTTTGAAATGAGGGGAGGCTAAGGTAGAACTGGAAGAAGGAAAGAAGATGCAATATTTCATATCATGTTTGCATTTGAAAATAATGCTCAAAGGAATATGGACAAGTTGGAAGAGCCTATATCAAACACATAAGTGTTATTAAGGCTCTAGTTCAAGTTTTGTTTGATAAGCTTATCTACATTCAGTCTATAAAGGAAATAAGTTCATAAATTTCTCTAGTTTACCAGGTTGGAAAACTGGAAATTGTTCAGTCTTTGATAAAGCTTTTGGGAAAAAAAAAAAAAAAAAAAAAAAGTTTTATTTATTTTCTCATAGAAGCAATCTTGAATTTGGCTTTTCTCAGTCCAGTTCCCATATATATTAAAAAAACCACAAACAAATAAAAAGCCTGAAGGGATAATGAAGAAAGAAGAGGCTACTATACTCATTCATTAGAAAAAAAAAGTTACTTTTGATACTGATTTTGCAAAAGATTTCTGAACAGAGAATTAAACAAAACTTGATTTTGAGAGTCATGTAGATAGTGTGACACAGTAAGAATAAGAAGACCCATCAAAAATGTTTTTTTTAAAATAAGAGAAGCATGAAAGTACAATATCCAGAGTTTACCAGACCTTAAAATACTCAATCAAAATTCCTTGCCTACTGACATTTCATTGTATCTATGCACAGTAAGTTTTGGATATTTACCAGAGAGACTCATCAAATTGGTAAGACAAGATAACAAACAACATCCATGGAGGTTCTACTTTAGCATTTAAAGTATTACCATTTGACACGACCACTTTAGAATTGTTCAAGGATCTCTGCACATAATATGTTTAGATGCTGTATCCTCACATTGTAAATGCAAAGAATTACAAGATGTAGCCTAACTTCTAAAATTAAAGACAACATATTATAAAATTGTAACAGTTCATTAATCTGATATTAGACTAAAATGCATGAATAACAGACCATATTTTTGCTAGACCTTTAGAGCCATTTGTGATTGATCAGCAGCTACCCCCAATATATGATATATACATTTTCTATTTGCTCAATTTTTTATGATGGGTCAATTCTTTATTATAGATGCTCGCTCATGAATAATAATCATACACATAGTCCAAATCAGGAGTTCCTCTACACTAGACTTCAGTTAGCTGCAGCAGTTTAGGGTCTGAATAGAGCCTTAGGAAGATACACTCAAATGATTTGCAAGTCCTTTGCATTACTTCAAAGTAGATTCCAATGGAAAGTTTTTGAATTCCTGGTGTAGCTTAGGTTTTCGCTTTAATGATTTAAAAAATATGTACTAATCTTAACTCAGGAATTATTTTTAAACATTAATGATTTCTGTAGGTTTTATATACTTGACACTGTAGCTTTCATGACAGATTTGACTTATAATTCAAGGTGTTGCAGGAAAATACTTAATGAAGTTACCCATCCTAAGTTTTATAACATTAAGAAGCTTAGTTAAGTATTTGTATTCTTGTGAGATGCTGTTGCTGCCATGTACACTTCCATACTTATTAAATAAAAGTACTAACTTATTAAATATAAGTACTAATATTTCACTTGTAGTCAAACGAAGCTATCCCAAATTAAATTAACCAGCACTTCTTCAGGAGTTCTGCATCTGAAAAGGGAAATTGCTGAGAGAACAATAAATTTAAAGTGATTGAGCAGGAAAAGGTTGGAGAAAAGGGAGAAGTGTAAGGAGGAGAAAAACATACACATTTATGAGAACACATAATTTATCTTTGTCTCTTTTATAAATGCTTTTAGAAATGCTTCGTTATTTTAGTTATCTTCTCCAGCCATAAATGTCATCTTAGAGTGTCACAAAATTTAGTAACTCTGTGGACTAAGGTGCATGGAGGAAGATGATGCCAATTCTTATGAATAGCAGGACAGTATGACCATAGAACTGCAATTTTTCTAACCCTTCAGGACTTCAGTCAGAAGCCAAATGGTGGTTTATGCATGTATCCTCACATAAAGCGTTCACTGGAATATTCCTTTGTGTTTAACTGCTCCATGCTTTATAAAAATGTAAATATTACTTTACAAGGAGTGTTTTGGACTTTCTTTATAATTAAGACTCCAATGACACTTGTTGAGATACAGTATAGAGGAAAGATCATTAGATAACATGAAATTATCTAGTTCAGCACTAGCATCATCCCTTGCAATGGAATTAGGACTTTTGCCACAAAACTTTGTTAGGGGAAGTTCCATGGTCTTCTGCTGAGGAATCCGAGACCTCTGATTTGCAGAACAAATGGCGGTGAAAACTGGAAAATTTTTCTCCCAGCTGCCCCCTTCCTCTCTCGGAGCAGTGGTGAGCCAAATGAGGTCTTTTTGGGGTAATATCCTGCCAGGGCACACCTAGATTCTCTCAGGTGCATCCAGGAAGAAAAAATACTGGATGGAATGAAATGGACAAGGGAGGGAATGTGAGTTGTGGACACAGGATCTGACTTTCCTCTGGCTCTGGATAAAGGTATTGCTGCAGAACTGACAGCTCTGCTGCCACCTCCAGAAAAATGTACTTTCTCCCATGTCATCTGGGAAGAATAAGATGGAATCAAATAATTCAATGATACAGGTGAGGGATATATGGAAATTATTCAGTCGCTGTTGCTGTGACAATGTGGGACTGTTCCTGAAGTAAAAATTCTTATGTTATGGACAAAGTATAAACTATAAAGTCCTGGGCGATTAAGCTTCATTATTTCTCTCAGTTTTTCTCCTTCAAGCAGCGTTAATTTTAAGACATTTTGTAATGCAGTTCTTATGAAGTCTTTGAGAATATGGCAAAGATATTTCTGAGTTTCTTCCCTGAAAAATGGTCAGCACCAATGAAGAAAAGAAGCTGAACACTTCTGCATCAGTTATAAAGCAGCTGTCACCTAACTCCCAGATTTAAGACTTCATCTTGGTGATACTGAAGTACATAATAAAATGTACAAGTGTATTCTGATTATGCTTAGAGCCTGGAAGTAAATGTTGGAGCAACAAGAACTTCTGCATAGAAAGTCTTATCTTTTTCCATTTTATGGATATCTTCTTTACGGAAGATTCCTCCTGAACTTAATACCCTTTGACTGAACCAGTTTCTAGATTTTCATAAAAATTATATGCTGGTTGTAGAATTATATGGGAAAAATAAAATCATAAGAGAAAAGAAATAATTCTTTCAGCAAATGCCATATTTTTGGCTGATTTTTATAGGATCATCTATTTCTATAGATTGGTTTCTTTGTTTTACCTTTGCAAGTTATTTCCATGAGACTCATCTAAAATGATTTGTGAAAACAGATAAATTTCTCCAAGAGATTTTTCTAGTACCATCAGCATTTCTACCATACAATATTTATGCAAAATTTTATGTTTATTGTTTTATTTTATTCTTCTTATTTTTCTAGATAAGTTGCAAAATAATAGATAAATTTTCCCATCTATTTAATTGCCACTATAGTTTAGAAAGGAATGTTAATATCTAACTATTTTGGTGTTTTACAAATTAACCCAAGGATGTTTATTACTAAATGCAATGTTTCACTTTTTTATTTATTTTAACAGTTTTGAATCTCTGCTGAATGATTTTACATTTACAGCTACAGTAGCTACATTTGGTAGTCACATGGTTTACTAGTATAAAAAGCTACTAGTACATTTCCTGGAGAATAATAAATGATGGGAAAGATTAATGATCCAAGGTGAATATAAATCCTGTTAATACCAATTGGTCGTTAATTCATTAAGAACTATAGAAAGATAAAATGCTTGGGGCTTTCTCAGCATAAAAGAAGTAATAAAGAATAAGAGATATTCTCCCTCCTTCTTTTCTGTCATATTGTCTCCTACATGTATGTGAGAGATGTATCTTCACTTGACTGGAGATATGTATATCCTATGTTATTAGTCAGGTAAAATGGTGTTTGACTTCTCTTCCAGTGTATTTTTCCAGGGATGACATTATTGGTTTTTAGCTTATTCCCATTGTCCAAATGAAGAAAACTTTGTCTAATACATTTATGAAAACTTACAGAAATCATTTAACATTGATGAATAATGTCCTATTGCTCCTATGGTTTAGGACAGTATTAGTAACCATGTAGATTGTTTCAGATTAGGAGTTTATTGAATACTTTTTTCTACAGGTAAAAAGGAATAGCATGTCTTTCTTGTATCAGTTAAAAATGACATAAGATTTAACTTGGTTTTAAGACAAATGGCATGGAAAAGTTAGCTTTAACACTTGGAATATAGAATAGTAAAATTATTTTTATAGGACCAGAAAATGAACTAGTTTACATTATTTCTATTTCTTACAGAGCTTGATAGAATTAAATTGGCATTTCATTTCTGCTAGGGTAATTAAATAAAATTTTAAGGAAAGGATGTTACCATGCTATTTCATGCATCTAGTTCAGGACTATTATTGTGCTATATGTCTGTCTTTCATGATGGAGAAAATAAATTCTATAGTGAAATTCTTAAAAGTAAGCAATTACAGCATGTGAGAGAATAAGACAGAATTAAGGAGAAAGTAAATTAAAGAAATTCCATAGTTTAAATTATTGCCCTATGACTGTAAAGCAGAAATAAAAAAAGTGGAAAAAAAATAAAAATAAAAATAAGAAAAAAAGACATGATGAAAATGGACTAGTGACTTTGGTAGTGACTGTGGTAAGCCTCAAAAAAATATGTCTACTTACACATATATTAATAAATTGTTCACTGGAACCTAATGAAATTCAAGAGGAAATATTACATTGTACTGAAAATTAAATAACCAGGAATTCATGAAGAATTCATTAAAATCAAAAAAGAGATGAAGTATAATTCTATTCTGTGCCAGAAACAGAGGAAGATATATTCTAACCCATACACTGTATCTCATAGTGGGACTTTTCCATGTAGCTGAACAAAATTTATAAGGCTGAAATCCATAACAGACGGAAAGTAAGAGTCTGCAAAATGTATCACCAGTGAAAATGAAAGTAATACTTAAAGATTTTAAGTTTTCTGACTCAAATAAATAAATGTCCACAAATAAACCGAACAGGTTTTTCCCCTTCCTTCCTACCTCTCAACATAAACAATGCAGAGGACAGCAGAAATGTAAGACACCCTCGTGTTAATATCCTTTGTTGAAAAATGGAACAAACCAGGGTGAATTACTGCTTTTCCCATATAGGTGATCAAGAAGTAAATTTAGAAGAGTTGAAAAATACAGAATATTGTACATCTCTGCATGCAGTGGCACTTAAGTGCAGTAATCTTCTGGAACTAGACAATAACAGATCACTTCTATTACTTAGACTGCTCTGGTGGGAGTGGAGTTATATGGTGCACCTTATTTAAGCCCATTGTGAAAGTGACAATCTACTCCTGTGTAATTTGAATTATTCTGATATAGTGATCCATGTTTTTTCATCTTGTCATCGCAGGAGATTTGGAAGAAATGAAGAAATTAATTCCTGTATTTTTCTCCACAAGCCAAAAAGAAGTCAAAACATAATAAAAACTGTTGTCAGTTTAGGATGAGATTCTTTTCCTGAAATTTTCAGACTTCTGTTTTTATATGCTATATGCTTTTGTCTTTTCTGGCAGTATCCAGATTATGTTTACAGGAAAGTGACATAAAATAGTAAAAAACCTACATCATGAGGTTGCTTTTAAGCACATATTTTTTCTGATAGGAGATTATAACATAAAAGTCAGTCATATCAGAAAATAACTGCATGTTAGATTTGAATTTATAGAATATCCATTTCATACAGTGCTAGATTTTAATTATTTGCAGGTAGTATATTGAATATTGAGAGTCACAGACTCTAATCTCCGAGATAAGTCACAGACTTAAGGTGGGCCAGTGAAACTTGTCAGAAACTATCCAATGGAATGATTCTTTCTGATAGAAAACACTCCATTTATTTTGGGAAAGCATGTCCATTTTCCTAGAATTCTGATGGAAAACCATTTGCTATTTAATGCTGGCTAGTCCACCAACCTTGTCTTTTAGCCTTTTGTGTGCTTGGCAAGTAGAATATTGAGAATCACCAAGCTGATTATACTGTGCATAAACACATTATGAAGTGTTCAGTGGATACACTGAAGAAATGGTAGAGAAAGTGATTATGCAGCCATTTAACCACCTCTTGTGCTTTTCTCACCTCCTACTCTTCAATACACACATCCTGGATGAACTTTCCTAGACAGAATCTCAGATTTCAAGATGACAGTATTAAGGCTGATTATACTTAATCAAGTTTGCAGGGCCCATTTTTCTTGCCAGCCTGATAGGTGTTTTAACTGAAGAAATCAGAAATCACCATAAAACTTGTCAGAAGTGTATTATACTTAAGTTTAGATTCCTGGGGTCTTCACAAGGAAATGACTGAATATTCTCTCTTAATGATTAGCAGTTTTTATTCTTACAGAATTGCATGGGAAGGAGGAACACTAATCTTTTACAAAATAGGGAACTGTATCAACTGGGGAACTACAAGAATACATATTCACCTTCTGTAGAACTGAGAACACAATTTGGTGCCTAACTTCACAACTATAGGAGAAAAAATCAAGCCTATCAAATTTCCATGAGTCATTTGAGTTATGATAACTTTCTAGAAGCAAACTGTAAATACAGTTCAGCTTAACCTATAATGAAAGAAGTTTACACAATTTATCATTACTGAACACATCATGGGCTAAAAGAACATATACGAACAGTTATATTGGCAGTTACGCACATCATTATTTTGGCTCAAGAACTTTTATCTTGGTAGCATATCTAGTCTCAAAACAATGATTCACACATCCTGCGCCATCATTCAGGCAACAGAAAGTCAACAAACTTGTATGTTTGTTGTTAGTTATGTATGTACCAAGGGAGCTGGTTTTATTATTTTCTGTTTTGTGTGTCCAGAATTCTTATCTTTTTTTTTTCTGAGGTGAGGAATCTTGTTCTCTTGTTCTCTGAAAGCTCACGTCAAATCTGTAAGTAACCACATACCTGCCTCAACTCAGGGTGCAGCTTTAGTAGATGTACTCAAATTAAACCCATGATACAATGGGAGCACCTGAGTTATCCCCAAGAGAAAGCAATATGATCACTTGCATTCAAAAACACACTGCAGGATGTTCATATTTTAGGATGATGGACTTGTAATTCCTAAGGACATGGGGTGTAGTTTAAAGTGGTGTTTTACAGAGAACCATTTTTATTACCATTTAAAGCAGTGTTTGCTTTTACTTTTTTCTATGCAGTTTTGAAATACTTAATCCCATTCAAATGTTTGTTGCTTCTCTCCACAAAAATGCCACATATTTGATCTCTTCAGAGAGATCAATAACAAACATGAAGATGCACATCTTATTGGCAACAAGTTTTCTTGGGATCGAGTAATAAACCACTTTAATATGAAAGTTTATTTTGGGGGGGATAAGTGTTAGACTTTTTGTCCTGAAGTTTTTCTTATGAGCTGTTGTGAGACCTGATGTGTAATTGCTGCAGTCAATATCAAATATCGTAACAGTAGAAGAAATGTAAAATATAATTTCCTTCCTGGTTTAGTTAAGACATATTTAATTCAATCCCATTTTTTATTTTCCCTTGAATGTATCAAATTTTTAAATTTATTCCTTGGAGATGGGTAATAATCTATCTCTTTTTGTACCACTTCTTGATGACATTGGATTTTGACAAATATCTACTTCAGATGAAGCCAGTAACTTCCACCCCTGAACTAGCCTTAGAATTGGTACCTAAAGAGCTTATGTTACAGAACTAGATTTCACTTCATGCCTTTAAAAGTCTGTAAATTAAAAGGGAAATTATGAAAAGAGGACACTGTATGAAATGGATATTCTATAAATTCAAATCTAACATGCAGTTATTTCCTGATATGACTGATTTTTATGTTATAATCTCCTATGAGAAAAATGTTTGTGTCATACCTCCATGAAATATATAGATATATAGCTAATGCAAACTAGACACTGTTTTTCTCATGCTCTCTTTACAAAAGGGTAGTTTGCCTAATATTTTCTCAAATGTGTTTCCTAGATTTGCTGATATAATGCTTATGTAAGTATACCCAAGCATCTAAATGCTTTTGCAGTCTAATGTCAGAAAAGTAAATATTATGTGAACCAGTGAATCAAGTTTCTTTAGTACGATTACTTAGAAACTTTTAAATGGCCCATTTCATACCATTCAATTCTGAAGGAAGGAGCAAGATTGAGAGGATAAAAATGAAAGAGGTTCCACTGACTTTTTCCTGAGTTTAACCTTAGCAGTGAAGAAATAATACTCTACATCTGTTCCTTCAGATGTTCTGACCCATGTGGCCTTTGCTTCTTTGAGGTCAGGAGATCACAGTGACTCACTAGGATTACTGTGTTCATCAGGAATACCTGGGATGTACGAAAAGTTTACCCAAACTCCTAAATTAAACTTTTTAAACCACTATGAAAAAACTCAACATAAATTCTAGAATTTAACTGAATGAAAGCTCATGTCAAAATAAAAATTAATATTTTGAGGCTAGTGTATTTCTAAGGGTTTTTTTTTCATTTCAAAATTAGCATATGATTCCCACTCTACTTAAATAAAACTAATTATTTTTTCTATTAATCCAGTTTCTTCAGTTCTGTTGAAAAAGAAAAGAAAAATGCTCACAGAAAGACTTAAGTATAAAAAATACATCTCTTCAATCATTCCTCATTTTCTAATACTTCCATTAACTTGTGTGTTTTCAATGTCAGTCCATTCTTTTCCAGCATTTTTTAAATAGAAAATTTGCCCTATTTTTTTGAATTTTGTTGCTCTGGCCTAGGGTGAGAAGATATGGGAAGCTGGATGTGCCTCTGCAAGTAACATGTTCAAGAAAGGGAAATAAAAATTGGCAAAGTTATAAAAAAGACCTGAAGAGCTGAGGAGAAAAGGAGGTGAGAACAAAGACACTGAGGTCGGTGAAGAAGGAGGGGGAGGTGGTGCCTGAGCAGAGTTTTCCCCACAGCCCACAGTGAGATGGCAGCGGTCACCCTGCAACCCACGGAGGAGCACAGGGGAGCAGTCCTTGAAGGACCACCATGGGGTAAATATGAATTTGTAGCCACAAATTTCTGGAGTCACAGGTGGGCAGACATGAAGGTGCTGCATGTGCAGGATTGCAGAGAGGGGGAGATGTGGATCTGCAGCCCTGGAGGACCCCATCCCAGAGGAGGTGACTGCTCCTGAAGCAGCTGTGACTCTGTGTGCAGCCCAGGCTGGAGCAGTCTGTGCCTCAGGGACTGCACCTGTGGGAGGGACTCGTGTTGAAGGGGCTGTGAAGGACTCTGTTCCATGACAGGGACCCCACATTGGATCAGAGTGACCCTACCCTGAGGTAGGAGCAGCAGAAACACCATGTGGGGAACTGACCCTAAGCCCCCCCCCCCCCGCCTGTCCCCTGTTGCCCTGAGGGGGGGCAGGAATGAAGGAATCCAGGTCCAGAAAGAAGGGAAGGGTGGTGGTGGCAAAGGTATTAAGATCTCATCATGTTTTCTCTTCTAGTAGATTAAGTTAGTTTTACTTCCGAATCAGAGTCTGTCTGGTTTTACCTGTTACCATGATTTGGGAGTGAAAATCTTCCAGTCCTTGTCTCACTGAAGGAGCCTTTTAGTGGATTTTCTCCTCCCTGTCCCACAGTGGTGGTGGGGGGTGAGCGAGCAGAGGCCCGATTGGTACCGGCTGGTACCCATGGTGTGCTGTAATGATCAGAAATGAGAGTACGTCTATGTACTTGAACATCCTAGGACAGCTGTCAAGATAGATGTACCTTCATCATCCAAAGCTTTTCACAGCAGGTTTCACAACAAATACACAAGGGCTACTTGCAGGGTGGTCCATTCCCTGTATATTTGAAGAGACCTGAAATTTTACTGAGGTAGTAAGCATATCCGTAGGCTGAATGTATGTAAGATTTAAAATGTTGTAAAAGAGATATCAGTATGTGCATTCCTTAAGAAATTTAAGGCAGCAGAAACACTTCGAAGAGATCTCTGTCTGCACAGATAAAAGCAAACACACTGTATGTGTCTGATTTGTCACGTTCCTTATTCAGTTGCTATTCCTAAATGTGTGACAGACAGAGCCCTGCACATCATGAGCCACTGTAGTGCACAAATCCAACTCTTTCATTAGCATTTCATGCTTTCCAAAAGGCTAGGCATATGCACTGCTTTGTGTTTACTTGGAATAAGTACTGCCAAGGCTGGGATTTATAGCATCTAATCCTTATGATCAGATATCATAGGTTTGAACAGAACCAAGAGGAAGGGCTGCTTTAGGTTTGAACAGAACCAAGAAGAGGAGTAGAAAGGCAGAAATTAAAAGCCTGTGATTCCCACTCTCCTTGTTAGTGCGGGGTTGGATACAGAGAACTGGCTAGGACCTCATGACAAGAGAGGTTAACTTGATGGAGTATTCCTGTGCGAACACGGGAAGAGATAGAGACATAGTGGCAGGTTTTCCAAGCTGAGATTTATGTAAATAATAAAATCTGATTAGGAGATTCACTTTACATAGTCATTTGTGTCTACAAAATCTGTGCTAGTCACTTCAAGCTTTCTTACAAAAAATAAAAGAAGACTCCAGTATACAATTTACCTTCACAACTGTCTTCGACAATTTTGCTTTCAGACTAAGTGAATCATAGAATCAGCTGGTTGGAAAGGACCTCTGAGATCATCAAGTCCAACCCTTGATCAACTTCTGTCGTGGTTACTAGACCACAGCACTGAGTGCCACATCCAGTCTCTTCTTAGAAACCTCCAGGACTGGAGAATCCACCACCTCCCTGGGCAGCCCATTCCAATGTCTGATTACCCTCTTCATGAAGAAATTCTTTCTAATATCTAACCTAGACCTCCCCTGGCACAACTTGAGACCATGCCCTCTTGTCTGACTGACAGCTGCCTGGGAAAAAAGACCAATCCGCCCCAGCTACACCCTCCTTTCAGGGAGTCGTAGAGAGCGATGAGGTCTCCCCTGAGCCTCCTCTTCTCCAGGCTGAACACCCCCAGCTCCCTCAGCCCTTCCTCACAGGACTTGTGCTGGAGTCCCTTCACCAGCCTGGTTGCCCTCCTTTGGACCTGCTCCAGGACCTCAATCTCCTTCCTGAACTGAGGGGCCCAGAACTGGACACAGGACTCGAGCTGTGGCCTCACCAGGGCTGAGTACAGGGGCAGAATCCCTTCCCTGGACCTGCTGGCCACGCTGTTCCTGATCCAGGCCAGGATGCCATTGGCCTTCTTGGCCACCTGGGCACACTGCTGGCTCCTGTTCAGCTTCCTGTCAATCCAGACTCCCAGGTCCCTCTCTGCCTGGCTGCTCTCAGCCACTCTGTGCCCAGCCTGGAGCTCCCCATGGGGTTGTTGTGGCCAAAGTGCAGGACCCGGCACTTGGCCGTGTTGAACCTCATCCCATTGGAATCAGCCCAACTCTCCAGTCTGTCCAGGTCCCTCTGCAGAGCCCTCCTGCCTTCCAGCTGATCCACACTCCCCCCCAGCTTAGTGTCATCTGCAAATTTGCTGATGATGGAATCAATCCCCTCATCTAAATCATCAATGAAGATATTAAACAGGACTGGGCCCAACACTGATCCCTGGGGACACCATTGATGAGTGGCTGCCAATTGGATCAGCACTGTTCAGCACAACTTTCTGTGGGCCTCCAGCCAGTTCCTAACCCAGCACAGAGTGCCCCTGTCCAAGCTGTGGGCTGACAGCTTTTTCAGGAGAATGCTGTGGGAGATGGTGTCAAAGGCTTTGCTGAAGTCCAGCTGGAACAGGAAATTATCTTCTATACGATCCAGGAATCTCCTAGACTGCTTCTTCTCTGCTCTCTGGAGTTCCCAGCAGACATCCAGAAGGTTAAAGTCACCCACAAGAACAAGGACTGGTGATTTTGAGACATCTGCCAACTGCTTGTAGAATAATTCATCACTCTCAGGGTAGTTACAGATTTTCTTCTTTATTCCTGCACAGGCAGTGAATTGACTGCCTAGAAGCCCAGTCAGCTATGTTATCACAAAGCTTTGAGGATTTATAAACTTTTGTATTTCATGTGCTGTTAAAAGGACAGATATTGGGAATACAGATTTTCTCATCAACCTCATGAAAAAGTTTGTCTCTTTTGATGGGTGATAGACAATACTCTGTACATCAGCAATAAGAACAGTGTGAAATGCTTCTGAATAGAATGTAGACTTTCTGGTCATCATTTGGGTCCTGGTTACCTTACAAATTTCTTATGTGTGTGATATGATAGAATTCACAAAACACAGAATGCCAAGTTAAGATGTCATATTTAAATGAGATGAAGTTATTGTCAGAGTAGTCCCTCAGTTTAGAAGTCTGGACAGAGAGTTTTGACTTCATAAGGCATGGGGCATCTAAACACGGGCTTTATTGTCCATCTAGGGGGTTGATTACTGAAGGGGAAAGAGATAAATCCAGTGAGTAAAGCAGATATCAATCCAAGAAATATATCATAGCCCAACAACTTTCTGCTGCATGATAAAGAAAAATAAATAGACACTAAACCATTAATAAATAAAGCACAATGAGAAGTCATAATAAAGCATAAGTTAAAGAAAGGTTACACAGAACTTAAAAAAAATAAGCTGAACAACTTGCTTTTTTTTTAGTTATTGCCCAGTTTCTGGAACTGAAGTAGTATGAAGAAATGGTTTACTTGCTCCTTTGCATGTAAATTGCTCTTCTGTTAAGGAAAGCTTTGAATGTATGGAACTCCATTATGGTAAACACCGTAGCCCTATTTAACGCCTCTGAGTCAGAATTGGAGGGGTTGTCTCCCAAGGTGACCTTACAGTAGCCATCTGTTACTAACCTCCCAACCAAGATGATGTGACCAATGAAGTTTCCAAAGGTGACCTTACAGCAGCCTTGTGGAAAGGGACCTGAGGGTCTTGGTGGACAACATGGTCAACATGAGCAAGCAGTGTGCTGCAGCGGCAAAGAAACAACAGGATGCTGGGCTACATCAACAAAGGCATCACCAGCAGAAATAAAGACGACATCATCCCACCCTACACAGTGCTTGTCAGACCACACCTGGAGTGTTGTGTTTAGTTTTGGTCCCCACTATACAAAAAAGATATGGGCAGGCTGGAGAGGGTCTGGAGGAGAGCTATGAAGATCATCAGACTACTCGAGCACCTGCCATATGAGGAGATGTTGAGAAAACTGAGTTTGTTCAGCCTTGAGAAGAGAAGGCTTAAGGAAGACCTTATTACAATGTTCCAGTACTTAAATGGGGGCAATAAAGATGGAAACTCCCTAATTTCGAGGAATCACATGGACAAGACAAGGAGTAATGGGCACAAATTGCTTCTGGGGAGATTTTATTTGAACACAAAAGGAAAATTTTTCAGTATTAGGACAGTCAGGCACTGGAATGGTGTCCCAGGGAAAGTGGTGGATTCACCCTCTTTGGAAAGTTTTAAGTCTCAGCTCAACAGGGTGATGAGACATCTAGCATTACAATAATATTAGAAGAGTTGGACCAGATGATCCTTGAGGCCCTTTCCAACCTGAAATTTGATGAATCTTTGTGTTTTGTGGGTGTGAAATCCATATGTATTTTTTC
The DNA here is from genome assembly GCA_023637945.1 of Phaethornis superciliosus. NCBI lineage: Eukaryota > Metazoa > Chordata > Aves > Apodiformes > Trochilidae > Phaethornis > Phaethornis superciliosus. The sequence continues at coordinate 21,388,572 of JAJQWJ010000005.1, read as the reverse complement.
CTGTTAACAGTAGAAGTGGTAAGATCATACTATCAGTGTTCTTTCATAGAAAATATGTCATTTTCAAAGTGTTTAGAAATTGTTGAAAATATCACTGGTTTTAGTTATAGAAATTACCTTCCATCTCAGGAAGAAGAATGTTAATTGTAGAACAAACAACATTACTGGGGAGTACTTGTGCAAATATGAAGTGTCAATGGGTGTGTGTTTTTATTTTATAGTACTTACCTATAGAATATAGAATAGCTCATATAAAGTAAGTGAATTACGCATTAAAATTATAGACCCTCAGCGTCTACATACAAAATCTCTTAACTGCTTGGTAAAATGTGAAGAAAGCTGTTTTCATTTTCCAGAGCTGTGAAAAGTTGGGGTTGAAATGAGTTATTTCAGTATTTATATAGAACAAAACACCCATGATTTTTCTGAAAAGTTTTTTGCTACTGAATTAAGATTTTTTTCAGAATTTTTATTATGATATCCATAGGAAAATACTTTTCATCAATTTTTCAGCTGCAAATTTGCTTTGAAAAATTACTTCATTAGTTATGTATACTCCAAAAGGCTTGCCATTTAAACTTTTAACATGGATATCATATGACAAAATTTTAAAAGCAAACCACTTACAAGTCCATTCCCGCCTCCACCTCCCACAGAACTCAACAACGCTGAGAAAAAAGAAATAAAGACAGACATCTTAATTCATGATTAGCCATTTTTCACCTCATATAATGTTTCCTTTAGTACTGGTTGTTCAAGCTTGCTTTTCTTTTCTGTCCCTTATGGCTTCAAAGTTTGTATTGTTTAGATACATCAGATAATTCCTGGCCATCTCTACCTTATTTGCTTTTCACTGATGTACACAAAATGGTAACCTGAAGGCAGTCTCTTCTATTGTGATAATGCAGTGACACGGAGATCATAAGAATGAATTGTTCATTAAGAATATTTTGCTGGAGGTTTATAAAAATAGTAACATAAATTTACTGCTGTCCTAGTTTGGGCCAGTGTTCGGTTTAATTCCCGGGCCAGTGTTAAACCGTGAAAATTGCATATTCGCACCTCTGAGGGGGTATACCTATACTGGCTCTGCAGTGGTGAAGAAACAAACTGTTCTATATTTCATATAATGTATATAAACATAGACATCTATATGCACATGCGGATGTGTGTTTATGCACAAAGACACAAAAGCTCTGCATACACAAAAAATGTAGGAAGGAAAGAAAATGGCTCAGTGGTTCTAGCACTGAGCATTAGGTTTGTTAAAAAACTTTAAAATAAAATACCAGAGGAAAAAAGAAGACCATATATGTATCATACAGTATGATTCATGCTGAATACTCAGTTAAAATTTCTTGTTCTAAAATAAGATCAAAATAGAGTTGCAAAACTCTGTCCTATTTTTCCATAGAATTGGATGTTAATTTTATCTAAAATCTGGCATATATATCTCATATAATATAACAATCTTCTTAAAAAGAGAAATTTCTTGAAGAGCAATTTAGAAACAAATTCATGCACTTCTGATGACAAATGTAACCTTTTTTTTTTTTTTAAATTATATCAAAGATTGTATTATATGTCATTTGAAACAAATATTGCTTAGAGCTCTACACAAAGACTTCCCTTTGGTGGATTTCACAGAACAAAGTTCCCCGGGCACTGAAGTTTTATTTCTCAGACAGTCTTGTATGTCATCTTGACATTAACAGAGGTCTTGAAGGTCTTGTATACACATTTTGTCTCACAGAAGACGTTCACGTACAACTCACTAAGGCATGTTCAAATACATCATGCTTCAGTGTTTTGACTTTTCAGTAAAAAATATAGCCATTAGATGTATTTCAAGAACTATCCTAAATATTTCCCACTGTTTCCAAAAGATATTTCTTTTTAAAAATTACATTCTGAGTTTTCACTTTTACCTATATACAGCGCTTGAAGTTGTTCAAGTGTATTTGCATTAAGACATGAGTTGGAAGAGTATTAGTTACAGCTCAGCAAAATGAGAGCCACAATAGTATTGCCTGGACTGAAGTTAGAGACACTTTAGCAATTAAAGTAAATATTGTTACATACAAGGAACAGACAAATTATCTATTATGACATCATTTCTGGAAAGTTAGAAATATGCTTCTGACATTGTGGACAAATTATCTGTTTATCTCTTTCCATGCTGGATGTTGTATCTTCCTTAGCAGGAACGGCTGACTTGATACACAGTCCCTACTGAACTTTTGTCTATATTCTAGTATTGTGACATGAAGTGAAATCAATATACTTTTGGCCCTAACATTGTTTTATAAGCTGCAGGAGTCCAGGAACTGACTCATGAGATCTCCAGTGCTCCCGTCTTCCATAAGGTGTATTAGTGAATAATGAGTCTGTAAGTTTTTCTTGTAGTAGCATTTGTGGCCCAGTGAGACCCAGACTCTGCAACTCAGGATATTTTCCAGGTATGTACAAAGCTGAATTATTTCTTTTTAAAGTTAGATTGCCTTTTGAAAGTGTCAAGGGTAACAAAAGAGTAGCTTGCTCAACCACATGATGAGTGAAAACAAATTTGTTTTATCTGAACCTGAGCAGTCATCCTAAACCAATCCCTAATGTAGTCAAATAGACAGCTGGCAGCATGTCAGTGCAGAGACCTTCTCATGTACTTCAGTGCTGATGAATCTAATACATTAACTTGTAATAAAATAAACTTATAATAAAATAAAACAAAAAACCAGAAAGCTTTTTTAAAATCACAACCTGAGATGCCTCTGAGTCATGGGCTTTTGCTAACTTTGGGATAAAACACAGCACTTGTCATCCTATCCATGGTTATGACAGCCTCAGCAACATTTAAGATGAATAAACAGCTTTGACTTCAAAATAAATTTCAATATGACAGGGATAAGAAATATATAATGCAACTGGAAGAGTGTCTGTGAGTCAGCCAGATCTCTGTCTCTAAAATACTAAATTATATTTGCTAGCAAAAGGACTTTTGTAATACTACAAGCTATGGATCTGGTCCCCTCAGAGTGCTGGTAGAGATTTAAATTTGAACAATATGAGACATTAGTTTTGAAACACTAATACATGTCAGACTTGCACTTTGTAAGGTGGAATATGTGATTTTTTATTGTTATAATGACTGGAGGTGGAAGAGTCCTCATCTCCAAGCTATATTATCCTGCTTTTGACAGCTACCAAGAATCTGTGTCCTACAGAGAACCACACATGAATTTTAATGAAGTTTTCAGATTAAAAAATCTGCTCTCAGCTCTTGAGCTCTCAAAAAAAGCATTTACTCAAACAATTTCTACTCGTTGTGAAAATAATATTGTGCCAGCTTCCTGAAAAGTATGTGAATATGTCACAAGACAGAAAATTTGCTCTTTCCTGGCCCAAACCAGGACATCAGACCACTTGTGACACATTATGAAGAGACAAGGCTGTCCCAAAACATTTTCAAACAAAATATGTGGGAAACTAAGTGCAGGAAGGAAAATTATAGAAGGGGTTGAATTAATTTTTGGGTAATAAACATAAGTAATTTTCATGGGCTAAATTGCAGAGTATCTCTGCGTGTTATAGGAAATGACCAAAATGAACTTGTGAGAAGTAATGGAAGAAAAGATAGCATGTGCGAAAAAGAACTAGTCAGGAAATGACAACATTTCTGATATAAAATCCATAACTGAACCATGGGCATGGTTTATAAATTATATTTATAAAATTATTTGATCAAATTTGGGAAAGTGGGTGGAGGGTGGTTCTGGAGTCAACCAGCTGGTGGAAACTGTAGGAATAGGCATGGTAACATCTACATCCAATTTTTCCTGGTAGGACTTGTCCTCGTTCTTTGATCCTGCACGGGACAAATCCTTCCTTCAGATGAGATTGCAGAAGGTTAGAGGTGGAATGGGAAGATGTGGAGGAGTGTGATTTTACTTCATATACTCCCAAGTAAGCAGGAAGGAGAGGAAAGAAATTATTTTTTTTTAGCTGTTTGTGACTGAAAAGGTACTTGATCTGAAAATCATTTTGCCTTCTCACTAATCTTCTGTTTGGATTATATTAGACCATCCCAGATTGTTACATAGAAATAAGGAAATTAATTAGATATATGTGGTACATTTCATTACAATCCAGCACAGTCTTTATTGCATTGCAAGCTCTAATGGTCTATTGCGACCTTTTCTACTTTTGATTGAACCTGGTGCATTGTAAAACTGTTCATCCCTTCTATTCCAGCATTTCAGTGCTTCCAGAATAAGATATGATTAAATCATTTTGGATTTAGAACTGTTCTTAGAGTCCTTGAACATCACAGCAACAAAGAGCAGGTGACATTATTCTGCCTGGGAATCTCAAATGTGCTTGCAAATTGTGTGTATTCCTCTCAGCCCCAAGTTTCTTGCTAGTCAGTAGAAACAGAGGCTTCAAACCAGATTCCTCTGTGTGGGGAGTCAGAGACAAATGATAATCTATACTTGTCTTCTTCACTTAGGCCTGAAGATATAGTTTTATATTTCAGGCAGTAACTCCATTGTCTCAATATTTTTAGGAAGGAAAATTCCTTAGTTAGTCTTTTTTGTTGCATGGCTTGTACAGCTTACTAAATTGCTAGTTCATTATTTTACTGAATTACCAGTACAAGGTGATTCAGGGAACAAGTCCATCCTTTCAATTTAAGAGATTATAGGGACAGATTCCTCACTATTGCCCCACAGTCTGGATAGAAGTTCCCAAGTCAGACAGTTTCAAGTTATTTGTGTTGCAAACAAGAAACTTTAAGAACAGTCTCAGTGTTACAAACATTCAGTCACATGAGGCATTCCAGTTGTCTGGCACAAAAATGACAACATAACAAAATCCACAGAACTTCAAAAGGATAATAATTTTTTCATTAAAGAACCAGAAAACCCAAATCAACAGTTTCAAACTGTGGCTTTATCTACTATAAAAAGATCTGTAACAAGAAACTTCCAAACCCAGCATGAAACCTAATTATAGAATAACTTTGCTATATCTGTTTCTATTTACATCTTTCAAGCATGGAAGCAAATAAGACAAACTTCCTTACAACATTAGCATGTTCCTGACCTTTCTTGATGACACTTCTGAATGAATTTACTGCATTTTCAGACCAGTGCTGTTGTCACTGAAGTCTGTGACAAGTCTTCTGTTTACTCCATTGGACAAAAACTATATATAATGTCAGATACATGATACATAGGAATCATTTCCCCCTATGTATTCATTTCCCTCCCATACTACCTTTTCCGTCTCCTTTCAGCCCCTCCACAAAACCAAAGTTCCTCTTTCTAATCATCAACAGTAGCAGACAAGGCAGCAATGGGAAAGATGCAGGTGTATTTACCACAATGCTTCCTCTACTTGCCACTTCACTGATTGTGGCTGTCCTCCTAGAAGGTATCCTTCACACCATTTTGCTTGCCAGGGCATTGTCTCTCAAGATTGTCTTTAGCCATTTGAAGTAAAAATGAATATTTATTTTTATTAGTATCAATTCTTCTTATCAAGAACCATCAGACTATAAAACAACTGTTAAAATAAAAAAAAAAGCATAGTGAGTCAACACTCTATACAGGAGCCTATATCTAATCAGAAATTAAATATACTGGAGTTGTAGAGCACAGAACTTAATTCATAGTAGCTATCACACTGTTCAAGATGGAGGTTCCAAAGTCCATCCTTCTGTCAATCCCTGGACATTTTAATCACACATATGATTCACCTGTATCTATATTGTTAATATAGTGAGTACAGAGTTATGATTCATATAAGGTTGTGATGTTTGCAGTGTTTTGTCTTTTTTCACAAAAACATAAGAGGGTGAGTCTCAGACTGCAAAATCTTGCATACAAATCAACTTCCTTTCAAATTACAGTTTGAGATTACAGTTTGTTCTCTTATTTGCTTGTGCTCTTATTGCAAGAGAGATGGATGCTTCAGGAACAAGAAGACCTGTGGCAGCAAACCCCCTTCATTTAAATTTGAATTTCTTCTGTTACTGATCATGCCAGAAAGAAGGTAGAAAAAGAGAGGGTCAAAACACTCCTCTAGCAAAACTTCCCTCTGAAAAGTGAACTGGCTGTTCACAGGCTACTGCAGTCTCCTGGAAACTTTCATCTCTAATGCTCATATTCTTAAATTATCATTATGTTCTAGATTTGTTCAGATGCTTAAGTACTTAGCTGGAATTTGAGTTGTGACACAGTCATTTAAGGTATCTCTTCCTAGGGCAGTGCCACAATACCTGTATGTAAAAATAACACTTTCTGGAATAACTATAGTTAATTATTTGATACCAATTAGAACAAGTGATCTAAGTTTCTTGCCTCTCTAGAAGTTTAGTTTTTTACTTCAAGGCAAGCTGTTCTGCATCAATGTGTTGACCACTTGTATTCAGGGTCAGGCTCATTTTTATATATATTGGATAATTTATAATTCTCAGTTGCAGATGATTACTTCTACCTGGTCTAGCCTAAGATTCTTTGCTAATATTTCCTACTTTCTATCTTAGACAGTAACAGTTGCCATATATTTTATTTGGAACCTTATTTGCTGATATGACAGGTTAACTGAAAGTTAGACTGTTCAGTGCTCAGTTTCCGTTTAAAATTTGCCTACTGTGGTTGTTTATACTATAGACTTATTGAGTAAATTACTTATTTTATTTTGTGCTTATTTGGGCTGCTTCCACACAAATTCTACTGTTGCTTTTTAATGTTAAGTGTTTATTAATTAGTTGGATTGTAAACACACTTTTCTATTTGCCCTTTAAGGAGGGCAGTATGTGGTCCTACACTACTTCCTTTCTGTCACTGTTTTTCCCCACTCCAGAAATGGTATCTATATTAATCTTTTCAAAATGATAACATTTATTTCAGGTTTTACAATTGACTGTGCATCCCTTAAGATGAATATATAATAATTTGTGAATCACTATGTCTGTGAGATTTATCATCTTTACTTGATGGGTAACATTGATTTTATTTGTCTTTTATTATTCTGCACAGGATAGTAGTCATTTTGTCATTCTGTGTCAATAGCAAAATAATTAGTTATAACAAGGCTGTGTTAGTGACATTGTCTCTCACCTTGTCAATGACGGGTAGTTCAGAATGAGATTATAAACTTCCAAGAACAATAGTTAAAATAGTTTGGCAGAGATTTAGTGTGTTGGTTTGTTTCAGTCCTAATGCCTTAAGACTGTGAGGAGAAGCTTTCCGGAATATTGTTAATCAGTGTTCAAGATTAACAATATAGTCAGTCAATGAGTAGTCACAGGTGAATTAGATTGCCTGTTCAAACTGCAAAAAAATGTAACCTTGAAGCTCATGATAAAAATTGTCATGGAAAATTAGTTCAAAAGAAAATACATTAAAAATGAGACTGAATGGCTTGCACAGTCCTCTTATGATTTTCCAGCTATCACAGTATTAAAGTCACTGAGGAAAAATATCTTACATTATGAGATAATTCTAGACATGTTTCAAATCCCTTGTTTAAGCTGTGTTTGTTTGTCCAAAAGATAATATTTCATCACAGTCTTGCTTTGGAAAGTTTTGTTGAAGAACATTATATTGATGTTTATGAAATCATGGGAGATAGGTACAAACAGCAGTTTATTTCTGTGGGATGGTGATACAGAAAGATCAAAGGTGACTGCACATACTGTTTGTGTGTTAAAAAAGTGGTTCTTAAAAATCTTGACTTATCAGCTGCTATTCATTTATGAAAATCTGAAAGTATGTAGAAAGCTGCTAATTTTCAAATTTTTCCTTTCTGCACCGCATTTCATGGATTAATTACGCACAAAGCAGTATGGGTGACAAAAGAGATATATAATCTTCCTACCAACCTTTAGCTCACTTTTCAGTAGAATGAAAATGTCCTAATGACTCTGTGGTTTTCACTACATCAGAAAATTATATATGATACCTCAAAGCCTAGGCAATGAAAATTAATTGTACAAGAGCCATGTTTTCACATATCTGTAGTTCAAATGTTCCAGAGAAGTATTCGTACCACAGCACGATTTTCTAGTCACTTCTAACTGAAGCTTTATTCAAAAATAGGTCTCTTTAAGGGACCAAAATGAAGAATGACTAAGGCCCTTTTAAGTATGAGCTGTCAGTCAAAACCTGTAGCAGCAACAGCAAAGTGATTTTGTGATCAGAGTAGCACTGTGAGCTGCTTCATATGAGTTATGCACAGATCAGTGCAGTCAATAGTGTGCCCACAAACTTTGACTCACCTCTACTGTGGTGCTATCGTCTTCAGCTGTAGAAGTTCACAGGGACAAATATCTCCAAATTTTCCCGTGTTTCACGTGAGGTTATATTAAATATGGCTTTGTAGTTATATTTGTAAGTAACATCTTGGAAAAAATGTTTTAATTTCTTTCCACTTCACCTGTAAATCTGCTGGCGAATGACAGAAGAATTGAAGAGTTGCCTACAGTGAGGACAGAATGAAAAATTTAATAAAATAATGTTCAGGTTGACTATTTTCCTCTAATTGTCATGGGGTTTCCACCATAAATCTCTCGTTCTCCTCTCCATAAATTTTGTTCCCTATTTATGAAACTTATGGACATTTTCCTTCAGTTTTTTGAGTTGCATCTCTGTAACGATGATCCATAAGCTGATGGAGACAATATGTACTTCTAGTCTCTGCTTGCTATGTGAATTACAACAATTTGAATATTGTTTTTCTTGGGAAGAAGAAAAATTGTGTGACTAGTTAATATTTATACTGTACTGAATTCTCTGCTGCTTACTAGTTTTCATACACCAGTTACCCTAGGCTGCACTTGTTTAGAACTAAAAAAAAAATTAATAGGCTTTTTGTTCAATATCTGCAACAGTTATAAAAACCAAAGCATGCAAAAAAATTAGTGAAATAATTTTAGCTTTATTTATGTTTTTCATGCTTAAACTAGTTTCTGTTCTTTGTTACTGAACTCTTCCATAAAGATTGATGAAATTTTTTAGCAACATGCATTAATCTGTGATTGTTCAGTACTCTTGCAATTTAGCAAGCTTCTACATACTACATCTAAATAATGTGATTATGTATACAGAATATTCTCTGAAGAAAATAGGACCACAGTCATTTAAAGAAAAGCCCACAGATTTACTCTTTCTTCCTCAATGCTTCTTTCCTTAGTATAAGCAGGAAACTCTATAGGGAGAAAGAGGGTTGAAATGTCAGTGTTTCATAGACAGAGAAATATTTGCAGAAATTATTAAATTCTATGCTATAATTTCTTAGCAATTATAATCTACTATGCATTAGCTGATTAGCAATTATTTGGCTTTCTTAATTTGATCACAGAGAGATGTTTTGCCCCTACATATATTGAAATTTACTATGCTAATTCCAGGCCAGCTCTCACGCTTTTACATTTATTAAGAACATCTGGCAACCTGTTCTCTTGAGTTACGGCAACCCTCATTTGTGGTAACCTAAAAATTTTATAAGGAAGCTTGTAACTTTGTCTTTGAAGTCACCACTGAAACATAAAATAGAATCCTACTACTGAGAATGTAATTAGCTGTGATTAGACACCTCTATTTTTTTTCCTTAAGATGTTTTTTCATAAAGCTGTAGTTTGTTCGGGCCTCCTTTACTGAGGTTTTGGAGGTTTATCTTTTTTTATCTTAAAGTAATGCCATATGTGACACCATCTATTATCTGACAAATGTGAAGATAAAATGTCGATGTCTTATCTCCCTTTTCCTTATTCCTTATTATTTCTTGTTCTTTGAAAGGTGGAAATGAGGTAGATTCCATGATTTTTGGTGAATTCCTGTGACCTATGTATCACCTCATGTTCTATTTAATTAGATTTTTCTCTTTATTCTGAACAGACTGTTTTAGTTTCAGATCATACTGACCAGTGTATAATTCCCCAGATTCATATTAAAAAAAAAAGAGATGGTGCATTTGCTCTTTTTCTGATCTATTAGGACTTAATCTGTCACTGAGTTCTCAAAGATAATCATGTTTTTGTATTTGCTTTGTCCAGTTTCTTAAATTCTGTAGGAAATTTCAACAAAATATATTTATTTAATTCTTAGATCATCTAAATTGGTCCTGACACTGCACTCCAATTGCTTGTACTTTAACTGTTGACTTATATTTTCATTTTCTTTCCTGAAAATTCAAGTGAAAATATTTTTTTACGTAACCTATATTGTTTTTTAAATACAAACTTATGGCATGTTATCTGATGTCTGCAACCATTTACCTATTCTAAGAAGTTAGTACTTACAAGCTTTGAAAGTGTCACAAAATATAAACAATTCAATTTCTTACAAAAATCTGTTTTTTAATAGAATTTTTCTTTAATACAATTATACTTGAGATTCACAAGATCAGAATGAGAAAGGTAAAATGCAAGACTAATTTCATAGAGTCATATCATAGAATGGTTGAGCTGGCATTTGTCCTCACAAGCTAACAACAAAAGAATAGCTCCCAGACAAGAAAGTTGCCATATAGTCTAAATCTCAAGCTATGGAATGAAATAAGCAATGACTCTTGCTCTCACCAAGTAATTCTGCTATGGGAGCTTCACTTGAAGTGAGTAAGCCCCACACACCATTCAGCATTGACACAATCAATACAACAGGAATATCTATACAATAGGAATGGTTGTTCCTACTTAAAACTTGTAGCCATTCCCAGTGCCATGATCAGCTCAGCTCAGTTTACTAATAAGTTTATAAACACTCACTGACATATATATATAATGCAACTGACAAATAACTCAGGTTTGGAAGCTGTAAAGCTTTAGTTTGTTGTTGTTTGCTTGGTTGTTTGGTTTTGTTTCATTTTTCTTTGCTGTTTTAGTATTTATTTTATTTGAATCCATACCTTTAATGGAATTCAATGGCTTGAGTTGGATCCTATTTGAAGATATAAAGCTACAGTCCTCAACCCAATGCCAAGTGCCAGTCATTATCACTGCATCAGTTAAAATTGTAATTTAGTTTCTGAAGTGCCATTCTTGTGTTCCAGGAATTCTACTATTGTAATTTTTGACATTTTATATCATCATCTAATTTCAGAATGTTCAACTGATTCAAATGTAGTTATTTACTGAATTTGATGTATCTTCTGATGTATGAAGAAACCACTAAAAAATCCAAAAAGACACCTATTTCCTGTATATAATTATCAACTTTATTTCTGTCTTATTTTGAAATATAGCTCAGTCTTCTGTTAAGACCATTACTTTCTCATTGGTACTTCTGGTTCAGTTATGTAATACTCTAAGGAGGAAATGACAGTGAGATAATACACACTTGCACGATTTTTTCTTCTATAGGATGCCTTTATATAAGCATAAGCTCTGAAGTTGGAGTCTGAATGTCTTCCTAATTATGAAGCTCATACTAACATCTTAAGAACTGTAGAGTTGTTAAATAAAACTTATAGTAATTAGTGAGTTACAGTTTTAGTTTTTTCTCCTTTCTTTCAGTGATAGAAGGTCATTATATATGTTCAAGATGACAATGAAAATACCTTATACAAGACAAAAAATTACCTTTATCCCAGTCCAAACAGGGGTAAGTTCCCAGCTGTCCACATAACAACACCACCCCTCCTCCCTCACCCCCCTCACCCTCCCCCCCCCCCCCCGAATATGTATATTTCTTAGTCTCAGTAAGTTTTCAATAATGGCCAAGAGCATAATAATAGTGATAAATTAGGTCGGTCTATGACTGAATCAAATGCAGGAGTTCTCACGGCATTGGACAGAACTGCAGCTGGTTAAGGTCAGTACTTTGCCACCTTTAAAATGAAACCCTTGCCACATATGGATTAGTAACAAAACAAATTTAGAGAGTTAGTATGTACTTAGTCATGTACCTCTACAACATATTGGAAATATGTCATTTGTTACATACTCAATGTCTAAAAATTTATCATGCTTACTACATACTACCCGCACATTTGTGCTCATCTGAGCTGAACATGAGTTTTTAATCTGTTAACCCATAGGTGAGGATATCTTGGGCTATTTTTTGTTTAAAATTTTTGTCTCCTAAAAAGAGGTATTATTCAGCTCTCAGGCACACCAGGCTGTTCCCAGACAAATTTTTATTTCCCCTAAATAGTGCAGAGATCATTGGGTCAAAAGCCACTTTAGGAAAAGCTATGTCATGTCAGGCTAGGAGGGAAATGAAAAGACACTTCTCAATACATTTTCAGACTCCTGGAATGAGTGGGTGAAGGACTTCCTGTGAGATGTCAGTATTTAGACATCACTTATTTTCTCATGGTTTTTTTCCTTCCAGTCTTTTCTCCATTCCCTGACTTGATTCCTCATTTTTTGCTTGCACTAATTTTAGCTGTATCACCCACAAAAATAAATAAAAAACCTATACAGTTTTCTTAACATTGTTTAGTTTTCAAAGTCAATCAAGGAGAATGTCAAGCATCTAGATGTACATAATACGCACTGAAAAAAATGAGCTGTTTTGTACTGATATTACTGCTTTAGTTATTCATGATACTTCATGGTTATTTTAACATTTTTGAACATCATGTATCAGATGATGTAGCTGCCTTTCCTTGTTTGCATAGGGAGAATGGAATTTTATGGGAAGAGGCTTTGACTCATTTTCTCAAAGTCAAAAGCACAAAAACCATAATTTGTTTAAATTCCAGTTCAGAGAAAACAGAGGTTTACATGTGAAAAGTCCACTGTTCATTATGCTAGAAAAGATGTCATTTAAAGGAGGTGGTTAATCTTCAAGGTAAAGTTTTACGCAAGTAGCGGTAAAAGCTTTCAAACTGTTTCCAAGAACAAGGAGAAAAAGACCCCTAGCAGACAGCAATTATTTCAGTAATTGTACAGGGAATCCTGTACTTACAACAGGTTATGCTTTTGGGCAGTAGCAATAGAATTTGGAGCAGAGTGTCAGGAAAACAGATTTGCTAGACACCACCCCTAGCAACTTCTGCACCTGTCTTGTGATCATAATCTCAGTAGATTATTAATATTTAATGCAACTAGTTAGTTTATTTACATCAGAGTAGCTAGTGCTTTAGCTGTTGCTTAACAGCTTAACAGCTAAGATGCTGAATATTTAAAATGCACAGTAGAAATCTCAGAACTTTTTTTGTGGAACCTGAAGTTTTTTTCTGTCTGAGTTTATGTTGCTTTCACTGGTTCACTGTCCTACTTACAATTCTACATTTCCTAGAGTACAGTTTAAAGAATGTTTAAGAGAAAAAGAGTGCTTTCCTAGTCCAGGGTTACCACTTCATAAGTAGAAGTAACTGTCAAACCACTTTTTGATTACATTAACAATTGTTTTTACAATACTTCCTCCTTATTGCCTTCTAAGAAATGACAGATGCTCACCCAGCCTTGCATTTAGATTGTCTGCACAGTTCAAACCACTATCTTATTCATGAGAATGTCAGCCCTCCTTCTGGCTTTAAAAAACTGAGCAGCACTATGAATAAGCAAAACAGTACAGTATCTTTTTTTCTTTATAAATTCCTTCTGGGTTCTAGTTTTCTTAATCTTTCAGTCAAATTTATTTTAGTAGTCCCAGAGTTCTAATTCAGGCAACAAAGAAGCAGGTAAGACATTTGGATAGACTTTCTCTGACATTATAGTATACCGCAGAAGTAGCCTGAGGGCCACGCTCAAGTCAAATACCTGTAGATACAATTCACTTGCTTCAGGATCTTCTTTCTCTGGGATGACCCACTATACATATACAGGTCCAATTGATCAAGTACAGATTGATGTTCAAAGAACACATAGGATAACTAAATGTCCAGGCTGGAAGGTTTTTTTTACCGGTTGCATGTGGTTGTCAGAATAGAATGTTGCTTATGTCTTTCCATGAAAATACAAGTCCAGGCTGCCTCAAATGAAGTGTGCATTGGTGGAGCCAGAGCTGCAGCGTGCTCTGGATGTTGGTTATCTTGCAGACTCTGATGTCACCAGTTTTATCGTTAAGGCTGTGATTATTTAAACTGAATGCACTCATTTGAGCTTAATTTCTCTATCACAGCTCTCTCAGGGATGATGTTTAAACTTAATGTAAGTCTGAAATGGAGATTTGGAGGGCTTCCACACTTGCTCCCAGTTGTGCATTTTATTAAATGGTGACTGCAATGAATTCAACATGCCAAAAAACTAGTGGGACTACTTTGTATGATTTCAGTGTTCGTCTCATACTGTTGGAGAAAAGAAAGCTGGAGCAGTACAGTTTGCTTTATGTGCTATTTATATTTCAAATACTAGTAGTGATCTATTTTTTTATTCTAACAAAGCACAGTTTCAATTTTAAAAATCCGTTTTCATTGAACCTTAAGGGCTTTGTATGGAAAAATCTATGTTTGTCAGACTTTGCCTGCACAGGAAGAGGCCTGCTGAAGATCCTAGGAAGACCTGGATCTCTTTTGCCAAGACAGTCATGAAAGTAGCAATGTCATCTGTCTTCAATCTTGATTTTTTATGAGTACTTGTCTTCAGAACAATAAAGTTGTCTGTTTTAACAGACCTCTTTTCTGCATTATTCAACATAGATTACTTACCTGAGATCACTCATCTGATAGAATATTCATGAGATAGTCACTTTATTTGAAGAATTTATTCAATTATTCTAACAAAAAACATTCTTAAGAATTCTTACGTATAATCAAAATAGGTAATTCTAAAACAACCTCTGGCTGACACGCTGACAATTGTTTCTTCTTCCAGTTCTACTGCAAGATGCAATCTGGCAACATAAACTCATTTCAGCTGTGATACAGCAGGAAGTAACAAGAAGTAAAGAAAGTAATCTTGAACAGTTCCCAGCATACTTTTCCATATTTGACAGACTAGTAAGTTAAATTACTCACTCTAGTAGTGCTAAACCATAATCTGTCATATAAATTACTGTTCAATTACAGCTGTCCATTACTCCTTACACAAGTACACTTAAAAAGTGAGAATATATCCACTTTCTAGGTACCTAGAAGACAAAATCACGTTTGTTTTGGTTTTCTATTACCAAGACTCCTGTAGAACTTGATGAGAAAAATCTTTTCTCCATTTTCCACTGGTTACAGTCTTCTCCTCAATCAATGGTAACAGTTTGTTGCACCATTTCAAGGAAACTCTCAACTTCAATCTGATTCCCATGTTCCATCAAAGAACTACACTATTTCCCAAGGGAGGGCTGCTATGTTTTTCCTCCTATAGAAATAATTTATCCCAAAATCAAATCAAATTTCTATAGTGCAGAGAAGTTTCACTTTAGGGCTGTCAACTAATAGCTAAGATGTTATGCTTGTTCCTTATTCCTAAAACATATTCTTAATTTTAAGGCAAATACCTCGCAATGGGGTTTTTGAAGATGTGTCCCTTAATACTAGTAAAAATAAAACCTTTTTTCTCTTACAGTATTTATAACTGGCAGTTTAAGTAGTGAGCTTCATGTGCTTAATTTCCACCGTGCTGGAAGAGGTCCTTCTGAATAAGCATCTGCTAAAACATTTTCTATCAAGAAGAAAGGAAGAGGTCTGTTCCAGCCAATTATTTCCCCATCCCTCTTATTTTGATCATCTCCAGAATCATATGGAAGCCATCACCGTTAGAAAGTTAAAATCGTATTTGTACCAGACAAACTGACTCCGAATATGGATTTTATTTTGGACACCACTACATGCTCAGTATAATAAGCCATTTCTTATATTTAAATTGCAAGCATTTCTGTGGTAATTAAAATGCAACATACTCTCTGTCAGATGTCTGCCTCACTTGGGTTGTTTTCAGGACAACAGTTGTCTAAGAACCTCTTGGTTCAGTGTGAAAAAGTCAAGAAAGTTTAAGTTTGTTTTACTGTATTTGCAAGTTTTATTTAGCTAAAGCACAGGGCAACAGAAAGTTCAATACAATGTGCAATGACTAATAACAAGGGCATATCACTCCTTGAAACCCCTGGTGTGGCAACATATACAATGTTGTGGTAACATATCAACAGGACAGGAAGGAAATTATTGTTGGTCTTTTTAGGAAACACTAAATTCACTTAGAGGTCTTTTACTGGTCAGAGCATGAAAAAACAGAAACAAAAGCTTTTAAGAGGCTGCTCATTTAACATCTCAGTAGAGCAAGATTCTGAATATAAATCTTTAGGTAATTTCACAGCTATATCTGTGAATGTTTGATTTTTCCCAAGGCAATTGGATTTATTTTGCAGCAATCCCAGACTGGTAATAGCATTTAATAGTTCACTTTTGTTTCAAATATATTCCAAGATTTTTTTTCGCTCTGCGGGAAGTGATAGAAACCTATGAGGAAGGTAGTAGCTAGAACAATTCTTGGTTTTAACTCAAGTTTCATGACTGACTCATTGTCTGGCTTTGGTGAAGATGAAGTTAATATTTCAGACAGTTCAAATGCTAACACAATAAAATGGAGGATCACAAATCCTCAGCTGAAATGTCATTTCTATGTTAATCAATTACAGCCAAGCAGAGAAATCAGCTGGGCTCAAAGAGCTCAAACCTAAATCAATAGCAAGCAGCAATACTTTGTTGTTAGTATTAAAAATTTCTGAAATGACTTTGAGATAGAATACTCTGGGCAGAATTATTAAAAGCTAGAAATTTATAGATAATCAACAGCAAAAATATGCTAATTGCTTCTTAATTGAAAATTATTTTGTCTCACTTAAAATTCAATTATATAACTATGGAAATGGAAATTGAAAAATTAGTATTAAAAGCTTCATAATATTGAGTTTAGAAAAATTAAAATGTTGACCAAAAGTAATTTAAAATCAGAGGAGTTTGAAGGGATGTAGCCAAGTAGGACAATGTTAGTGCAGGTTTCCTGTTTCCTACCCGCGCTAGAGGAAAAATGAAGATGGGAAAGTAAAGGAAAAGGCTATTAAATATCCCACAATTGTTTATACTGAATAATTTTAGTAGTGTTACTTATAGAATTATTAGAAATTGACCCAACTGCTGCCCTTTTAAACTAAGTTAGTGTCAGGCTAATCTTCTGCTTCATTAGCACTGAGCAAGGCCAAGGTTTCAACAGTGTTTGGAATACTTTTCTCAGTCTGAAGGGTGCAAACACAGAAAGTCTAATATTTCCCCTGAACTGTTGGATGGTAAGTAAGGGACAAGGAAGTATATGTTGGGAATTAATTAGATTGGCAGGCTCTCAGAAGATAACCCTTTTGCAGTGCATGATGAATTTTGTGTCCGGGCAGTGTTCTCCATCTGTTCAATGTACATACACTTGGATAGTGAACCTTTTAAGACTTTATGTATATGTAGTTGAGAGGCAGATTTATTTTGCAGATGGTGTATAGCAGATCTTAGGGGTAGTTGAACTGCATTAATAGTTAAGATTTATTTCCTTTGTGATCCTACTTTCCAGGAAAGAAAAATAAAAAAGCTTTGGATCCTTGACAGGATTTTAGAACAAAATAAGTTTGCTTCCCCTTCCCCATTGCAAACAACACTACTCTTTTCAAGATATTCTTCCTATCTAAGTTTCTGACTTGTGATCTCAGTTTTTTGTAAGAAGAAATTGTACTCAGTGGTCAGTCCAAACTTTTACTTTGTAATCATCCAGCAGAAATCCAGCAGAATCTCTTTTAGAAAAGGTGTTAAGTTCTCTGATCACTCCGGTGCTTCAACTGAATAGTGAAAATGGAGACTTCTAGCTTCTGGAACTATATCAACTACTCTTAAAATGTAGTATTTAGAGCCACAGCTATGTGAGCTTGTTGAAAATATTGGATTTGTATTAATTTCACAAAGAACAAAATTTAAAGCGAAATACAAGACTAAATCAACAAGGAGGAGAAGGAAGGAAACAATCTAAATGAAAAGTATTTCTTTTATTTCAGTATCAGAAACATTATTTATTTTCTCATATCCTGACACCATCATACAAGTCAAAGCTTTCCTTCCCAGTTCACAGAAGAACAATGGGAACAGAAAGAAATACATAATGCAGAAAAAGCAATTCAGAAATATAATTCAGTCACATGCTACAACTACTGCATATAAAGGGGGATCCATACAAACTTTTGTACAGAAAAGAACTTCAAGCAAATTTTGTTGAGAACAAATATATAAACTAATTAGAAACAGAAACATTGGGCATTCACGCGACTACATTGGCTGCATTATTCACTCTAGAGACCCTACGGACTTTGCTTTTAGGGCACATTTGCAATAGCTTTTTTTTTTTTTAAACTTGGGTATCCATGAAAGCTGGCACAGTTTTGAAAGAACCCACAAGAAAAAATCAAAGTACATTCTACATTATCTTTTCATGCTTTGTCTCTCAATTTAGTTCAAATTAACTTTTATTTTAGCTTTTGTTTGTGCTCAGAAGTACCAGCCAAATTATGCCTAATGTTTTCCAAAGATAATTTTCCTCTCCTCTTATACTGTGAACTACTAATTGTAACTATTGCAGTTCCCAACTGTTATTTTGATCTCGAATTGCTGAGGATTTTGTGGTTCTGAAGTGCAAAAACTCCTGGGATGGCAGCAGTTGCAACTTCTAATTTCATCTAGAACAAGAAAGAAAACAACAGGTTTGCCATAATGCATTGAATTAATAGGCTTGTTTTTTCCATTTTTATATTCCACTGATCCAAACTGCTGTAGTTTTTTCAGGTATCTAAGTCAAATGTCACAGATAACATTGTTGTCAAATCATGCTTAATTTTCAACTTGCTTTTAAAAGAAAGAAGTACATGAGCTTAAAACTGTTCACTATTATGTTTCAGTAATTCTGGAAAAAGACACATTTCAATAAAGAGTATGGATATTGTATGCATTATACACGACAACCCATGTATGTTTTTGGCTATAAACAGAATTAGTCCTACCGTATATTATCAAAGGAAAAATAAGCATGGTTGAAAAATGAATTTGCATCTCAACCTCGAGTTTCCTAGTCATGCACATTTAATTATTTTAATTTACAATATATGAATTTTTATTTATTTTACATTTTAATTTATTTATATAAAAATCCAGGACAGAAATTTATTTTGGCAGACTTACATGAAAGAGTAATCCAGCAATGTTTCTTTTTGATGGCATCATTACATCCGATATACAGACTATACATATCCATAACTACTAAAGTACCCTGGAATATGTATTCTGTCATTGAATAAATGCAGTTGTATTCCCAAGTTTCAGGTACCTATCAGATGCTGAAGCAAATATAAACACTTGGAACAGCCAATAACATTTTGTGATTGCATCTGTAAAGTCAAAATGTAGAATGGTACAAACTTAATTTAAACACACGTTTGTAAATTCTGTAGGAGACACTCAGATCTCAACTTTAACACTATCCATCCAACATAATTCCATTGTCTTCTGTTGGATTTCCTCCAAAGAAACTGAGAACAGAGTTTGGCTGGATGATTTTGTATGATAGTCCTGGCAGTATTTATCTCCCCTGATGCTTACTGCTGGCTTCTGCAGCACTTCAGAAATTCTTACAAAGTCTTTAGGAGGGTAATAAATATGGAGTCCTCACCAATTTTGTAAAGACTGGTATGCTATGGGAAACAGAACTGTCCAGTCTTTTCTTGCCCTAGGCCATAGATGCATTTGTCATATGAGTACTGAAGAGTTACATTTTTACTTTGGTCTATTCTGAAAGTTCATTCACTTGCTGGTGACAATCTGTAATAACCAGTAAGGAGCAATGATGCTAGTTAGGCATATTCCCTTAAGGTTTAACCTGATGAAAATAATGTGCATGTGTCTTAATTCCTTCCTCCTTTTCCATTTCCCTTCAAAATGGAAAACAACATTCATTTGAACAAGATGCACTCTTTCCTACAGAATCTTAATAATTTCACTTAACAGCCCAACTGAATATGTGGTCTGATGTTATTTGCATAATTAGAAATATATTCTTTGGCATTTTGCAAGCAATTCAGCAATGTCATTGTCAAAGTCTTCATCAATTAGTTTACCCAATCAATTTCTTCCTATTAGTAGTCAAATAGCCAATCACTAATAGAACATGGTTCAAATTTATTAAAGAATAATATCCTTATCAGCTATGCTGCAATTAACTTTCACATTTCCTGCCACCACTTAATTTCTATGGATTCCTGTGATCCTGTTTTTTGCTGTTTAGTTCATGAGATGAATCCTGAAAAGGGCTGTAGAAATGAGTGTTACACTTGAAAATAGGAATTGAAATGTGTGATTGCATACCATGAAATCCATGAATATTATGAGAAAAGTGTTCTTGACAGATAAATAAAACAAAAAATATATGAAAGATATACATAAACAAAAAATATATGAAGAACAAATTGTGCAAGGAAAATAACAGGATACTAAGAGATGATGTTTCACTGAAAGACGAGTGAACATGACAGAGGATCAAAAAGAGGTATATCTGTCTACATGGAAACTTGACTAGAAACTGTGACTAGAAGTATTATCTAAAACAAAGAAAAAAAACAAACCAAATCAAACAAAAAGCCAAGCAAATCCTCATTCCTTGAAAACATTTTTCTGTTAGGTTGAGATCAGCATTATGCCAGCATGCTATGTAGAGCAGAGAAGGTTTACAACCATCTGACAAAACAGTAATGAACAGGAAATTGTCTGTACTTATTGTACACTCACAGGGCTCAGCACAGGGCTGAGGTTTATGCTTTTTAACAGAGTGAGCCATCTTGAATTGCCATCTTAGAATTCTTTTAAGAAATTTTTCTTCAGTGTGATGTCATATATGTTCTATAACAGATGAGCTTAAATCTGTGCCAAAAAGAAGACAAGTAATCTGATTTCTTACTCCAGCTTACTTTAAACCACTTTTTTTTCTAAACTTCTGGTAGATGACAATTAGTGAGCTAAAACATACCAGAGACTGGAGTGCTAAACCATTGTAAAAGTCTGAATGAAGTCTTAAAAATAAAAGCATATATTCCAAAACAAGCAAGCAAACAAAAATGCTGTAAGTAGTAAGAGACCACTTAAAATTTCATCTTACTTTGGTCACAAAATTAAAATGGCCATGGCAATAAAAATTGTTCCTGGAATTCCTCCCTCCCCTCACCCATCTCCCCCCAAAAGAAATCTAACTGATCAGTTAAAAAGGCTGAGAATCACTGTTTTGACAACTAAGTTGCTATATATAGAGAAGGAAGCTGCTTCTCATTTTATCAGCATGCAAACAGTATTGCACAAATGTCATTAAACAAATCAGTTATTTGGCTAACATACGTTTAATGAACAAGCAATTGTCTGTATCCATCCAGGTGGATGTTCTCAAGACAGTGTGAGACATCCTGGGTTCTATATCTGGTGAATAACTTTGAATTTTTGAATTTTTCTTTTTTAACATTTCTGGTGTTGTCAGTATGCATTTATGTTCTCTGGAGCATGCCTGCTGCATTAGACCTCACAGGGGATTTATGTGCCCATTTTTCTAATCTCTTTTGCACTTGCTTGAGACTATTCGGAACATGCACAAATATTGTGCTTGGGCAGCTTGCTGTACTGCCAGCACAGAGGAGTTCAGTGGTCAGTGAAGGAATTACCTAACTAGTTCAGGCATTCCCTGACGGAGGTGGTTTGTTTTGGTTAAATCTCAAGAAAGGGTTATAAAGTCTGTCTATGTCTTCTTGTTCCAGGCACAATCCTGACATTTCAGTGAGATATATGTTGTTTCCACCGATGGAACAGCATACTGCACCTCGGAATCCTAACCTTTTACACTGCTGGAATACAGATGTGAGTGTCAATCCAAGTCTCCCTTTCCCTTTTTTTCCTCAACTCTCCACAGATATAAAAGAAAAAATATGTTAGGAGTGTAATCCAAAACTTCATAATTCCTTCTACTTACACCAAACTTAATGCTCTACTGTTCTTTCAAAAGAAGATACCTTTTAATTAAGGAATGACTGAATATCTGATTTTTGATGTGATTTTTGCTAGTGTAATCAGTATTTTTATTTATAACTATTTTTTTTTCCAAAAAAACTTGTATTCTTGAATATGAATTTATATAAAAAATCTTACAGGATTTATAAGATCTGTCCAGTCACAAGTGGTGCTCCTCAGGTATCAATATTTGGGCCAATTGTCTTGGATATCTTTATCAATGACATGGCCACTCAGTAAGTTTGCAGATGGCACCAAGTTGGGAGGCAGTGTTGATCTGCCTGAGGGTAGCAAAGCTCTGCAGAGGGGCCCAGACAGGCTGGATTGACGGGCTGAGGCCAATTGGATGAGATTCAACAAGGCCCACTGCCAGATTCTGCACAAGGGTCACAACTCCAGGCACTGAGGAAGAAGCTTGGGGAAGAGTGTCTGGAAAGACACTTTGTTTGTTGACAGCTGGATAAATATGAGACAGCAGTGTGTCCAGGTGGCCAAGAAGGCCAACAGCAACCTGGCTTGAATTGGAAATCATGTGTCTGGCAGGACTAGGGCAGTGATTGCACTGCTGTTCTCGTCACTGATGAGTCCGCACCTTGGATAATATATTCAGTTTTGGATCCCTTACTGCAAGAAAGACATCCAGGTACCAGAGTGAGGCCAGAGAAGGGCAACAAAGTTGATGAAGTGTCAAGAGTACAACTCCTATGAGGAGTGTCTGAGGTAACTGGGCTTGTTCAGTCCCAAGAAAAAGAGGCTGAGGGGAGATATTGCTCTTTGAAAGTATTTGAAAGGAGGTTGTAGCAAGGTGTGATGTTCTCTTCTCCCATGTAACAAGTGATAGACCAAAAGGAAATGTTCTCAAGTTGTGCCAAGGGAGGTTTATATTGTGTATGAGGAAAAATTTCTTCACTGGAAAGATTGACAGGCACTGGACCACATTGCCCAGGGAAGCAGTGGAGTCACCATCCATGGAGATATTTAACAGATGTGTAGATAAGGTACTTATAGACATGGTTTAGATGTGGACTTGGCACTGTGCTTAGTTGAGCTTGTTGATCTTAAAGTTCTTTTCCAAACAAAAGGATTCTATTATGATCTTGAAGGTCTTTTCCAGTCTGAGCAATTCTATGATTCTGTGACACTAATTCTATGAAATTTAAGATTCTGAGATAGAATGAAGGTGGGAAATCATATTTAAAGTATGTGATCTTGAAGGCTATTGGGCTGAGGGATTCCCTTCTTTGTTAATGCAACTTGTGCTTCATCAGAATTACAAGTTTGGTTTTCAACAACGGTACACAAACAGGCTTGCAAAATACAAAAGAGTTTTTGAGATAGGATCCCTGTTGCTTTAACTATTCAAAAATCTACATACATAATTTTATAAAAAGAAGAAAAGAATGTGCAGCCAAAACCCAAAGTCCTGCTACTGTAAATGCTAAGAATAATACTACTCAGTGAAAAAAACCACAAAAACAAAAAAACAAGAAAACCCCAACTCATCCAAATCATTAACTTTTCAAATCTCAATTTAACATCTGGAGAGATCTCTTGCTTCTGCTTACTGATGTGAGCATAAACTATTCATTGCGCTGGAACAAAAAAAGATTCCATCTAAACTTGCTGTTATAGCATGTTATGCAATGCTTTTAGTAATTACTTATGTGTGTCAGTAAACGCATCCTTAGCAACCAAATACCTTTTGTTATTTTTCAGTCCTTGAGTTCTGGAGGGGATTCTTTGAGAAGAAGGTTGCAGTGTACCAAAAGACAGTGTTGTCCCCAAGGGAGTATAACGCTGGCTCAAAATATATATGTTGTACTGCATTTTTCTGCCTTTCATGAGACATCAAATGTACAATCACAACAGACCTACATTTCTAGAACAGTATTTTATTGTCAGTTTTCTATTTAGAAGTAGAAAATAATCGTACATATAATTATACTTAAACTGTTTTGTTGACTATACTTAAGGAGAAAAACCTTTGATTTAAATAATTCTGTTTATTTTGACTCTTCACTTAGAACCTGATTAAAAGAAACTTAGAAGTGTGCACATGTATATAAATACTTATATCTATATATTTCTGCTACTAATTCCCTACTAATTTCAAAATTACAGTGTAAAGATATGCAGAAGTTACTGCATCTTATTCCATGACTTTATTGCTTGGATAGAATCATATTCCTTATTGCTTTTTATTTTGAAAACTCAGTTGATAAGACCCCTAGTGAATCTTCTGGAGATTGTTATGTAGTCTTTCAAGCTTGTTTTCATGTACTCAGGTAGATCTCAGTACTCTAAAAACCTCTGAAGTTTTTTGACTTTATATAATATGTAGCTTGTTTCCACTTACTAAAATATGCTGAAATCAGATAAACTTAAGACTTAATTTTGACTTATGGATATGTCAAAATGTATAATGAAGTGTAGCCTCCCCTGGTCATTCTTATCAATGACTGCAAATTTATTAAAATCTTCTGTACTGCTGCACTGCAAATTGATTGAATGGATATACTCAGCTTTGAATATAGAAATAATTATCTCCTGTGAAGCATTTTGTGTTGCTTGCACTATTTCCTGATTATCACATCTTCTCAATGTTACCCTGTGTCCGTTTCATTCCAGGTAATATTCCATCTTTTCAACAATTTCCTCTATTTGCCACACCTCGATATTTGGAGGCACAGAGGATATTTGGGTTTTCTTCTTTCCTTTGCACATTTGGAGACTCCCATCCATTCACATTCTATCTCTTCAGCCATCAAGCACTTTTTAAACCACTTGTATCTGTCATAAGTGTTCACATGGATTTGGGTTTTGTGTGTAGATTGTTTATGAAGATCTTGCATCCATTTTCCACAAGAAAGCCTTCAGGTATTTCTTAGTACTTCCATTGTCTGGGAAGATTTTTCTTAAGAAGAAAATTTCTTAAATAAAACACTTTCCTTAGGGAAAGTTGTTTGAAAATCTACATCAAATCTGCTTTCACCTCAAAAGTTATTAAATCTGACTTCCATGTCCGAAAAAATCATATAACCATAAGATATTTGAAAGGTGAGACCTCAGATGAGATAAATGGTAGTAGCTTCACTAAATTAAAAAGTTACTGAGATTGTGTTTCTTTCTTTTTAAGCAGGGAGTGAATGCATGCATTCTGAGTTATAAACAGATCTTCTTATTTTCACCCCGTTACCTATTGTGGTCTCTCTTTTTTTCAAATTAAATATTCTTTAACTACATTTTAAGATTTTATTTACTTATGTGGGTATCTGTAATCACCTTCAATCTTGCTTTGTTGCACAAATAACATATTTATGTTGATTTCTTCACATATTTTAATACATCTAGAGGGTCTTTAACACTGAGAGAGTTTAATTGCTTTGAGGACTTAAGTAGAGAAAAAAATATTGGGTTTTAAAAATAATTTACCAGGAAAAAATGTTACAGGATATGTCGAGCAAACAGTTTAACGAATATCCTTCAAACAGCTGTAATTTTCAGGTCCAGAATGCTACAAGCTTGTATTTCATGTTCTTCTCTGTAAGAACAAGATCTTACAGATACATGTTTTTTAATAAAATATAAAAATTATCTATAAATTCTGTCTATTATTCATTGTAATAACTTCTCACTGGCTGACAGCTTGAAAGACACACAGTGCTTTATGACCCTGAAAAAACATTTGTTAGATACCTGAAGCACTAGTTAATCTCAATCCATTTTTCAAAGGTTATACTTTTAATATCATTCCAAAACCAAACTTGAGTAGCAGACAGGAAGTTAGACAAACCTCTTCCACTGAAAGTCAGAGAAGCGGTTGAAAAAGAATTATAAGCCAGGCCAGAGATTTTATGTGCTTCATGCACACAAGGAAGTCACCAGAAGTCAACAGATAGATAATTCTACACTTGACTGAGAGCTGAAATTTACCAGCTACTCAGTGGGTGGATGTAGGAATGTGTGTGCTTTTTTTAAGAGTACAATGAGATTTACATATGACTTTCTCTTCTTCATGGAGATTATACTGGTTTACTGGAAAAAGTCATCAAAGTTAGCTCATCAGATGGCTACACAAAAGAACATATTATTACTTAGCTTTCTAATGTGGCAAGATAATGAGCAATTTGAATTCAGCTACATCTTAGAGAACTCTTGATATAAAACAAAAGTTACAGAATTCACTTTTCTCCAAATTCATGCATTGACAACAGAGTTTTGCAAGACTTTTTTTTGCTGGTAAAATACAATGAGTTATTTTCCCCTCAAGATTATCTTCTCTCCTAATACAAATTAAACATAGATCACAGCGAAATTTTGGAACTGAAGGTCAAATTCTCTGATTTACTTACCACCACTAAATTTTACACACATGGCCATCAGCAATCAGTTATGCAAAGTTTCACACCTGCAAACACAAAAGAAAATTCCTTCCATTTTTTTTCTTCTTTCTTTTTTTTCTCTGGTGTAATCTCAAGGAAAATACAGATAACTATCACTCCTTTTGCATTATGTGAAAAATGAAAGTTACATTTGATCCCCTTCTTTTTTGTTTTGATGAACAGTTGTCACGTGACTTTTGTTTTTGAAGTGAATAGTAAAACAGTACGTAGCAGTAAATAAAATTAATTTCCATTAATATTAATTCATACATTTACATAGAGGAACATAAATAGTAGGACTGTAAAGGATTGCCCTAGAATATTGTAGGACTGTAGCCTGCTGCAATAATTTCTGGTTTTGAGACAGCATTTTGTGGTTAACTTCTGCATACAGCTCTCACTACCTGTATCTATGGCTGTGATATCCATGTCTTTTATAAATGTTGAGGCTGAACTGCCTGACTGTGAGATAGGACAATACAAATCTGCTTTTGATGGCGGTTTGAGTAAGAATGACTTGAGACAATTGTGCGCCTGCATGCTGATTTCAGCTATAATGTATTTACAGCTATACAGATCTTCCTCATACACTGGAGCATGTTGGCCAAAGAAGCTGTGGCTGCTCCCTGGAAAAGTTCAAGGCCAGCTTAGGTGGGGCTTTGACCAACCTGGTCTACTAGGAGGTGGCCTTGCCCATGCAGAAGGGATAAAACTAAATGATCTTTACATTCCCTTCCAAGGCAATCCGTTCTATGCTTCCGTTATATAACAAAGTATTTTTTGTCACAGTGTCACATAAAATGGAGACTGGCATTCACCATATTTTTCAACAGGAATTACCTGTCAATCTGTTCTGTCCAGCACATAGCAAATTAATCATCTGCCAATTACTTCCCCAGTTTCTCCATAATATAGAGTTAATTAAACTCTGATAAGCAGACAAGGTAGTCACAGCACCAACTTACTTTAAAAGCTATTGCAACAATCCCAGTTCATTACACTTAGAGTCCCTACTATATCTTCATGTAGTTTTATCTTGTCAAATTTTAATTAGTGCCAACAGAATGAGAAGGCTTTAATTTATGGAAAGTTGTCTGTCGTTATCTGCTAGTTTAATTTGAATTAATTTGATGCTCAAATAAGTTAGCTAGAATTTAGAATTTTTGCCTATCAGTAATTTTTTTCCTATACATTGTTTCATGTTGAGCTTTTTACTTTGGGAAAAAAAAAGGCTTTGGTGACTGCATAGTAATTTTCTACTGCTTTTTAAATAATTTTAATCATTATCCAAACACTTAAATTGAAGTAGACTGCATTGTTTATTTCAGTTTAATAGAACCAAGAATAATACAAAGAGAGTTGTTTGAAACAGATTTTTCTTGATGTATGCCTTGATGTATCTTTAGCTTAGTGTTAACATTAAACATCAGGTGCTGTGTTCTTGGATTTATCTGACATTTATGTGCTGATAAAGTGTTCTCAGTGTCCTTCCTTAAATTGAAATAATGAAGAAAACTGAAATAATACTACTACTTTTGACATGATGTGAATCTAAAAGCATTTAAAAAATGTAATGCAGGATCACTTTGTTCTAATTTGAGTTAAATACCCTCTTGTGTCACTAAAAGAATCAGTAAAATACAATTAAAAAACCCCAGGACAATCACACATCTTACTCCACACTTTTCTCTTCGCATCTACCTCATAGTCCTCAGACCATTCAGCCAAGGCATGACCTGAACCACATGTGATTTTTAGTTGCTGAGTAATCCACAACTAATTTCTCTTCTCCCAAAGACACTTGAATGGATTTAATAGATTTTTTTGTGTGTTTTCTGCTTGTTTGCAGCTGTGTTTTTCAAAGGCGCTACAATCATCTGTGTGTCTAAAAACTGTCAGGTACATTTCTTGCGCTGTTACACTTGTAGAAGGGTATCTTACTAATTTTTATTTATTCTGCTATTCATTTCTGAAATAGCTATAAACTATTCTTCTACTAGACATACGTAGTAAAAAAATTCTATTATAACAAGATGATCATTATGAAGGCTAAATTATTTTCGCAAAGACAATTTGCCTTCATGCAAGGGCTTAAAAAGCAGTTTAATATTTTAAACAGTTTCATATTTTATGTCGTCCTAGGGCAATATTTTTTATTTACTTACCTTCTTATTATGATTCTTACTATTTCTGAATTTCTAGAACTATCTGTTATCCATGCACCTTCACCTGAAAAAGATGTTCAGACGCAGCTGAAAGAGAAAGTATTGCTTTATTCTATTTTATGACATTCATTTTGTTGCCGATTATTGTCATACAATTCTGTCTGATGAGATGCTCCATGTAGATCTTTTACAGAATTTCCAGACTTCTTTTTTCCATTGCATATGTACTTATATGTACTCGTATATAAATAGACACATTTCAAATTACTTTTCCTATCTACATTATTTGCTCTCTTCAAATTCTGCACCATATGGAAACACTGATTAGTCAGTACTGTTATTTCATGTCTGAAAGCTCTGCTTCTGTAGAAACTAGGAAGCATCTATAGAGCAGTAATAAGAGTTTCAAAATACATTTATTGACCTATCAAATTGTTGTCTCACTCTTACTGAGTTTATCACAGGCACATCATGCAGTGATGGCCTGACAAAGGCCTTCAGGTTTGTCAAAATGTGGAATGATTATAATGTCTTCTAGACAATTCTAAATATTCTAAAATTAATCTTCTCCCAGTGTGGAGACATCTGTGTGAGGACATCTGAGATTATATTTATTTACTTCTCTTGCTGCAGGCTGTCTGCTTGCAGAATTTTTTTTTCCAAAGATGGTTTTACACATACATTTAAAAGTAAATTACCTTCACAAGGAGAAAGAGGGAGGGAAAAAAACCCACATTCTTTAAATAAACTGGTCTCATAATCTTACTGTTGAAGAAATGCTCACCAAAATGGACATAATGACTTTTCCACTGTCTACATATGTCATAAGAGTATCAGTTTTAGAAACCATGATGGCAATTTTCTTCAGCTACAGCCACCAATCACCAGCATGTGGGAGAAAACCATGATAGAAATGACAAACATATTCTTGTGGCATGTCAGGTTTTCTAAACAAAATACCTATAAACATATGCTCTCTCTTTGAGTCTCAAAGTAGCATTTCTCAGCGACAGAGAAAAAAAAAAGAAAAAACACTATACTTTGGTAAACCAAAACAGTGTGGCACATCTGATTTTGTTCTATGCACTCATCTGTCAACTTGTGCCACAGCCAAAGCCTGCCATCAGTAACAGGAAATAATGTACACAACCCTTACTTGTTTGTTCGATGCTACCCTTAGAATTATCAGTAGTGGAAGCTTGTGGGGGTGGAAAAAATTCAGTAGTTGTTTTTGAGAATTATTTATCTCAGAAGAAAGTGCTAATACAGACCTTCTGTTTCCTTTTTGTGTGTGTGTGCAAGCATGGGTGTGTATCCACATAAATGCATGTGTATTTGAAAGAGTGGGTAGCAGAGTTCTTCAAAGCCTGCTCTCCCAGAATCAAGGCCAGCATACAGGTAACAGATTAGAGAAGCCATAGGACTTGGTGCACTTTAAGCACCATTAAGAGACTGAGCTGTCAATCTGAAAATGGCAGTCTGATAAAGGTGTTAATTTGGGCATTATTAAATGAAGAATGCCAGATATAGGATTATGGATGGGAGCTGAACACAGGGTCTTCATGATAGAGTGCTCTGGTTTGGCCAGGCAAGAGGAAGATCTCCTGAATACCAGCCATTGGGAAAGAAGTAGGAAAAACAAGAGACAAGAGTGAAGTTAAGGAAATAACTCGATCATGGTATAAACCATGTGGCAATCACAAAACATAAACTTGGCACAGAATTTAAAATATGTGGTTAATTTATAATAATAGCTGTTAATTATATTGCATATAAGCCTTTACAAATAATTCTTCCAGGGCATATAGTGATTTTGGGAGAGCTTTTGACACCAAGAAAATTATTAAATGATCACATCTATTTACTCATGCAGAGGATAATATATTTGAGTAGCATCTTTCTACGGTGTTATTTAATGTCCCATAAAACCTCTTTTCTACCCTTCTATATTGAGAGCCTCAGGTAGCCTGTTGCCCCTTCTCAGTTGAAAGAGCAATGAACTGCTTCCCTGGGAGTCAGAAAGCATTGTTCTATGATGTTTTTGATTCTCAGGAAAATAAAAGTTGTTAGAGACCTATAGTGCAAGTGTAATTTGAGGCATGCTCATCCTGTTCCTCAACACAGGCCTTGAAAAATGCCTTGGACTTCAAATTAATTTTTAAAATGGGTTTTGCACAGGCTTAAAAAAGAAAAAAGAGCCTTTAGAACACATGTTGGTCAGTTAGAAAAGCTCATTTCCACTTCTGGTGCTAGAAATTACTTTTCTCCATACTAACTTTTGTTTTTAGAACCCATAATGAAGTTTTCTAATCCAGAAAAAGTCCATGGATTTTTAGGGTATAAAACCATCTTGTAAAGATCACAGAAGCGTACACATGGAGATAATGATAACTTATAACCAACCTAATTACAAAATTTAATTCTAAGAGAAGTCATTTTGCATCATTAAAAGCAAATTTTATACTGTCTCCTCAAACATAAGGATTTCACAAAAGGTATTCCTAGGAGATTAAGCCTATTCTCTTTCGGAAGATCATTTTATTTTAGATTTCACCACTGCATTGCTACTGAAATTGAGAACCTTCTTTCTATTTTGTTATGGTTCTCTATAAGATTTGGGAAGGGGAAGAGGTTTTGTGAAACTCTAAGTTCCACTGAATCCACAATTTGATATTTTTTTGTATCTGGAATATGAAATATTATTTAACAGAGCTGTATTCTGATATGCAACACAGGGGAAGCTTCAAAAGCAGGAGTGCTGTATTCCTAGAAATAAGCTTCTTTTATTCTTACAAGGCAGTAGTGATCCCCTCTTGGCATGTCAGGCATTTATTAGATCTTTGTGAAGTTCTGTCAAGTTATATGTCATAAAAACTTTTTGGCCTCTGTATGTCATCGGACATTGCTGTCACAAAACAGTTTTTAGGAGCTGTACAGCTGCCCTATAGCATTTGAAATATAAGAAAGGAACAGAGTTCTCAGACACTTGAAAGTTCTTCAATGCATTGATAGGTTTATTAAAAGTGTGGTAAATGACCTAGAATAAAGGTATTGCCGTACCAATTCACAGTGTTCACAAAATAATTATTGAACTTTTCCCCCCGAAGCTGGGATTGAATCCTCCCCCCTCCATTTTATAGGAGTGGTGAATATATATAAGTGACAGGAACATTACTTCTCCACTGTTTCACAATACTTTTCTTATCTAGCAGGCACAGCTGTCACATACCCAACTGCTTTGATTTACATTGTCTATGGATGGAAATATTAACATGTGTGTCTTTTAATGGAAAAAAATACTTATTATTAAAGTACATAGTGAATTTTAACTAGCCTACTGATTTTTTTGTCTTGTAAAAGGTAACAGCTGATTATTTTATCCAGTCCATCAAAATGTCTTTTTTTATCCTCTCCCTCTCTTGTACTGTCACTGGCTATGCATATTCTAAAATGCATGCATACTTGAAAATTTTGTCTTGTTTTTCTGGTCCTTTTGTCACTGTTTATGTATTTCTAAGATACCCCACAGTAACTCAGTAACTCAGCAACTCAGCTCATAGAGAAAAAAGTCTAGAGTTATGCCTTGCAAAAACTAATTGGTTAAATCTTCTAAGAAAATAAAATAAAATTTAAAAGTAAGAAGTTATTAAAGAGAAATGGAAATTTTGTGCATAAATATACTGGTAAGTTTTGTGTTCATATTTAAGTTAATGGCATCAGTAAAATTAGATTTACTAAATTCACTTCTTACTCTTTATATTCTTTTAGTTTTACAATACTGTATATTTCTTTACAGTCCAATAATATAAAATTTAGGAACTTGCTGAAGTTGCAATTTCAAACCTGTGAAATCTACCTAAAATTATCAGAATGTTTTTAAAGGAATTATCTGTGCCAAAAGCGTATTGCCTCCATGTACTTTGTCTTTGTCTGTATCTGAAACTGACAGAGCCTTTTTTTTTCCAGAATTAGTAATCATCTCTAGCTATGAATTAAAACATTTGTGTGGGAAACACTTTTACCAAATAGTTTTAACAGATATTGGAGGAGTATCAGATAGACAGTACCAGTCTTGTACACTGGAGGAAAAACGAGGTTCTATTTCAGCTTCAAAATTTAAGATTACATTCAGTCCCAGTTCAGAAATCCTCTATTACCATGACAGAAATAAAATAATAATAATTTAAAAAGCTACAATATTTTTAAATCTACAAAGCTCCATGCAAAGCTTTTAAGAGTGTTGTGTCACTAGAGATGACACAAAAATATCATTCTGTGCTTACATGTCTAGAAATCAGAAAACTTTTAAATGTGCTTTGCTACACACTTTATATATTTTTAAACAATGATATGGAGACAACTTGTAGTTCACTATTGTGCCTCAAAAAGGAGCACTTATGGATGAAATATACAGTATCTGTCTTATGATTAAAGGTCAAAGCTGTAGCATTTTGGGTTGGTTTTTTCACTGTGGGAGCATGCATTTTACAAAATTCCATTAAAATCACTGAGTAGAAGATTTCAAGATTAAGTATTAAAACTGCATAATTTAAAGAAACAATTCATATTATCTTTGAAGAAGTCATTCTATAAAGATGGATAATACATAGCTTTGTACACTGACCTTATAGTTAAAATAGCTGAACACTTTCCAGAAGTGCAATTAATTTTCTGCATCATAGAAGAAATTTGTAATTTTTCTGGTAATATTTAATCACTTATATTTTGTGGTACTTGGGAAAAATTTATATTAGAGAAAGAAATTATATTAGAGAAAAATACAGAGGTTGTGCCTTGCCCCTGGAGCCAGATATCTTTGATGATCCTTACTTCCTATGGGAGTTCAGTCCACTTTCTAACACTGGTCATTGGGAAACTGCCTCTATCATCAGGAAGTAAAGTGTGTTCAAAAATATAATGTCTGCTGTCCTGAGCTTAAAATTCTTTTATGTTATGGCTGTCCATTAAAATGAATGAAAGAAATTATGACAAGCATTATGTATGGTAAGGGTTAATTTTTAAACCAGAGACAAAATATGCAAGAAGATAATTAAAAGGACAGATTTTGAGAAAATAGAAGATTTTATATTATATTTAAAAGATGGCCTTATTTTGTCAGAAGAAATGGCAAAATTTGTTCTAAAAAGCTAGCAAGGAATAACATAAAGATGTTTGTTTTGTACATTGCATTCTATCTGTTCCTTCACTGTAGGAGTATTTTTTGGTGAAAAGTCTTTTGATGAAGAAGATAACTGATTGAAGCTGTTAATAGGCCCACATGATAATTCATAAGGTGTGTCAAACCTTCAAAGCATACTAAAAATACAAAACAGAAATCACACACTATTAGGCTTGTTTTAAAAATAAAGTGTTTGTTTCCAAAATGTATACTAAAAAGGAAATTCTCCCACAGTCTGGTTGAAAATGTTTCCCTGTTTCCTAATTTGTATCTATAAAGTTAGCCAAAGCAATCACAGACAGTTGCCTGCAACTCTGTGCCTTTCTAAAGAATTCTTTATTTCAACGTACAAAATTCACATAATGGTATATTTTATACAGACTCATATGCACCACTTAATTTTACATTCTTCCCATATATTAAAAGAATTAACTTTCAGTTGGATAGGTAAACATCGTTCTGTATATACAAATATTCAGAGCTTTAAAAGAAAAAGGAAATTGATCTAATTTCACGCTGCTTCTGTCAGAATCCCATACGGTTGCTGCATGTTCAGGAGCTCTGTGGTGGGGGCACAATGCCAACACAATCCTAAAACTGCAGGACTTAAATCCTCCAAGCTGGAGCATGAAATGAGAAAGTTCTGTCTGCCTATTCAATGCAGATTATACCCAGTGTACACCTTTCTTTACACATCCTTTTTTAGGACGTGTATTCTACCTCTTCATATGATCTGGTTTATAAAGGCAAAGCGATGAGGCCTTCAGATCTTGCTTTCACAGTGTCCACAAAATGGATGAATTTCAGTCTGTTTCTACTCATGCAATACAAATATAATGAAACACCAGTAAATTAAGCTCATTCTTCCCACTAAGAATTTAAGCTGTCTTGCAGTGATACTACCTATTGCATGGAGTTTCATCCTTCAAACTAAGCCTTATGCGTTCAGCTGTGTTATGCTCAAAAAGCAATCACTATTGTAAATCTTCTCTGTTGATTAACATTTCACACAAGTCTTTTGCCTTATTAATTCTATATTTTTTAAGGGGTTTTTTGTTTGCTTCGTTGGCTGGTTTGAGATTTTGTTTGATTTTACTTTACTTTTAATATTTTTTTAGGATTTCTTTCCTCATTTTTATATTTATTTGTTATTGAAGCTGAATGAAAATACAGTTTCATCAGGGAGAGAAGTCAATGCTCTTTTGACTATCCCAGCTTCCATAAAAGAAATGTATTGCTAACAGAACGTTTTTTAAAACTGTCCTAAGGATCTTTTTCTGTAAAAAGAAAGGAAATTAAAGCTTTGGCTTTTTGTATGTCTGTTTGAAATGGTCCTTTTAACTTTATCTTCCTGTAGGCATAGAAGAATTGAAAAGACCTGTACAGACAGCAAACCATCATTCAAATTTTTACCAAAAGAAAAAGAAAAAAAAAGAAAAAGCATTAAATCTTAATCACTTTTTTCCCTCCACAAATTGTAGTTCTCTGAAGTCACCCAAAAATGATGAGATGTCACAGGCACATAGAATAAGTTAGGCTGTAGGAGAGCTTTTGAAGCCACCTAGCCCACCTAGAGAGCTAAAACTAAGCTGAGCTGCTCCTCATGTAGTCAATCCCTGGTCCACACCACTGCATTGGGTGTTTGATACCAGAGGCAGGACTTTACATTTGACTTTGTTGAACTCCCTGAAGTCCCTTGTGGCCATTTGTTTCAGCTTAAAGTCCCTCTGAGGCCTTGATGGTATGGTAAGATTAGATCATCTCAACCATGCCTTTGATGAAAATGTTCAACCTCCTAAGCCCCATTCTGAATACCGAGGAGCATACCTTACAGCTGTTCTCCAGTTAGACATCAGCTGCTAAATAGTTCTATTGCTGAACATTCTGAAAAGTTTACAAAGGGCAAGCTACACAACACCCACTGCTCTTCTCTTGTCCCCAAAACTATTAATTTCATCACAGAAGTCAATGAGGGCAGTCAGCACCGTTTGTCCTTGGTAAAACCAACCTGGCTGTTCCTAATCTCCCTTCTTTTCTCCACATGTCCATAAATGATTTTCAGAAAGATTTGCTTTGCTCTCCTGGGTACTGACATTAGGCTGACCAGTTTGCAGGTACCTAGATCTTTCTCCTTTCCTTTTGTTTTTTTTTCCTAAATGAGTGTAAATAATATTTGACTTTTTTTCCATTTATTGGTTATGCAACACTTTAAAAATACTATCAAGCTGTCTCTTGACAGTTACACAACTTTGAAGTTACTGTACAACTTGAAGTGTACAACAAGTACAAGTGTACAACTTGAAGTTACACAACTTCAGGATCCTTGGAGGCTTTTCTGCAGTTAACACTGACTTACGTCCTCTTGACTTAAGTAACATCTAACTCAACTCTCTGCTGTGGGTCACATGTCCTCTAAATCTGCTACAGGATGCCTGAGAGCAGACCTTGCCAAACCAAGGCATAAGAGGCATGAAGTTAATGAGCCTTTGCCTCACTTCTTTCACACTCCTTACACTTTCCCTTAACAAGACAAAATGCATCCTTCTGTATCCTAGGGACTTCATCATGCTCTTCATTGTGGTTTTCCTTATTCCCCTCAGTATACTAAACAATACTGACTCATGGTCAGTTCAGAGTTAGCAATGACTGTCACATCCTTGTTTAGGTCTTTTTTATTTATGTGTAGCAGCAGACTACCTCTCCTAGATGATCTGTCTAATATCTGCAAAAACCATTGTGCCCACTGCACTCCAGAAACCCATGGAATTTCTTGCACCCCACTGCACAGGCCATCCAGCAGCAGGTATTAATGTTCCTTCTTGAACCTGCTAAAGGAAAAAAAAAATAAACATAACTCACCAAAGTTCATTATTCATAAAATTCATAGCAAAAGCCCAAGAAAAATTGATGTGTGTCCAATGCACACTTTCAACATTCTTATCAGTGAAAAGCCCTGTGTATTTAAATCATTACATCAAGAACATCCTCTGTGCACCCTCACATTTTCTGCTTTAATATAACTGTTAGTAACAGCAGGAGAAACTGACAGCTGTGTTCAAACTTTTGTGTGGGAGTGCCATGCAGAGTACTCTGAGATCTCAGTCCTCAAAGCCTATAAAAGGGAACATTTTAAAGCAGCCAGTGTCTGCTTTCTTCCCTGAATTCTGTTTGGTTTGTATTGTTTTGTTTTGTTTTGTTTTTCATTGGAAATACTCTGAGGAAGGATTAGCAGCCTGACCTTCCTCACATTATTGCAATTAAGAGGTGACTGGGGCAGATACAAAGAAGAAGGATCTGGCAGCTTTTCATCATAGCTTTAGTATTTTTGGCAGTGTACTATAAAAGGAGGAAAGAAGTCGCCATTCTGGAGAAGCACTATGAATTACAGGGGAAAACAAACACAGACACAGACACACACACTTAAAAAAACCTATGGAACTATGAAAAATAACTCATTAAGTATTGTAATGTCTTTCTCTGATGCAAAATCTAAACACAGGACTAAATAACTTCCAGTCTGAGGTTTTTTTCTTACAGAGGGTGTTTAGCTATGGCTCCAGTAAACAAAAATAAGCTTTTGCCAATCCTTTTCAATGCAAAATAGTAGCTTTCATAAATATTAATAAATTACATTTGTATTTTCAGTATTGACTTTAATATTAAAATTAGACACATTAAAATTTTGTTTTATATGTAGGCCTTTGCAACTTGAACTCCAAAAACTTTAGTAAGTTTTTTATTTTTCTCAAAAGACCTTTCACAAGACACCAACAAGGTTGAACTGAGAAAATAGTCTTTCTTTTTGAAACTTGTAATCGAAGTAAATTCTTCATTGGTTTAGAACATACTGTCACAATTTCCTCTTAATTTTCCTTTTTAAATGTTTCTCATTCTCAGCATTTGTATAACTCTAACTCTTTCCTTTTTTAATTTTATTGCTTCATTGCTTCCAAATTTCCTTTTTCAGTTATCTAATTCTTTCCAAAAGAAATAGAAAAAATTTTTAAAGAAAGATTATTTCCAACAGAAGAAAATAATCAGTAGAAATTCCATCCAGGTATCTGCCAAGATATGAAGTTCAGACTCCATATGGATGTAAAATTACTACATATTCCTGTCTCCTTTGGAATAGAAGATACTTTCTTCTAATGGAAATTCTTTACTGAAAAAGGTTAATAGTTATTCCAGTCTTTGGAAGGGGGAAGAAAAAACCACAAAAAACAACCAAGTTAATTGTCTTTCTCTGAGGCCCACAAGGATCTAGTGATACAAGTGTCAAGGAATTAATATGCATGAAAATACCTTTGATAAAGGCTATTGTTCATATGTTTGACCTTATTTATGTACTGAAAGTAATATAAAAGCTCTATTATCAACTAGTCTGGTCTGATATAAAATGTCTGAGTAACAGAATTCCTATGGCTTACCTCTGAGCAACAAAAATCAGCAAATCACTATCATGTAAGCAATGAAGAAAAGAAGCCTAGGATTTACTACATTTTGGAGACAAAAATATGTAACAAATGAAATGCAATGGTTTAAGGTAGGAATATTGGTAATGAAGCTACTGTTCTCATTTATGTACAATCTAATGACATCTGGAGCTGGTATTACATTTTGATGATCTCATATCCTTTAAATTGTGGAAATTCAAAATCGGACACCCAAAAATTGCATCATTACACTCCACTGTTATTCAACAACAATATGATGCCAGTTGGAATAACAGCAAGTAAGTGCTTCTGGTCCAGATAAAACTGATTAAATTTAAAAATAATATATCTTCCTATTGCTTCTTTCAATAATAAAGTTCCAGAAGTGATAGGGTTCATTTTGGCTAGAAAGGTGACGTTATTGGCCATGGGAAAAGCTGAGATAGAAGCTGCACCATCTTGAGACCATGCTTAGGATGTGTGATGATCAAATAGGTAAGAATTTAGCTTTTCTTTTTCTTTTGCCCGGTATTCCAGCCATAGAATTTTTAAAATAACTTTACTGCAGTTTTTCTATCTTGGAGGCAAAGACTCTTCATTAACACCTGTGTCTCTTGGCAGAGTTTAGGAAAGTACTTTTTCCTAAGTGTGAAGATACAAATGTTTTAACTTCTTTAATTTTTTATTAGACAACTAGTCAGAAGAGAACATTTGAGCACTATGAGAGAGAAAGTTTATTTTGGCACTTGAGATAGCATGGTTCTTGGTTCATTATTAAATGAAAGCAGTTCTGTTTGTAACATGACAGCCACCACATTATGTGAAGTAAAATTTGTATTTATGAATACCAGCTCACAAATCCCTATCTAAAAATTAATTCTTCACTTTTCTCTGTTGAAATTAAGATTTTATTATGTGACCAGCAGTGTAACATTTTACTAGTCTAATCTGAA
Organism: Phaethornis superciliosus; assembly: GCA_023637945.1. Lineage (NCBI taxonomy): Eukaryota > Metazoa > Chordata > Aves > Apodiformes > Trochilidae > Phaethornis > Phaethornis superciliosus. The sequence continues at coordinate 21,349,512 of JAJQWJ010000005.1, read as the reverse complement.
AAATAGCAAGGTGGCTTACAAACCAAGAAAATAAACAAGCCCTTCTAAATCTGCTGGTGAAGTTGAGGCTATGCCTCAACTTAAGTTATGTCGTTTCCCTGTGACCACAATAGGTAGATGCTATCACTCGCTTACTTAATAGAAAATTAGCAGTATAGATATTGTTGATCACCTTATCTATAACTGTTACTTTTGTACAGTCTCTGGCCTTGTTGCATTTCACATGCTATCTGTATACTGTGCTTTTTTACTGTTTGGTTAATCCACTTTGATCAACCTGATGTGCACAGAGGCATTAGTATTGGGGAATAAGGACACCCATGTGTGTGGCCAATGTAAATTTGAAGTCCAAGGATTGCAGAGAGGAGTCATTATTGATCAGAACAAAAGGTATAATTAGGAAAAAACATAAAGGAAAAGCAACATTTGGCCTTCAACCCCTCACACAAGCCCCTTTCAGAGTGTTCGAGAAGCATTTTAAAAATAAATACTGCTCCCATAACAGATACCATCTTTCCTGTCAATTCCAGCTTCCTCAACAATGACAGTACCAACACTAACACTGTAACAATGTTATACAACATGGAAGAATTTCTGTATTTAAAATCCCCATCCCAGTTATGCTGCAGTAGTTATTCTTTGACTTCTTTTACTTCTTGAAGAAATGAAGATCAGCTCCTCAGCCACCACAAACACAAGACATACCAAGGCTCTTAAAAACAAATGGAAGAAGAAAGGTATAGTAATAATTGCTATTCACAAAAGTATATACTCTTTCCTGGCAAACAAGTGTACTGTGTAGGAAGAATAAGTGAATTTCCAGACAGTAAATTTGAGGTAATATCAGTATGAAAGGGGTTTTAAACAGTGGAAGTTAGACCTCATTTTGCTCAGGCTTAGAGTATATATATATACATGGATAGAAACAACAGACTAGCTAATGTATTACTATTTGTTTGTGCTTCAGAGTCCTGCAAACAATATTCATCAATGCAACGATTCATTATGAATTTTTAAAGCAGCAAAACACAGGTATGGTTATATGCAATTTCAATCTAATATTTGTTTGCTTCCTTTACGACATATTTTAGTGCATCAAATAGATATTACCCTGATTCATCCATTCAGATCACAAAGCTATTTGACAAACCTCCCTTTTCTTTGCACAGACTATTAATTCTCTTTTTCTTCATTGTAGTGACCATCTGTTCCATTATTTTATGACTGCCTAGTATCCCCATATCAAAACTTAAGATTGCTTACATGGAAAAATAATAACAGAAAAGTATCTAGCTAAAGTTGGCCACTATAATTCTGCAGCTGGAAATAAGCAGTAGACTCAGTCATCTTTGGTCTAAGCCAAAACTTTAGAGTCAATATACAGATTCTCATTACTTTAGTTGGTTTCTCAGATCTGTGTTCCATATGTATGCCAGTTTGAAAACTAAAAGCATTCTGTGAACATATCTTATATTTTCTTTGTTTACGTTATGTTAAAAATTTATACAGTTTCTGAACTTCCATATATAAATGTGTATGAGTTATATGACCTCATAGTAGTCTGAATTTGGGAATTTAAAATCATTCACGGTAATGGTTATGAAGTTTTCAGGCAGGAGGTTTGTAAAGGTTTTTTAAAATCAAATACTGTAGATGAAAACTGAAAGAGACTAGGTTTTAATGAGACAGACAATACATATGCTAGGTCCAGATGTCTAGTGGTTCTGGTATTGATCTCCTCAGTGTTTGCTGCTGAGTGAAAATGTAACTTGTAATAGTTTATTTAAATCCTCATGTGTAATTAAATTTTCTAGCCAAATATATATATATGGATTGCACACATTTCTATACATGTGTGTGTATGCATATATGTGTGTATACATTTATACATATAAGTACTATATATATATGCACCTATATATATAACTTTATGATAGCACTTTTGTGTCTAAAACAAAACCCACAATTTTGTATAAATATAAAAAAAATTATAAACTGTCTATTCAATTTGGGTAACTAGAGTTCACATGGAAAGTTTTTAGGGAACTTAGATGACCTCATTGAGCTAATTTCCTTTGGTAACCACTTCTTATTTGAAAACTTTGATGTCCAGTTTCCAGAGATTCGATAGAAAGCAAATGAGATGAAGAAGGTGGTGTATTAAGGCAGCACGCCACCTATTCTGTTAAGTATGTATGTATAGACTCACTAAAAAAAGATAATTCCTTCCTATTGTCACTATAAATCAGAGTTTTAAAAGTTGATTGACAGTTATTTCTATCTGTTCTCTCTTTCAATGTCTGTGTATGGTGCTCTTATCTTGAAAAAAGCAAGATTGAATAGGACTGAATAACTCTCTTAGAGCAACACTAAATTAAGACAACTGTGGCAGGGATTTTTTTTTTTTTTTTTAATGTTTTGAAATGAAATAGTTTGGTTTTTAAAAATAATGTAGCAACATATAAAATCTGTCAACTTACACTGCATTCTGAAATGTCCTAATCACGGCATTAAAAAATACAGGTTAAACGGAAAAAAAAGATGCTCTTGAAATTTTAGTACTGCATATTCTGATTTCTTTTTGGCTTTCAACAAGATTTGGAAAAGGATCTCTGTGCATACATTTAATAATAATAATATTTAAAATATGCTCTGAGTAAAATATTATAGTAATATATTATAGATGCATTATTGAGATTAATATTTAATGCATATTTTTAGCATCTGAATTCCCTTAAAAACAGTTTTAAGAACCCCGAATAGAGCTTATACTAGTTAGTGATGGCAACTAAAAACCCCCACATGGGTAAAGAGAGAGTGGGAAAAACAACATTCCTTCAGAGGGTTTCGGTACAGTTGTGTGATGAAGCTACCACTTCATGGAGGAATTTTGATCTCTGGATTTGTGTATTAATTTCTACAAGGTGTCATGAGTTATGTAGTCTGCTTGAATACAGTATAGCTGTAACTAAGTAAGCAGAAACTCAGTTCTCAGAGTAATTGAGTTTGAACATTTATCTGGTACTTTGTTTCATGACAAAACTAGTAGTTTTAGTCAAAAAAACTTCACTCAGTCTTCAGGTATTTTTCCTCGCCCATTAATTCACTCTGGACAGCTATAGAGACAATGTCGCAGTCACACTCACAGCACTTTACAGCTGTGGGGTATCATAAAAACAGTTCTACAAGTTTTGGGAATTGGATAACTGATAGAATTCTATCATCCTGAGTACGAGGTGTGGAAGTAGACAGAGCAAGAGGCATAAATTCTCTTGGATGGTTTGAGAAATGGGAATCCCTGAAAAGAAGAGAAAAAATTGAGAAGACCCTTGTATCAGATGATTGGGAGGGACTTTCTTAATGATCCAAACCACCTCGTAATGACTTCAACTTTATAACCTGATTAACTCCTCATGTTATAACCAGCCAGTTTTCAATCTCCAGATTAGAAGTTAAGTAATCTTCTTACTTTATGACAAAAGCACTAGCAAACGGTCTGCCAAGGAGTAACTTCATGCTGTGTAGCCTAGACTGCACTGCTAATTAAAGTGATTGGCACCTGGATTTTAGCCCCCAGGTTAATCCATCTCACTAAGCCACACTATTATCAATCTTTCTCCACACTCCTGTGTTTTAACAGAAGTGCAGTACTTTAACATGTTAACAACCTCTAGAATTTAAAGATATAGAGTGGGGTGGTTATTCCTGCATTATTGTTAAATATTCCATACACATTTGTGTCCAAATAGGAGAGCTGACTTCCGGCATAAGCAGCGTAGTGCCCTAGGGTGTCACATTCATGAGACTGGTGAAATCATGACTTAATATGAGTTAAAAAAAGAATCCTCCAGCAGCCCTTGTTTTGTACACAGCTTGTGCTGGTTCACCTAAGTGGCAGAACCACTTTCCAGACCCTAGCCATAGGGTGATGAGTCCAGGCAAACTCCTTTCCACCAGGAGAAAAACTTTGGCTGTGCTTCTGCTGTCCATATCCATTTGGTATCTACTTCTGCTCTTAGACCTCTTCTGCTAAGAGAGGCAGTAGAGTGAGCTGCACAAGTACTAGGAAAGGGATTATAGTGAAAAGGAAAGTGTTCCGAAGCTGATGAGTCTTCACTGTTTTCCCAGGCCCTCAGTAATAACCCTTAGTAGGGAGGGTATGCTTTTGCAGTACTTGGAAGGCGCATCAATGCAATAGACTGCAGAGCCTGAAGAGGGGTGCAGACAGGCAGGTTGTGTGGATGTGCTGTCCCCAAAGCACCAATATTTGTTCCCTGTTTTTCAGACTCTGGCACAAAATGTATTCCTTGTTGAGATGTATACTCACATCCATATATGACTGACAAACCAATCTGAGATTGACAAACCAATCTGAGGTCACTTTTCCTGTGTTTTCTTTGAAGTTTGAAAGGCCTGATTTTTCAGTTTTTTTTTTCAGGTGGAGTAGTGAATTGCCTCACAAATTGTGTCTTCAGTTTTGACATGCCTAAATGAAAAGTCTGGGGAGCTCTTTAGGAAAACAGATTTCTTAGTCACTTCAGTAAGGTCTTATCTGACAGGCAGCCTATCAATAACAAGTTGTTTGCTTCGTTAATTTTGCAGTATTTTTATTTTTGGAAGTTAGCTTCAAACTGTATACTTGTATACCTATTTCTAGTGACATTTTCACATCAAAACAATCTTCTGTGTTTGTGTAATGGTCTCCGTGTTTTTTTAATGAGAAAAGAAAGTGTTCTATTATATGCTGATTTCTACTTAGGTATTGATAAATGAGCACTTTTTTGTCTTTGAGCTTATTCCTTAAAATGAGTATGAAGTAGTCTAAATTTCCTTAATTAAATAAATTATGCTAGTTTTCTTGGTGAATTAGTATTATTAGGTACATGCACTTCTTGCCTGTATAAAACATGTACTATTTTTTAAAACTATGTCCTAAAATACAATTTCATTTTATTATAGTCTATGCAAGAACAACTGAGAGAATCAAAGTCTTGTAACGATGAGAAAATTATTTATTACATGCAGTAAATGTTAGGAACATTTCAATTTATTTAGAACTGAAGCTCTTGAATTAATGAAAACAAGAACTACTGCTAATGTGTTTTGAAACAATCTTTTCATTCCCTTTTCTCGGTAAGGAAATCCCTTCTTTAGTTCTTTCCTTCCTTTCAGAACACTGTCTTAATAAAAAACAGAAGGCTGTCCTGGGCCTGTACGACCACTTTGCATATTTCTTCCAATCTACTGAAAACATTTTTAAAAAGAACTTTTAATTGATCTAAGAATAGGTGATCTTCCACTTTTACATTATGAAATGTTTTCTTCAATAGTATCAGGCAGATCTGAATCCCACAGAAACAGATGCAAAAGGTCTTTGATAAATTAACTGTCATTTCATCTGCATGCATTGCCAGTTCCAAAATGCCTGTTTTTTTTTTGCAGGAACAGCAAGCATTCTTCTATGTAAATTAATCAAAGAAACTAAAAACTAAAATACAGTTCAGATATCAAGGACATAAAGCTTCAGTGAGGGATGCTGCTCTCCTCACAGTTATAATGTATTAAGACAACTAAAGATTTCACTTAAAGTTACAGGTAACTTAACTCCTCAGTAATAAGTGAATTTATTCTAGAACTGAAGTTTTACATCTTTGTTCCACCTCTGAAGGCTCCTACTAAATGATTGTTTCAAGAATACTAACTTTTTTAGCATGCTGAAGACATTTGGGAAACATAGCTATCTAACTACACTGCTAGGTCAACTCATGATGAATTTCCATAGGTGGATTTCTTTTATCTATTTGAGTTGAATATGTAAATGTACAAGAAAAGCGTATTCACCTTAGTGTTCTGAAATAAACATCCTAATTATATATTTTTTTTTTTTTTATTTTCAAAAATAGCTACAAAAGCACTTATATTCAAGGGGGGGAAAAAAGTACTGTGCTGCAATTGTTGAAATGCATGGTCAGCTTTCCAATACTGACAAGTCTTGTATTTTGCCTTTACTTTAAATTAAAGACATTTTTTGGTATTATTGTGGACTGTGATGAAGGGAAATGAATACTCTTCAACATATCTTGAAAATTAAAAGCTTGCAATCTACAAAAATACTATCTTTCAACTATTTTACTTGTTAGACCTTTCAGCTACCCATTTTCCTTCAGAATTCGACCTTCCTTTTACCCCAGCTCATTGCAACTGTTTGGAAAATCAATGGCAAGTTTACAATAACCAGCATGAAGCTGTACACTGCGGAGAAGAAAACATTTTGATAAGTAAATGGATTTCAATTTCAGCCTTCTAAGCAGTTGTTACAGAAAAATTATTTGAAAGATTATTGAAAATATACTGTCTTCTTAAAAAGATTTTTTTCCTCATGTAAGACACTGGAAATTGAATAAGCTGAAGTACTAAATTGACTTCGTTGTCACTACAGTGTTTGACTCTGTAGTAAAATAAAATCAGTGTCCAGCTGTCCAACGTGTCTAGACCTTGCTGGACTTTTCAACCAAAACAATTATATTTCTCCTTTTCTATTTTATTCTTTGTTTTCCAGCATAAAACTTTGTGACTTCTTCTGTCACAGCAATCCATTGAAAATGGCAGTATGAAAAGTGCTTGGCCAATACAGAACCTTCAGATGAAAGCTATAATAAATCTTGTCCTTTTATTCTTGTTTCCTAACTCAAAACTCTGCATTATTATTTTTAGACTAGTGCAACAAATATGTAATGATCAAGAACCTGGCAACCAAAGACATGTCAGGATGGCATAAAATCATATTGTTGCTCTATTAGCTTAACGATTTTTTATTCTGTTTGAAAGCTGTATGGCAATTCATCAGCTATCATTTTAAGTTATGATTACACTACTTTCGATTACTTCTAGCAGCAGAGGATATATCAGGTGGAAGCAGCTGCAAAAGTGAGCACAGTACCAAACCTGGTATATTTTAAAACCAAAGTTTTTCACCGTATTAATTTCAAAAGCTGCAGGGGATGCTGAATTTGGTTTCATAACAAACAGCAAATAAACATCTGAAATCACTTTGATCATATGTAATACTCTAACTACTAAACATACCAACAGCCAAAGAACACAAGACAAATCTGTTAAGACTGGATGGAGCAGTGGATGTATATGCAATATGGACAAATTTCTTCTGCGTCTTTGCACATTCAGATTACTTATTGGAAAAGATAATAAGGCATGTGAAAAAGAGGGATGAAGTTCTTGTGAAGTCTGTGTAGCATTCTGGTGGAATATCAGTCTCACAAATTCAAATTGCAAGGGCCCTTTTTATCCAAAACAGTTTTGTTTGATGAAGATCAGCTGTTACCTCTGATAACACTAAGTTAAATTCCAAGGTTTATTCTTCTGTCATGCTCTTCCTTGAGGCTTGAGTTTCACTACCAATCTTCTCTAGCCCCTCCAACTGTTTAAATAATATGAATTCCCCCTGTGATTTGGCAGTCGAGGATTTTTGTCAAGTAATATTCTCATGTCAGGAGAATGTGACAGGAAAGAAGAGAATACAGACTTGGCCAAGAAATATATTCCTCAGGGACCTCCTTCATGAGAATGTGCAGTTTTCTTAAAAGCCCACTATGAGTCTGCCTTTTCTCCACAAATCCTCAGGAAACAGCTCTCAAGCACTTCCCTACCTTGTAGTTTTACATGCCTCTTTACACAGAAAAACCTCTCAGTTCATTTGTGATGGTGAAAGATTGAAAGGGAGTATTATTTGGTTCACTGTCTTAAGATTCCTAACATTGAAGAGGATGCCTTTGATTGTTGTCAATGAGTTTCGATAATGTTCATATTTACATTTAGATTATAATTTTGTAATTGTCTGATTTGCACACAGGAGATGAGGGAAAATCAGCAATCAGTCTGGAAAGCCATGTTGCACAGAAGTTTGATGGCAGCCTTGCTTTTCTGCACTGTTGCTTCTTAGTAAGAACATGAACATTTCAAACAAACCAATGCAAAGTTAAATTGCAATCAAAATGACTGCAGGGTAAACTTGAAAGGAACTTGTGATCTGAGCTGGAGAACTGGGAAAACCAAATGTAAGAAGGCATTATCAGTTGTACAAAATAAAACATTTTGTCCTTGGGATTGCTCTGATCCAGGTGCAGGACCTTGCACTTGGCCTTGTTGAACTTAATGTGATTTGCACAGGCCCACATTTCAGGTTTGTCAAGGTTCCTCTGGATGGCATCCCTTCCCTGCACTGTGTCAGCTGCACCACCCAGCTTGTGTTCTTCAGACTAGCTGATGGTGACCTCAGTTCCACTATCTATCTTGTTGAAAATATATTAAACCAGCACTGGTCCCAGTACTGACCCCTGAGGAATGTCACTTGTCAGTGATGTCCACTTGGATATTGAGCAATCAACTACAACTCTTTAAGTGTGACCATCTGGCCAATTCCTTATCTACCAAGTGGTTCATCTATCAAGTCCATGCCTCTCCAATCTAGAGGCAAGGGTGTCATGTGGGAAAGTATCAAATGCTTTGCACAGGCCCAGGTAGGTGACATCTGTTTTTCTTCCCTTTTCCATGAACACTGTCACAGAAGGCCAAAAAATTTGTCAGGTCTGATTTTCCCTTAGTAAAGCCATGTTGTCTGTCTCCAATCACCTCCTTATTTTCCACGTGTTTTATCATAGTTTCCAGGATCTGCTCCATGATCTTGGCAGGCACAGAGGTGAGACTGCCTGGCCTGTATCTCCCTGGGTCTTCTTTCTTTCCCTTATTGAAAATGGGCGTTATGTTTCTCTTTTTCCAGTTGGTGGGAACTTCACCAGACTGCCATGATTCCTCAAATGGGATCGATAATGGCTTTGAAAATGAATCCACCAATTCCCTCGGGAGCTATGGATGTGTCTGATCAGATTCCACGGACGTGTGCACATCCAGATCCTTAGATGGCCTCAAACCAGATCTTCACTTACAGTGGGTGACTCCTCATTCTTCCAGTCCCTGCCTTTATCTCCTGTCACTTGGGCTTTGTGGCTTGAGCACTTGCCAGTGAAGACAGAGGCAAAGAAGTTGTTGAGTACCTCAGCCTCCTCCATATTCCAGGTAACCAGGCTTCCCGTTTCCTTCTGAAGAGGGACCAGATTTTCCCTAATTTTCCTTTTATCACTGACATACCTACAGAAGATTTTCTTGTGTCTCTTGATGCCCTGATCAGGTATCTTTCTATTAGGGCTTTAGCTTTCCTAACCTCATCCCTGTCTGCTCAGACAATTTCCTTGTATTCCTCCAAGGCCACCTGTCCTTGCTTTCATCCTCTGTAATCTTCTCTTTTATGTCTGAGTTCATCTAGGATCTTCAGCTCCACCTTTTCATGGTCACTTAGCTCCACATGACCCACCAGAACTAGATTCAGTATAGCAGCTTTCCTTGTTGGCTCCTCTATCACTTAGAGAAGGAAGCTATCATCAACACATTCCAGGAACCTCCTGGATTGCTTATGCCCTGCTTTGTTGCTCCTCCAACAGATATCAGGGTGGCTGAAGTCCCCCTTGAGGACCCAAGTGTTTGAACTTGGGGCTACTTCTATCTATTTATAGAGGTCCACATCCACTTGGTCTTCCTGGTTAGGTGGCCTGTAGTATGCCCCCACTATAATGTCCCCTGCCCTCCCTTTAACCCTGACCCATAAACTCAGTAATTTCCTTATCCATCCCAAGATGGAGCTCCATGCACTCCATCTGGCTATTGGCATAAAGGGCTACTCCATATCCCTGTTATTCCTAAAGATCCTGTATTCTTCTATTCCAACACTCCAGTCATAGGAGCCATCCTACCATGTCTCCCTTATGCCAAGATCATAGGCTTGCAGGAATGTGCACATGTGATGGCATAAAAGCATTTAAGTTGGGCCACAAGTGAAGATGCCTGGAGAGGCTGGAATTCCTCTGTGCTGGATTTCAGGTGCTCCCCTGCTGAGATACGTGATCCTTCTTCAGGCTCTGGGCATATATTGCTGCCACTGGAGTACTGGGATGGACTGAGATTCCCCTCCCTTTGCAAATTTAGTTTAAAGCACTCTTAACAAGGTTGCCAAGGTTATGACTGAAAATTCTCCTCCCTTTCTCTGACAGATGGACCCCATGAACCTCTTGTAGACCAGGTTTCTCAAAGCAAGTCCCATGATCTAAGCAGATAAAACCCTGTCTATGACAACAATGCTGTAACCATTTTTTGACTTGCCAGATTCAATTGGGTCTTTCAAATACCTTCCCTTTGACAGGGAGGATTGATGAAAAAACTACCTGCACTCCAGAGGCCCTTACCATCACTCTCAGGGCTCTGTAATCTTTCTTGGCACTGCTTCGGATGCTCCTGACTCTATCACTGGCGCTCACATGAAAAAATAGCTGTAGTCAGTGGACTGTATGAGGCCTGGTATGAGGCCAGACTGTATGAGTCTCTCAGTCACTTGATGACATCCCTGATACAAGCTCTCAGTAAGCAGCACACTTTTCTAGTGAGTGTGTTGGGTCTGCAAATGGGTGCCTCCGTATCTCTCAGAAAGAAGAGAGTTGCCTGCTACTATCACCTGTCTCCTTTTCCCAGTTGTGGTGGTTGTTACAGGGGAGCAGGTGGGGCTGCTTTACTCAGCTCCACCATCCCAATCACTGCTTGGAACTAGCTATCTAGTTCTTTCTCTGCCTTCTTGATGTTATGCAGCATTCTCGCAGCTGCCTGCAGCTCAGCCATCTCCTGCAGGAGATCTCCTGCAGTCCTCTACTTGGACACACATTTTGCAGGCAGATCTGGCATGTGTCCCTGCCCCTGAAATAAGGTCTAGACGCTTCCTGTGGTCTGAGGTCTGCACTGCAGCTTCTCTTTGGCAGCTCTATATGGACAGAGGCAGCAACCACCACTGGGCTAGATGGTGCAGACCTCCTGGCTGGAGCTGTAGCCTGCCCTCTCAGACAAGTGCCCACCAGTCAGGGTCAGCAAGATGAGACATTTTGCGTATTTTTCATGTTCTACAGATTACAGTGAGGATTGGGTAAACTGTCATCTCATTTGAAATTACATCATTTTCCCTGAATTCATTTGAAGTTAATAGCAATGCTAACTTCTTCCAGATTAGGTCCTCTTTCAAAACTGGATTCTGAGGAATCTGGTCTATGGAAAATGGTCTGCTTCTATTGCAATAACAATATTGCATTTAGTTTTAGTGGGGATCATGAGTGAAATCCTCAAGCTAGAAACGTGAGAATTACTGCATAGCACCTATTTCCAGAACGGTAATAGATAAGCTCGATGTCTCTAGGAGACAGGTGAACTTCATCAACAAATCTGAGTATGAGGTTTACACCATCTCAGGCTAAACAGATAACAGAAAACTCTGAAGACATGCTCAGAAAACTTTCCCCCTCTCTTGGGCTCGAGTACCTAAACCTGAATCTGAGTAAGGTGCTTTGTGAAACCATTATGCATAACTCCTATAATGGCTTTTGAAGTAGATGAGAAAGAAAAAAATCACATTTGCCTAACCCTTACAGGCCTGGGGTTTACAGACATTCCATGTTGTTAGCTACACATATACCCAAGAAAGTTAAACAAAGCTTATATCCACTAGGGACATAGCTCTTCAGACCCATTAAATTGTACATGAAAAAAAGAAAAAGAAGAAAAAGAGAGACCAATGAAACAATCTGTTGCCTAGGGCCTGGATCAATGAACTTGCAAGTTTCATCAGTAAAAACACAGATGGCTTACAAAACTCCAGAGTACTGGGGTTCTTTATTCAGCTCATTTTCCTGTTCTGAAAAACAGAAGGAAAACTTATTTATCTAACAAGCAAAAAAATCCCAAACTATGAACAGTATATTAAATGAAAAATTTAAATTGTTAGTTGTCAAAAATTTTGATGCCTAAAATAGGAAGTTGTTTATATATATTTTTGTGACAATAGAGAAACCTGTACTAACTTATATTTATGTTTTCTTGCCTATTTTTGGCTTGCCACACATATAGGAATATTTCCCATGGGTTTTGTTTGTAGCTTTTGGATACAAAGTAGATGTAACCAAGACACAGAGAAATTAGAAGAAAAAAACACAAAAAATAAGGCATTAGGCCAGTGAGGATTTCGTTCTATCTTAAAGGAAAGGAGTAAATTAATGTTTTCTCTTTCTGTAATCATCACTGTATGAGGACTGGTAGCCACTTGTAACTAGCTTTTCTTTTCTAAAATCCATATTTTATTTTTAGTGTCTGAAAAGTAACCCTTAGGCTGCTAAAAGCTGGTGTTGAAAAGTGACCTCAAAACCTGCACTTTCATAGGAGAGTGTGACATGATAACCTGAGAAGAGATCAGAAAATTGTCAGACACTCTGGCTCATAATTTTTCTTTAAAAATATGATATTTATACATTATTATTATTAAAGCATACTGGATACATACATATTTTTAAATATTCATAACTGCACTTTAATAATATAGATGATTCTATGTAGAAAATGTAGCACACGCTATGATTAATACAGTAATATATGTACACAATACAATATATATCCTATCTTGTCCTCACAAGAACTTATTTGAAGTTCTATCAGTTATATTATCTATCTCATTTGAGCCTTTGAGTATTTGTGCCTTTCTTAATACAAAGAAAGTCTGTATGAAACATCTGCAGTTTTCTGTTATCGAAGGGAGTAGGGTGCTGCACTACTTTTTTTTGTAGATATTTTTCCCAGCTGAAATTCTGACATTTGTACCTTCACAAAATCACCAGGACAGGTAATAAGCATAGCTCTGAAATAGCTCAGAGTAGCTGTTTGGAAAGGTCACAAGATGACAGACATCATGTGGTAGCCAAATGAGCATTTTGACATCAGTTATTGGCTCACTTTGCAAACAGCTGAGAAGAAGCCAAAGACTTGGCTCTGCATTGCTCTCTTTCCAGTATGAGAAACAATGCATAAAACAAATGTAGACCTTCTTTTGAAAGTCAGTTCTAATCTTTTAAAGGAAAACACATTTTTCTGCATAGCTTAATATAGCAATTTGTTGGTGAATATTTTTGTTCTGTAAAATCTGGTTTTGAGAGATTGGTACATACAGTACACTACGAAAAACACTTAATATTAAATGCAGTAGAAGATTTTAGGGAGAAAAAATTGAAAGACATCCAGTATGAACTAAAGATGTTTTTTGCATTATCAGGCCTGACTGTCAGTTCTTCGTTGAAGGTATTGCTCCTTCCTTTAGCATGGTATTGTAGTGCTAGTGCTTGACTTAAATACTTCATACCATTCAAGGTACCCTCCACCAGCCACATGTACTAAAATATTAAAATAAAATGTTACTCCTTGAAAAGTTGCCAAATTAAAAAAAAAAAAAAAAAAAAAAGGATGGAAAAAGATGTGGATTAAAGACTAGAGGATAGAGTTTTTTTACAAATCTTTATATTTTCAGATGTCTGGTTTTAATGCTTTTAAGATTAAATAAAAAGATAACACTTTGAATGATTAAGATATTTTAAGAAAATGGAAAATATTGAAAAAATAATTTTTCTTGTTCCTATATGCTCTCTTGGATACATAACTCACATGAAAAAGTTTCATTCCCCTTTTTGGCTGAATGGACTTGTTAAAGTTGAGGAGGAAAAAATTCAAGGACTATTGAATGTGCCTCCTGTGGCAGTCCAAGCATGTCATAATGCAACCGTCTTTAGTGAGGAATAATTTTTGAATTTTTTTATCAATTTAATGCTCCACAGAATTAAATTTATACAATAATATTGGCAAATAGAAAGTCATACACATGTTCCAAAAAATACTAATGGAAAATGGTTTGTAATATTCGTCCATCTCTAGTGGAGAGGAATGCAGTATGTAAATTCTATACAATGAAAGGAAATATAAGAAGAATGATATTGTCTTTATTTTTTAAATTCTCTTTTTTTCCTCCATCCTCCATATTAGTTCCTTTGGGAAATAATGTAATTTTAAAATTCGTGTATTTTTTAAAAAGTATGTTGGATAAAATATTAACAGAAATTTCATTATTTAGAGTGTTAAGCCCCCCCAAACCATAACTTTAAATTAAAATGGGTTTTATAGAATGCTTCCCTATGGAGGTTTGCTTTCATATTTGCATAGATGATAACACTCAAAGTAAAAACATGGACAAATTGCACTTTCAGACTGAAACTTTGATTTGCAACAGCTACACACCCAAACAGAATTCTTTGGATGCTAACATTTGGTTTTCAAAATGAACATTGATTGTTTATAAACTTTAGCTATGAAACTAAACTCAATCATTGGCTTTCACAAAATATCTTTCTCATATGCATGATTGATCCAAAAATGTTTAATTTATTTCAGAACCATAATCAAATGTAAATCCCATAAAATTTCTGAATAACACACTTAATATTATCTGCTATGATGAACACAGATTCATATTGTTTGCTATTCTTCATTTTTTATAAGGGAATTAATTTAGAGTTGGTTGAATCATACAAAATGTCTTTCATAAAAATTCTTTTTACTTGAAAGTAAAATCTATCACTTTTTTTATCTATTTGTTATCACTGTTTTCTTCTGGTCTGTGTGGTGAAATCTATTTGCTTTTCACAGCACCTGAGTTAGAAATTTTGCTGGGTAAGTGCTGAAGAGAAGAACAGACAAGCTGTTACAAAAACCTCTAGAAACTGCAGCAACTAGGGATCACATTGATCTGAGTAAGATAAGAAAACACAGAGCATTCTGAGTTTAAACAATGATCTTCCATCTTCATCTTCCACAAGAGGGTTCAAAGTCTTATCTTTGACTAAGAGGTGAATGAGATACTGTGCAATTCTGAACTCTGAGGTCAAAATACTTAACCTTGAGCTCACTTTATTATGAGAGGATAATCAGGTGCTTCTGATGAGGCTGGCAAGGCTGACACCTGGCTTGAACTAAGCAGGTGAGAGCTGGGAAGAACTTTATTTCAGGAGTTATAAAATGACAGAAGTATAAATGGAGCTACAAGTAAGATGTTAACATAGCATTGTTAGAGAAAAGTATTTAGGTAAGAATCAGAAACAACTTAAAGAATCAGTGGCTTGTGAAGAGGTCATTGCCAAGAAAAAATGAAAAACAAACAAACCACAAAACAAAGAGAGATGTATTTATTCTTGGGGAAGAAAAGATGACAGACGTTCCCGGTATGTGAGCTAGGCAATTAATCTTTCGTTTCTGTAAGGCACCACCATTGCTGGCAGGCTGTGAAGGACAAAGAGAGAAGGTCAGAACTACCCTTGAGAAGGAGTTCTGCCCAGGTTTAATCACTCTGATAGCTGCAGAACCCCACACAGCTGGCATGCATGTGGGAGGAAAATGGAAAAGGGGTAAATGAGGAACTGAAAAAATGCTTGCTATAGATTTGGCCCTTTATCCTGCTTTTATGAACTGTTCTCTTTTTTTACTTATGTGTATTTGTTATTTTGATGGTTTAAAGGGTAGTGCATACAGAAAAGGTCAGAATTCTTCACTAAAATTTCTATGAAACAGAAGTAGAAAACTTTTTCTCGACAGTCACAAGATTCAACCTTTAAAAAATGCAGAATGATGAAAATCAGGGAATAAACAAAATAATCTACAGAAACAGATTTGTGTTTATTACCAGATAGTCTTTATAGACAGTTAGAAGAACAGATAATTTGTGGGTATAGAGTCTCCTTTTTTGAGCTTTGCTTAGGGATAAAAGGGAATTAAACACTTCTCTTTTCTTGTCTTTGCTAAGGTTACTCCTCAAAAAGCAGAACAGGTCAATATATCTGCTTTTTTTTTTTTTTTTTTTTTTTTTTTTTTTTTGGTATAAACACAGGCCAGCTACCTTAACCCAAGAGTCTGCACTAATGTGACTGACTTTTTTACAGAAGGTGATCAAAAGTATTATATTTTCTGCTGTATCACCTGAGTTTTGTCGCGTGTAGGCTCTTCAAGTGGCCAGTGTTGAGTTTCTGGGGGTAGTAACATTTTCAATCCCTCCAGCTAGATCTGAAAGAGGCTTTCCTTTTTCAGGTGCTTCTTTTTACATAATACTTAGACCAAGAACTAAATTAACATTGATTGCATGGGTTATAAATGTCCAGCAAACAGAAAATTGTTAAATGTTTTCATAGGACTGCAAACCTGATCAGCACTGCAGATCTGAAGAAGAATCTGTTGCTTATGTTGCATTTGGAGAACCTTTGTTATAGTAGAAGAAAATCAGGGGTTTTTCTTGAGCATTGTTCAAAGTTTCATTAAAATTATAGTTTTCTGCTGAAATGAGTAATCAGTTTGAATCCTGAAAGCCTATTCATCACATTAAAAGTTACATTATGTTTGAGGGAAACAGTGTTCCACTTAGGAGGAAGCTCTCTCCTCCAAGGAATAAATACATTTCAGGTTTTAGCAGCTGAGAAGGTAAAATTTTCCAAGCATATTGAACTGTAGTAATCATCTTAGATATGAGACTACAAAAATAAGGGTTAAATTAATTTTTGTTTTGAAAAATTAAAATTTTTGTCATCATCAAAAGCTGCTGAGTTTATTCATGGGAAAAGAAGTGCTCATTTAAATACAAAATACTCCCACATTTCGTATTTTGTGTATATTTCCTATGTAGAAAAGCTTCCAAAATGGGGTGGAGTCAGGTGACTAGCACACAATCTAAAGGGATGTTTCCTGGTTTTATGAATATATATATATGTATTTATATGCTTAAATGTTTTAACATTATAGAAAAGGACATTTAAGTACTACCTATTTTTCTTCATTAAGTATATATTTTTAAAAATATTTATTCACAACATTACATTTTCCTTGCGTTGAAATGAGTATACCAATCTTTATCAGGACCACAGACTCAGCCAATAATTAATTCAGTCCTAGATATGTGCTGAGTTGATTGATACATCTCTGTTAGTATATTTGATTTTTCTCTTAAAAGAAAGAACCAGACAGGCTTGTGTTATGGAAGATAAGTAAGAAAATATAGTTACTTGCTGCAAAGACATTGTCAGTCTTTTATAAGGGCAGTTTCTAATAGCCAGAGACAGTGTTATTTGGTACACAATACCCTTGCGAAAACATAGTACTTCCTGTAATTTATTAAACTTAGTATCAGAAACTAGGAGTAAACTAAATATTGTAAAGAATAGGAAAATAACCCTTTTGTATGACCAAATATGGAAATATGTTGTAATGCAAAGAAGATTAATCTTTACACATGGACCAGTCTGGAACAAACACTTTCCACTGACAATAAATTTGTGTAAATACCTTGTAAAACTAGAAATTTGTTGTAGTGAAATGAATAGTGAACCGTGTATCTGCAAATACCAGCTTAGCTTTAAAATTAAAAAGTTATTCTCTGTGTCAATGTCCCTTCTATGATTGTTTTCTGTCAACATTCCGGTAGTAGATTTTCTTTCATGAGAATAATCTTAGACAATGAGTCAGCTTTTACATATCCCCTTTCATAAGAAAATCCCAAAGCACTTAAAGATTATTTAGGGAGCCAGAACAGTATTTTACAGTTACAGAAATGGGGACTAGGGAGTCAACTGACTTACATGGGGTTACTTAACAAGTTTGTGGTTACACCTGTAATAGAACCCAGAGGTTACAAATGTTTTTCAAGTCCTTAAGAAAAAAAAATAATCTTAGCTTCCTTTCCTTCCATCATACCAAATGAGAAAGTATTGGCTGAACATAGGATTTATTTAAAAGACCCCAATAACCAAAAAACCCTCTACCATTTTCACAGTCTCAATGTCCAGGCAGTTCTTGGAATAGATACATTACTACATTAAGAAAGCAAACTAGACCGTAGCCCAAGTTTAGGGGACCTTATAGACTAGAATTGCTTTGAAGTAAGGTTGGGTACTGAAGCCATATTATGTCAATCAAATTCTACTCTGATTGCTTGCTGAATTATCTGTTAAAGTTCTGTCAGATTTGAGGGACATTTTCATTACCTTGGTGCTATGGAGCACTCACAAGGGAGATTTCAATCCCAGGCATGCTCCACAATGGTGCACATACTGTAACTTTTAGCCATATCTTTGACTAGGATATATTGTTATATGTATGCTAGAGAAAGGCAAGCATGCAAATAATGTTGCAGATGATGGAAGCTGGACTCTTCTGTATGGACCTCCATTGGCTGTTGCAGAATGTATGCTCCTCTGAACTGGTGTCATCCTACATTGCCAGTCACTCATTTGACAGCTTGTTTATGAAAACTAATACTGAGTTAAAGTTTCTGTTGCTCCTGAAAAAAAAAATCACCCTGTCTCTGTTGATCCATTTACTCAATATAAGGATGTCCAGCATCCTGAAAGTAACAATCAATAAACACCAATATCGTATAGTTAAGCACTTCATTTATGTAGGCAACTTGTATTTTCAGTGGTAAGTAGAATCCTATTGTTGAACACTAATAACACATGAAAAATATGAAGAACTTGAGAATAGGGGGAAAAAAGTGTGAGATAAAATATTTAGTCGTGTGAGTTTTTATTATTCAAACTAGCAGTAGTCTTATGAAAGAGGATTCTCCTTTAATGCAAATGACATTAAATTAGTTGATCTCCTTTTTCTTTTCTGTTCACTGATTCCAGTATTTGCATGCAAAATAATTGGCCTAATTATGCTGCAGTACTGGACAAAAATGGGTTTAAAGAGTAACATAGAAATGAGAACTGTGGGAGAGAAAATGAATCTTTAGGATCCCTATGCAATCTTATAAAATTGTGATTAAAAAGCAGTTCTAGTACGGTAGCTAGAAAAAAAAAGCAAGGATTTACAAAATCTGTTTTACTCTGAACTCCAGCAATTTACCTTCAATATTGTTGGAGTCTGACTGTTATTTAGCAACAAAACATGATTTGTTTCTGTTCCTGTTCTCAAATATTAGGCTTTGTGGTTGTATTCTTTCACAAACATCTGGATGCTGTGAGTCCCGTAAGTTCCATGATTGTAAATAGTATAATAATGTCATGTTCTTCTGTAACATATCTAAAGAATTATCTACATGATTTCCTGTCTATGCTGTGGTTTCTGTGCACTGTTCAAAAAGTACACATATTCATCTGTCTTAAAAACTATTTAAGATTAGAATTACAAAAGAATGTACCAGAGTAACCGGAAAGAATTCATGATACTTTGTGCACTTGCAAAGGGCATTTATTCTTCTTTATCATGATGCAAGAATGGAAAACCCTACATTCTCCCTAAAAATACGTGCTTTCAAACACCTAACTACAACGTATTACAACAATTTGTGAAAAGACGTTGTTCTTTGGATGATTAAAAACTTGGAACCAATCACAGCTCAGAATGTAAACTGGCAGCTTCATTTTTCTTAAGGAAAGAGAATACCCTTAACCCTGAGCGTTAGTCAGGAAGATAGAACTCCGAGGCCTCACTCGTACCTGAGAATATGTTGGAAAATTCACTTACTGGAAAATATTATCCCCTCTTAGCTCTGCAAGTGCAGATACAGTTGGGCATGGCCTTGGCAAGCTCCAGTTACTTCTTGTCTGCAGGTCTGTAGTACCAGTACAAAGAAGGTAGGATATAAAACAGGCTCTGAATATACATTTTGCTGTGGGAAACATTGCGTCTCTAGGCCATGCAAAAAAACAGGATATGAGAAAAACTAACTGATTATTATTAATAATCATGAAGGTATTTTTAAAAGCATGATAAACAAGGGAAGAAAATAGGGGCAGAACAGCAGGACTGATCTTACAAAGTATATGTGTTGTTTGCATGTCAAGAACTACTAAATCATTGTTTCATCCTGGGCTTTACAGTGTAGATGGTATGTTATTAACACCTCTGTTCTGTATTATTTCTCTTGCACACCATGTTTTGTTTCTGTGGCCAACTTCACTCCTCAGATGAGATATGCCATCTGCTGTAGATATCTCTTCCAGCTTGCAAACTATCATACTGGTTTGTAAGACTGACATTTTCTTCCACTGTCTCATATCTGGGAAATACATAACAACAGATGTAATTTAATGCAGATCTAATCACAGATGTGACCATGTAACTTAACTGCATGTGCCAAAGACTGGAGAATGATCACATCAGCTGATTAAAAAAGAAAAAAGGTAACACTTTGCAGAAAGAAAGAAAGAAAAAAAAGAAATTTTAAACAACCCTCAGAATAACAGAATTTTGGGAAAAGAAGAAATTCTATTTGTCTTAAACAAAATGAAAAGTGATGGAAGATGATTTTTTCAGTTCAGTTCATTTAATTTTGAATAATGCTTAATACTCTCAAAACTTTGGCTAATATATTCTCATATATTTGAGTATAAAGTAAAAGACCTTTATTTAAAAATATTAATATTTATTAATATTTCTTACATTTACAGTCACACATTTGTGAGCACTGCTTGGGATATCTTCTGAGCCATTTATATTCATAAAATTTCTCTGGATGAGATCACTAAATGAATTTATTGGTAGATCACGGCATAGTACACTCCTTAATAGTTTCACTATTAGAGATTCTTCTCTCCCATCTGCCTAAATAACTCTTAAAATTTTTAGGATAGGAATAGATTTTCTTTTCTCTTTGACAGTTCAGCCCTAAAGAATCCCACTCTCTACTGTTTCCAGTTCTGCCAACATGAATGTATAGCTGGTGATATATAGAGTTTCATGACTTCAAACAGGCATTCTAAATGCTAGTTCATCATTTGTGTGTGCAGCAATTTCAGTCTGATAAAGCCCAATTATTTTTTTCCTGCTTTAAGGATCTCAGGCTTCAATAAGTCAGATGTTATGGTGTTAGGTATGAAAATATTTTTCTGAAGAATGTGACCTCAATATCTAATGTAAGTTATGTGTTAAGGTCCTTTAAAATTAGGTTTCCTTCACTGGCCCAAAGTCATTATCGGTATCGTTATGGATGGACTTGTTAGTTGTCATCAGCAAACAGGAGTAAGAAGAAAGCTTGGGATTCCCTCCCTACACACCATATAGGACAGGTAAGGCAAATGACTTATACTATGGTGCTAGTATGAGAACAGGTGGCATTTTGACACATCTCATGTTGTTCTCTTTTTAGAAGTTGATGTAATAATTGAGTTGCAATATACACAATTTTCAGGGATCGTTTCATCATCTAGTTCATCTTCTTTACTTTTTGTTAAGTAAAATGATGTCAAAATGATCAATGTCAAAAAAGGAATTTTTTTTTCTATTTTTATTGCAAAAATCATGTAAATCAATCCTTTATTATAGTAATTTCCAAGCATGGGTGCTCCTAGAAGTTTTTTCTAGTATTCTTCATGCATATTCATTAATGATCTCTTCAGCTCAGATATATTTTTGCCAGAATCCACTGCTTTTTCTTGGTCGGGGGACAGCAGTTTAACACAGCTGACAAATTCCACACAGAGCATTGAGTCAAATTCAAGGAAGCTAGTACTATTTAATAGTTCTTATATTTTATAAAACTAGTACAAAGATACCTTTGGTATCCTTATAAGGAAGTAAAAAAGGATACAATTTGAAAGTATAACTAAATGTTTTTTTGATCTTCAAAGTTAAATTAATCATTGAAGTGAATTAATATATTAAATTTACTCAAACATAAGGAAAGACATAATTCAGGAGACCCTCAACAGTTTGCAAGACTGCTTACAAATGAACAAAATACACAAATTCATGGAACAGAGGGAAAAATAACAACAGAAATTTCAATTTCCATTATTTAAATGGATCTAAAATTATTCCTAAAATGAAGTGCTGCTCAATAGAAGTAAGCATTTCAGATTGCATCCTTTAGTGTTTGTGAAAGGACTGACATTAATAACCCTGTCTTCAAGGGCCGCCTGTCTTCAGTCACAGAGGTGTATACTGATGCCTCAAAGTAAGCAATTAGGAATTGAGTTAGGAGGCAGGCAGATTTTTTTCTCCTCTGAGGGTTGCCAGAGCATCTGGACAGACATGCAAGACAAGTTAGCTGTTACACAAGAGAAAGTTCAAAGTAACTCATACCTCCCACGGGGGAGGAAAGAACAGTGATGCAGTGAGTCATTCGCTGCTCCTCAGGTGGCACAGCTATGTGCCACTCCTCACGACAGGCAGATCACAAATTTACAGTTTAGCTCATACAAATGCATCATTGCAAAATCCCTCAGGCTGTCTTGTGTGGTCTTCTTCTAAGGGTATCAGACTTCAAAAATGGTTCATCTTGCCATGATAAATTTTTCTTTGGCTTCCCCACTGAGACTGCCAACATTATTATCAGCTGTGATTTCAGCAGTAATTATATAGACATTTCCTAACAAGAACTCAACCAATACTATCAGCTCCCTTTTTACAAGACTCACAGTAGACAGAAGAGAATATGTTTCATAACCTATACGATATTTTTTTGTTGATTTTGGTGGGGTTTTTTTTTGGTTGAGTTTTTGTTTTGGTTTTGAGTTTTTTGGTTTTTGTTTTTTTAATAAATATATTTATTTAAACCAATACATAAATTGAAATCAATATACTTAGAAGTGAGTTTGGTTGTCAAACGACTTCTGTAATATTTAAAATCATGTCCAGGACTGGTAACAAATTAAATCATTTTGAAAATTAGGTAGAGGCAAAGTTTTTGAGGAATTTAGGTCAACCTCTTCATCTTAACAGTAATGTAATTCTCTGGGTTATGAAGAATGCATATTAATGTTAGAGTTCTCTGGCATGAAAGCTGAGTAGGCAATGGGAGAAAAATATAAAACAGACAGAAAAGCATAAAGACAATTTTATTAGGCATTTCTATTTAAAAAATAATACAATGGGAGGGTGGAAGAAGTATTATTGCTAAAAACCGTTAATGTATATGAAATCATGTAATTTTTAACTAAGAGACATTTTAGGTGGCAAATGAATTTAGTCTGTCAGGAAGCATCTGGACTATTAAAAACTGGGTGATTTTTCTCTAACTTTTGAAAATTATACTATTACACGGAAAATTCTGTAAAAAGTTTGCACATCATGTGAGTACACGTATCGTTATTTTCTCTCCCTTTCCCTTTAGAAGTGCAATGTGATACCACATTGAGAATGCAGATAATTTAAATATTTTATTTTTACTCATTTGTACTTCTTCACATCCAGCACTCAGGTAGAAATCACTGTCTTCTAACATTATTTTCACAGAATACTATTTGCTGGGTCTGGAAATCTTTGTAAGCATACTCATTCCCTTGGGCTAAAATCCAAATCTGTAAGGGACAGTTGAGGAGCTGAGAGTAGAGTTTCATATACAGATATCCAAAGACATAAAATAGGGGCTGGCTTTATGTAAACCAATATTTTTAAACTAAAGAGATCCTGTAAAAGTTTGACCTAAGATACTTCGTGAAATACTTTTAAAATGTAGTTCAGCTGGAGTCAGTTTATTTAATGAAAATCTCACTTTCATTCATGAGGCAAACATGCAACTGTGCATATTATAAGTGTTTACTGGGAACAGACATTATAGCTGGTTTTAAAGCACAAATGATAGACATCAAGCATATTAGAGTGGGGGTCATATTACAAAGTCAGAATACAAAATCTAACACTGAATTTTAATAAGTGTCAACATTCATTTTTGAAAATATAATTTCTCAAGATGCCAAACTGAAACTTTATATTCCACAACACCAAACTATTACAAAACATGCTTAGGCCAATCTTAAAAGAGTAAGATCTGAAAAATGAAGTTCTACTTATCTCCCATATTCTTGTTTTAAAATTTTAGTATAAGTAAATTTCTTATAATCGTTAATTGTTTTGTTTTTTTAAAATATCCAAGCTGAAACAAGAATAAACTAACAATCCACTTGGAATATATCTCACTTGCATGTCATTTCAAGGGGAAGTTTCAGATAAATATTGAGATATAACATTAAGAGAAGAAAGGAAGTGTTATTGTCAGTGTTGATTTAATTTTTTGTTGATAGATACTTGAATATACAGCATCAGAAATAAAATCTTAGATTGTTATTATGGATTATAAAGCTATGTATTTTTCACTTTCAGTCTCCATCTAGGACATTCTTCCATTTGCCATATCTTAATGCCTCCAAGAATTCCTCTTTCTTGCTTTTGGATAAGATTATCAGTAAGAGAGGAAAAAAAAATTTAGTCTCTGTTTTGGAATATCGTATGCTTTTTCAGACTTTTTCAATGATCATGAAAGAGTCATTCATATTCCCCAAAACACATTAATTTTAGTTACTCTTTTTTGTAACTGCACATATGCAGTAAGTATATTATTTCCTCAGTGCTCATGAGATTTAAGTATAGTGAATTTGTGCCATTAAAATGAATACTAACACATATATCTTGGTCACTAAAACTATTAGATTTTCACTCCTTGCAGAGAGAGTTCAACTGTAAAAATAAAACTGGGTTATTGGTCTCTGTTTTAGTGATAATACATGTAAAAGCTCATTTTTTTATCCAGGCTATCTTGAGCAGCTTTTTACCTGAGACAATGGAAATAATCTACTGTTGAGAAGCCTGGTTCTGGTGCTGCACTTACTTGTCTCAGTAGCTTGAATTCTCTTGATCATAGAAAGTCTCTTTATTATTTTAGATGTTATCATGGAAATAAGCCAGTATTAAGCATCCCAGTAGACAACCATAACATGATCTTCAAAGCCTTGAAGAGGTCATTCTTATCAGTTGCTGAATTTCTGCTGCTCAGTGGTATAAGCATGAGCTTCTGTACAGAACATTGATGGGTTCCAGTGGGTCTGTCAGACACAGCTCATTTCATTATCCTTGCCATAATTTAAAAAAGGCATTTGATAATGGTGTTTGATCTTCCATGTCCTGTATTACATTATACCTCCTTCATACCAGTACTCAGCTCTCATAGGCTTATTGTTAAATGCAATTATATAAAATGAGATACACATCTTCCTTCAAGGATCTTCTAATCTAGTTATAAAGAAAGATAAAGGAAGTGGATAAATAGAAAAGATACAAACTAAAGAGTAAGAATTATCTGATTATGATGAAAGATTGCAAGGTGATATGCACTCTGAAACACATCTGTCTTGTAATGTACATGATATTGTTTCAGAAATGAAGTTTTGTGGAGTGCTGACCTTCAAAATATAGATAGATAGATAGACAGACAGACAGAGAGACAGACAGACAGTTTAAACTTCTTTCATTTCAGACCATAGTGCTCAAATAACGACAGGGTGAGGCGCAGCATGAGTTCTCAAAAACTAATGGTACAGGAGAATCAAAAAAGAGCCCACAGATGTGGCACCTATCAGGTGTGTCTTAAAATTAAATGGTAATAAATTACATTCACCCACTATGGCTGGTCATGCTGATCTGCTACTGCCTTTAGTACACATGTGCTGCTAGAGAACAAAAATGTCAGTCAATGACTGCAAAGACTCCATTGATGGACTTTGTTAATGAGTTTGGGATTCATTTGGCAACTGAAGATACTTTCCTAATACATGTAAAAATATCACAAAAATATCACAAACTATTGCTTTCCCACTAGGTGTAGCAGGGATATATGTAGGGGACGGACTCAGATGTGGAGGGATTTTGATACATTAAGTGATATGTTGCTAGTCTTGTCCTAAAACTTCCTCTGACACAGAAGTTATTCCTCATGATAATAACACGTGGTTCACACTTGCTACTAGTCTGTCAGCACTGCTGATATGAAGCCCTATTTCATCCCTATTATAAATTAGCCTCATAATTTCATTCCAGCTCTACACTGAACCCATACAGTCTAATTATATGAGTTAATGTTCTCTTTTATTTTGAAAAAATTTCTCCTCCCAGAAGTCTCTTTTTTTCTCTGATTTCTGTATGCAAAGAGTTAAATTTTCCTTTTGATCCATTCAACATAAAATGCATTTAACTGTATCTGTTCCATAATTTATTTGCATAAAATCATGAAATTATAAAGGAACCACTACCCTTTTCTGTTCTTGGGAGAAGGAGCTACACTATAGCCACTGAGGTAACTTATGTTCATGTAGACTTTTCTGAACTGTTTAAAACTCCCCAGAGCAGTTTTCTGCTAGCAGCAATATCTGCTGCAGCAATTCTGCTAGTAGCAAGTGTTCAAAACTTGCTAAAGTCCTACATAGTTTTCCTGCAAGCTGAATTCTCTTCCCTTGTGTTTATTGTCCCTGATTTGGGAACTTGGAAACTCATGCCACGCATCTGCAGGCACTGCAAAAGAGAAATCCTCTGGGTGACACACGTTCAGAAACCTTACTTACATGCCTGAAGCTCATGTGACTTTAAGAGATAAGGAAGTAATACCAAAATTTTCCTGAATTTTATGACTGAAGTCAGTGCTACTGCTATTTTCTTAATGCACATTTCTTTTCTCTAAAGAAACATTGCAGACTCTTTTGTACCTTGACTGTGTTGAACTCTGGACTGAGCTTGAGTACATTTATCGCTTTTTGTTTTCCTTGTTGGACAAATTATTCAAAGAATATATAAAAATTACAAAATCTATGTGTGGATAGCAGTTAAAACCACAACAAAACCAACTAAACCAACCAATTAAATTATTATGCTAAATAATGTTGAGTCATGAAAAAATTCCTGTACCAGTATTTGACTATACAAGAGCAAACACAAATAAATTAAAAATATTTTTAAGAAGCATTATTAAAGTAGCTTTATCGAAAATTTGAGGTACACACCACAACACAATGCAATATGTCTTTAAAATTACTTTAAATTTGTTAACTTGAGAGTAAAACATATATACATTTATTTTTTTTTAAACCAGGAGCAGACATTATGGATAAAATCTGGAAGCTAAACTGCTGCTTTTCAGAAATAAGAAGCAGCTGTATTGATTCTCACAACAGAGCTCAAGTCACAGAGTGATGAATAAGCCATGAAAGATTCTGTCTTCCTTTGTGTAAATGTTGCCTTTGCAGCACTAGAAGCAGTAAAGGAATATTTTGATTGTATTTCTGGACGCTCTCTCCTTTTTGAATCTGAGGTATCATTTGGGCCATTTTTTCAGTGATTGGTAAAATTACTACATTGCAATTCTCAGTGTTGGAAGGATGCACAGCTACATATGTAAGCTTGAGCCCTGGCAGAAACCCAGCAATGTGGAACTAAGCATGACCTACTTTGTCCTGCAGAGAAGCTCAAAGAGATAACTAAATCAGTCTTCAGGAGTTTTAGCATGACACACATATGATTTTTTTTAACATAAAAATATCTTGTTACAGCCCGAAAAACATACAGGTGTCAGATTCAAGATGGGGATACACAGATTTACTTTCCCTCATGCGTACTAAGAGAAGAAAAATTCTATGCCTGTGTTTCAGTTAGTGCTGTCTTTACAGCCAGTCCCATCCACATTCCACCTGCTTGAGAAACTCTGTAAGAGGTAGAGTGTTTGGCATTAGCTTAGTCCCTGATGATGCATAAATATGAGGGTAAATGAGGTTCTAATATTTATGGGATACCAACAATGCTAGGGTCAGAATGATTGCCTTTTTCTCCCCTTGCAGGATTAGCAATTAATCATCATGGTGATTTCTGTGCATCTTAGGCAGATATGCTTAAAGACTGCGTTACTCCAAAGGGAGTGCATTTGCTTTATATAATTGTAGGTATGAGCATCACATCTTTTGTTACATTATAATCAAACAGGAGCAAAGATCACAGGGTTTTTATAAAAACACTGTGTCACAAAACCACCATAAGTTTCAAAAGACAGTCCCTGAAGTTAAAGCCCTTTAACTCCATTAACTTTCACTGATGCTGGCCTTAGTTACTTAGCCCAGCTATACTCCATATACAAACATCTTAAAAACTATAAGATAAAATTTGTGATCAGTTAAATACAATAGTTAGATTCTTACACAAGAGTAGTGGTTCCCTATACAAGTAGAGTAAAAGAAATTAACCCAGTATTTTGTGTTGTGAAACTGTTACTGTCTCTCTCTCTACCACCACTGTGCAACAGCTTTCAAAGAATTTTGCACTCACTGGCAGTTATACTACATATTAACCTAAAAGGTCTAGGATGGGCAGTGACTTGACATCCAAATTACTGCATGATGGAAATTGTGGGTTACACTAAATACTTGTTTGGCAGTATAACCAGGGTAAGGAAGAAAACATACATGTTGTTAGACTTCTTCCCACCAGAGGAAAAAAAAAAAAAAAAAAAGGAACAAAAAGTTAGAAATACTTCAAAATAGCTAAAATAGCTTTCTGATATTTCATTGTTTGAGAGCAAAAGCCTGGAAAGACTGCCTTTACCCCAATCATTCTGGAACTTGAGTGAAGAAGACGAAGAAATAGGCACAGGTTTGAAACAAAATAGACAAAAATATCATCTTCTTAGCCCGACCAGGCACTTCTGCCATTGTCACTTCCTTAACTTTTCCCCAAAATAAGGAAATGTGTTTCTTAAGAGTACTTAGGTTTTAAAGGAAAATGTAACATGTCATATGATACTTAGGAGCACCCAGAATCTTCTGTCTGTATGACCCTCCCTTCTATGAGTGGCAGTTGTCATGTCATATTGTATTTTACTTGCTTTTACAGCTTGTTGGGTAGCAAATTTCTGCTTTTGAACACCCGAGGTTTCATACACAAAAAGGAATCATAATTGTAGTTAAATTTGGTATTAAATTTTATACTTCTACTCTGAACAGCTGTAAGTCAAATTGTCAGGGAAATAATAAGGCACAAATTATGTAAAGTCATCTGGTTCATGTTTTCTCTATCATAATAGCTTTCAAAATGGGTAAATGAACACAAAAAACCTCAAAAAGGATGTTGTTTCAAAAATGTGTCAATCAGAAAGGCTTTTTTTTATGGGAAAGGTGGGAGTTGTATTAGGTTGGCAAAGGAATTTAAACTGAAAAAAATATAGGGAGGATATCAAAGGAATATTTTAGCAGGTTTTAAAAATACTACACAATTATTCTGCTTAGAATGAAATTTCAGATTCTTAAAAATAAGTCAGCTGAGGAGGAAATAAGTTAGCTTAAGTGCTTTAAAACAACTTTAAAAGAGATTAAATCCAGAAACTGTAGCAAATTTGGCCATTTTAACTGGCAAGTTCAAACAGATAACTTTATCTTAGCTAAGCAGGGATTTATATAGATCAGGAGTGTTGATTTTCTATTAATCTTGGAAGACAACAGGAGTAAAGTTAATGTTTGACAGTATTAAAAAATATCTGATTCTGTCATTCACAGTCTCTGCAGATTCTCAGCTCCATTCATTACCCTTCTAATTAAGCAAAGTTACAAGGATCTGTCATGAATTGTTCATTTCTTCACCATCTCCTCACTGAGCAAAGTATGCAGTTTGGAATATCTTTATTTGGCTTATTGGAAGTTTTTTAAAGTTTATTATTTTTACATTTGTTTTACAAACGTAAATATGGGAGAGGGTAATTGTAGAAAATTTCCACCTTTTAGATGTCACTGTGTTGAGAAAGCTCTGGTTTCTAGAAGAATTCTGGGAACCCAGTTTTATCATAGATCTCTGCTTGTCTAATATCCAATCTAAGCAACCTAACAGATTGGTAAGAATGGGCTTGAGGCCACAGAATCAAAGCCAGTTGGCATAAGTTTAAGGAAAACAGAACTTGTTAAAATCAACTTGAAATTACAGGTTTGGTTCACAAAGATAATAGTGTTCTAATGCACTTGGATTTTTGTACAGCCTCATATTACATGGTATTTTAATTAGGTGCATATTAAATAAATGAAAAACTGTAATTTAGATCTGAGACTGTTAATAGGAAATTTTCATCAAATGAAATATATGTGCTTGTAGTATATCCTGGAGAGCAGATAGATCTTCATTATGCCCTGTTCAACATTTCCATCAAAAAATAGTCTGAAGAAACATACAAAATAAACCCAGATAATTATTACTGAATGAGTTGGCAGATGACAAATAGAGAAAGTAGAAAATAAAGAAGCAAATAATTGCTGGTAAAGGATTCTCAGCTTTTTTTTTTAACACAAGTAGACAGGCCTGCATCATCTTAAAGGCAGATATGAAGCCTTGTACATGTGTTGGATACAAGTGACTTCGGAAAAAAACTGATGACTAAATTGTTCATGATTTTTTACTTTGATATGCTGATTAATTAATTGCTGGATGAATTTATATTATAATATCATATAGCAGATGGTATGTACTTGGCACTGTTTGTTATTGCTAGATCTTGGTGTTCAGTTCAGATTTCTGCAGTTAAGAAGGGTATAGAAATAATTCTGGAATTCAAAGTAGATCCATGGAAGTCATCAAAGGAATGCAAATTATGCCTAATTAAATATGCCTTTAGTGAACAATGCAGGTCTCTCAGAAGAAAAAAGGAGGTTGAGTAAGTTTGTCACAGATTGTGAATAGTAGTATAGAGAACAGAAGCAGGGGTCTTTGTCCATGTAAGAAACTATAGCAAGGCTTACAGGCTCATAAGTAGTCTGCTTTTAAACAAGGCTTTTTTGTTTCTTTCTTTGTATGTGGGCTTTTCTGGTTTTGTGGGGTATTTTTGTTTGTGGTGGGGAGTTGTTTTGCTTATACTTTTTTTTAAAAAAAGAGAACATCTCTGAAAAAAATAGAAAAGGATTTCAATCTTTCTTTAAATCTATGCTTCAAGAGAAGATTTTTTTTTTTTGCTGAAAGTTATTCTTT
Source organism: Phaethornis superciliosus (assembly GCA_023637945.1). NCBI lineage: Eukaryota > Metazoa > Chordata > Aves > Apodiformes > Trochilidae > Phaethornis > Phaethornis superciliosus. Next base: position 21,318,795 of record JAJQWJ010000005.1, on the reverse strand, counting down.
GTTTCTAACTGGATTAATTTCAAAAAAGTGGCCTGACATTTTATATCTGTGAGTTCAAAGTAGATGACAACAGTGGTCACTCCTTTTCTATGAATTTATGAATCCAGCTATGACAGCCAAGTGTCATACTAATTTAAATGGAATTTCTTTCAAACCATTTTTTCAGCCTCATCTAATGGAAAAAATTAAGTAGTGGATGAAATAAATTAAGAAATTAACATACAAGCAATATCTTCTTTTTCTTCATGAGCAGCCTACCACATTAGTCTTGGTTGTATTTATGTGAAATAAGCTGTGCTTAATTAGAACTGTAGTAAAATTCTAAGGCCTCTGTGAAAAGCTGAAAGTCCCCCTTGTTGAAAAAAATCAAGTACCAGCAAGAACTTAATAAGAGATGGCTTCAACTCTAAAGACTTTAGTGTCTGAGGGCTGAAGGACATGGTTTAAAAGAACATCTGCTAACACATAGCTGTTCTGCAAGAAAGCCAAAAGCCAACCAAGCAACAAAAAAACAGATAAACAAAAGAGTGGCAGTCTTCAGACCTTCAGAGCAATATTTTACTTTACTGAACCACATTTTCTAACTTTGTTCTCTTTCAGCAATTGAAGATATTTCTGCCCAAATAGAAGCGGACTTTTCCATATGCTACTGGGAAAGAAAATTGTCGTAGCGCTTCAGTGAACATCTTCTATCAACATTTCTGCTTTTTGAGTAGAAAAAGTAGAAAATATGGCTTAGAAATCATAATCTTGAGATATCTCACTCTATTTACATCACTGGAGAAGAAGGAATGGAGAAAAAGTGACTAGAGGACTTTGTCTTCAAAATCATAGAATGCCAGGTTGGAAGGACCCTCCAGAACCATCTGGTCCAAATTTTCTTGGCAAAAGTACAGTCAAGACAAGATGGCCCAGCAACCTGTCCTGCCTAATCTTAGAAGCAGGAATTCCCCAGTATTGGGGAATCCACCACTTCCCCAGGGAGATTACTCCAATGGCTGATTGCTCTCATTGGTGAAAATTTTTCCTGCTAAGACCAGTCAGAATCTTCCCAGGAATAACTTGCACTCCTTAATCCTCAGCTTTTCCATATGACGCCTTATAAAAAGAATGTCTCCATTTCCTTTGTAGCTGCCCTTCAAGTACTGGCACGTGTAGTGATTAGGTCTCCCCTAAGTCGTCTTTTCTCAAGGCTGAATAAACCCAGTTCTCTCAGCCTTTCCTAATCTGCCAGGCTGCCCAGTCCACTGATCATCTTTGTGGCCCCTCTCTGGGTCCTCTTCAGTCTATCCACATCTTTTTTTGTATGGCAGGGTCCAGACCTAAACACTGTATTCCGGGTGTGTCCTGAGAAACATTGAATTGTGTGAGATGATGATTTTTTTAACTTTGCTGCTGATGTCCTCACCGATGCAACCCAACATCTTCTTGGCTTTCTTTGCAACAGCAGCACACTGTTCACTCATGTTGAGCTTGAAGTCCACCAAAACACCCAGGTCCCTTTCCATAGAGCTACTCTCCATCCAGGTGGATCACAATTCATGCTGCATTTATGTTTTCCTAGGTATAAGACCTCACACTTCTCCTTGCTGAACTTCATAAGGCTCTTGTTAGTCTACTCTTACAGCCTATCTAAGTCTTCCTGCAGGGTAGCACTCCCTTTTGGAATGTCTACTTCCCCTCTCAATTTGGTGTCATCCACAAACTTCACCAGGGCACACTTGATCTCATCATCTGGGTCACATACAAAGATTTTAAACAGTGTTGGATCTATCAATCACTGGGAAACACCACTTGTGATCTGTTGCTGATTAGAAAAAGAACTATTTACCACCACCCTCTGAGTGCAGCTTTTCAGCCAGTTCCCCATCCACTGCACAGATCTACATCCACTTGTATAGACCTTACTACATCGATTTCTCCAGAAAGAGGTTATGGGGAACTGTACTGAACACCTTGGAGAAACCCAAGTAGACAATGTCCACAACTTACCCCACATCGACAGAGCAGGTTAATTCTCTGTAGAAGGCAATCAGGTTTTTCAAGCACAATTTGTCCCTGGTGAATACTTGCTGGGTCTTCCCAGTCATGTGCTCCACTTTATGTGAAATAGCCTCTGCAGGATTTGTTCCATGACCTTCCCAGGGGCTAAAGAATGATGAGCCTGTAATTTCACAGAATCACAGAAACGTTCCAGTTGGAAAAGACCTCTGAGATCACCGTGTCCAACTGTCAGTATTCTCTCCAAATAAAACATATATATCAATACCTGTATAACCCACTACGGAATATCCTGAGGTGCCCCATCTCCACATTTTTTAAATACCTCCAGGGATGGTGACTCCACCATCTCCCTGAGCAATTTCCTATATCCTTCATGGAGACCTTCATGTAGATGGAGATAACATTAACCTTCTTCAAGTTTTTTGGAACATCTACCAGTCTTCATGACTTCTCAAGGTTTATGGAGATCAGCCTTGCAATGACATCAAACAGCTCTCTCAACACCCTCAGGAAGATAGTATATGAACCCATTGATTTGTAGGGGTCAAGCCTATAAATCCATAGAAAGATTCTGTTAGATTACAGAGTCTTTTCATCCCAGAATAAAGTAACTTTCTATCATCATCATAAGTGCTATACACCAAGTTTAGCAAGTGCTATAGCAGCTGTCTGTGCATTTTTTCTTAATGGGAGATAAATCCTGACTACACAAATTTATCTGTATCTAGAATTATGATAATAATAATCTCACACAGCTGTACTGCAGAAATTTGCATGAATCAGCTGAATAAAAAAGAATTACAGCAGTGTAGTATTATTTAAAAGCAAAAAAATCCCCACAACTAAAGACTAAATTATAAGGCTCAATTTTAATAAATATAGTACAATTAAGATTCTAATATAATAGTATGATTACACTCATTAGTTTTTCATTCAATGTAAGAACTAAAGGCAAAATATTCTGCTTAAAGAATATCATCTTCAGACAAGACTGAGTCCCATTGTCACTTCATAAGAATTCCACACTCAGATAACCTCTACAACAGCTTACATAGACAAATTAGAAAACACTATAAGAAAGAAAACACTATAAGAAAGAAAACACAGTTATCTGGATTTATATGCCTGAGAAAATTCAACCATGTTACCCTTACTGCTGCTTGAATCTGGTACACGTGACGTACACATTCAAGCTTTGTACAAATATTCACGATTTTTCTGTGACAACTATCATAATAATTACAATAGATGTCATTAATTGCAGTGAATTAAAAAATTACAAAAATCATTCTAAAAATCATCCTTTGAAAATGATGCATTCTTATGAATATTTTTCTTTTTGATGTTGTTTGTAATAGCTTCATTTATTGAGGAATATATTGACAATTTTTAATATTGTTCTAAAATGTATAAATGTCTCAGTTATATATACTCCTTCCTCATCATTATTCAATAAGAAGAATAAACAAGAAGCTGAAAAAATATTTTACTTTCCTGTACTCTAGGATGAAAAGTGTGCTACAAGTGTATCAACTAAATATCAGTACCCTCTATTTAATTTGTTGGTAAATATTTTTTCCTGAACTTATAAATCCATTTATCACTGAAATTATGTGAATGAAACCATATTGTTCATGGGGTAAATATTAGCTGTAAATAGAAATGCAAGCATTTCTGTAATTTATTTTTTTCTACCTTTATGGTTTTTGTGTTTTGTTTTGGTTTTTAAATGTCAACCACGTTATGTTTATACATTATATTTAGTTATTACACCAACTAATTTAAGGAAGTTAGATTCCAGAGTGTCACGGAGCTGCTAACGAAGCATCCCATGGAAATAAAAATTGTTCTTTAGTCTGTTTTTAGTAAATGTTCCTCTCCTCTCAGCCTCTCCTGTCTCTGAAGCATGTTATCAAAAAAAAAAATGGTAAGAAACACTTAGATGAGTCCAAATAAACACTGCTTTTCAAAAAGGAGTTAGCTCCAAGAGCTGCAGGTATATATGTTCCACGATATGAATATTTCCTGTGTAATTTCTTACTCATGAAACTTGTATTATAAAACTAATATTAAAGAAAAAAACACTACAAGTCAGCTTTTTACATGTGTGGTTAATAGCTCAGGAGTGAGGTGTGATCCACATGTTTTACAAATGTACAGTTACTCTGAGGAACAAGGAGATACTCCATAGAATAGCTCGGCCCTGGCAACATTTTCAGCTATTGGCATTAATTCTAATTGAAGTGTTCTCCTGCTTCTCCAGCAGAAAGGGTGAACACATTACTCTGCAACTTACATGTTAATACAGGACAATGGAACTTGAAAAAAAAAAAAGAAGAAAAAGAAGAAAATAAGTAGAAATATTTCCAGAATCATTCCAGTATTTTTGTTTAGTCATTGTATTCCATACTGTAAGAAGAGATGACAAATACACCCTTTCTTTGTCAGTTTAGAATTGAGGTAGTATCTATCCTGCTCATTTCTTCATCTCTGCATTTCTCTATACCTATGTTTTTAAGACTTTTCTTCTTTCTTTCCCTTTCCTTTTTCCTTTTTCCTTTTTTCTTTTCCTTTCCCCTTTCCCTTCTCCTTCCGTCTCCCTCTCCCTTTCTCTCCCTTTCTCTCCCTTTCTCTCCCTCTCTCTCTCCCCCTCCCCCTCTCCCTCTCCCTCTCCCTCTCTCTCTCCCCCTCTCCCTCTCCCTCTCCCTCTCCCTCTCTCTCTCCCTCTCCCTCTCCCTCTCCCTCTCCCTCTCCCTCTCCCCCTCTCCCTCTCCCTCTCCCTCTCCCTCTCCTTTTGCTTTCTTCTTTTCTAATTTTTTATTTTTCTGGTGCAAAGAATAGAATTGTAGTCTTTTTCTTCTTATGAAAGGAAAAGCTGGCAGACAATTGCCTGTTTGGTCTTGCTTTCAGAATGAAAAGAATTTAACATGACGAAATGACAGAAACTAAATATCAGTTCTGAGACACATATTGAAGACTTAAAACAATTTCAGTTGCAAGAAAAGCTATTAAATCAGACTGTAGTTTTATAGCTAAAAGGCTTGTAAGGATGAGAACACTTGCATGGAAAGGGTATTTTATCTACTGCTCACAGGGCAGACACAAACCCCTCCTGAGCCTTATCCTTTATACTTCATTGCACTCTTTGAGAATGTCATTTTTGCTGTCAAGTAATGTTCAGCATATGCACATTTTAAATCATGCTATTAAATGGTAAACCAAAATGTATCTCTTCAGGTAAGGACGCTTGTCTTTACCCTTTTTGTCTAAGACAAAACCAAGAATTAACATGAGGACCATAAGCATGTTGAGACCTTCTTTTATTTATTTTGTTTTCCAGGTTGCTTTCTCCACTTAAACATTTAGGTCACAAAACCTGCTACTTTCTTTATGGGTCATAAAAGAAATTTTTCAAAGTATCCCAGTTGTTTTTCAGATGTGTTTTCTCCTACACCCTTAGACACAAGCAGAGGAGGTAAGAGTACAGACCCCATAGAGGACTTCTAAACAACATAGACGTATTTTAAGAAGTCTTCTGCTGAATGGAGACATTTTTATGTAAATGTCCTTATCATGGCTTTCAAGGATAGGACTGCACTGAACAGTGATGGAAGACTCAGGCATGCAGCAGAAGTTCTATTTCTCGTAAAATGAGATAGCTGCTTTGGCAGTATATAAATAGAATTAAGACCTTTTTGTTACTTGTGTGCTATTTTTGTCACAGATGCTTTGGTCTGACATATCAGACCAGTGTATGGGTATGTGAGATGTAATGTGTATGTAAAATTCTCCATCACGAAATATAATTATAAAATATAAATAGAGAAGGCTATGTTTTCTTTTGGTTTTTTTTTTTTTTTTAAGAAGATTATTGCATAACGTAAAAATATGCAGACATAGAAATTAAAATATTTAATTAATTTCTCTTTTTATATGTACATAAGGTGTGGGGTACAGTCATAACTATCTGTATGGTCAAAAGAGAGGAAAACTGCTTGTGTTCTCAAGCTTTTACATTTTAAAAGTAATAAAGAACAAAAGTGCAAATGGCAACATGTGTCTGTGTGTGTCTGCACGTATATACATGTGTTGGTTCAGAAGGCAGAAGAAAAAAAGGAGTATGGACATGACATGCAGTCAAGGTATGAAAGTGGACGTGAAATTTTGAAAGTACTTCCATTCCTCAGAGTTTTATAGCCTATAGGTTTTTCTGTTTATCAGAAGTGACAAGTAAACACAAAGTCAGAAAGATAATTATCAGAATAAACATTATAAATAGGCTTATAGAAACAAGTTGTTCTTAAGAAATGAGGCATGCTGCAAGAAGCAGCAAAATAACTAATATGAAAGTACTGTTTGTGGTTCTGCCTATTTCAATTTTTTTCTCATGTTTTTTTACTTCCCACTCACCTCAAAGTAAGGTAATCAGAAATAACTGCTCTTCCAAGAGGACCACCCTGGGACTCCTTGTCAAGACTTTACAGAATGTACTTTAGAAGAGACAGTAACTGTAGGACCAATGGAAATATTTATGTATTGATTTTTTTGAGAGTATTAAGCACTCTAAAACTTTGGCATAGGTACATTTATTGCATTCAGTAAACTGGTGTATTTGTCTCTTACTACAGACTACCAGTCCAAGGCAAACAGTTTGCAATGTTAGTCCTATCAAACAAAAAAATGTTACAAAATGCTTTATTTCTGTGTCTTGAGATAAATGTACTATTCTTATGTGTGTTCAGAAATATTTAGAAAAACAATGGAAAACTTATGAGAATATCAATGTTATCTTTTATTCAGTGCATAATGTCTATAAATATTTTATACCTCTTTCTCTAGATCTGTATGGTATAAATAAAACACAATTATCAGAGGGTGAATAATGTTTGTGATTTTCCACTTTTTAAAAAATATTCACTTTCATGGTTTTAAATTATTTTTAAAATAACTTTTGAAGATGCTTTGCCTAGTGTTCAGGTGTATAATTGTATATTGCTATAAAATTCTTTTTTGCTTTCTGAAAAAATCAACATCATAACATCTGTCTGGATTATTTTAGTCTTTGAAGATATACAGGAACAATTTCTTCTCTTTGGCTTGCTTTTTTATGTTTCGAGTCTCAACCTTTTCTCATGTTCAAATAGAATCACTCAAGCAAACATCAGCCCAAACCATCTTAAATAAGCTTGCCACAGTTTTGCCACACAATGAAAAGAATGACAACTTTCCTTTGCAGAATCAGAGTGAAAGTTTTATTTAAAAATAGTTGAATATAGATGAAAGAACAAAAACGATACGTTCCACAAAACATACAAAAAATTATATATGTTGCCATTTACAGGCTTTTTTTCAGTTCTGTAAGATCACTTGGGCATGTAAATTGTTTGAGCTTCTCAGCTTATTTTGCTTGACTGTATTCATTATATATGAATCTCTACTGCATATCAATAAACTCTCTAAAATTAGTAATTTGATTGTATCTGTTACTTCAGTACTTTGTCTATGATTATCACCTCAGTAATAGTGCTGCTTGCTCTTTCTAAATGACTGAAATACTGATAGTAAAATAAAGTTGTTTTTTTTAACTACATATACATATTTATGAGCGTTCTGAGACCGCTGATGTTTTCATAAATATCTGAACATTTATGAAGTGTTAATAGACTAGTAACTCATACCAGAATGATGAATGCTAATCTGCAATCCCAATTAAATATTTGGATTAAACATTTCCAAATGGTGTATGTGTATGTTTATTTGACAGGATGGGTCAGTCTTCAACTACTGAAATTGCTATATTTTTAGCTAGAATACTCAGCAGTTTAGTGATAAGTAGAAAGGTTTTATATTTTGGAAATAAACATGAAATGAATATAAAAATACAAATATGTTTCAAATAACACTGATGGAGAACCTCTGAAGCCAAAATTATTTCATACGTATCAGTTACACTTTTCTGACTCCAATCAGCAAAGACAGCAAAGTAAACACATAGTATTATTGGTTGTAAAGCATTCAGCTTAAACATAACCACTCTTGTGTTTCAAGTCATATATTTAAATCCTTGATCATAATGTTAACACTAAACTGATGGTCCCTTTTTAGTCTCCAGACTGAAGGTTCCAAAGATTTGCTATGATTTTTTTTCAGTGCTGCCTCCTGTCTTACCACTATTTGCTTAAATTTTGAGAAAATGATATATTAGCACATTTGTGTTCTTATGAATAGTAATTTAAAAGAAATATGTAGTATAATAGAACATGTATGTTGATAGACTACATAAGCAGAGTTCATTTTTGTTCCAGTAGATGGATCACATATCAGAACAGCATTAAGTTCTATATTAAACATGAATTTCTCACCTTCTTTGCTCTTCCAGCCATGCTTACCTAGTGGGATTAAAACTAAAGCTCAAAACCAAGTACTCTGTCCCTATTTCTCTTAGTGGAGTTCAGTGCTCAGTCATTTATGCATGGAGAATTTGAGAGCAAGAAAAATTACTTCTAATGTACTCTTTTGTCAATGAATTAAAGAACATTTGATGAAAGCCTTTGTACGACTTGTCCACCTGTCATACTAAACCACTATAATAGTAATTTAAACGAGAAGAAAAAAAATTCCAACATTTCATTTCATGGATGGAACTTGTAAAAGCAATGGGGTGCACTATGAATCCCAGAGTAGTTGCTTTTCTACCATTACTGCATTAGAGATTTTAGAATTTCTAGTTTGTCTTGATGCTAACCTGACTTCATGGAAGTTGCAAATGAGAAAAATTTATGTCCCAGATTTTATGGGCTTTTTCCTCTTCCCTAAGGTGACCTTTGCTACCTAGTCTAACACTGCATGTTTCCTTCTTTTCTTCTGTTCTTGGGATGGGTTTTTTATTTGGTTGGTTTTTTTGTTTGGTTGCTTTTTCTTTGTTTGTGTATATGTCAGTTGAAACTAATGATTGATTTTTGTGAAGAAAAAATTTACTTCTTCCTCTGCTGTTACTTGGAATAGAGACATATGAGTATGTCTCCCCTTTCCTTTAAACTTTGAAATACTTTGCCCTATCTGTTTATTTAGCACTTCAGTCAGGATTCCAGTGATGGTTGGATTATTTGGCATTCTAAATAAATAACTAATGTTAACTCTTTCACGCCTAAGTCTTCCACTTTTCACATTCACTTACATTAAACGTGTAATGGTAATGCTGGAAATACAGAATTGTTAATTTTGACAATTTTCTTTGCAATATTTCTTATATGTCACATCTGTGTTTATCAAATGACTCTAACTTAATATGAAGAAGGATAAAAACTGCTCCAAAGGTAAAAAAGTCCATGTACAATGTGCACATCTGCAAACAGAGATACTCATGTGAAGCACAGACATTCTTTTTATATCACGAGCAGCAAAATGCTAATAAATTATGTTAACCTAAAAGATCTTGGGTAATAAAGACAGATGTATATGGTCAAACTGATAAATAAAAGCATTCCACAAGCATCATTTTTATCATACCTGGCTACCTTTAGGAGTAGTCCTGGATTTTTTCGCTCTGTTTCACGTAACCATCATATCCAATTTACAAATGATAATTCCTTCCTAGGAAAACTGTTGCTCCTTTCTAGTCAAAAGAGAAACTTCAGGCTGTTTGTAAATTACTTTGAAGGCACTTCATAGGTCCTGAAAAACAAAGCAAAACTATAACTTATTAGGTACAGCATGACTGAAGTCTGTACTGGAAAAACTGTAAAGATTTAAGATACAGGTGTAAAATAGAATACTATGAAAGATGAAGGAGCATACTATGAAATATTTAGCATGGCATGTAAAGAAATGACCAAAACTAATGAGATGCATTAGCTTGAGAATGCATCCTAAGAGACAATGAGTCTCTGCAACCTAAACTCTTGCTGCTTATCTCTGTGCAATTATCAGAGACATACATCAGAAGAAAAAAAAAATTAAATTTCTGCTGTTCCTTAAACAACAGGCTTTGTATCCTCTTTAACTGAATCCCTAAGATCACTGCACACAGTCATTGTCATGTTGGAACAGTTTCCCAAAACCTGTGGAACTAAACCATGCATTTAACAATTTCCCCATGCCTCATTAAACCTAAGGCAAATATCTTCCCATAAAACCATCTCCAAGACACAGGAAACGCTCATGGAATACTCAGAGTGCCCTGTTTTACAGAATTTACAAGATCCAAATCAGACAAAGTGGTATGTGCTCATAAACAGAATACAATGTTTGTCTCTGGTCTGCAGCTGAATACCATGATTCCCAGTTACATAGGTTAAATGAAGAGCAGTACGCATTTCACTGATGTCAGAAAGGAAAACAGAAATATCTAGAGAAGAACAACTGGGAGAGCATATATGCAAGGTACAGGCAGCTGGTTTCGAGCCCCCCTTAATATGGACATAGATTCAAGGTTTGTTTGCTCATGATCCTGTCCAAAACTGTGTGCCACATGAAAGCAGAAGCTGTTCAGCTCTACCTGCATGGCAAGATGGTATCTGAAGAATCAGAGGACAGAGAAGCATATCAAGACTATATCACTACTCAGGGGTGCATCACTATGGAAGTAACTGGAAATGTCAGACAAACAAGCTGTTGGGCAGTATAGGAATCTCATCTCAGAGCTAAAAAATGAAATTCCTAAGAGGTCATTAGAAATACTTCATCTTGAGATTTTCAGCAAGAAGCAGATTAGTTTCCTTTTTTTGTCAGCCAGTACTGTTTTAAAAGTGACAGCTTATTCTTACATTTGAGGTGTTCCATGCATACTGTAAAAGCATTAAGGAGCCCTCTTAACAAGAGTGTAGCTTGTTTGTAATTTTACTTCTCTCCCTTGATCCCACAGACTTGGAAATCTAAATAAATATCTCCTGGTAACATTTGTACATTGGGAATAAGAAAATTGTGTATGCAATCATAATTTAAAGATATGGAGAAAATAGTGATCATTGCATAAAGAATCTCTAATCCCTTTTCAGTAATTTTTTGCAGTCCATCACAACAAATGGACAAATATTTTCAGATGTAGAGATGTTTTTTTTTCCAATGCTGAACCAAATAAATCTAATCCCATAACTCTTAGAAACTCTTAATAACTGAATAGTACTAATGGAAGGGGTAGGCTCAGTACTTTAGGGTGAATGTTACTCAGCACTGTTTCCTGGAAAGCCTTACTTACTCTGCATCATCATATCAACATCTCAGTCTAAAAGACATTGATATTTGAATTGTTTGGCTGACATTATGATAGTACATCCAGTGAGCAGGAACTTCAGCTAAGAGTGACAGATGCTGTAATTGAGGGAATATTTAAAATAAATGATGGAAACTAAAAGCTTGGTATTGAAACCACTCGTGAAAAACCACATGAAAAACTAGTATTCAGGGTTTAAGGGATCTGAACCCACATGCCCCTCATACTATTTGATGATAGTTCATCAAATATTTGAGTAGAAATATCCAAGGCTAAAATATCTCAAATAATGTGCATAATTTTTTTAAAAAGAAGGATGATTTAAAAAAATTAAAAAGTAGAAATATTTTTTTTTTAAAGTAGATTCCCAGGACTTTATTATTGCCACAAGACAGAGCAATTTAAAAGAGCCCTCAAGCTATTTGAACACTATGCATTATGGAAGACTCTCGCAGCATAGTACTGTGATGATGACAGTGCAAATGAGGGTTTTAAGGCAATTCTGTGCTTTTTCCTCAGATATGTCAGGCTTGATTGTAGAGATAAGTTCAACAGAAGGGCTCACAGGGGGTTGATTTCTGCACTGTGAACACTGATCAAATCAATACTAAAGCTTGCACATCCGATAGGGAAAGCAGAGGACTACAAGAAGCACTCATCTTTAGTCTCTGCTGAGAGTTTAAAAGATGATGATAATCTGGTATTAATAGACAAAACTGTCCTTTAGTTTCATATAAGACATGGTGTATCACTAGGTCTGTCCTTGAATGCTTCTGAGAGATCTTCATTGAAGTATTGCAAGTGGTGTTACCACCAAGAAGATAACTTTCTTGCCAAATGGAAAATAAATTGGCATAAAATTATTAAGCAGATCTGATATCATGACTGTCCTATAAAAAATAAGTGAAGCAAAGAGAAAAATATGCCAGGTTGTGCATAATCATAGAATCATAGAATGTGCTCAGTTGGAAGGGACCCATCAGAACCATCAACTCCTCTCTCTTTGTAGGGCACCCCCAGGATCACACCATGTGCCTGAGAGTACCATCCAATCACTTCTTGAACATAGGCAGGCTTGGTGCTGTGACCACTTCCTTGGGGAGCTTGTTCCATTGCTCAACTGCCCTTTGGGTGAAAAACCTTTTTCCTGATATCTAACATAAACCTCCCCTGATTCAGCTTCCTAGCATTTCCCTGAGTCCTGTCTTTGGTCACCCAAGTGAAGAAATTAGCACCAGTCCCATCTCTTCCCCTCATGAGGAAGCTGTATACTGCTGTGAGGTCACACCTCAGACTCCTTTTCTCCAAAGTGAACAACCCAAGTGACCCCAGACACTCCTCATAAGTCATCCCTTCCAGACCCATCACCATCCTTGGTGCTCTCCTTTGGACACTCTCCAATAGCTTGATGTCTCTTCTATACTGCAGTGCCCCAAACTACACACAGTACTAAAGGTGAGGCTGTAGCAGTGCAGAGCAGAGCAGGACTGGCACCAGCCTTTTGTTTATGATGCCCTGGACAGCAAGGAAGCACAGGAGCCTGGATATATGCATATAGAGTCTTTGTTACATGTTACTTTTCTCCTCTATATTTGGAGGTCAATTAAAAAAATAACAAGTTTTTAAACCAAGCACAATATAAAAAGAAAATTGCTAATTTTTTCAGCACATGTAATCCAGAATTAAACTGTGGGTACTTGGCACTGTGATTTATGCTAATGTGGGTAGGGGGAGAAGGTTAATAAATGAGTTTATTTCCATGATGAATAGAGTAAGTTCATGTAAATTACTTTCTTCTCAGAAAGTTTAAAAGGTTTCCATAAATAAAAATTAACAATAAAATAAATTGGCAGCCAAAATTTTCAATATGTTACCTAGTAAATTTTTTTATTGAAACTGCATTTATGTCAGCTGTCTTTCAGACAGAAGAACAGGATCAAGCCACCTTCTTTGACCTGAAAGAATTGTCTGATGCAAGATGAGAGCACACGTGCTCTAGCCCTCTTTTTCTAGAGTATGGGCCAGGACAGGTCCTAAGCCTCTGAGGACCAGTCTTGCCCAGTGATGTCCTCTCCCAGCAGCAGTTCAGCTACAGGTCTTTAAAGGTTCATGCAGAAGGCTGTTTCATAATAAGGAAATACATCTATCTGCATCTGTCCACACACATGTGCCTATGCAATATGAGATAAGCAGTTAATATGTTGTAAAGTGGAACTCTATAAGCAACTGGGAAACTGATTTGCCCACAGTCATGGAGGAAATCCTTGAACAAATATTAACAGAGCTCTCCAGTTCCTGGCAAGTTGCCATTTTCTCTATTCTTAAAGAAAAGACTGTGTGATTGCTAGCAACCAACTCCTAGTTTAAGCTTATGCTATTAACTGAAAATGTAAAAAGGGCAGCTTCCAGCACTAAGAACTCAACCACGAGATCTGAAAGCTTGAATAAGCATTTAAGCAATAATGATGAAGATCCTACTAGGCTTAGGAGGAATTTTGAGCTACCTAGAGTAATATTTTTGCAGACAAAAAGACAATAGTTTTAGTCTAAAGTAAAATCTGTAACTAGTATTCATACCAGAAGGACACTTGCACTGTGTTATTTTCTAGCTCTAGTTCCAAAAAGGGATTTAAAAAGATTAATCTTGTTTCTTGAACTAGAAAGAGAAACTCATTCTACCCCTGCTGACTTCCATAGAATTAAAACATGAAGTCAGAAGAAAACCCAGATCAAGTGTTTGTTGTAGCTGAACAATCAGGTAACTTTTCCTTGTCTTGATTAGTGTTTACTCATTAGTCCAAATTGTCCCTTAAAATAATCACTAAAATAATGATTTAGAACACTTTAGTTTTTCAATATGTTTAATGCAAAACTGGAGAGGAAAGTGTGCAAAAACTGTGGGCCTATTTCTGAAGCTAAATTGCAATGGAATTAAGAGAACCTATGAAAACTGAGGAAAAGTATACTTGAAAAAAAGTCAAATTCTATGTCACAGAAATAGTACAAAAGTTTAGACTACATCATGTAGTGCATTTCACGTTCTTATGCTATTTTATAATCTAATTGTAAGCTACTAGCCAAATAGTTTGTGCTATCTTATATTTATAAACAAGATAGATGCAGGCAATATGATTACACAAGTATGACTAAACATGAAAATCATTCTTAGATTCTAACACAGATCAAGGGGATTAGTATAACCTGCATCAGCTTGGTAAAATCTAAAGTATTTGTAGTCATCATATGGAAAAATTTAAAGATTAATCTGCGGATAACAAGAAAGGCCAGAATTACTTATGATTTCAGTCTGACTTTACAGAAATTGTATCTCCTACAATCTGCCATAAGGCAGATTTTAATAAGTAGTATGGAAAATTACATTCCAGGATATTCTATTATCATTTGTTATCTCTAATGCTAGATTATATATCATATGCAATGCTCCAGAAGATTAAAATTGACAAAAGCTGTAGTCAGAAACAGGGTATGGAACTTAGGTATTAAATAGATTCTTAGATTAATTAAAATAGCATGAAACAAAATTTACAGGCCTTGTGCATTAAAACTGTGTCTTTTATAAATACTTTATGTGCTGAAGAAAGTATAAACAAAAACCAAACCAGGATTTTGATGGATATTCTTAGAATGAGTTAAACTTATGATTAGTGAAGTATCATTGCTTTTATTATCACAGATTCCACAACTTTTTATGCATAATCCTTTCTGTAAGAAAAAAGCAAAATATTTTATGAACTCTGATACAAACCTCCTTCCTTCTATACTCAATCGAATAATAATTAAAAAAAAAAAAAGTGCTGCAAGATGGTTTTATCAGGCTACTTGTAAAACGAACATTAGTTTTTCTCTGGGATCACATAGTAAATTTGTGTCTTAGGAAATTAACTGATACTCTTGTTTATCCATAGTATTCTGTCCCATTAGGTAAAGCCTTTTGCCTTTGCCTATTGCCAGTTGCAATAGGCAAAATATAAATCTCAGAAAGAAATGTAACATGATTATGAGAGGAAATTAATAGCTGAATAAAATGTATTTTATTTCACAGTATGGAACTATAGGAACAAATCTATTTTTATTCAAAAGCCCCACCTTATGAAATGGATCCCGTTGTCTTTACAGTGGATTTACATAGAGCAGAAAATCATTCCTGCATAAAATATCATTCCAGCAGCACTTCAGTGAGATGAGTTAGAAATCTGTCAGCGTTTCCATTATAAACTCATATTTTCTGAGGTTTATAACTTAGCTGTAAAATTCACTCCAGACTGCAACTTGGCATGTAAATTCCTACAATCAAGTATTGTATTTTTAATATACTTATAGAGGGAATATACTTTGAAGCAGACTTTCAATGTACTAAGAGGATTCTGAAACTTCTTTTTTTATAAATTCAACACAAGACCAATTAAACAGTGAAAAAAAACCCTACTTCAAAGCCTGAAAAATACTTGAAAACTAAAACCAGGGTTTGCAGGAGGAAAGATATGAGAACTCAAAACCTTCCATTTATGCAACAAATTCATGATAGTACAAGAAGGAGAAAAAATTTAAATCTGTGGTACTTACTTCCTGTGACTTGAAATGCTGACTAAAATTCATGCTACAATAAAGTAGCTGTTAGGAATGTGAATATTAGAGAGAGGACTGAAACTTAAAAGAAGGGAAAAGAGAAAAAACCCACAATTCTTTGAAAAGGTTCCTGCAGGATCTGTTCAAAGAGCTACTTATTTCTTATTTAATAGAATTGTCCTGTCTTGTTTGACAAGGTCACAACACAAACTGGAACTTCCACCATCATATGACTGTACCTATATGCTTTTGATGATTACACTTGTGTCTGCTAAATGCTGAGTGACCTTTTGCTATCTTCCTGTTAGATCTTGGTCCCCATTAGGTCTGGGTTGCCCTGGACAGCCTAGATGTGAACTCCTGTCACATAACAAGTCCTGTTGTACTTGGACATCTGTTACACACCCATGTGAAAGTCTAGTCCCCAAAATTTGCAAAAATAAGATAGCCTCATAAAAAAAAATTAAAATGGTGAGAGTATTTTGGAAAAAAATTATTAGGAAAAAAAAAATAATGTAACTCGAGGTCAATCTCATGATTATATTATTTCTCTCTTTCTCAAAAATTTTCTTAAAAATTTTTACTCTCTGTTTGATGATTCTTATAGTCTCACTGTAGGAATATGTTCTCATTGGATGTTAAGTGGAGAACCAGGAGGGTAGTAATGGGAATTTGGGTTGATGAAAGGCTATTTAGGATTTCACTAGACAGCCAGTATTCTCCTGAGCTTGTGCAAAGTTTTGCAGCCCAGAAACAGTCTTATTCGTCACAAAACAATCCCAATTCCTGTCAACATTTTCCAGGGAGCACCCAGGAGCAATTCAAGAACAGCAAATAGAAGATGCCACTTACCCATGTGTACGAGATAGATTTGTGTCAGTGCTACTTAGCTGATGGAGATATAGAATATGGGTCAAGTGCCTGCTTAAAGAATATTAATTAGTAGTAAAAAGAATTACAAAAGCCTTGTGAAACTGGTGATTAACATTCTAAATATTTGGGGTATAATTGCATCTGACAAGCAGCTTCAAAATATAGTATGATATAATTCATTATGGTTTATAGTATAAGGAAACATGGAAAACTTGTTCTCCAGAAAAGATTTAAATATTAAAAGACTGAAATAAAACTTAAAATCTAGGATCTTTGAAGCTAGCATATTAAGTTACAAACCCTGTCTTAAACCCAACCTTAAGTAAAGAGTGGAGTTCATAGTCTAAGTACATTTTTAATCATTCTGATCATAATGATTATGATTTTCAAGGCTTCTTCATTTTATGGCCATTCTGTGTCTTCATTAGTGTGAGTCCTCCCTCATAAGGCAAAAAATCTTCATTGGTTTCCTGACATACTTTGACTTCAGTTCTGTTTGGACTTGCCATATCCCAGTTACTGACAATAGGTCATTTGATAATGATATGGTATGGATCCATACTAATCTACACACATTAGTAGTTACGATTTTTCTTAATTGAACTTTGTTGCACATACCTTTCATTTTTAGAGACACTAAAACAAAACAACTACAAGCTTATTGTAGTTGTATAAAGTGTACAAAAATACTTATTTTG
Source organism: Phaethornis superciliosus (assembly GCA_023637945.1). NCBI lineage: Eukaryota > Metazoa > Chordata > Aves > Apodiformes > Trochilidae > Phaethornis > Phaethornis superciliosus. The sequence continues at coordinate 21,301,422 of JAJQWJ010000005.1, read as the reverse complement.
AATAAGGGACTTCTGAAGTTTGAGTAGAAATGTTGACCGTTTCTTCCATTAAAAAAAATCTTCATACATTAAAATCTGATAGATTAATTTATTTTCATATCAGGGCACATGGATGAGTGATTTCATAATAAAATTGCACTGATATAATAATAGAATGCCAATCACAACTTTGAATCAAAAACTAATAAAAAAATTAGAATCCACTGCACAAATTTATGATATTTTCCCTATCAAATAATTGGAGGGGCAAGTAGCCAAAGTATTGCTTCAGCTAAAGGACAAATATAACTTTATTACAAAAGATTCTCATCATTTAGGGGGAAAAAAAAGTAAGAACAAAGAAAAACAACATAAATCACCTATATTACTATCTTTCACCAAAAACTGGGCAGATGTTATCTCATTCTGGAGTTAAGCTACCATTAAGTATTTACAGGACTATTCATATTCCACAAATTATGCACAGGATAATAAATAATTTTTTATCTGCACTATTTGCACCACAGAAACCTTGGTTTTGGTATGTTCATCAAAGGTTTATGTTAAGACAAACTTTCAATTCAGTGTTTAAATTCAAGGGTATAATGAATCACAAAGTATCTAATCACTGTCATGCAATGTGTATTGCAGTATATTTATGGTGTGGGGAAACAGCAGGTTGCAGTTGCCCTGTGTTAAACCAGAGGGAAAGTTTTTTTCAGAATTTCTAACACTGCAGAAATTAAGGAATTTACTATTAAAAATAAACTCCATTGAAATGAGTTCTTTGGAAATGTTATTTATTCCAAAATGCTGATGATCTCCAAAATCTTTAACCTTTTAAAATGATGAGCAGAACCATGGAATGTGAAATGATCACCACATTAGGTCTGTTTGAAAATTTTTCTTGGAGCTGACAGCAGGATAAAAGGTAAGAGCTTCAGTTTCAGCAAAACTGCAAAACAAGGAAAAACGTATCTTCTCAGTTTTGAAGTAGGCATTTGATGTCTTCCTTTATGTGTTTTTGTCTTCTTACCACTGGCTGATACTTGTGAATGTGAAAGAATTCTGATATGGTCATATTTACAGCTCAAAACAGATATCTAGACCAAGTAAGACATTCACTTGAATCTCCAAACCAAGTTTTTCATCCAATAAAGAATAAGGAAGTTATTGGAAAATATATTTTTCTTTTCTTGTTTAATTTTTCAGTCCATATAGTACACTAATAATAAAATGGGTTCCTAATGATTCTTTGTTATCTAGAAATGAGCTATGAAATTAGACATAAACTCAATATACAAGATACTAAACTGTACAGTAAAATAAAAATGAGTATCACCTTCAGTAAATTTAAGTTGAAATGTCAATTTTCAGCATCATATTACTTATTACTACAGTTTCGAAGATACTATAGTAGTACAGCTGCTCATAATCTGATTTGGAGGTCCACTTAAGTCATGCTGGAACTGAACATCACTAAATCTTACACTGTCAGATTTTCATAGCCGGTGGCATTTTGACCCTTCCATATAACTCTGCACCATACTTTATGAAGCAAGCAGCTGATACTAGTCATGATAGTTTTAAATAATATAGATGAAAAAGTTATTGACAATTTGTTGATCATGAACATAAAGTCTACATTAAAAAAAGGAAAAAAGAAAAAAAAGATAAAAAGGCTAAAGCCCAAGGTTTTTTAATAAAGACCAAGAAACTGAAGCTCGTTTTAGGATGCCTTTTAACATAAAACCAGAAATAGTGGTATCATAACCAGTATCATAACAAGCACAGGTAAGTTTTGTTTTGTAGAAATGAGAATCATTTTGAGGTGATATGAATCAAGTCTATGGTAAGAGGTCAGCTTTATAAAACGAAGGAAAAATTAGCAATGGAATTTTTTTGTCACTTTGTTCGAAGTGAACCTATCTAGTGCTTCATCCTAGCAAAGCGCCTAACTGTGAAAACTGTTTGAAATGTAATTCTCCTTGGCTTGCCAAAAGGGGATTATGACCTGGAGTCAGTGTTGCAGGAAATATCACCTGCCCTTCTGAAAAACTAACAAGAAATGAAAAAACTGCTTCTGTCCAGCTAAAAAAAAAAAAAAAAAAAGCAAAAAATGTCACCAGTTATTAGTTTTTATTTAAGAAGCTAAGTAATCAACATATCTAATATTTCACTAGTTTTTTAATTTTAATTTCTGCTAGATTATATTTGCATGAAAAGGGAATGTAATGAACTGTCAGTTTGTGCTGTCAAAGAAAGGGGCATGAAAGGTGGCTAACGTAAATTAAGTGATAGATGAGGATGTATCGTTTATTTTGACAGAGTGTAGCTCAGTGTATAGAGAATTTTTAAAAAGAGATTGGTTATAATATATACTCTCTTTTATACTCTCTCTTAAAAGAATTTTTGTTATATCTTTAGACATATTTCTCCAAAACAACAACAAAACAGTAACAAAACACAACCAGGGAAAACAGTCATTCTCAGATCCCATATTAATACACTGTGTTTTAAACTAATGGAAGCAAACCCGTGAAACAAGCATAGTGAGGATGCTTTGTGTCTGCTTATTTGCTCTTCTCTTGTTTTAATCGTCTCTCAAGAGACACGTGAAATAAATGCTGTTTGCGATGAGAACATTTTATCACACTATTGAAAGAAAGTTATCCTCCCCTGGGACAGTCCTTGCCTTGTGGGTATTTATGAGCATGGTGATAATGTCACTTCTTCTAGCAAAATTACAATTAATTATGTATAGTTGTTTGTTATTCTAAAAAGATGAGGGAGACTGAGATTTACACAATAATATATTTTCAAAAGCTGTTTTCTCTGCATCTTCTAACACTGACATCCAGGGAACATTATGATGGCATGAACTATGCAGGCAATAAATTCACAAGTCAGAAAAAATACACTTTATAATTTGTTCTGTAATACAAATGTATAACGTGAACCTGAAGGTTTGCATTCATAAAACTGGTCTTATTTAGAAAAGCCAGTCCAGCATAGGCTTAAGTTTTGCTGAACACAATGAGGCTGATGCTCGTGCTTGTAAGCCTGCCTAGGCTGGAGAGAACAGTCAAGTTTTCAGCATAACTGGCCAGGTGGTGCATTTCACATTGACTTGCCCTTTCTTTTCTTTCTTTTAATAGATTCACTACAAAGCCTAGTAGAACTGGATAGCAGTTTTTGCTGGAAATTTTTCTCCTTTTTTTTTTTTTTCTTTTTTCCTTTTGATGTTTTAAAGGCTTGATTCAAAGCTTGTTGAAGTCAAGGGAACACACAGTGGGTATGAAGTTTTGGAACTGTTAAATGCATTTGACTCTTGCAGCATTTGGGCCTCATCAGTACCTCTGAAAACTATTCAGATCATTTCAGGCATGCTCCTTGAATATTACCAAAGTCAGTCTTTGTAATAACTAATGCAAGCACCTATTAACAACCCTTGGTTTATGTACAAACACTCCAGCACAGATCAAATGATCCCCGGTAAAGCGCAATGAGGAGTCTCAGGGAATATCTCCTCAAACCGTGAGCGTAACAAAGCAGGTTGGGGAATGGCCAAGTTGTGAGCCCTCCTCACAGGATGTGAGCATTCCCAGCGTGCCTCACAAGCCTCTGCACTCCCAGCCTGCTTTCATCTTCCTTCACCTCAGGCTCCAGATGTGGGAGGCAGCACCATGATGGGAGTTCAAAGCGGCAGCCCACGAATCGGGCTCATCCAGGCTCTGCGGCGGGGAGGCCCTGGCTGGCAGGCTCCCTCCCCCATCTGCAGGGCAGTGCACTGTGTCTCTTCCATACACAGCCTGATGGGCCAGGTGCAGCTGGCAGGCAGATTCTGAGCCCCACCGACAAGCTGTGTCTGGTAGAGGAGACGGGGGAAAGCCTGGGAGATCAAAAAAAGTGAGGTGTGGTAGCAGCTCCTGGCTCTGCGCCTTGCCTGCTGCAGCTGCTTGCTGCCACAAGGCAAACCAGGCTGTGCAGATCCTGGGTGTATTTGGTTTTGGGGAAACAGGAGTCTCCAGCGCCTCAGTGCTCAGGATCCCATACGCATCAAGAGTAAGGAGCTGGGAAAAGGAAAAGAAAGCAGCATAAGGACATGTGAGGTGGAACTGGGAGGTAGATGGTATCTGTCAGAGGAAGAAGAGCTCAGGCATTGCAGCTCTGCATTTCTCCTTGCAAGGTGGCAATGAGTTTGTTGGATTTGGACATTCAGCCAGTATAGATACTAGAAATGAGAGATACACAAGAGTCTTAGATCTTAGAGCCAAAGGCCTGATCGCTACTTGAATGATATTTTATGGTCCCAAGTGGAAAATGAGTATATTACTCCTACTGTTTCCTTGCCAGCACATATCACATTACTTTATTTATCCCACATTTTCAGTAAACATAAGCTACTATTGTGTTAAAAATAAGATAAGTCTCAGAAAGTTTTTTTTCAGGTAAGAAAGTTCAATATTTCTTGGCAACATCATAAGAAATGGATTTTGCAATCTATTGACACACCAATTCCTCCAAACCCCACAGCTTGCAAAGCACAGTAATTGATGTGTTGGAACTTCTAAAAGATTGAATTAAAGCACTTCTATCAAACAAAGGTGGCTTGAATGGAAATGCTTTTATTCTATTTTTTCTTCTTCAGGCTGTCCAAATGTAGAAACCTTTTTACACCAATTCATAAACAACAATGAGCATTTGAAAGAGAAATGAGCTTCTGGTTAAAGAAGTAACAAAGAGAACATTGAAATGTGGAAAAATATTTAAGTATTGCAACATTTTTCATGAATAATAACCTCAAATATACACACAACTGAGTGAATCTTTGCTGGATGTAAGGAATCAAAACAATTTTTAAAAAGAAGAGAAACCTGGAAACCATGCCATACAACATTTAAAAGCTCAAAAACACCTCAGCTCCTATAGTTAATAAAATAAATAAATACAGGCATGCATTCATACACACATGCAAGTTCTGTAGGCACTAAAGTATACAGCAGATTCATGTGTCAGGATGAAAAGGTAAAGACGTTTTTAAATTGGGCCTTTTCTGAGGCAATAAATTTATTTCCTATTCTCACTTATTTTTTCTTTTTTTTTTTTTTTTTTTTTTTTTTAAGTAAATGCTATTACTTTGAAAATCTGCTGGCATTTTGCAAGCAATAAAAAAGGCAAACAATTTTCTTTTCTGTAAATTGCTCCTGTCTAGCCCTCTGTATGAGTGCTTAAAAGGAATATGTAACTACTTCCATTCTGCTTCTTTTCAGTTTGATAATTGTTACATTTGCAGGCAAATAAAGTCACATAACCTTCCATCAAGGCAGTAGACTAGTGCTACAGGCTTGGAAGAGTAAAGACTCCTTTCAGTAAAGACTTAAGACAAAACTAAAATGAACCTTCATCTGACATTGATTAGTAATGTGTTTTTCTTTGATTAATCACAGTAATAACTTAATATTAGAGGTACTGATCTTTTTGTTTAGGTAGTATCCTAACCTATCTTAGAAATTAACACCTAAGTGATGAACCAATTCTTAGCAATCTTCCTGTCTTTTAACAACAAAAATTAGACTGACCCTAAACTCTTTTTTCTTTCTAAAGAAAAAAAGTTCGAATATGTTCCTAAACTTCTGAACCAGTCAATATAAACACTTGCTTTCTGCAGGTAATGTGGTAAGTCTGGTTATTTTTCCAAAGGAGTCCTTTTAAATTGTAGAACAACTTATCTCAGGAGAAACCACTCAATTACCTGGCATCACAAGTTTCTCAGTCAGAAAACTCCAAAGCAGACATCATACTCTCTTTTCATATAACAGGCTCTTGAACTTTCTTGTTTCATAGTCAAAATAACACCAAGGCTGACCACTTGCCCCTAGTAGCAGCTTACCTCTTAATCGACTTTGTATTATGACTTTGTAACACACCTAACCAGCTTTCTGGCAACTCTGCCTCCCTTTCTAGAAATGTGTAATTTCACATTTTATTCCCTCAAAACAAAACTTCATTGAAAAAAAATGCACATTCCCATGCAACTTAATAGGCAGCTTTTGTGTTTCTGCAAACACCAATTACAAGTGAACAAGGAAATAGAAAATTTTGTTTAGTGTTCTCAGCTTTTGCAGTGTTCTAGTAAATATGCTGCTGTCATCTATCAACTTCATATTCTCTCCTTTTGGTTTTTTAATGTCAATATGTGGAGAACAGTAAACTATCAGCCAGCTCTACTTAAATTAATACTTTAAGAAATCCCACAAGAAACTGACTTAATTCTGTCACCAGGAAAACAATGAAGAATAAAATCTTGCTTTAATAAGGCAATGTTTTCCAGCTGGTGTTTCAGTTAAGCTTTCAGGTCTTAATAATCCACTCCTGAAGGGGCTTTCCACAGCATAGGGTTCATTGGGACCTAGTTTCAGAAAAGCATTTAGGGAGTGTTGAGACACATTTGTAAGCATCTAGACAGAGTCTTAAATGTAAACGTATTAAATATGTGTTTAAACTGAAATGTGTTGTACTTAAATGGGAGGGATTTATTGTTAGTACTTTAAAGATCTTAGAGCGTTCTGTCATTCATTTTCTAACTTGCTTCTGAATGCTTAAGAAGTTACTCTATAAATATCTATGCTTCAATCAAAATAATCAAAAAAATCTGTGGCTACATCTGTGCTTTGGCAAAGAAACAGGCTAGTAACCTAAAATTGAAAGGAACCTTTGAGCAATTGTCACCACTTGTGCTGTCTTACACAAACAAAGTAAGTTCTATAAAATATCACTCCGCAAAAAATTTCTGCAATTATTTCTCTATTTCTTTGGTTTTACTTTTAAATCAGAGTTTAATTGAAAAGGACACCAAAGAATAGTAGAAACTTAGCCTTACTACTTTAGCAACTACACTACATCTGAGCAATCTTAGCATGCGCTTTTAATAAATACAATAAATAAATACTTTGCAGATAGATGCAGTACAAACAAGTAAAGATGCAAAGTCTGAAAGGATGTAGAGGCAGGTGGAAGGAAGGGGAGGACAAAAATGGGTTAGGTAAGGCAAATATATTTGGTATCTTTCATCTGAGAGGACATAACAGATTATTTCAAACTCTTGTAGTTATAGAGTGTGTGCTAACACCAGTATGTCTTGAAATGTTCTATAATCTAACACACATATATGTATATGCACTTTAAAATAAAATTTGGAATATAATTGCAATATTTCTAGTAATTCACAGTGCTTCTTCACTAAAGACCTCCAGTCCTGTTCTTCCTGTCTAATCAAGTATTTGTAGTCTTCCAGGATGTGTTTTTGGGTATAAACCTCCATCACTAATGAATGATTTCATTTAGCTTGATTATGCTAAATGTTTTATTTCTTGCTAAATTCAATCTGCTATTTTAGCAGTTAAAGCCCCTGCTGGAATGGCATTGACATTAATTTCCTGGGAGTGGTTATTTCTACAGAGTTTGAATTTAAACTGCTACAAGACACTTTCTGGATTTTAATATCTATTGTCTTGGACTTTTTAATGCCAGTGTTGCTGTTATAAGGTTGGCCTGTAGAATGCCAGGATCTTAAAAACATTCTTAGAGGCAATAATGCTAGGGAATTTCCCTTGTGTTAAAATTCAAACCATCACCTCTTAAAGCCTGATCTTGTAAGAGTAATGATGCAATTTGATGATTCTTCAGCATTTACTAATCCTTGCATGAGTTCAAGGCAACCCAGAATGAGCAAATGCAGGAAAATATGAGAGTTCCTGACGGAATGAGTATATGCTTTATACAAAAGCTTTGATAAGGATAGACTGGCAAGGAGGGAAATAATTAAGAATATTGTTTACATTATTAGTAGAAGATACACAGCTGTTGAATTTGTTTAAAATGTCACACTTTTAAGAATGGATTTCAGAGTATGAAAGGAGGTAAAAGTTGGCACTTATTTACACGATGAATCTCTTTGTGGGGGTCAGTATAAGAAAGTACATTTAATTGAAAATATGTGTTTGAGAGTAGTTTAAGTTTTGAGTCAGTGAGAAACAAGTCAGCCTTTCCAAGCTCAGCAAGAGGAAATAGTTCATACAGCTATGAGAATCACTATGAGTGAAACTGAGTAGTTTTAAGCTCAATACGGTAAAGGAACTGGAGCCAATTAAGAGATGTTCACTCAATTAAGTTACGAAATCAACCTTTGCAGCAGCTTCCTGCGATACTGCTGTGGTTTGAGCCTTCCCAACAACAAAGGACCACGTGGCCTCTCACTCCTCCCTTGTTATGTGATGGCGAGAAGGAAATCCACCTGGAACCGTGTGGGTCAAGAGAAGGGCTGGGAGGGTTCCACTCACCAATTATGGTCACGGGAAAAACAGATTTCAGCTTGGGGGGAAAAAAAAACAATTCATCAGTCAAAACATGGCAAAGAGAAAACAGAAACAACAACTTAGAAACTTTTCCCCCACCCCTCCCTTCTTCCCGAGCCCAAAGTACTTTGTTCATGACATCTCTACCTCCTCCCCCCTGGCGGCACGGGGGAACAGGCAGCGGGGTTACAGTCCAGATGCCACAGGTTGTTTTCCGCCACTCCTTTCTCCTCAGGGAGAAGGTCTCCTCAGTCTTCCCCTACTCCAACGTGGGGTCCGTCCCACAGGAGAAAGTCCTTCACAACCCCGCCAACGTGAGTCCCTCCCGCCAGGCACAGCTCCTCAGGAGCAAACTGCTCCAGCGTGGGCAGCCCAGGGAGCCACGGCCCACTTCGGGAACAGTCCCCTCCACGGATGCGGATCCACAACATCTGCTCTGCCGTGGTCCTTCAGGGTCTGCTCCGCCTTGATCCTCCATAGGCTGCAGGGGACAGGCTGCCATCTCACCACAGGATATAGAGACAAACCTGTTCAAGCACCTTTTCTCTCCTCTTCCTCACCGTCCTTCGTCTCTGCTCCAGTATTGCTCTCCTCAGATGTTGCACTCTTTTCTGGTGGTGTTCTTTCCCACCTTCCCCTCTCCTCTGCCCTGCTCTTAATCACTGCGTGTTTCTCCTTCTTGAGTATGTTAATTGTCAGAGGCACACATCCATTGTTCTTTGATGGCCTGAGGTAGGGATGGACATTTTGGAACCGGGAGAGCTGTCTCAAGCTGTTTACATGAGCCACCCATGAAGGGCCCCTTCCCCACTACCATAACCGGCACTGCATCAACCCAGAACAGATAACAACAGACCACTCTAATTTATATCAGCCCAGGGCCAGAGAGACTATATTGTATCATAGCCACTTGAATTAATGTATACCTGAAGCACTGATTAATACATCCGACAAGAGGACAAAACTACTTTGTTGAGTGCATGATACCTTATTAAACTGCACAGGTCTGACTTCCTTAATCTGGGCTTTCTGATAAATGTTTTAAAGCTTTTAGGAGAGAAGATAACTTTAAAGTGGAAAATGAAGCCCTAAAATGTGTTGGAGGATAGCCGGCTGAATATGAGCCATCAGTGTGCCCAAGAAGGCCAGTGGCATCCTGTCTTGAATCAGAAATAGTGTGTTTCTTGTAGTGTCAAAAAGCCAGGTTTTTTTGTGGTGCTTAGGAACATTGTTTAAGCACTGGATTTGCTAAAAGTTTGGTTAATATTTGGACATGTTTATGTTAACGGTCTTTTCCAACCAGAACAATTCTGTGATTATATCAAATATCATACTATAATTTATATTAAGCTGATCCTATGATATATAGGTCCAAAACCTGTGTTGAATATATCATTTAGCTTATGGTAAAATACAGAACTGCAGTCACTTTACTCCTTCACAATCTTCTTTTCTGAGACTCTTCACATATTTCTAGAACTGTAACATTCAGTCCCAATCTGAGCATTGGTATAAATTTGGGCTTTTTTAGTTGGCTTACATTGCAGGAAGCACTACAATCAGCCCTTGAGCATGCTCATTTAAATAAAAAAATATTATTTTAAATGCTAATTATTAAAAAAATCAGTGGGTCTACATTCATGGTGGCTTTGCAGACTTTGCTTTTTCTGTCTCTCCCAGAAAAATATCCATTGCAAATAATCTGTGATTGATGCTAGGCTTTTTTGATTATTTTTTTTAGTTGTTTTTCAAATTACTACAGTATTGTGCTGATTTGAATTTATCTTTATTCAGTTGATTTTAGTTAGGCTTCCAGATGCAATTAGTATTTACAGTGTCTGCTAACATCCTGCACATGGTATGCATCTTCAAGATACATTTATTTCTGTCTCAATGACTAATTTGTACAACTGAAGATACCATAAACTGAATTTTTACAACTTTATTGAAGACATTATAAAAGATATATTTTAGACTCATGGAAAAATATTATTCTGCCTCAAGGTTTTCCTTATTTGTTGTTTTTTTTTCACCTTATTTTTGCTTGATTTTTGTTCAGTTTCCAACTTTCTGGTACTGAATATTGTACAAGCATAAAACCATTCTGCAGGGAACTGACTAATCCCAAAGGATTAAAGATATTGTGAAAATGAGGAAATGATTTGGGATGCCTAGTGTTCTCATAAGTGACAAAGGACAAACTTCTTCTCAAGATCTGGTAGGACAGTCCAGCATCATTGTTTATGTGACTATGCAGCTAGTAACAGGCAAAACACAGTCATACTAGGAGACAGAACTGCAAAAGATCTAAGATTAGAATCTTAAGCAAAACTATTAAAATAATCATAGAATCATAGAATCGGCTGGGTTGGAAGGGACCTCAGAGATCATCAAGTCCAACCCTTGACCCATCACTGCGGTGCTAGACTATGGCACTGAGTGCCACATCCAGTCTCTTTTTAAATATCTCCAGGGATGGAGAATCCACCACCTCACCGGGCAGCCCATTCCAATGTCTGATCACTCTCTCTGTAAAGAAATTCTTTCTAATATCTAACCTAAACCTCCCCTGGCACAACTTAAGACCGTGTCCTCTTGTCTTGTTGAAAGCTGCCTGGGAAAAGAGACCAACCCCCCCCTGGCTCCAGCCTCCTTTCAGGGAGTTGTAGAGAGTGATGAGGTCTCCCCTGAGCCTCCTCTTCTCCAGACTGAACACCCCCAGCTCCCTCAGCCTCTCCTCACAGGACTTGTGCTGGAGTCCCTTCACCAGCCTGGTTGCCCTCCTTTGGACCTGCTCCAGGACCTCAATCTCCTTCCTGAACTGAGGGGCCCAGAACTGGACACAGGACTCGAGGTGTGGCCTCACCAGGGCTGAGTACAGGGGTAGAATCCCTTCCCTGGACCTGCTGGCCATGCTGTTCCTGATCCAGGCCAGGATGCCATTGGCCTTCGTGGCCACCTGGGCACACTGCTGGCTCCTGTTCAGCTTCCTGTCAATCCAGACTCCCAGGTCCCTCTCTGCCTGGCTGCTCTCAGCCACTCTGTGCCCAGCCTGGAGCTCCCCATGGGGTTGTTGTGGCCAAAGTGCAGGACCCGGCACTTGGCCATGTTGAACCTCATCCCATTGGAATCAGCCCAACTCTCCAGTCTGTCCAGGTCCCTCTGCAGAGCCCTCCTGCCTTCCAGCTGATCCACACTCCCCCCCAGCTTAGTGTTGTCTGCGAATTTGCTGATGGTGGACTCAATCCCTTCATCTAAATCATCAATAAAGATATTAAACAGTACTGGGCCCAACACTGTCCCACAAACAAATGAGAATCATCATATAACGTAAGAAGAATCAAGTAAGTCTACCAAAGATTCTGAAGTTCTGTGTGAGAGGTGATTGTAGTCATACAGCAGGGTGACTTAATGTTTCAGATTCAAGTTGTTCATATTTTTGTTTAGTCTATGTGCACAGAAAGAAACTGAATGAGGAAGAAGGATATGTTGGTCTCATAGTTTAATTCTCAGCAGGATGTAATATCTTCTTCTCATGAACAATCAAGTCTCTGAGGGTGTGTCTCGATTAAGACATAATGTGGAGCTACCAGGTTGGATTTACAGGGTGAAACGGTGCTTAATTGTCTTGATGTACACATTATCTGTGTTTTGAGGGGAATTTACACAGATGAGCCTTGGATTAGTTCCATGACTTAAATGACAAAATGGAGCATATTATGTGTGCTCCTGGACTCCATTTTATAGTTTTCCTTCATAAGAAATCCAGTCTGTATGCTTCAGCACTGCACCACCACATGAGCCAAAGAACAGTAAGTAGATATCACTGAGACTTTCACTTCAAGTGCATTCCTGATCCTGAACAGCTATAGAAATGTAGATTGGCTTCCAGATTGTATGAATGTAATAAAACAAAGAAAAATGTGTGCGGGTCCACCAAAATGTTGAGCATTCACTCTAGTTCTACTATTCTCTGCTTTTCTCTCTAAACCAGTGAGATTATGAAGACGCATGATATTTTCCCTGTTTTTTTCCTGGTAATTATGTTTAAGTGTAGTACCTGTGCAAGGTTATAGAATGATGAAAAGGATACTGGAACAATTAACCAAACCATTTATGTTGTACAGGCAGATAATAAATATCCATTTTTTTGAAACATATTACCTGTGCTTTCCACAGGAGTGCCCCAAAAGGCCCAGTAGATTTTTCACTGTAATTAACACTTAAGTGTGGAAGCATGTCAGACAGGAGTCAAGGGAATTCAGTGACAAGCTAAAGCATTATTCATTCATAAGGCCAAGGTGCCTTCATAAAATTAAGATATCAAAGATACAACAGTAGGCATAGTGAGTGATTCTTGAAGCTTTTGTAGTTCTGTACGTTAGGAAATCATAACATAAACATACACAGCAACATAAGCACTTAGAGAAACAAGAACATATGACAAGTCTTTAAAGCAGGACTGATTCTGTAAGCTCCTTCATAACCAAAAGATAAGCAGATAGCTGTTTACATACTTCATATATCTGGGGACTCAGGGAGACTGGTCATATATACCTGCATTTCAGTCAGGTAGCTGTACTTGAGAGAATAATTTAAAGTTATTATGAGTAGACTTTTCGTACTGATTCTGTAAATGAAAATAGTGAGATTTTTTAACCCCTCCGTGGAGGCATGTTCACTAAAAAGCTTGAGCAGACCTAAAGTAAACTAGAAGCAAGACAATAGAGCACCCTTATATGGAAGAAAAATTAAATATCTATTACCAAAAAAGTCTGCTAAATAGATAAGACTATACAGATGAGCCACAAGAGAAAAAATTATTGCATTTTAGCCAAAGATACTTAAGTCCAGAAAAAAAACTGTATTTGGTATTGTTTCCAGACACTTTTAAAAAAAATCCAGAGGTATACCCTGCAATTCATAGAATAATCTCAGATAAGGACTGACTTCTCATGATCAATTAAAGACTAAAGGTATTAGTACATACAGCCTGTTTAAATGCCAGGGATAATTTGGTGACAATTAAATCCACCAACACACAAAACCCAGGAAGACTTGTCTCTCATCAACTTGCAGTTGAAGATAGCTTCAGTATCATGGAAAAATGCCAGCTGTATACTAACAGAACTGTTTAAGAGAGCCTATCTCAGCCTTGGTGCGTTAAAAAAACACAACCAAACAAACCAACCCAAAACAAATAAAAACCATTGAGAAGAATTTGCCAGAAAGGACCACAATGGTATCAAACACCAAATACTCCTGTGCACAGGCCTTCACAACATTAAGGCATAATAAAATACTTCAAAGGTATTCAAGTATTTTAGACAATATGACCAACACACAATATATATATTAAACCTCTAAGTCTATATTTGAGTTCCTTATGAAATGTACCAGCATAAAAGCCCTGGAGGAAGAAATACTCTTGCTTGCCCATAGAATATGTACAGCATTTGCAGTACCCGTCTTCTGCATGTTCCTATTATCTGTCTCTTCAGGGTCTACTTAGAAAAATGACATGTTGCTTCAACACCATGCTTTGGGCTCTCATTACTTAATTTTGATATTTCCTGACAGAAACCGGGATATTGAGAAAAAGAAATGTATTCCATTTCCCTTGATACAAATAATTCTGGAAGGAAAAAGACACTGTATTTGATTAACCCCACTAAGAAAAAAGAAGTCGCTAAAGCAACAAGATTTTATTTGTCATATATTATAATTTCATTTTTTAGGATAAAAAATTAAATTACAGGAAATCACAATGGCCTCTGGTCAAAAATGAATAAGCCTGTAAATTTCATTGGCATGAAAGGATACTCAAAATATCAGAACAGAGCTAGAATAAAATTTGAAGCCCCAGTTCTTTATTGGCCCTCTAAGACAGCTCTCAGAACAAAAGATGATGAAGCCCGTTGGTATGAGTAGTTTCATGCTCCGAACATTCATTCTTCCGATCTCCCTTTTTTGTGCTGACCAAGCTTTCCTGACATGGTCTTTATTTCCCCAATTTCCCATGATCTCTTCATCTTCCCATCAGAGGCCACTTCTTCCCAATATTCCTACTACTAAATATAACCCATCCTTACCTATTCTTCTTTGAAGAATTCAGCTATTCATGCCTGTGATTTTCCCCTCAATATCTGCCTCACTAATGCATTTTCCTTGTCACCCTCCGTTCTCTTCATTCTCTTCATGGTAATTGCTCTAGCTTTTATTCTTCTGAACGCCTTTTTTTTTTTTTTGTCCATCTCCCATTGCTCATTCTGACTGTTGTTCTCAAGATTGTAAGAATAGCTGTACTAGATGATCATAAAGATCCATTTACACCAGTGCTGAGCAGAGGACAGTTCAAGTACTGTTTACTTCCCATGATACTGTCCCAAAATCATAACTTTTAACTTAAAAGGCTTGAGATGGAGTCAGTCTCTGTAAAGAAGAAGCTGTTTGGGGTGTGTTTTTGGTTTGTTGGTTTGTAGCTGCCTTTTTTTTGGGGGGGGGGGAGAGGGGGAAGAGGAAGAGGGGAGTGTCTTCCTGAATTTCTGGCAGAAGTGTTTGATTATAGGCTGAAATTCAAAATGTTCTTTAGGTATAAGTCTTCAGATTTGTATCATAGCAGCTATTAATAGACTTTGCAAACTTTGTGATGTCGATGAAACAGATGTGAATACACCTAGGTAACTGTCAAATGTTGTTCCTAAAGCTATTTTTTGGTCTTCTTCTGTAAGTGCAGTTAGTCTAATTTTTGAAAAATTAAATAAAACTAGCAACAATCTCCACTCAAAACAGACCTGGGGCCCTGATTTATCATTTATATTTCAAACTCATATGTCCTCTAGGCATCTGAATTTTGCATTTCACAATCTTAGTCACAAGACTGAAGGCATGCACAGATCTTAAAATAACCATAACACTTTAAAAGCATCAAAGGGCCATAAACAGATGAATGAGCCTCTGAAAGACAAGCTTCAGTGTGAGCTTCTTTCACTTAATCTGTATAGTTAGTGTGAGGATTCTGCTCTCTGTTACTACCTGGGAACATTTCTCATTTACTGTCACATGGGAGCATGTACACAGAAACGACAGCAGCTGGCAATAGTTAATGTTCACAATGCTGTGCCTAAGGATAATTTATTACTCTGCCTATTCCTTAATCATATCAGAAAAAATATACTTGAGTTACTGAAGACACTGAGCCAAAGCTATCTTTCTTTTTATCCCTGTTTTGCACTTCACTATTACATATCAGACTGCTGAAGACACAGCATTAAAAAAAGGAAAAGATAATTACTCAGGCCACTCTGATTCAACATGCTGCTTGTTTCTTCAGCACCTTTCTAAGTCAACTTGAGAAATGCAGTCAGCTGCCACAGACAACCTAGAATGCTACAGTGGCACTGTAATTGAAGATACAGAATTGCCATGCTAATCGTGTACTTCTTTGCATATTGACATGTACTAGCATGGATAAATGAGCTCATCTTGAGATAGTGGGGATAGATGTTCATGAGTCTTCCTAGGGATACAAACTGGTGGTATGGTAACTTTATATCCTTTATATCCAAAAAATCTGCTTTTTATATCCTAGAATCTTAGAATGTTAGGGGTTGGAAGGAACCTCTAGAGATCATCTAGTCCAACCCCCCTGCCAAAGCAGCATTGCTCAGCAAGAGTAGGCCACACAGCAATGCATCCAGGTGGATTTTGAAAATCTGCAGAGAAGGAGACTCTACAACCTCTCTGGGCATCCTGTGTCTCTGTAAATAAGCTGGCAAACACACATGCAGATTTACAGAAACAAATAACATAGCATAGCGCTATGCTGTTTGGAGTGAGGCTGATTTGGCTCAATGGGATGATGAAGACATTGAAGACCTATCCTGCATAAGTTGGCAGAAAATTCAAAGCATCTCACACTGTCTCTGCTGGTGTGGAGATTTTTTTTTTTTTTTCAAAGTCCAGTTTTCACTCAGGCTTGGTACTTAGTGACAGTGAGGAGAGTTGGCTACCTATCGCCAATCAAAAATCAAAATCGATTCTGTTATTCACTGGCAGTTAGTCAAGCTTATTCACAGAAATTTCAAGCTCCTAAAAGTAACAGGATTTGTTACTCCTTTATAGAAATTTTCTACCTTTGTGCCTCTGAAAGCAGTGAGCTGTGCGGTGGTGTTCCAGATGCAAAGATCTGACAGGAGAAACAATGCTCACTGCCCTTATTGAAGAACTGGGCATCCACCATTACCAACTGGGATAAACTAAGCTACTTCAAAGACCTCTCAGCTCAAAAGGCATAAAACCAACATAAAGTACATAACTATAATATTAAGATGTTAAAATCACTAATAATCTGAATCAAACTCTGAAGAATGCCCACATAAACAGACATATTGTTTTGATTTTTAAACAGAAGTGCATAACAGCCTACAGAAACAAGTTTAATCTGATATTTTTTCAAACAAACCTGAAATAGCAAATACTCTCAAGCATAGTTATTCTCCAATTTAGGTGTTTGTTTCCCTGTTTTTTATATAATGTTACAAGTTTTGAGGTATTTTTTAATGTCATTGATGACAATATTTTTTAGATATTCCCTTTGAGAAAAATGATAGCCTATTAGTGGTGAACTTTATTTTGAACCCTAAAAGTAACCATTATCCTTTAATATAGAAGTAAAGCCAAGAGAAAGAGCTGATGAAATTGCATACCATTTCTACTCTATCCCAAAGCAATAAGCTATACAGTTACATAAATTTTTATCAAGGCTGAAAGGGCAGTGTCAACCAATAACAAAAATAAATTTGATGTCCCTTGCCTTCGTCCCTTTATGCACAGTATCCTGTTCTCAGCCAAATGTATAAATTTATCACACAGAGGGTCAGCTGGTGGGGGTGCCAGCAGTCTGCTTGCTGTTGGAGAACTGGATGTGTGTCAGGAAGAGGATTCAAGCTCAGAGGCTTTGCCAGCCCAACCCGGCCCATTGCCACCCTCAAGCTCTGGTGACAAGCATTTATAAACCCTGACACCGGCTTCAGTTTCCCCCTGCCATGAAACGTGAGCATCATGAAAAGGAGTCCATATGTATCTTTCTGTTTCATAAGTCAAAGAGAAAAAAGGAGAAGCAGAAACTTTAGCATTCATACACATGATCCAAATGAGAGGATTTTTTAGGCTTAAAGATCATTGAAGTGTGCTTTTTGTGTGTGCTTGCCTTCTTTTTGAAATGAGACGTCTAAGGTATTTGCTTATGTAATCCTATCTCCATTATCTGTTAGACTGGTTTCCTGATGTTTTTAGAAAAAGGCAGCTCAGCTTCTAACCAAATTTTACACTTACCTGGGAATTTTTTTGCTGCCTAAAGGCATCTGTAGTACTTACCTGCAGTTCAAAAATTATTCCTGTATATGTGCTGATCTCAAAGACTGAATTAAACAACAATACTGCCCTTTAAAGAACATTTACTATTTCAACAGTACAAATGTGCAGATGACTATATATACTTTTCAATAAAATTCTTCCTCTGTTGGCAGCAAAAACTTGTTCTTACACTTAAACTCTTTGTTTTATTGCTTGTTAGCTTAACTTATAGAAGCTTGTACTGCATTTTTATTGCCTTATGATTTTATTGTATTTTTTTTAATTGTGATATAATGTGCCAAATCCCTTAGCAAGGAAGAACTATATTATAGATTTATAATGCACTTTTTGAGAGGCAAAATCTACGAGGAAAGAAAAGTGAAAACTGGTGACTTATTTGGTCCAGGAACAAAAGACTGAAGGATCTGAGCTCAACATTTCCATCTGAACTTCTCTTTTGCTTTTTGAATTGTGAGAGTCCACAGTTAAAGTTTTATTTTTATATAAAACAATTCCCTGAAGGGTAAACTGAAGACAAATAGTCTTCTTAGTTGTGAGTCAGAAGTCATTCTCATATACAGAGAACTGTAGCAATGGACAGATAGGCCTTGCAATATCTTTTGTAATTACTTCAGATAGCTCAGATATACTTTTCTGATTTTCCAGTGCTATACTTTTAAAGTTAGGAGACACGTACAGAAAATCTAAGAGACAGATAGAACTTTCTATTTCTGTAGTAACCATAGCCCCTCTCTATGAATGAAGTAAAGGAATAGATGCAAATTGAGGAATTGCATCACTGACTCCACTATAAACTCTTTTAACTTCTTTTTATCTTCTAATGCTGATTAACTTCAGCAAAACTATTTTTGTATTTCTGTGAATGGACAGAGATTTGCAGTTTTCTGCAAACAGTTTCCACATCGTGCTCATTTTGCCTTTTCAGTAATGTACCTGAATACACTATGACTAGTAGAGGAAAGATTTTACCTTTTTTAATGTGGTTTGTTTGTCTGTTTTTTAATTAACCATCTGGGAGATTTGATGTTTAGCCTCAATAAATGATAAATGTAACAAAAGCCTTCAGGTAGAATGATGCAGAGTCAGAAAATAGGTTAAAACTCATTGTCAAAGAGTGGTATACTATATTAGTTCTATTACAGTTCTTTTTGTTTTCCTTTTTTTTTTTTTTCCCTCAGTGGAAATGATTTCTCATCCAAAGCCAGATATTTCATAAAGTAATATGATCTGCATAAAATAATGATATTAATATTTTAACTGTGTTCTTCACCTTTGTTTTTTCCACCCTACCCCTTCTCTATTTTAATTTTGTTTCACACTGTGACTCGTCTTGTTCTGAAGACAGTGAGGCATTTGGAGGAAGAATCTTTTTTTGTAAAGCTTCACCAGCTCATTATTGGAGTCTCCAAGAAATAGTATTGCAGAAACTATTTAAAAATAGAATATATCAAACAATATAAATGACAATATAATTTCCAGATTAGTTTTTTCTCTTTTGGACTGGAAGCTGAAATGAAATCTGACAAATATGTTCTTATATCCATAGATATGGGTGTCCCAGTGAACACATTTGTTGTTCTTATTGTTCAGGCTCACCTTATGCCACATGGTGGCTGAGTAACTTGTGGCTTTTCCTAGTCAACAGTTAATGGAAAACTCATAATTCTCTTAGAATATGTTGTAATTCAGCCTTCATCATCCAGGACAGATTTGGCACAGCTATTTGTAGAAGAAATAAAAGCCATTTGATTCTTGCTATTTTGGAACTGCAACAGCCATCAGCAGACAGAAACCTCTATTTTTCATCCAAAAGATAAAAGTAGGTCAAACAGCCTTTTTTTTTCATGCAGGCAACATTCAGTAGTTCAGCCGGGAGTGAGGGTTTGGCTGACACTTGCCTCTCTCAAGGCTTTAAGCAAGAGTCAGATGAGTTTGGTTGATGCTGTTTTTCTCACAGTCCTGTAACGCCTCCTCATTAATGAATGCACTTGTTCTTCCTGCAGCAAAATGCAAAATCTAAAAATGTTCTCCCTCCAAGTTTTGTTGCTGACATATCTATCTCTATGATAAAGTTCCAAGGGATTTGCATACTCAAGGTACATAATGGTTTGGGATTTCATTCCAAGCTGCCTCACAGCTAAACAAATTGCTCTCATGTTGTCATGAAGGTCGGGGTCAGTGTACTATCAGTCTGCCTGCTTATCATTTGAAGGGCTCCATTGTGTCAGGCTCCCTGGACAGCCAGTTTTAGTTGACCTCCACTCGTACATTCAGCTGTTGGTAGTGCTCCACTCCAAAAGATCCATCAACAGTGGCTTTTTCCTCTCCTCAAATGATTTTTGCCCAATTGCTGAAAAAAATATTTCAGAATATTGTGTGTTTCCTAGTTCCAGTAAAACTTGAAAATATTTATCTCTTTCTAGATATTTAGGTTTCATTTAATTTGTGTTCTACTAGGGTTGTTTTTTGGTTTTTTTTGTTTTAAGGTCATGGTTAATAGTCTAGCAATTTTGCTTATTCTTCTTTGGAAAAACTTGGAAGATCTTCAATTTTGCCCAAAATAAATTTATTCTAGAGGCAATCTGGTTTTATTTAAAAAGCCCAATTGTGGTGGAAACATTATGAAATTCTGCTCAGTTGTCAAGATGTCAATCTCACACCACAAATGTGAGATCACAGTTTTGCATCGTCCAGAATAAACAACCGGTTCAGGCTAATGAATTCCAAAGCAAACTAATACTGAACCTTATTGCTGTAACTTTTTTTGGAACAGTGAGATACAATAAGGAATGGATGGATTCTCTTACATTGCCAATACTGTATAATGTAATCCATAGCTACTGAAAGTTCTCCCATATGACATTGTATTATAAATAAACTAGAAACAGGTTTTTGTTTGAAATTTTCCTTTGAAAAGGAGGAAAGAAAAGTGCAATAGATTTTTTCCTCTGTTACATATATTTGTATGTATATTTCTTTATCCTAAAGATAAAAAAAAAATATTCCCCCTCCTTTGCTTATTTGATACACAAAACAATTAAAAAAAAATCTTTCCTCCATTTACTTTGAGGACATTTCTAGTCTTCTGTGTTGTTGTTGGAAGTGGGGAAGTGTAAAATGGAAGCTTCTCTACTAGCAACTCTACTATTTGACATAGAAATAAAAACCTTTTAAAGGGAATCCATTTGTATTCACTTTGGATTTCAGAATTATTTCCATCCACTGACAGCTTTGCAGACTCTTGGCAGGCTCTCCTCACATCTGCACATCTTGCATTTACAAGTACACAGGCTCCAAAGTCAGCAGAAGCTGGTGTTGTCTGGTTTGATCAGGAAGGGGTTGACAGTCAGACAGTGAAAAGATCCATGTTCAGTGACAAGAAATATTTCCATATATAGAGCATTGATATGTGTGATCCTTATTCTTTTCGAAATTTGAACACAAGTGGGCCCATGAGGATTTGCCTTCATATTTAGCATGGAAAGAGACACTGTGGCCTGGAAGATTAGCAAAGAGGATGTCAAGGAAGCTGGAATAATAGATAAATTGATGTTGGAATTATTGCTTTGTTTCTTTGTGCATATTCCACTTGGTATAAATACAGTGACTTTTTAACGATAGAAAGTAGGGAACTAATATGTTCTCTTTGGAAAGGATTTCACATAGTGGAGAAACGTAGCTTCAGTTCAGCTCCAGGGATCTGTTAGTTTTGCATTTGGTTCCGTTCAAATCCATAAGTACAGGAAACACTTGCCAGTAAGTTATTTAGAGTACATTTGTTAAATAAGTAGTCTGAAAATACGTTACTCAAGATATTTAATGACTAGTCTTTTTTTTTGTAGTCTTACAAGTAGAGACATCACTGCTCTGGAATCATTAAAAGAGTTCTTGCTAAATTTTTGGATCTGAAGCTTTAGGTATTATTTTAGTTCTGCCTCTGTGCAAATGGAGCTATCTATGAAATGGGTGATTTTAAAAATAGATCTGTTGGTTTCTTAACTCTCAGTGGTATTTAGCATACATTTAAATGATGTTTAACATCTAAACCACAAAGGAACACCAGGAAGAAGTGGCAACTGATGGCACTGAATGACTCCCTGCTGCAAGGAACAGAGGTGCCTGACCTTGCCTATCATGTAGACAAGTTTACACCTTTCTGCAGGCACAGGTCCAGGTTGTTGCAGAGCAACTGATGAATATTGACTAATCCTTTGACTTTTACTTCTTGTAGTCTTCCCTGTGGACACCAGAGTTATTCTCAAGGGCTACCTAGAGACTATCATTCTTGACTAAAGATCTCTGGGGTATGGGCCCAAGTGCCATTGAGGGAAAATCGTGTGAGGAGGAGAGGACTGAGACTGCACATCAATGCTTGTCATCACACTTGGTTTTGGTTTCTATGACCATGGGTCCCTGTTTGAGAGTCTATCTTTTTGGGGAAGAGGTTCCACCTCTCAGACAGGGCAAAAGTATCTTTCCCAGCTGGATGACTGACCAGGTAAGAATGTCTTTAAATTAGGAATGGTCCCAGCAGCCCTGTAAGAGAATGATGGACAGGAGAAAAAAGATAAAAGGAACTGAGGTGATGTCATCAAAAGGTAATAAAAATCAACAAAACAGGGCTTAAGTAGGATCACCTCAAACATTTACATGTAAGCAGGGAATAGCCTAGAAGGCACCATTGTGTGGAACCCCCAACCACCACTTCTAGGACATCAGCATGCTGGAGTGCCTTTCTAAAGCTCGTGTACACCAACACATCCAACTGGATCTAGTGGAAGGTGTCCCAGCCCATGCAGGGGAGTTGGAACTAAATGATTTTTAAGGTCCCTTCCAACCCAAAGCATTCTATGATTCCATGAACATGGGGGCTAAACAGGAGGAGTTAAAAGATTTGTGTACAGTTACACTGCTACAATCTTGTTGGGATGCTAGAACAGCTGGTGTGACTGGAGTGCTGCAGCTGAATGATACAGGCTCTTTAAGAATGACAGGATGGGAGGAAAAAGAGATGGAGTTGCCCTTTTTGTGAGAGAGCAGCTGAATGCCTGAAGCTCTTGCTTAGGGACTAAAGAGCAGATCAACATGGGTGACAGTATAGTGGTTATCTGTTATAAGCCACCTGACTAGGAGCAGAAAGTAGATGAGACCTTCCACAGGCAGTTAGAAGGAGCCTCACATTTGCAGGTCCTGGTCCTCATGAGGAAGTTTAAAAATCTTGATATCTGCTGGAGGAAGAATACAGCAGGGAATAAGCATCCTAGGAGGTTCCTGGAGGGCACTGATCATAACTTCCTGACACATGTGACACAGGAACCAACAGAGAGAGGCTGATTTGATGGATCTATCATACACCATGGAATCGTATCCCTTGTCCACTGATACAGTCACTCCATTGTAAGAAGCTACTAGGTTGATCAGGCAGGAATTGCCCTTAATAAAGCCATGCTGGCTATCTTGAATCTTCTTCCTGTCCTCCATGTGTCTTATCAGAGTTTCTAGGAGGATCATCTTCCCAGGCACAGAGGTGAGGCTGCCAGGTTGGTAGTTCCCAGGGTCCTTCTCTCTATTCTTTCTAAAAATGGGTGTAGTATTTCCCTTCTTCCAGTCACCAGGGACTTTGTTTTCATGCATTTTGACATAAGCTTCCTTTCTTTGTCCTAGATTCTCACGGTTTGTGCTATTGAATCATAATAATTATGACTATTTCAGAGAAGGCTCAGGGACAAATATTGTCTGCTTCAGAATGGTTGAGCCTTAATGAAAACTACAGTGACATAAACTTTTCTCATGGAACAGATAACCTATGATATTACTGGTTACAGGGTCATACTGTACTGCTCATCTTTTTCCACTTTTTTTTCAAGTTTTTTTTATTTTTTTAGTTCATGCTTGCTTTTAATATGCCTGAAATCCAATTTCAGTCTCCAGAAAATGAAAAGGAATGTTGAGAAATTAATTCCTTGTGTGTAAACTATAATAAAAAAGTTACCAAGGACTTTGAGGAAGAACATATGTATATATAATGTTAAGACTTCCATGATTTTATATTAGCAGAACATTCTTACAGCAATGTAACTATACATATATAATATGCCATAACATTGATGAAAACACTGTAAGATTTTTAAACAAACCAATGGATAGCATGATCATTTAAATAATTTCTTTCTTTAGCATTTCTGTGATCTTAGTACTTAGCAAGGGAATGAAATGAACATTCATATTTAATTTTTTGTGTAAAAGTGATATTAAATGATATCTCATATTAATAAAACAACTTTGCAGAAGAATAAACATTTTAGTGGGAAACAGTCCTATACCCTGCTTAATATAAAAACGTAGATTAAATTTTAAAAATCCATATTTTTCTATCAGTGATTAGATGGAATAATGTTAATCTCCATTTATGCTAGTAGACAGATCATCATCTGTTTCTTGATCATATAATCTAAAAAGTAGTCATTTAGTTGACTACAGCTCTCTGGGCCCAGCCATGTAGCTGGTTTTTAACCCAACAAAAAATATCTATGCCATGAGCCACTAGCTTCTCTAGGAGAATGCTGTGGGACAGTGTCAAAGGCTTTACTAAAGAGAAAATTACTAGAGAAAGTCTTCTGAAACTTGGTGGGAGATGACTTTCCTGTTTATTTCATCACTGCTTTTGGTCAGAACTTTTCTTCAAGAAAATACAGTGTTATATATTCATAAGAACATGTCTGTTTCGTCTGAATCATATATATATAATCTTCCACTGGCAGAACAGAATAAGATAATTTATCTAATATTATTTTGTGTTAATATGGTTTCAGTACATTTTTGTCTTCATCTATCTTACCATTTTAATCCTTTCAAACATAAAATATCTATCTATACTGACTGCAGTGTCCATAAGCATTAGACTGAGGGACTTGGCAGCTGAAAAACAGAGAAAGATTAGAAGAATAGCCACATTGCTGGCAAGCTACTTGCATTAATCATCATCCTGGGCTGACATTGTGGAGGAGAGTCTCAAAACATATTTAATTAAACTTCTTGTTCTTCCTCCAATGAGAGCTTAGGATATAGGGAAAAGTAAGATGAAATGTGTGCTGCAACTGTATTTAGCATAATGCATCTATGACTCTCAGTTTTGGAAGGACTCCAGTTTTAAATAACTGGTGGCTTAAAAAAAAAATAGGGAGAAGGAGATTATCCTGTTTCCCAAAAGACTATTTTAGTAAGATCTTAAGTTATCTTCTATTGATTTTACTTTTGTAGAATTAAAATCAGAATCAGAATTAAAGCTTTAATTTAATATGTTAAAAGAAAGTGAATGAAACTAAATCACAGTCATAAAATCACAGTAGCACCCAAAATTATCACTCTGTGTATGGAAGAATCCTTCACAAGTATCACCTACTACAACACTTTCTGAACACTGAAACAAAGCAGATAGTAAACCCATGATTTTTTGCCTCTTTCAGTGTACATACAAGTATGTTGTGAGTTATCTGGGATTACCACCAAAAAGACAGCATTATGGAGTTGTACTGCTGTGCTATTTAAACACATCAAATATCATGTTATCCTGAATGTCGATATTTTGCCTATAATAATAATAATATTTTTGTTCAGTATCTTGAACTCAAGGTTTTCAAGAACCTGCTGAGTGTTAAATAGATTTTTTTTAATACATTTTGGACACATTTTTAACTTTTTTTTTTTTACACAAATTAAAGTTCTGAGTCTATTCTGCACTAAACTACATCCGTGCTAACCCGGATCTTCAAGTTGTTAGTGTCCACTCCAACGCAGGCTTAGCTTTCCCTTTGTGTTCTAGGTAGTTATTAATTTTCAAATATCCCCAAATTAATTATATAACACAGTTAGTGAGCAGTTTGTCTCCTGACAATCTCACAGATGGTAAAAGCAAAATCACTGTTTTTTGTGAAACATTTAAATTCTTAGGTATGGAAATGGATGCTTAGCCTTGGGTGTATGTCTGAACATTTTCCTCATTCTTGAACCTAATGCACATGATTTTTGCCATTAGCAGGGGAAGGAGCCAGGCTTTTAACCTACCTGTCAGTGCAGGGTCTCAGGACTTGTCTGCAATTGCCTCAGCCTGAGGTGGTTGGGATTTAGTTGAACAGCTGTGCAGTGGTCAGTGACTGCTGCCTGACCTGTTTTAGCCTGAGCCTTGAAGTACTCTGTGTGGTAAAAGCCTGACAGCCCAAGGGAACCAAGTGCAATAAACAAGAACCCCAGGGGCAGAAGAGCAAGGTTGGGTGCAATTTTCAAACTTCAACCTGGGCCAAATGAAAAGAAAGCAAAGTGTAACAAAAAAATGGAAGAATAACCACAAGCAGACCCTAAGATTAAAGAGAAAGCAAGCATTGACTTAAGCATCATGTTTTTCCTAGTAAGAGGACAAAGCCTCCACCACTGAATTAAAGCTTCTCTCAGCAGAGGGGGCAGGGCACTTTCAGCTCCTCAAAACCTCCTTTCCCCTCTCTGCTTCTCAGACAAGAACTGTTGACTTTCAGATCCTGAAGGGCATTTCTTAGAGATGATTACTATAACAGATACCAGGGATAGCTACCAAGAGAGTTTAAGTATTTTGTGGAATAACACTTTTTTTGTTGTTGTTAAGGTATTGTAATGTTAATGTAATATAATGTGTTGTTAATGAAGCTTTTCTGCATTTAATAGACTGGACTATTAAGCTGTTAAAACATGAATTGGATTAATAACAAATTCTTATCTGTGTGTAAAAGATGTTTCCATTTTTGCTTTTTACAAGATACTGAGATGTAAGAATATTTTTGAACACTTATTATTAACTACACGGCAGCTTCTGTACAGCAGCAGACAGCAGAAATTTTCGCTGTTAAAAGCCACATGGTTTGTGATTACCTTAGATACCTTTGGTTGAGTGTTTCCTAGCTGAGAGAAGCATGTCTTAGTTCCAGTTCAGTTGATGACTTATAAATATATATATATATGTATATATATATGTATATATGTGTGTGTGTGTGTGTGTGTGTGTATATACATGCTTTTGAATACTTCGGTACTAAGAAGAGCAATGGACCTGAGTATGAGATTCATTTTTCCCCAGGAAGTTTTTGAGTTAAGCAGATGCCACTGCTGTGACTCAAAGAAAACTCAAAGTTTGTTTATGGTCTGAGGGTAACTACTAGAGTGCAGCTACCGTGAATTCAGGTGAATTCCTTTCCATTTGATTTGTAAATTGTGATGAAAATTAGACAAGAGCTAAGTGCATAGGTGATCAAATGGAGGGCATACGTATAGACTTGCATTTAGGTAGCTATGGCAACTACATTCAGGAAGCTGTTCGAGCATTTATATTTACCTACAAGAATTCATTGCTTAGAAACAGAGGCACTTTTTAATTTGTGCACTCTCAGGCTCAGCATTAGAGAGCAGGCTTTCTAACTCACTCAATGACCACCACTGCATACAAAACTTTACCTTTAATTATTGAAACACAGAAATGAACATTAAGCAGCATATTTATATAAAAAAGTGACTGATCTGGTTTTCTCCTGTGAGAAGAAGGTAGTTTTACAATGTTGCAATTGTTGTGGTTTGAGCCTGGCCGATGGCAAAGGACCACGGGGCTGCTCACTCCCCGTCCCGTTACAGGATGGTGAGAAGGAAATCCACCTGGAACCATGTGGGTCAAGACAAGAGCAATGGGGTTTTCACTCACCAATTAAGGTCACAGGCAAAACAGACTCAGCTTGGGGAAAAATCAGTTTAATTTATCATTAATCAAATCAAAATAGGGCAAAATGATAACACAAAGCAGAGCTTAAATACTTGGGGGGGCAGGGCGTGGAGTTTATAGTCCGGATGTCACAGGTTGTTTATTGTTGCTTCCTTCTGAGGAGGATTCCTCACAGTCTTCCCCGTCTCAGTATCTGCTGACAAAGAAAGGAAGATTACAGACTAATAAACGGTTGAAGTGATCATTATCTGGACCCCAAATATCTTTGATCTGCACTGGAGTGTACTCACAGACACAGCCCGGAATTTGGAAACAATGGCCACAACAGAGAAGGTAATGTAATTCACTGTATCCTGGTTCCCAAGAAGAGTTTATTACATTATATATTTTCCAAATAAGAGCTAAAATATCCACCATTTTGGTAAGTGCCCTATTTACTCTTTTGGGAGAAGAAAACCACAGTGAAACACTGTACTTCTTCAACCAGTTTAAAGGCACAGCTGAGCTACTAAAGATGTATTTACAGTCTATCTGGTATGAAGGATTGTTTTGTGACTGTATTAGAAATGTGAATACTACAGAAGAGAAGGAAAAGGACAAAAGGAAAATGAAGAAAGGAGAGTGTATCAAAGCAGCCATCAGCCAACATTCCAGATGCCACTTCATGGTTGCATGACACTATGTGAATAAGCCCTCTGTCAGCTTCTCAGATAAAATCAATTAACCTTTCTTCTTTGCCACCTTGAAAGATACTCAGTAACAGTGTCATGGTAAATTCCAGAGTACATCATCAATTTCCACCTCATCAGAGGCTGAACTACTTGCTAATAAATAGATTCCAAGTTGTATAAAAGCACTTGTTGATATGACAGTAAGTAGTGATAGATCAAGAGAAACACTAAAGTAGCAGGAAATGTCAGAAGATGACTCTCTATTCAGGAATGAAGCCAGGTGAAAATTTTTTCCAATGGGTTGTCATAAAACTTTTGTGATCTGTGCTGCAGTTTTATTACTTTTTAAGCTATAAATATGAAAAAAAAAAAAAAAGACGTTATATACTTCTTGGTTTAAAAAAGATATAACCATTCTATAAATACGGCAACTCTAAGGAATAAGTAACACGTACATGACATAGAAGACACAAAATGAAATTTTAAATTTTACAAGGTTAGAATTCAACATTGGGAAAAAAAAAAACTTATCAGGAGATCCTTTATTACAAAAAACCCCCTCAGAACTGCCATGTTTTTCACTGCATTTGTACATAAACTGGGGTGTGTCTAAAATCTTTCTTGGTTTTGTACTTCTTAAGTCTGGAAAACAACTTGTTTGGAACTGAAGTGTCAAATAAGCAACAAAATCTGTCTGGATTAGTAATTATCAATAGGACTGATATCCTTCAGGAATGAAAGAATGTCATGTCCAGTGTTACAGGTAAGAAAGTATACTTTTCTGTTCCAAATAAAGAATCAAGTTGGTCAAAGAATTTGATAGTCGTTGAGAGACTCATTTTTCTTTATAAAAAATTCCTCAGTAGGTTTTAAGGAATTTAGTTCAGTCATTAAGAACCAATAAGTAAAATATTATAATTACTCAGAATATCTATGGACTGCTGACCTGTGTTGTCTTGCCTCATCCTTTCAATAATCAAGCTTCCCATTTCCTTCCATTTAAAGATTTCTGTCAGTCTCTGAGGTTTCATGCACCATTAGCTGAATCAATAGATCCGACTGAAATCCACAGAAATACTATAATTTTTTCTGTGTTCCCTGCTCAGATGTTTATGCATTTATTTTGTAAGTTAGGTGAGAATTTAAACAACTATTTTTACTTGTCTAGAATTTTAATTTTGAATTCTTGTGTTTCCTGTTTTATTAAGCTATACTGAATATATTTTATCTCTTTTCCTCTAAATTATACTATTGTGTCCTACTAGGATCATAAAAATATTTTTAAAAAAATTCTGCCACTATGTCTTAATTTTTTAAAATTGGAGAATATTTTATTCATAATTACCCATAATTTGCACAGTGTTCTTAGAGTTGGCAATAGACTTCCTTTCAGAAAATTGGTTCAGAGGTGTCCCATTTTTCTGTAAACCTCCTCCCTAGGGCTCTGATATCTATAATTTATGCCCCAGTTTGGTGACAAACGTCTATGACCTTGACTCAGTTTTGCTAATAGACGTTAACTTGTGAGAAAGTCTCTGAAAGGAATATATGCAAAGCAAGTAAAAGAACAAGCAGAAGGAGAATTACTGAGACAATGTTAGCAACTCAGGTATTTACGAGGAGAAATACTGATGTGAAACTTTTTGAAAATCATAGAATCATAGAATCATAGAATCATAGAATCCTAGGGGTTGGAAGGGACCTCGAAAGATCATCTAGTCCAACCCCCCCTGCCAGAGCAGGGCCACCTAGAGTACATCTCCCAGGAACGTGTCCAGGCGGGTTTTGAATGTCTCCAGTGAAGGAGACTCCACAACCCCCCTGGGGAGCCTGTTCCAGGGCTCTGTCACCCTCACAGTAAAGAAATTTTTTCTGATATTCAACTTGAACCTCCTATGCTTCAATTTACACCCATTATCCCTTGTCCTATCGCTGGTCACCACTGAGAAAAGCCTAACTCCAAGAGTTTTTCCCAAGGAAAAAGTCAGAATCAGGAGACAGGAGGTCAGTAATCTTTTTTACCTGGCCTAGAGACACTCATTGAGGATGGTGAATGTATTAATGCTTAGTTTAGGAGTTTGCTAGTCCTTCTTATTTAGCATCCTTTCTGATATTTTTTGGCCAACAAATATCTTCACACTCTTCAGTTGTGTATATTCTGTTTACAGAGTGTCCTTTAGAATAGCAAAAACTATCTGAAGAAAGTGATTTAGAAAGAAAAGATTACAGTTACTATGTAATTACTATGTAATATCTTAAATTATTACACAGCTAAAAGATACTACATCTTGGAAACAAATGTCTGAGTTTGCGAGCAGCGTTATCGCGTATCATATAGAACTATAGAAATAGATTGTGTCTCTTCCAGAACTTTCTCCAAGTCCAAGTTGAGGAATATTAGTGTATTATGTTTATAAAGAGAATGTTTGGGTGTTTCAGTCTCATTACTGAAGTCTTATTTCCTAATGAATACTAAAGTATTCAAAGGCATTATTCAAAATGGGCTATTCTTCCACTGGGATCCTATATTTTATATCTGAATTTCAAATTATGCTGAAAGTAGGGGAGAAAGTCTGCAATCAGTGAGAAACAAGGCCATCACAAATTGATTATTTGAATGTATCTGTAATTGCAGGTTAGGACCACATATACTTAAGTGTATAGACCTTACAATTTGGATGTTGAGGAAGAAAACCAAATTTCTCTTTTAAAACTCTTTATAGCAATAACATAAAAATACAAGGCACTGAACCATAATCAAGAATCAGACCTTGGAAAGCCCAGGTAGAACCTGGCTTTCATTTGTATGGCTTTACTAAACTACTTGAACAACAAACATGACCCTAATCACTTTGTACAACCAATTACAGCTTCTTAACTAGAAGTTTGAGAGTACACTTAACTCAAAAAATGAAAACTATTTCTAAATTAAATCAATCAAAAAGGAAATTAGAAGTTTTTTGTAATATATATATTTCTAAGGACAGTCCATAAAATTCTGCACGTGCTAATTACACATACATATATATTCTCTGCTTCTCCCCCACCTCCCTTCTCCCCTTATCTTAGTTAAATACTCCAGCTAAAAGCTTTAAGGGATATTTTTCTTACAGCATTCAGAGTTTCAAACATCTGTCAATTTAAAAGGAAGAAAACATCTGCTGAAAAGCTTCATATCTTCTGTTCTTCAGCACATCCAATGGTAAGGTTGCCCTTTTCTCCTCATAGATCACTGGCAGATTTATTTCTACAGTCATAGACCTTCTTTGGCCTGTGATAAAGTTTGGTTTGGCATATTACCCTGAGAGTTGCAGTTCCTCAAACTACACTTTATATAGCTATGCAGGAAGCAGAGAATACCCTGTCCAGTTCTTTATCCATAAAAATTTTTGCTTCATTCATTCTTTCTTTTATTGTTGTATATATTGTTGTACAAATGGAATGCATTCTTCCATGTGAATTATCTTTCTGAGAGGAGTTTACTTTCATTTTTGTTATTTGTCTGCTGGAATTACTTTAATTTTTCTCCAACAGGCTGTGTTTTCTTTTGCTTAGAGTTAATACAATGTTATTTTTTAACCTATATCTGACTAATTTTACCCATTTCTTACCATTTGTAATGTTTCACATTTTCACAACCACATGATACTTTACAAAATAAATCATTCAGTACTATATTTCTTTTCAGAAACAATACAATGGCAGATATTCTTCTTGCCAACTACAGAATTAGTGGCATGAAGTCTAGTTGGAGGCTAGTAACTAGCAGTGTAGCTTGGGGAATCATACTGAGTCAAATCTTGCCCAACATCTTCATTTTAATGAGCTGGATGGTAGGGAAGGTTTAACTGTCCTAACTCCACTAAAAAGAAGCAGTTTTTGAAGGTTAACACATCTGGAAAAAGTGATTAAGAAAACTGCCTGATGCTATTGAAAAGGAACCGCAGACTCCTTTCAGTGCACTGTAGTCATTACTTTATGTCTCAGTGTGACAAAACCTTAAAAAACTTAAGTATGTTATAGTACATCACTATCATACCTGCAGAAAGTCTTGAAAGACAGCAGAGCTTTTACAGTTTCATGTAAGATTCTAGGTTTATCAGAGATAGCAAGCAGTGTAAAGCATCTGCTGAAAACCATTTAAAAAATAATCGGGTTTAATAAATTATGTCCTTGCTGCAGTTCCTGGGAAGAAATCACATGGTGTCTCATAAGCACATGATTTGAATTTCTGATTAGGATGGAAAATATTTTTTTTCTACATGTGTATCCAGTCAGTGTAAATAGCTTTCTACATTCCAGGGGAAAGAAATTCCATTTATTTCAAATTTTTAATTTGATTTTGTTACCTCAGATATTTAGAGCCTAAAACATATTGTTTACTGTTTTTTCAAGACATAATTTAAATGAGTAGGTTCTTTACAAACTCAAGAAATTGTGCATCCAATCAAACCTAGAACTTTCAGGAGACTATCAGATGAATTAGGCCAATGAATTTTGTATCATAGTGAATTAGCATCCTGGAATTAACATTTATAAATATAATATGAAAAAGGAAGTCACTATAGAATAAAGTTCTAATTCTGATCTCACACAAAATCTTGTAACTTTTTTCTGCAGTGGCCATATACCCTATGTGAAGAGCCATAGTTTAGAAATGCACTTGTGTTTTTTTCAGATAAACATGTGCTGATTACAGTAGAACAGACCACATTTGAAGACTATCAGAATGAAACAGTCACATATACGTTAAGTGAATTTTAATAAACTCCATATCTAATCTGTGACTAGTGGTTTAACTTTTCTGTGCTACCAAGTAATGTGCATGCAAAGACAATTTCAGACTCTGCAGTCACCTCTACAGAATGAAAAAAAAAATTTAAAACAAATTTATTTAGTTCTAAGCTAAGTTCATTAAAATTTTTTTTAATTTTTTGTCTGGAATTGGCATGAAGTCTTGGACTTGGACCAAGACATGTGAGGTTCTTTTTTTTCCGAAAAAAACAAGCACTCTTCTGTCAAGGTTTTCACTGTCTGTAAAATAATATTCAGTGAAAGATATGAACAGAATTTTGGGGGTCTAGGTAATCTAGTGCCATATTTATTGGAAAATATCTGCTTAAATATCTGTTCTTTTTGGATCTGAGTGCACACCTCATACTACATAAATAATAATAAGGGCAGACAAAAGAAGTCCTGACTAGAGGAGTTGATTTCCAAAGATGAGAGAATTTTTCTTTAAACTCTCTTGTATGATCATTTCCATCAGTGAACCATAATATTTATGGTTTGTCAATACAACTATTATCAATACGGAAATTGTCAATATCTGCTTGTCATACAAATATTAAAGGAGAATGTAATATCAGCGTCAGTCACCAACATCTTAAGGGATCAACATGTATGCTAAAAAAGCGTTACTTTGGACACCTCATAGCATACATACATCAAGTATTTCTCAGGTTTGGCAGACAGAAATGCTCTGATGCCTGTAACAGCTCTTTTTGGGTTGTTTTGATAAAGGTTGCGTCTGAACACTTTTTCTGGTAAAAAAATTATCAAATTCTTTTAGCTCTCCCTCCTGAAATAAAATTTTCACCCTTTATTTCTTTATTTTACAGTACCTCAGACATAAGAAAAGCCTAGGATGTTCACTGACCTCTATTCTACAATTAGAATTAATCTGTCATTGTAATCATTACTGTTTTATTTGTTTTCTACTGGGTTATAAATTTTTTTCAGCAATTTGAAACTCTATGTCAAACTTGTGTAGTATTCAGGAGGATATGTAAACACTTTATCTTTTCTGAGTTAGAAAATAGACCTATTTTGGAAAGTAACATTAGTAAAAAGACCAAGAGCACTTTTATGCTTAAACATCAACCATTTTGTCTTTAATTCACTTTCAAATGAAAATGGTTGAAAAATGTACCACTTTGTTTTGTAATTTTAAATTTCTGTCAGAGCCAAATAATCCTGAAAGAAATGTAATATAATGCTATTGTTCATATCAACTTACTGTACTCACAAACAGAACAAAAGTCACAAGTACCTACCATATTATATAGAATAAGCCTGCAAACACCTTCAGTTATAAAATGTACTTTTTAGACGATTCTAATCTAAGAAAGTACTATAATTTTCTTTTTGCCAAAGGCTAAGTTTGATGAAAGGGAATTTAAGCACCATACCTTATTTGCAATATTCACCACTTACAGAACCTGTCTGTGTTGATATTTCTAGTTTTAACACTACACAATTGAGAAAAAGGTCTGTAGAAGTGGCTGTTATTAGTAGTATTCTAGAAAATGATTGCTTAATTTCAGGGCACAATATGTAAGATAATTGTGTTTGGGATTTGCTGTTTGTGCAGTAAAAATCTGATGAATTAAGTAAAAAAAGATAAATTCAGGGTTGTTCTGCTGAATTACTTCAAATTTTGTATTTGTTAAGACTAGGCAAAAGACCTGTGTGACTTCAGCTACCCCTAAAGAGTAATAAGAGCTACAAATAGGCTCTCACAGTTTTTCCTTTCTGCTATCATGCTATGCATATTATATTAAAAATAAAGGAAAGCAATTATGTGAGAGCAGCCATGAAGAAATTATTTTCTAGTTATTTCCAAACCAGATTTATAATAAATGATTTAAAAGTAGATTACATAATTTAGACTTCACATTCTTTGTTTCCAATTAAAATTGTATGCGAGAAGAGGCCTGCTCAGACAAAAATTTAGTTTTAAAAATAGACAACAGTCTTATTTGAAGAAAGATTGTTGATACTGTTATTTAACATGCATCCAAAGGAATTTCTTTTTTGAAAAAATACAGCATGTACTTAATTACAGAAAATACAAGGATTAGTGTATGTTTTACATTCTGCCATTGGATTAAATATACACATATGTATAATTTTTTTTTGTATGTACAACTGAGACGTTAAATTTTAGTTGGATCAAAATTGAATATTTTTCTTGGTGACTAGCACAGCACAAGAGCAGGTTACTGACATTTGAAAACACATGAAGGCACAGAGATAGCACTTGAAAATTTCATTTAGAATTTGCCAAAGTTTCCCTTAGTTTCCCATACTGGATATATTTTTAAAACAAATAAGATTTTTATATATATAATTTTATATATACATATATATACACACACATATATGCATGCAACTTACCATTTGTTTTTTAAGTCCAGCTTCTACTGAATTCTGCTAAAGGATGAAAAAGACAAAGCTATACTATGTTATTGTCTAAGGCACCATCCCAGTATTAGTGAGACATGTTCTGGGAGATTTCACATAGTCATTCTGCTTGGAAAAGATCTTTAGGTTCAACAAGTCTAACTATAAACCTGAGTCTACGGATTGCACTGCTAAACCATATTCCTAGACAACATATCTACATGTATTTAAACACCTCTGGAACAGGTTGGGCTCCCTGGGAACCTGCTCCAGTGCCTGAAAACCCTTTCAGTGAAGAAGTTTCTTCTAATATCCAATCTAAACCTCCCCTGGTGCAATTTGAGACCATTTCCTCTTGTTATATCATCTGTTACTTGGGAGAAGAGACCAACCCCTACTTTGCTCCTTTCAGGTAGTTGTAGAAATTGATAAGGTCTCCTGTCACCTTTCTTTTCTTCAGACTAAACAACCCTTGTTCTTTCCTCATAAGACTTTTCTCCAGACCCTTCAACAGCTTTGTTGCTTTTTTTCTGGATTAACGCTAGCATCTTAATACCTTTCTTGTAATGAGGGACACAAACTGAACATGTTATTTGAGATGCAGCCTCACCGGTGTGAAGTACAGGGAGACAATACCCTGTTCCTTCCAGTCACACTATTTCTAATACAGGCTAGGATGCTGTTGGCCTTCTTGGCCACTTGGGCACACTTATAATCAGCTGGCTGTCAATCAACAGCCCTATCTCCTTTTCCTATGGGCAGATTTCCAGACACTCTTCCCCAAGCCTGTAGCTTTGTCTGGGGTTGTTGTGACCCAAGTGCAGGATCCAACACGTGGCCTTGTTGAATTTCATCCAACTGGCCTGAGCTCTCCGATCCAGCCTGTCCAGGTCCCTCTGCAGATCAATGCTCCCTTGCAGCTTAGTGTTGTCTGAAAACTTCATGAGGGTGTACTCTAACCTCTCATCTAGGTTATTGATAAATATATTAAACAGAACTGGTCCCAACAATGGGTCCTGGGGAACACCACTTGTGACCAGCTGCCAGCTGGATTTAACTCCATTCACCACAACACTTTGGACCTGGCCATCCTGCCCATTTTTTACCCAGTAAAGAGTATACCGGTCTAAGCCATACCTAGCTAATTTCTCCAGAAGAACACTGTGGGAGACAGTGTCAAAGGCTTTACTAAGGTCCAGGTAAACATCCTCAGCCTTTCCCTCGCCCACTACGCACATCACCTTGTCATAGAAGGAGATTACATTCATCAAGCAAGACCTGCCTTTCATGAACCAATGTTAACTGGGCCTGATCTTCTGGTTGTCCTGTATGTACCGTATGGTGGCAGTCAAAGTGTTTTGCTCTGTAGCCTTCATAAGTACCAAGGTCAGACTAACAGGACCATAGTTCCCCCTTCCAGCACATCTATCAACCTCCACTCTACTGGAACCTCAGTGGCCAGCCTGGACTGCTGGTAACTGATGGAAAGAATCTTGATGAGGACTTCTGCCATTTTCCTCAATATCCCATCCTTCCTTGATTTGTTGTAAGTAATCCTACAATAGGAATGGAAATGGAACAGATAATATAAATCTTAGTAATAGATAATATAAATCATATAATGTAAACAGATGATATAAATCTACTGCAGATGCTTGTTACTTTTACAATGGAAATCGATAATGTGATTTTTACACAGATTTTGCCCTATGTGTCCAATAGAGCTTTTTGGAGACTGTATTTGTAATAAAACAAAAAGCATGAAAACTCAAATAAGAACTTTTCACAAGAATACCCCAAACCCCCTAACTCTAGAACTATAGAAGGAATATCTTTGATAGACTGAGGCCTAAAATGGTCCTTTGGAACTAAGCCATCACTTTTTGTTTTTTTTTAAAGAAGTGAAAACACATTTTTTGAGAAAGAGCAATAGTACTTCACCTGTAATTATCAGAGAAAATAAGAATTACTGAATAGATAACCTTCTTGAAGTATCTAATATTCTATTTTTCACAAAATGACCTTACAAATTATATTTTAATAAATAATAAGCATGTATCTGCAAGTCTCTGCTTCTACTTCATCATCTGATGATTTTACTTCTGATTGTTGCATTGACTTTCCTTTAATAAAAGCATACCTTTGGAAAAGCTGTCTCAGAACTGTTTTATAATGATAAATGTTCTAGGCATTGCTTGCATTTGTTCATTGTTTGTTGTAAGACACCTGAGTACTGAAAAAAGCAAGTCACCTCCTAAGATGTGTCAACTGACCATAGCTAATTTGAAAACCCTGTCATCTGTGAACATCATAAACTTTAAACTCCCATGGATCTGTGAAACAGGAATCAGCCCCAATAATGACATGAAATTTTATTCAGAATGCTCATAATTAGACAGCATCAGGATTAATATATATACAGTACATGTTTTTATTAACAAATTCTTAAGGAAATATGAGAAAGCAATGTAATCTTCTGAAGAATAGTAGTTTGACTCACTGCAAACTCTGAAACTGTACACTACTGATGTAGAAAGATGTTTTTAAAATGGCTGCTTTTGGAGTCATGCATGCACACAGGGTACCTTCTTATTTTAAGAACAGGGATTGTGTGGTCCTCCCATGTGCCTGTTTTAAGAAACTACTTATTTCACTGCTAGTGCACTTGCTGGAAAACATTCTTTGATCCAGAGAAAATAGTAGGAGTTTATGGGTCATTTTAGCCATGTAGATTTAAAGTACCACTTAAAATATATGTTTTTTAAAAACAGAATTTATTTATACTCTACTCAATAGCTTAAAGCATGGGTTTATAAATACAGAGTTTCTATATTTGGAAGTCTGTGAAAGGTGGAAAATATGGCAGCATTTTTTATTCCATAAAAACATATTAACATTTTTTAAAAAACAAACCATTACTATATTTCAATCACTGGCACGTTGATTTTTCTACATTTAACTGAATTCTCCAACTTCTTCTGCATGTGTCACTTAGTAAATGTTACATTTACAAACCCATTAATAAGAGGATTTTAGGATTACAACAGAATTAGAGAAAAAAATAAATGACTGAGTGTTTCACTGGTGCTGATTCAAACTGATGACAGCAAACTGAGGTTTCCCACAGATGTCCAAAACCCCCTTAGTGGCTCTCAGGACTGATGATCCTACCTCACCTTTACAGATCAGGGTACTCCTTACACCTGCAGACAGATTTTTGGCTGACTAGAAGAGAAGGGCTAAAGGAGGATCACAAATTTCCTGTGCTGTCACTCCTCTTTCTGAGGTAATAGTAGAAAACGATCCCAAGGGAGCTCTCAGGCTGCATTTTGGAAGTGCAGAAATAGCAACTGGACTCAGGCCTCAGTACAATGACCTCAGTTTCTTTAACTACTAAGCTAAATGCATAGTTTTTCTGTGAATGCTTCAGAATTTAAAGTGCTTATTCTGCAAATTGTTCTTTTGATCTGGTATTTTTTCAGTACTTTTTTAATCAAACCCTAGATGCCAAAGGAAGAACAACTGGTTTTGCATCTGCAAACAAGGGAGATACCGAAAGAGCCCCAAGGGTGTAATGGAAATCATGCAACCTCTTACACCCCTGCCTAAGGTCATTTGGTAGTTAATTATTGACTTACTGGCTTAATCTTGTGTACAGCTGATGACAAAAAATATTCTTTAGATTCTCATTTTCCTACCCTTCCTAATATAAGTCTTTTACTCTCATCAGACTGCATGATTTGCCACACTAGAAATAGACTCCAGAAAGCCTGTGTTGATCAGTAGGTGTATTAGTCCACTTCAGTGGGCTCTCATTTCACTTAGAGTCCATCATTTCCACTCTTGAGTTAAAAAAAAAAACCAACAAAACAAACAAACCAATGAAGAAATAATTGGACTGCCCAGAAAAAAAAGTGGAAGTGGAAATTGATTTTCTGGTTTGTTTTTTTTTCTTATTTGTTTTTTAATATGTCTAAGTGCTATTAACCAGAAAGAAGAACACCTCGGTGGTATGAGATGAAAGATTTACAGTCTGTCCAGGATGAGATATTAGTGACATTTTATTTCTCCAGTGGAACCTGATTTGGGACACTGGATTTGCATTTGTTTTACGAAAGACCTCACCTCATGATCAGTTGCATCTTGGAATAATAAAAGTTTGCTCTGTCCATGTTTATCTCCTTTATAAATTTGTGTCTGAAGTAAATACATATTCATTCCATGTTGTAATAAATACCTTATGGTACACATGGTTAAACTGTAATCCCTAACTATGAATGTAAGAAACTTTCCTTTATGTTTTGGATTATTTATCTAGCATGTGCTTAGAGAAACATTGTGCATTGTTTGTGGCGTTTCACTTGATTTTACTGTTTAAAATAAGAGGTAGGATGCTGGCATCAGTATTCAGGCATCTTCCATTAATATCTGAGGGAGGTCCTTGCTCACAAAAGGATTACTAGACTACTGCCATAAAGCAGTGTAGCTCTCTCTGGAAGTCAACATAATGGACATTAATTAACAAGATGACCAAAATTATATCTACTCGTAGTAACAGCTTAAAACACTGTAGATAATTCTCTATTAAAGGATTTCTTTAGTTTCTCTTTGTCATTTATGCTTATCTAACTTGTAAAAGAACCAGTTCTTAGTGTCCCTTTAAGAAAACAAACTATTCTGTGGAGTGAAAGAGCTGAATTGACCTAGGCCAAAAGAGTGGTCTTGCAGCACATTCTTGGAAAAGGAAGCAGTTGGAAGAAGAGCAAAATGAAGTAGCCTGTACGCTACATACTGAGTTCAGCAGGCTAAGTACTAGCATGAACTCAGCTTCTCTTGAAGTGAATGAGGTAGATCATTATTATATCCTTTTCTCAAACCTCTGTAACAAAAGAACCTGAGATGAAGTGCCTCTTGTAACATCAGAGCACAGTGACTCCATCAGAACCCCAACATCAATTCTGCTATTCTTCAAAAAGAACAGGCTCCTGCTAATTCATGAGTTATACCAACAAACCCATCATTTTCTTAGGAAATAGACTGAGATCAAATTTAACATTCCAGGGCTGATCCTGATATCAACTCATGGCTGACCCTGCCTACTACACTGTAACCTGAAACTCACTTAAAAACACATCTTATTTTTCAGTCAAGGTACAACATTATAGAGATATTCTCCTGTGCTGTGGGAACTAAGGCCCCTCTTTGACTTTAGTTGCATGTTCTCTGCATCCCTGTCTACCAAAGTGCAGGGGCAGAAGGGAGTGAGAAGGCGAAAGAGAACTTGTGGCCCTGGGAAGAGCCATCAGGCAGCAGCCTATGCTTGAGGCTTGAGATATTCTCAAACATGCAATACAGTTGGGAGGTTATTGCATGCAGGGTCAGTCTGAAAGCCTCTGTACTCTCTAGGGATGGTGCAGACTTCTGGCAGGTTATAAAAGTAGGCACTGCAGCAGAGAAATGGCATTTACAGACTTGCGTCCAAGTTCAAAGAGAACCTTAAATGTCACCATGGATTTAGCCATTTGTGAGCACCTCAAACGAGACCCAGAGAGGGAACTGTGTCATAAGCAGGTGATTGCTCTTCTTTAACTCTTCACTTTAGAAAAGGAAATTCAGACTGCCTTCTTGAAGCCAAGCTTGGCTTTTTATTGTGCTTGCTTAGCCCTGTCAATCTTAATTATTGGAAGGCTGACACAGTTTGATGTTTGTAACTCACTGGGTCAGCTAGGAGTAAAGGTAGAAAGAAAAACAGATAAAGAGGGGCTGAGTGTCACTGTAAGGTGCTTTGCATTAACAGCATATCACAAAACAATTTGTCACCTAGGGCACTGTAATAATATAAGGCATATACCTAGACTCATCTGTGATCACAGTCTTGGAGTGCTGAAAAACTACTGGGAGGAAAACTCTCATGACTGTGGTTGTAGTATATATTTTCATGAACCAGAATCTGACAGTATATGACTTTGGTTGCTAAGCATTTCTTGCCAGTTTTCCAGGTTTTGAAAGTGAGCAAGTTAACAAGCATGTTGCTGGTTAATTCCTGTCTCTATGTTTTTCAAGAAAAATAATAGCCCTTTTAAAATAAGACACCCTTTTCCCTACAATACCATCTCATAGGCTGAAAAAAAAATGAGGTGTAAGACTGGAAAGAATGCACATCCTTTTGTTGTCATAATGATATGTGGAAGGCAAATAATGGTTAGCCATTGCTTTCTGAACAAATATTTCACTCTCCAGACCCCATCCTGAACAGTGTTGATGTTAGGGGATAGGCTTTATGAACCTTAATTCCATGACAGAGGTCTTATTAGATATTACTTGGATCAAGTGGACTTAAACTGACTTTTCTGGCAAACCACAAAACCTGCTCTTCAGTTTGAAATATCAAACTGAGCTTCAAATGGTCAAAGGAAAGATTGTAAGAAGTTATTTCAGCATCAGCTCCACCCATTTATTGTGACTCTTTCCTGTATGTGGCGGTAGCCATCCTTTCTCAAAGTTAAAAAAACAGCCAACAGTGGTTCAAAATGAACCCTACTAAAGCATGTTTACATAACTGATAGTCCATTGTAGTCAGCATAGTCCCACTAATACCTAGTTTGAACCACTCTAAGGGTTATTGAGAGATTTTTTTTTCACTTACTGTTGAATTTATGACACCTTTATACGTAACTATAAATGTGAGTAATTCACACCCAGGAATTTAAATCAGACACTGGTGAAACAAAAATATTTACCTAACTCTGATTCCTGTGTTCTTTGCAGGCATTTAGAATTCAGTCAATAAATGCCAGGTTTCAAATAATTAGAAACAGTTTATTCAGTTTATTTTAATTAGCATGAGTTACCATCCAAAAAAGAAATAAATTATCTCATCTCTGAAGGTCAGGTTTTTGAAGTGCTGGTGGCGATCTGAAGCCTTTTTGGAACCTAACAGTCAATTGGGAATTTGGATGTTGTGGTGTCAATTTTTGCTGCTTCCTTATTCTAAGTATTCCTGGCACTGGAGATGTATTTGGTACAGGGTGGGCTACATGGGTGGCTTCTGTGAGAAGCTGCCAGAAGCTTGTTCTGTGTCCAATGTCAGTCAGCTCCAAGATGGACCAGCTGCTGATCAAGGGTGGGTTCATCAATGAGAGTAGCAGTGCTTTTATGATAATGTAATTAAGAAGGCAAACCCAAAACTTTTGCAACACCAGCAGCAGTCAGAAGAAGAGAGTGAGAGACAAACCTCTGCAGACAACAAGGTCAGTGAAGGAGGGGGAAGAGCTCCAGGTGCTGAAGCAGAGACTCCTCTGCAGCCCCTAGTGAAGACCATGGTGAGGCAGGCTTCTCCCCTGCAGCTCATGGAGATCCATGGTGGAGCAGATCCCCACCTGGAGCAGCTGGATACCTGAAGGAGGCTGTGACCCCATGGGAAGCCTGCACTGGGGCAGCCTACTGACAGGACCTGTGGGCTGCTGGAGACAGGAGCACACACTGGGGAATGTTTAGTGGCAGGACTTGTGACCCTCCTGGGGAACCCATTCTGGATCAGGGTAAGAGTGTGCGGATTCCTCCACATCAGGAGGAAGGAGTAGAAAAGAGAACTTGTGAGGAAGTGATCCCCATGCTGTTTGTGGGAGAAGGAGGTAGTGAAATCCAGACCAAAGTTAAGGCCAGGAAGAAAGGAGGGGTGTAATGAAAGGGTTTGAAGAATTTTAAAATTTATTTTTGCATTACCCTACTCTGATTTGATTAGCAAAATATTAAATTAATTTTCCCCAAATTTTGTCTGTTTTGACTATAACAGTAATTGCTGAATATTTCTCCCTGTCCTTTCCTTGTATTTTCTCTTCCCTGTCCAGATGAAAAGTAGAGTGATAGAGCAACCTGGGTGGGCATCTAGTGTCTAGCCTGAGTCAACTCAAGCCTGCAGAAAGAAGAAGAAGAAGAGGAAGAGGAAAAAGAAAAAGAAAGAGATAAAGAAAAAGAAAAAAAAAACCAAAAAGAAAAAAAAAAAAAACAAGAAGAAAAAAAAAGCAAAAATAAAAAGAAAAAGAAAAAGAAAGAGGAAAAGAGAAAGAAAAAGAAAAAGAAGAAAAAAAGAAAAAGAAAAAGAAAAAGAAGAAAAACTAGGTCATATCCCCAGACTTTTTTTGGACCCTAAGAAAATGAGGATAATTTTTCATTCCCAACAGTATTTATTAAATACTTAATAAAAGGTTAATTTTAAGGTTAAAAATTTCTTTGCTTAAGCTATTTTCAGCAGAATATTAATACTGTCTGTAAGTAATCTATCTAATAAGCCAAAGGCTTCTGTCCTCCCCTCTTTGTCTACTCCAATATCCCCAAAGAGAAGAGGACCCAACAGCTAAGATTGAAACAATTTTTTTCCCTCTCAACTTCTAGATGAGATAGATTTCTCTTAGTTATGCTTTTCTTTCTTAAATTCCTCTCCCAAAAAAAAGTGTTTGAGGAGATTTCTGTAAGATTAAGAAAGCGGGAGCACTAACATTATTTGTCAGCCAAAGCCATTTGAACTGTACTTTTTCATTTGTATAAACAGAGGAAGTAATCATCTTCAATTTATTGAAGTCTGTGAATAAAATCCTTCATTTATTCATCATGTTTCTCTCTTTTTGAGCTCTTACAATAGTTCAGAAAAATTGTAATTTTGTGTTGCCAGCTGCACGGGTGAAACTTATAGCCAGAAGCAGTATACCCTGCTGGTGAAGGTCTTATACAGGCTTACACTTAGTAGCTTACACTCTAATAAAGTCCCAGCTGACCTCCTTGGAAAATGGTGTTCATAGAGATCAGCAAAGATGGAGACAGAAAACCTGATTCAGGTGAAGCAAAACTACCATGAATCCAACTGAAAAACTGTATGGTGCTTGGAAATCACAGGAGACATTCAGTTATCAAAACCAGAGGAACCTAGTGTCATTTTAGAGCTACTGACACATTGCATATTTGTCACAGGACTTGGAGAAAATCCATGCCTTTCTTGAGAAATACATGGATACGTTATGGCATCACGTGTCCTGGATCCTGATGTTTAGGTGGGTACTAGGTATGGTAAATTACACTGAGATGACAGGTAAAAGAATAGGAGAGATCTCACAGCTTGAGGTTCTTAGTGCAGTGTTGGTAACTGGAAGTTCAGGCAAATGGTAACATTTACTTCGGGTTGCCATGCCCCTTAATCACATGAGGCAATAATATCCATCTGGCTGCAACTGGGCATTTGTCCTTCACTTTCTTCAAGGCATTCTGAATAAACTCAATGAAAGAAACCTCATTGTTTCTGAGAAAAAACTTCGGTCAATTATGCACATTTGCATCTGCCTACATCTTTATTCTGTATCTTCCTTTTACATTCTCTAATAACTTGCAGCTCTGAGAGACTAGGAATAAAGGTAGCTACAAACAGTGATTTAGGAATGATGTTGGTACAAATGTTACAGGACTCTGAGCAACTGATATGTTTTGACAGTACTTTAGTTCTGTATTTCTTCAGCAGCAAGGCCATAGAGTAAATCGATACAAAACAG
Organism: Phaethornis superciliosus; assembly: GCA_023637945.1. Classification (NCBI taxonomy): domain Eukaryota; kingdom Metazoa; phylum Chordata; class Aves; order Apodiformes; family Trochilidae; genus Phaethornis; species Phaethornis superciliosus. The sequence continues at coordinate 21,256,577 of JAJQWJ010000005.1, read as the reverse complement.
GACAAAACAAACAAACAAACAAACAGCGTAATTTTATCATGTTTTGTCTTCTAGGAAATAAGATTAATCTCAAACAACAGTAAAGACAAATCAATATCTTCAAATGCACTTCAAGTAACTTTTCCTCTTTTCCTAGTAAAAGGCCAATTAATAACTTATGAACTAAAAGCCTGCCAAACAAGTTGTTTTCCCTTTGAAAACTTCCTCAGACTAAAGAAACCCAAACAACAGGAATCAAATATGTGCTTACTGATTTTTTTAGACCATTTTTTTTGCTTATAGCATATATATACAGACACAACATGTTAAATGTCTATTGCTTGCACTGGAATGAAGGACAGTAAACATATGTATTTAAACTTGAAAATTTCCTTAAAATTTATGATCATACAATACAAATAACATACAATAACATGCTTCTCTGATTCCTATTTACTCTGCCTAATTAGACATGATGCTTACACTAGCGGTATATTAATTAGTATTTCAATTGATCTACAAATGTAGTATAGCTAACTTTGTTTCTGGGAGTGTGGCTGGAGTGTGCTTACATTCATATGGAACAGTCTTGTATGGCCTCCACTCTACATTGTATATCCAGCCAATCATTGTTCTCGCAATAAATCACTTCAACAACTGACATTTGTTATAATTAACACAATTTGTCATCTCTCTTTGAAAAAGCAGCTCTGGAGTTGTCAGGTTGTCATAGGTTCTAAACTCCCTTGAGAAAGCCAGAAAAGGGATGTGTTGCATCGTTTTGCAGCACTTACACATTTAGAAATAGAATGGAAAACACAGTTTGGAGGTCTTAGGTAAACCTGGGAAACTGAAAATATTAACTTCACAAGAGACAAAACTAATTAATTCTAATTTTCCAGAACTGGATGTAATAGCTTCTGTTAATCTAAACTGAAAATAAAAGAAAATATGGATTAATTAAAAAATCTTTCATCTCAATTTCTTCAAATATATTATAAGTTTAAATTTACAGTGATTAATTATTTAATCCAGACAGATTACTTATTCTGCTATAGACTAAAAATATAATCAAACTAAAAAAGAAGAAAGAAATCATTTAGTCTTAGGATACACATCCTAAATTTCAATACAGTCACTTATTACTATGGCATAAATGCTTTTTTGGTCCATATGTAAAAGTGAAAAACAAGAAAGAAGATATAGCGCCTATAGTGTCCATATAATACACACATCTTATGATAAATGATTCATAAAATAACCTGTCAGAGAGAAAAATGCTGGGAAACAGTAATGATTAATTAATTTAAAAATATTAACATAATCTGAAGAAAATAATAAGAAAAATACATATCATCTCATCTATATTTGGGTAATTTTTGACCAATATAAGACTAGAGGAATAACAGGGCTGGCAGAGATCTGGAGGGCTGGAGGGAAAGGAAGCTAAAAGGTCATTCAGTTCATCTTCCTGGGGAAAGCAACTGCTCTTCTCTGTTCCCTGACAGATTACTGTCTTCTGAAATCTTCCTGAGGCTTTTTCATACTCAGTGGTACTGACTCTGAAGTTCTCACAGACCACAAAGTTAAAAATTTCTTTCACCTTTCTGTTGAAGAGATCTCCAAAGACTGTCCTAGAGTACCAGTTTAAGGCTATCGATGGCAGGACCCTCCATTACTGACAGCCTGGGAAGTGGCTGATCATCAGGGACCTTTTAGGTATTCAAATATTTCTACACCCTTCTTACTCTTCTTGGACTAATTGATCCTTTTAAAAATAGTGTTGTTCAGGTAGGTCATGTTTTCTGAGCTTGTGCTCTTCTCTTGCCTCTTTGCATCACCCAAAGTTAGCCACAATAATCTAGTCTTCCTCATGTTGAATAAAGCAGTGCATGTCCCAAGGCTTAAACTTATAGAAATTAATATAATTTCTATAGAATTAATAATAATAATTAATAATTATTAATATAATTTCAAAAGAAGGAAATTTTTGATCCATGTCCATCTCAAGATGCACAACAATCTCCATTTTCCAGTCTTCTCTGAAATAGTATTACCTATTGCTACCTAGATCAGCTGTTTCCAACTTTATATTAATGAACTCTGTTTCTCTAGAGTTTGCTTAGTACAGGTATTGACAGAATGGCAGGCTAAGAAGAGACAATTGAAACAAGAAAGGAAAATAACTGAAGGAATGGCAAAGCTGCTGTTCACTTACAGCTGGAGATGGCTACAATAGGTTAGACATTTTCTTGTTTATCATCTAATACTGGCTGTCCTTTTCCTTTTCTTTCTTTTATTTTTTTATCTTTTTTTCCTCTTTTAAAATTTTAATTTGTGTGTTGGTTAGTACAAATTAAGATGGTAGGTTTCCACTGACCCCTTGCATTTTATGAATTGCTATTAGATTATGTTGGATTATAAACTGCAGAAGTCCCTTTTTCTTGTGTTAAAAGGTGAAAACACAGTTTTCCTCTCTAGCTTGGGCACATGTTGGATTTTTCATAAAACATTAAAATAAAAATCAGACAGGAAATAAACTATTTTACTTATAAAGATTAATTTCATTATTTCACTGAGACACAAATGTCTTTTCCTATAACAAAATCAGACAATGAGAAGACTGCCACAGAAAAGTGAAAAAGAGTAATCTGAAAGGTATTTCAGCAAACTAGTGTCACTGTCATGCATTCAGTAGACTGGGATTACACTTGTATGGCAATGGAAAGTTTGCCATGGATGACATGATAAAATTTTCGAGGGTGATAATACGTTCTAATGTGACAAAAATTTAGCAACACTCGCAGCCTCTCCTAAGCATAACGATCAGCAATCATTTGTCTCACTTCTGCCTTATTCTTGCAAAAAAACCAAGCCAACACCCCAACAACCAAAATGGTATTTTCTATTTGCTTCATGAGGATCTGTTAAAGCAAGCAGAACTCTGAGCAAAAGTTGGAGAAAGGAGTTAAAGGAGTTAAAGTTTTTCCAAGAGGAAATATGAGGTAGCCTAGAGGAGCAAGACACAGAGTTATCACTGGGACGTATTGACAGAAATAACCAATACAGTGGATCTAGTCCAACATTTGCACACAGAGCAATATTTGTATGCAAAGTAGAAGCAATCAGACACCTTTGTGCTCTCTCATAAGCTTCAGTCCCAGATCATGTTCACCAAACTTTGCATTTAACCTGAGCTACTGTTTTGAAATCACCCGACATTCATGGCCTTGTAAGTTTTCAATATTCCAAGCAGGTGAGAGGCAATCACTTCAGTTGTGCTTCATGCCAGGACTGGTTCTGAAAACAACTAATCCCAGGAAAAAGTACCTCCATGGATGGAGACTGCAGAGCATGTACATGGTGCAGCAGGGAAGAGAAACTCAGTGAAATATTCAGAATTTCACCTCTGAAACACACACAAGCACTGATATTCACTTTGCCAGGTAACTGCACTGGGATATTCGTTTTCTACAATTAACCAGGTAGCTGTCTAAAAGAACCCGAAAAAAATTGCAGAAAGACATCAGCCATGGTTTTGTAATGATTCATAAGAGCTGTGTTTTATGAAAACAAGCACACACAAAAAAAGCACTTCTCCTTCAGCTCCCAGACAGGACAAGTCAGGAATCTCAATCTGATCCCTCACTGGAATTTTCTAATGCTATACTTGGCACTGCTAAGGGAGTTTAATGTAGTGGAGGTAATCTGCACACTAGCCAAACCCTTCAATGCATCAGCAACTGACACAGTTCATGCCTCTGGAGTTTACTTTTAAAATGCCATCAATTAAAAACAAGGAGGGGGACTTAATTACTTGCAAGTTTTGTTACGCTTCTGAGGCCCAGAATAAGATTGTTATGAGCTGCAGAAGGAGGCAAAACATTGTTTTTTTAATGACCTTTTGGAAGGCGTTCAGTTTGTAAAGCAAGGAAACAAATTAATTTTTGAAAGATATGTGGGCCTCAGAGAATTTGGGACAAAAACTGAAGTCTAATTCATTGGAAATGTGGTTTGGGGTCAGCATATTCAGGGCATGCTGTAGTACACTTTGTATCTCTCACTATGTCTGATCTTATAGTACCACCTGCTCCTGGTGTGTGGCTCTTAAAAGAAGGAAGAAATTACATGCATCTTATATGAATTTCAAGTATAAAACCTGTGGTAAATAATCTGAAGTTTCATCTATTTTGGGTTGTCCAATGCTATGAAATGTTGCCAATGACCAATTACTTCTTCCTGGTCTGTTTGCATGGATTAAATTTATTTTAATGTTAACACTTCTATAAAAGAATGCACAAAGTGTTCTGCTGTAGTGTACCACCAAGTGATACTGAGTGGTTCTAAAATTTAAATAACTTTAGCTAGAATGTCTCTGCTTAAATAGATCACATTTCTGTGCCATTTTACTCACTGACTTAAAAAACCCATACTAATTTCTGAGCTGCTTGGGAACTAATTAATTTTAATTCTGTTTAACTGTTATGCAAGTTAAAATAATACTCTGTTGAAAGTAATTGCAGTAAAAATTTTAAAATTTAAAGTTCCACAAAGCAACACCTACACTTTTAACGTCACCAAACTATGTGTCCTACTAATGCACACAATCCTCATTTCCACTAGTTGAGAAAAGTATGAAAATAAAAAGGAAGTATGTAAAGCCAAAAAGAGAGGAAGAACTCACAAGAAATGGAAAATGTGTACTGTAGGAAAATTTTATTTGCAGTACTGCAATGCAGGACTTGGTTGTCAGAGGGACTAGAACAAGGTAAAGCAATAATCTGTTGGGCTGCTCTACTGACAGAAATTCTGCAGGCCATTACACTGATACATTATTTTTTTGGTGTCCTATGGAATTGTATACTCTATTATGGATGCTTCTCAGCAAAGTGATAGAAAATAAAATATACAAATGAACCTCCCTCATCTGAAAAAAGTTACCTGCTGATACCCACGGACTGCAGTTACCTGAGGGAATGTTAAAACTGTGTGCACTGTTTCTTTAAATCTGTGAGGTGGCAATCAGATGGCAAACTTGCCTGTGGAAGATTTTAGATAAAACCTGTAAAATGAAAAAAGGGAGAATAAAGGAAGTTTAGGGATAATATCTGTCAACTTTTCGAGTTGTGCAGAATTCTACAGTATTCTAGGTCTAAAAAGATGGTCAAAAGAAAACTAAATAAATAAAAAAGCTAAGCACTGTAAATGTTAACCTGTAGGAAGACAGATTTCACTTTATTACTACCAGCCTCTGCTGTCTTTTAGATTCAGTGGCATACCAGGGAAAGCAAAAATATACAGGAATTTTTGCAAGCATAACTTTGTATATTAACTTCAGGAAGCTATATGGTATTACCAGAGTCAACTGAGGTGCTTATGAATTTTTAGAAGCAGAAGCTCAGTGGCCGCACATATTGTGGATGTAAAAAGTCACTGTGAGCTACCTACTCACAAGAGCGTGAAGTTGTTGGGGAGAGAAAGGAAAGGAGAAAACAGGAGGGCTGGATATTTTTTGATGCTTGAGGAGAGACCTTTGAGGAAATGTTTCAGCCCTCAAAAAGTTATTACAGTCAGGCTTTAGACCTCTTAGAAATGGGTTTATAATGAAATTGCTGACACTACCTGAGCTATAGTTGAACAAATTGCTGCTGTCCTGGTGTAATGAATGACCTCAGCATCAGGGAGATTTCCTTTTATAAAGAAAGGAAAAGAAGTATGATTTCCTATTTTTAAACTTCCTTTCATCTATCTATCCTTGTTTCTTTTTTTTCCTTTTTTTTTTTTTTTCTTTATATGAGGTATCTGCTTACCTAAATGTCCTGTTATTCAGGAGCTGTGCAACAATCCTGGGACATTTTATCTCCATAGTAGTAGTACATTGTATAAGACTTGTCTGGTTATTATCTCTGCCACCCAAGAGTTTAAAGTGTTGCGCTCTTTCCAGTCTTCTAGCATGTAGCCACTGCCTGAGGCTCACGTGCCATAGCTATCTCACATTCACAAAATGTATGGGGTTCCAATAGGACGAGAACAGCCTGAATTGGTCAAACCGAGCAACCTGGTCTTCTGGAATGTGACCTTTCCCATGGCAGGGGAGTTGGAACTAAATGATCTCTAAGGTCTCTTTCAACCTAAACCATTTCATGGTTCTATAAACGTGGGTAAATCAGTCTATTTTCTTCTTAATTACTTTAACGTCTTCATTCTGGGAAGGTCTGAAAATAGTCTATCACACAATGTCTGGAATGAATTGAGTGGGTGCAATACAATTAAGGGTGGACAAACAAGAATCAACATTTCTAACATTTCAGATGAGAGGTTCTGTTTGTGCTTATTTTATTATTTGGTAATAAATGGGCTCTTACAGAAGGAAACTGTCATATTGCCTCTTATTTACAGGGTCTCTGAGTTTTCGAAGGAGAAACTTTTGTGTCTCCTTTAAGACAATATCAAAAATAAGCATCATAGGAGCAGTTTATATGATCAGAGTAACATTGGTGAATAATTCCTTCTATCACTGGTAAAACTGCATTCATGTGTCTGTGGGATATTTAGCTTTTAAGGAATGAAAAATAAACTTGTAATGTCACTTGGAGTGTTGGAAATACCTTGCCATCCATTTTTATGAGTCTATCACTAGATGTGGTGTTTATTAGTCCCTCATGAAAGAATAGCTTAACTAATATGGTTACTTCTGAAACTTTTGCTTTATGATACAGTCTCAGTTCAAAGGCTTGCTATGAGATCTTCTTATATTACCTACTCAGAGGAAAGTATTGGCAATCAATGTATCTATACTTCACACAGGCAGATTATTAGCTTCATTGAAGATCAATCAAATGAGCTCCAAATTAAGGCTTCAATCTATCCCAAGAGACATTCGAGATAGAGTTTTAGTCTGTATTTGAGATCACTGGAGTCTCACAAGTATTCTTTGTGCAGTGATGACCAAAACTGGATATAGTTAATGAAATAAATCCATATGAGGTTTCAGCTGTCTAGGATTAAATTTACTTGTGAACAGTTAGCATTTTTTTCCCCATTGTGTTGATTTCAATGCAAACACAGTAAGAGCAAATTTGTTTTACTTTTGGATATAATACCTAAACATTTTTTTTTTCCTTTCCCTTTTTTTTTCCATTTTTTTCCTTTCCTTTCCTTTTTTTTTTTTTTTTTTTTTTTTTATCCCAGTTAAAACAAAGTTACCCCAGTATACTCTTTGTATCGTTGGTCTTGTCAAAGACCTAAATCAAATAAGCCAATGTTTTTTTTCATGACTCAGTGATTTTAATCTAAAATACATATTTTAGGGCTATTGCGATTGGAACAGGAGAGGCATTGGCAGCTGTTATAGTCTGTCACATTGAGCTGATGTGGAGTGTTTTGCTTCTGTGTTTTTCCCATTGGGAGTATTTTGTGTTGCCTCTGAAATATGGAACATTTCCTGAAGTGTGACTCATCCTTGAAAAGAAAGTAAAATTGCACATAGGCATCCTTTCATTTTATTTAACCAATTTCCAACTTTGCATTTAAGTTCAGTAAGTCTTGCTCATCTTTCTAATGTGCCACACTTGTGTGATTGCCTAATACTGCTGAACTGAGACACCAGCAGAAATTTGTGCAATGCCAGAACTCCTTTGCCTCATTAGGGACGGTCTATGAAGCAGATGTCATTAACTTGGGAGGGAAGGAAACAAAACTGACAAACCCTCACTGACAAACTTCCCTCCATTTGTTCATCAGTCTTTATTAAATAACAAATTTAATATTAACATCCTTTCATAAGACAAGCTGCTGAAATCTTTCACCATGAAAATTAATGCTGTTTAATATAAAACTTGCCTTTGGGTTTCATTTAAAAATTAATATTTCAATGTTTGTATGCTATGATGTGAAGCCTAAATGAATGCTAGATAATGGAAATAATGAGACACAGGAGCCTGTGTGGGAGTGCACTATAGTTCAAGCAATGAAGTGTTAATTAATGTTAATGTTAATGTATCCATTCACTCTGAGAAATCACAGAATTTATTTCTTCACTTTTTCCCTCTGTTGCCCAGAGTGAAAAACCATAGAACAGTTATGAGACAGAAGAAGTCGGGGTCTTTCTATGGAGATTGTTCACCTAGATTCTCTGGGACAAAATTTTAAATATTAAGCTTCTTGATTCAATTGTATAGTTCACTTCCATAGGTGACTTCATTCAAACAAGGTAAGTAGTAAATTTAATGAAATGTCACACAGATACCTTTAAGCAACTACTTAAGAAAGAGAAACTATGGTGCTCATTTCCCTACTATAAAAAGCATATCTAATATATTCTTGCCATCAAATCTTGCTATCTAGGTCTCTAAGCTCTGCAGTATTGCTTGTTTCTGTGAGAGTGAGCAAAGAGTCAGGTCTAGGTATTACTTTAAAAGTTAGGATTTATATATTTTTGAAATTATCTATTACTTTATAATTTAGCCTTTTTATTTTCAGTGTTTGAAAGACATGTAGTAACTAAGCTTGTGTTTATATAATCCAATATTTAGAACTCACTTCACATTTTCAGAAATAAATATTGATATGAAAGAAACAGGAAAATCCATCACTGTTATTTGAAAAGTGTCAAAACGTTTTTTCTTTCATTTAAATTCTGTTCCTGAGGATTTTACTTTGAAAGTACTTCTTTTTTATACCTATGAGTGGGTAAGAGAGATATTCTCTGCTCTAGGCAGAGATACAGAACTGTACCTGCGCTGGTAAATATGAGTTGGAGTGGCTGAGTGGTAAACTGCTAAGTTGTACCTCAGAGATATCCACATGTATGGAAAAAAAATGTACACAGGAATGAAATACAATTTCTACCTGACTGCAGCACAATTAAAAGCATAAAACCAGAAAGAATCTTTATGGCTGGAGGTCCCCAGCTCCCCCCACACCCCCCACTTTTTTTTTAATCCCAAATATTTTCTCTTGAAGTTTCTTCTTCATGACTCTCCAGCTGAAATGGCTTTCTCACTTAATAAACCTGCTCCTCTTTCACAACAGGGACAATCCTACTTTTGGGTAAAACATTTTATTAGAGCTTATGCAATGCAGCTTTTATTGACTTTGAACAAACTTTCTAGGGCAATCAGGCAGTGAGTTATTACAAATAGTACTAGCAAAGTGCTGCTTAGTTAGTGGCCAGGTTTAGTCTCCCTGAGATCTGTTTTGCCATGGAGAGTTTCAGGGTTGCCCAGGTACAACTAAGAGAACAGCAGTCTTCAAATCCTTGCCTGCAATAAAGGTCTTATATTGCTTTGACACTACTGTATTACCATAGTGTAGTTATAACTGTAATTTACACCTCCTTCATCCTCTTTTATTTTGCTACTAGAGTACTGTAAAGCCACCTTGGTGTGAATAAGGATCAGTGGGAATTAGATTCCAATTTTAAATTATTTTTTTCCTGCCAAGCCATCCCTGTAAGCCTTCGTCTTTCTCTGCCCTTCTTAAAAGTAAGCATGTGACCATTGCACTGTTCAGCGACCTAGGAGATATTTTATGTGATGGATTTGTTTCTGAAAAGCTTGCAGTCAACATATAAGCAATTAGAGGCCCCTTTATTTCCTGGCAGTACTAAGGGCTCCTGCTGTCTGGTTTAGTACTGGCAGATGCAAATAAGGCTTTGAAAGGATCACTGTAAGTCATTCAGACTTATGTAGTCCTTTCATTCTCCAAAAAGCATTCAAATCCACATGAAAAATCTGTCTCACATGATATCAGTAGTCAGCCAAAGCTCTGTCCTTTGATTTCTTCAGTTATGGTAGAAATCCTGTACTGTTTGACAGAAAAAGAAAAGCAGCTGCAAATCCATACCCTTGGATCCAAAATGACAGGAGAGTTCTGTTAATATGATGCAGGAGTTTTAATTATTCTGAGCTTGCACCTTCAGAGCTAGCCATTTCTCAGCCCAATTAACCTGTCCTATTGTACAGTCCATGTAAGGCATAAGGCAATTAACATTTGTAGCATAACTAAAAAATCAAGGAATGTTTTGAGTTCTGGTTCCACTTTTTTTCATCCAAACAGCACTGCAGTTTCTTCATACCAGGCATCTGCTCTTTTAAACACTTCCTGTTCCATCACCAGGTATCTCTTGCCTCTCTGAAACTATAAAAAGGTGCCAGTTCACCAATATAACAAGCAAAGAACAGAAATCACAAGCTTCCCTAATCCGTTGATAACTCTTGTCGCAAGGTATTGTTTTATTTTACCAAATCTTTGAAGACATAATGAGAATGTTTCCTGGCTTAATTCTGGAGTATATGATAACTGAGAAAAAATGCTGGACCTGTTTCGCAAATTAATTTTATCTTATGTCTTTATTAGGTAATATTTTTCCACTTCTGAAACACTGTAGGTCTATGTTGTTGATGTGCATTCTCCTTATTAATAGCTCTGACAACTTTACTGGCTTTATAACTTTCTATTCACTGTTTAATTTTCTTAGGTATAGGTATAAGTTTTCTGGGCAGGAAGTAGAGTTCTTTAACAGGGATGATCTTAGGTCATTTTTATGACTCTGATAATGACCTCCACTTTGATTAAGGCCATAATCTCTTAATGGGTACTTGTAAAATAGTTATAATTTATGGGGCCCATAGGTTATCATTATTGCACCAGAAGTTCATAGTAAAATGAGACTCATGGAATTATCCAGGCTGTTAATGGAACTAGTTAATCACATTTATTAATGTCATTAGCTCATTAATGACTAGTTAATAATTAGTTTGTGACATCTATTCAGGCAGTTTATAGTACTAGTTTCATAATGATGTCCCAGTAGGTAGGTTCCTACGCAAGTAGAACCACTGAGGTCAACAACCTTCGTGACAGGCATGAGGTTAATCTGCAGATTTCTCATTGCAATATTACTCTATAAAGCTACGGCTGAAATAGGTGTGAATGGAACTGAAAGGAAGGCAGGGTTTTAAGCTTCATAAGTAGCAGAAGTATTTGTAATATAATCCAGGGTTGCAGCTGTCCAGGGATCAAAATTACTTAGAACTATTACAAAGTACATGGTTCTATTAAATATGTAACAAACAGAAGGAAAGTAAATAAGAAATATATGCTTTGTAATTGTTTAAGTATCTTCAAGCAGATGGATTACATCAATGTTTTCTTGCTTTTAGGATTCCATGGTTGTGAAATGGGAATCGTAAATGCCTGTAATATCAAGCGATCTTCAGCCAATCATACCTTAAAAAAACTACATAAATCTTGTAAATGCAGTAATTCTCCATTAAATGCCGCTTGGATATTGAAATTCACCACTCTTTCAAAAAATATATATGCAGCTTCCATTCTAAGATTATTCTAGCAAAAACTAGGACATGAAAAATTCTAGGAAAAGTGTTCATTCAGGTAAGAAATGGCTTAGTTGTAAATAATCAGTCAGGAGAGAAAAAGCAGAAGTTGTCAGCAGCTGACACGTTACCTAGTTTAACATCTCCAAAAAGAAAAAAAAAAAGCCTTACACTTTTGTATTGACAAAATATATGCATACACTTCCAATAAAATTAAATAAATGAACGTCTTAGCATATTCATCCCCCGGAGAAAATACTATTTCTTTTTGCAGAATTTATATGGTATGAGAGTAGTTTGAGCAATAAAATGGCAAAAGTCCCAGTGGGCAGATGATATTTTCTATGAGAAGCTGCCACTATAAATCATACCAGTTGCAGATCACTGTGTGTTTGTGTTTATTATCCATAAGCCATATACATCCTGAAAATGGCTTGCATTTTGAATGCAAATTGTCAAGTGTGTGAATTTCAGCTCATGCAAATATGAAAACATATTTCATAACCATTATTCAAATGCCTTTTAACATAGTAGTTTTCATTGCTGGCTAAGTGCTTTCCTACACTTCTTTGTAAGTAGGAAAACAATATGAATGGTGCCCATCTGTTCTTGTATGATTTTTATTTCAAGGCAATTTTAATTGGTTTACTGATTCTGACAAAATGAATAGAGTAGCTTTGCAGGCATCTGAAAATTCCCTGTACACTACATATTCTAGAGTCTGGAGTTCATTTTGCAAAAATCAGTGTTTGTGGGAGAGCAGATGGAAATGGAGCAGTGACTCTGGTCTCTGGAGTTATTCAGCAGGTGCCACACGATAGCATGTTTGTGATGACAAAGTCAGATTCAGTAGGTCAGGAAGGAAAAAGTCAACAATAAATAGCAACGATATTTGATATGGTATTTAACAGGCTATTGGTCTTTAGATAACAAAATGTTTCATTCACAAAATAAACACTGCAACTACATTCCAGGACTAAGAACTTCAAAGATTGGTATGTCTGAAATTTTCCTCTGTTCAGTGAATTTGTCTCAAAAATTTGTTCATTTTATCTCTGACTCTGAAATGGAAGTAAACAAGATAAAAACAAAACAAAACAAAAAAACAACCAAACAAAAAACAAAAAAAAAAGGCTTGTGCTGTTCTTTATAGCAGTAAGTACTATGCTGTGAACACACAAATGCAGTGTTCAGTTTGTCCTGTGATAGGGTTTTAGTGTGTTTCTGACTTATTCTATGAGGAAGAAAGGATGAAATGATATTACATGTGCTAAATCACTTATTTTGCATCTTCTTTCCCTTCATTGTCAGATCTCCCAAGCCTAAGGCACTTTCTCAGTATCAAAAACACAGTATAAAAGAATGGTTGCATCACAATCAAAATGTCAGTTTCTCTCAGAGTAAGATGACACTGTGCTCCAAGATTACTCTAATATTCTACCTTTCTTCCTGTATTCTGAAACATCAGGCGCACTTCTATGGAGTATCTACCTTCAAAACATCTGTACATTAATCTGGCAAAGATTTTGGATATCTGATTTGTCAAACAATTATCAATACCAGAGATAAGAATCTAAATTTTCTCATTATTATTAATAATAATAATAATAATACCTACAGTAACAATGCTAACAATATAAATCTGCAAAAGAGCTGACTTCAGCTTTGTGAAATATAGTATTATTTTTAACATTTTGGAAATCAGTTCATAGAATCATATAATATTCTGAGTTGGAAGGAACCCACACGGAACATTGAGTCTAACTCCTGACTCCACACAGGTCAACCTAAGTGCTAAACCACATGTCTAAGATCATTGTCCAAATGCTTCTTGACCATTGACAGGCTTGGGGCCTTGGCCATTTCCCTGGGGATCTTGTTTCAGTTCTTGACCCCCCACTCAGTGAAGAACTTTTTCCTAATATCCAGTTCAAAATGCAGCTGGCCAAGCGACTTGAAGATTTGACTTTCAAGTGATTTTAGTAAATGCTAACTTTACCTTATGCTTGATGGATACAATGCTTGTTGCTATAAGTGGATCTTGATTCAAAATCCATTTTATTTCAGAGAAACAGAGCGAGTGGCTTTTAATGAGCCTTGGCCAAAACTGAAGCCCAGAAAGACTCCTAAACATGTAATTCATTCATGGGATTATTCCCATCAAAGTCAAAAAGAAAATAAACCTGAAGACATGTTTTTATACAGAACTGGAGCCTTCTTATGTCAACAGGCATTCTTTTAACCACTAATTTCTTAATGAAGGAAGTGGAAATCAACTACATTTCACAGAATATATGCTACATTATTGTGAAAACTTATTTCTTCTCGTCCTTAAAAAAGCTCCTCAGATAAATCACAAAATAAATCCATGGATTTTGACATTAGTTGGCTCATGTTGTAAGATTACCTCAGGGCTGTGAGACTCGTCTGATTTACAGTTATGTAATTGAGAGCAGATCTGGTCTTTTATCTTAAATTAGCTCTAAGAGAGTGCCAAATAAGACAGTTCTTTTAAATCAACATACTCAGGATTTACTGTACTGTAATGAGTATAGGCTGACCCTGTACTTCCAGCCTGCTGGGAACAATCATTGACTGGAAGCTCCAGGCTATGGGGTATTCCAAAAGTTTTATCCTCTCTTTAACACTGGATCTGACATATAGCTGCAATCAACAGTGGAGATATTGAAGCTTACATTATTGATTTAATTTCTCTTACATATATTTGAATTTTTCAGATTCCTGGGGCTTATCCTACTTTCACTGAAATCACTAAATTAGTCTGTTTATCTACAGGAATTTGATTTACAGGTGATAGCAGATTTTTATTAAGAGACAGTATGATAGAAGTATGTTAACCCTTAATTCGCTTTTTAAAGAATTTATGACAGTCCCTTTGAACACAAAATACTTATTACACCATTTTCCATACTGTCCCATTTCTGTTCAGAAAATATTATGCTATTTCATTATTTTTGCTCCCCAGATAAAAGTTCTGTTTTAAGGAGTCTAAAAAGACATGATGGGAACACATAAAATCCCTAGCATTATCTTCTGGATGTTGGAAAAGAAGTGTGACTACCCAAAAGGATGTTAAACTAAGTAGTACAAATTTTACATTCTTATATAAAAATATTATAATTGAAATTAATATTTAAGTACTTTTCTAGGGAAAATATTAATGCATACAGGTTGCTACTTACTGAAGATAAAGGGAAATTGGGATCAATCAGATTATGGATGCATTAGATAATAAGGACGCTATGAGAGGTGAGAAGAGTGCTGTCTGGAATTTTCAAGGGAATTTTCACAGAAGGAGCTTGGAATCAAGAGGATTCATGACAGTCTTCCATGTAAGATTTAATTGTACTCTAGAACTAATGCAAATACATAGCACCCAAAGTCTAGGTGTACAGAAACTGGAAAGGAGTTTCAGGAACCTCAAGTTAATATGAGCAAAGACTTTGGCTATGCATCAATCTTGGGATATAAATGACACTAAAAATAGTATGTCTGTGCAGAGGAGTGTGTGACTTATGAAAGTCTGGCTAGGTTTACCCCTGGGCTACCTATAGCTCACTCCATTATTTCTGCATCCAGAAAATGTGCATGATCCTTGCACAACCCAGATGAATCTTTCACAGATGATCAAGAGCTATCAGACTGTTTCTGTTTATTTCAAACTGTTTTGCACAACAGTTTGACATTTTAAGTAGTTGATTTCTTAAATTAAGAAAATTCATTTAATTTTATCCAATTTTAAGTTTTTTAATTATTATTTTTACCCACAAAGTCTATTTGATATTGTGAATAAAATGTAATCAATGTAATATATGTATCTCAGGTTTTATTAATGTCTGATTTATATAGCTGAGAGTTTCAAAAGAACCACAATGAGACACAGCTCTCAAACAATTTGAAATGTTAACTTAAAGTGTTCTGGAAATCCTACTCCTACCACCTTCCACTAGAGAAGCTGAAAATATTCAGAATATTCAGAATCTCAATACATTTTAAGCTGTTAACTGCACTTGTCTCTATGTCACTATGTCACTTCCTGACATATATTTTTATAGTATTTCTGCCACTCTGTTTAAATTGAGGGAGAGTGTTTCTTTCAAGGAATTGTCTTAGTGTGTTACAGAGAAGGCCATCAGACTCTGAAATAGCTTTATCCAGAAGCAAGTTTCCATGTGAACTTTTACAGCATACTTCATCCTAAGCATGTGAATACAGTTAAAATAAAATTGTGAATGATAATCTGGTCCCAACATACTTCAGATTTTGAAATGACAAGAGAAGTGAAATTGAGATTGATCTGAAAATTATGAGAAGTTTAGAATTAGTGTTGACATAGCCCATCAACTAAAAGTGGTGCTTTATTGTTCTGAATTTTGATCAGTGACATCACTCATTGATAAAGGCTAAAGACAGGTTTTATAAAAATTTCAGCCCTCACAGTGTAAATTTTCAGAAGGTGGTGCACAATACTGGCAGCTAGGGTAGCATCCTTAAAATTCCAATGCATCTACATTTCTCTTTTGGGTCATGTGCACAAATGGTCTCAGATAGTATTGTGCTGCTTAGCTAATTGTCTTGAGGGTCTCCATATCTGCTTGAAACAGAGTGAGGAGTCTGAGCTCCCTAGATTCCTATGGTGTGAACTGTGTCCTCTTCTGCTGAAATGAATATTGTCCCCTTCATTTCTCAGTAGCTTGTATAGGTAGATACCTGATGCTTGGCTCCAATCAAGTGAAGGACACTAAATTGTTGCATTAGTGAACATAAAGTTTTTGATAAACTGTCTCTGACTCCTAAAAATCAGCCCAAGGTCAGGCAGTTGCCATGCCAGGTTTTGTCACTGTCAAACACCTGTCAGGCTCAAGAGGATTACCATATTGGAACGTCTCTCACACATCTGAATACAATCTCAAAACAATGTCTACTTAAAAGCCTGTATCTTAATTACAAACCTGCCTTCCCTGCCCCTTTGAGATGATACATGAAAAGCAGCAGTGCACAGGAACATGTTCTGCTCCTTTGCTCTGTTCTCAGGGCAGTAACTTTTGCCTGAAGGACTGACTATATTACAAGAAGTGGAACTTCTTGAATAGCCACAGACAGATTAATTGGCTTTATTAAATAGTGTATGTTTAGAAGTATGTTTATGCAGGTTTTGAGTCAGAACTGCATTTTAACTATCCATATAGCAGATTCCTCTAATGAAAAATTAATGCCATATTAAATTCCCTTTATTTTCAATGCTAGAAAATTGTATGTATCCCAGATAATTTGGATGTACTTAACCTAGATGTATAAAATAAGAGATTAATGTAGGTGACCCCCTTAAGAAATATGCCACACCACTGTTGCATGACTGGAAGATAGGAATTCCCAGGTTATCCCCTTTTGGTTCTCAATGTGGGCTGGACAAAATGGTTACCTTGCCCAGGTTTTCTTTTGCAAAATGTGAAACACAAATCCTCAGTAGCATTTAGCTCACATGGTATACGAATAATTGTAAACTACATGGTGAGAGTTCATTATTTTCACTATATGAAGCAGCTGATTTAATAGGACTATTAAGCTAAGTTTGCACAGTGCCCTGAAATGTGGGTTGTATCTGTTGCCATCATGGTCACCATAGAGGGTTACTATAATGATCTCACCTTTATCTGTCTTTGAAACTCAGTGGTGCAGAATCCAGGTTGCTCACAGATGTTGTGCCTTGGAGCTGGATTTTTAGTTTCCAATTATTTTGAACTGAAGCAACTTGTTTTTTTTTTTATTTTCACAATTTTTGTGGAATCTATTTAATACTGAAAACATTAATAGAAGCCAGTATTCTCAAAAATAATGATAATACTATATGGATATAGTTACGAGTCAAATTAGGTAAGATGTAAAACCAGAGTGAAAAGCAGTTCTAAATAAAATGTCGCATTTGAAGAGTATTTCGGTAATTTGTTAAGTCCAAGGTGGTGTTCTGGTGATATATTCAGTTGTACTACAGCATGAGTTTTATCTTATAGTCCACTGGAATAAATTCCCTGTTGTAACTTAATGAGCAGATATAAAGTTTCCACTAGTGAAATGACATGAGAAAGAAAAATTTTTCTTCCACTTGTTACTGATATTTGACTTATATTAAGAGTATTTGTCCTCGGTGATCCTGAACACTAACAACAACTAAATATACTAGTACACAACTAGATGCATTGTGGTCTTTTGCCTAAGTTACACATCATTAGACCCTCTTTTATGAATCATTTAGGAAGAATAAAACCTTTCATATGCATTAGTAGGTGGCAAAAGACACTGAGTTTCTGAGACAAAGGCCTGGTAAGAAAAAAGAAAGTAAATTTGAGTTGGTTTGACTTTAGTAAGACAAAGCATACATACGGTTTTGATATCTTGGGAACAGATTATGAAATTAAAAAATGAGGAAAAGTAATATCTCATAATTCACCGAAGAACAATAATCTCAATATGCAGAGTTTGCTTCAGAAGGATAACCAACCATCCCTTAAACTCTAAGAAGAAAATTACATGCTAGAGAAACACATTAGCTAGAAAATGTGGGGACAAGCATTATAATAATTAATCAATTAAACTATGTCACCTGAAAAAATAATGAAAAAAACAATGCAACTCTTACCCCAAAACTTCAGGCTTCATTAAACTGGGTGCAGTAAGTTCCCAGTTTGTAGAAAGGAATATAGTACCACGAAAAGTGGTATAAAAAGATAACAAACACTACCTAACTCTCTGGCCCATGACCAAAATGAACAGAAAAAGTTTAGAACAAATGAATTTATTAGATGTCATGATGGTCAGATGCCAGTTTCATTTGGAACTAATGTGCTGATACATAAACTTTCAAAAATACTGTGTTATGGAATAAATTTCCTTGTAAGTATTTTAAAGCAATTAATTGTTAAATGGATAGCAATTAAAATATGTACCTGAAGAAAACTGGCATTTCTGCATTGTAGAAAATTTCATTACATATATAATTTCATTCTAATCTGGCATAACATCAAAATAATTCCTACCAATGATTTATTTGTGGGAAAAAACTCAACCTTTTTAAAGTAACCAGTTGTTACATTTTTATGTAAATGAAAATTTTATAACTTACTTATATATCTTTCTTATATTATTACTATCTTTAATACATTTTGAAACAGGTTTTCCATAGAAATATAACAATGCCATTTTATGATGTTTGGAACATCTGATCTTATACTGTCCTGATTTTCTTAACAAAAATATGTCAAAATTGACAGTGTATGACAAGGATGCAATTATGAGAACACACAATTTTCTGTCTAGAAGAAAAAGTCTCTAAGAAACTGTCACGATTTACTGTGAATAGGTGGAAACTTTTGGAATCCATCATGCTGATTTTATTTTCCTTCAACACCTTATTTGGTAGAATTCTGCTGTATTTTGGGAAAATAATCTTGACTGAGTAGGAGAATATACTGTAAAACAAATCTGAGATCAAGATTTGGTATTTTCCCTGTCTTTGCCTTAAGAGCTGAAATTGAAGTGATTACTTCAAAACCTCATCTCACTCTTTCTCACTCACACACACACACATACAAAGTGTGGACCAAGAAACTTTCTTGTTTTACAGCTGGTAAAGGCAAGCAACAGGAGCAATACCTAGATGATCAAATAGGATAATTACTCAAAATTCAATGAATTTGGATCTGACTTGGATAAATGTTCAGAGTTAATCTGCTATTGCTTTGTTTCAAGTGAATAATGCAATGCAACCTCTAAGATTACGTTACAATTTTGTTGCTATTTTATTTTTCTTGCTGAGAAGTTGTTACAAACGCATTGTAAAAAAGCTTTAAAATGGAAACACTTTTCAGCATCTCTGTCCAAGAAGGAAAAGTATTTCACTGAAGTTTACACAGAAAAGTGCATCAATATGTATGTAGTCTTTGCCAATCAGATTAATGTATGTATCCATGGATTTATAAGGCTATGCCTACACTAGCAGGTAGATTGACATAATAGGAGCTAGTGTGGATATCAACATATCTGGTGCTGAGAACCAATCATCTAATTGCCTGGGTTTTGGTGTGTTTTGGGCTCACTCTTTACTGGTCACAAGGACTGAACACCCACTTGCAGTTCGAACTCATTGTGCACACTGCTGGGAACAAGTTTTTGGTGCAGCTTTATCTTTTTCTGCACTTCAAGACTGCACCACAATGGACAGCAAAGTTACATATATGGGGAGAATTAAGGAGCTTTGCTTCAAAATTGTAAGTCTGATCCAGATTAAAATGCTAATGCTGTTCTGTATGGAAATGTCAAGATTGCAGTTGAGATTGTATATGACTGAGTGACCATGAAATCTCCCAGCTGCTATCCTCCATAAAATCATCCTTTTGTTTATCATTAGCATTGAATTTCTTATTAATATGCATTGTTTATACTGAGATAATTTCAAGAAGTCCCAAACATAAAATGTCTTTATCATTTTCTGACTGATTAATAAAAAAGATGATAACTCTAAGCTGTTAAAAAACTATTAGTGACATGGATCAAAGTCCCTCTTGTTTAGTTCGCTTTATTCTTTCTTGATATGAAGGAACTAAATGTCTTTTTTAGTTTTACTTTGGTTTGTTTTTTTTTTTTTTGCTTTAGTTTGATTTTGTTTGAGAGAGGGAGTTTCTTATGCATCCACTACTTAAAACCACTCCTTTGGTTTACAACAGCTCTTTTGAAAGATGATCTCTTCAATTCATTAAAATAACATTTGTCTGTTCAATGAACCAACTTCATTTTTTTTTTAACATTAAAAAAGGTTAGAAACACCATTTCCTTGCTTTTTAGTTCTGTTTCTCAAGTACAGTAACAAGATAAAACCTACCAAAATCTAGGAATACACTTTCATTAACTTGTGATCTCAGATTTCACAGAATGTACAACATTTATTGAATGTCCCAGTTAAGATGCTTTATTTATAAAACGAACAAAAAAGGATACAATATTAGGCACAGATCAAAGGAAACAACTCATCTGATCTTTTTCATTTTCGTCATTTGTGAATGAAAACTGCAATGGCTGATTGTAATATCTCCTTTTCCATTGTGTTATAAGTGCATTGGTATTTAGGCTTCGCTTCATCTCTCTCATTGTGAGCAATCAAGACCACATTGGGATTCAGCGACATCTGAAGACCAACTTTAAATCTTATTTAATTCTTCTCTCCATTTAATTTTATTTTTTTTTAATATCTATCTTCTATTCCTTATGTGATTCCAGTCCTGAATTTCAGTTTCTTAGGTCTGCATTCATTTTGTGTAGGGTAGAGGTATATTTTCAGGATATATTATAGGTATGTTAAAGGAGTCACTCGTTAACCTTCTGAGGTTTGCCAGCTTAACTTACTCCATTACAGTAATTTTGTATTGACACAATTTCATATGAGTGTGTGTGTGTGCATGTCTGCATAAACTAATTATAAGGTAGAACTTATTAAAAGGCTGAGCTTTACAAGAGTTTTTAATTTATTGGAATTACATTTTTGATTTATCATCTGCTCTCAGAATTAACAGTTCCAAGGAAAGAGAAGAAGATTGCTTTCCACTGCACAATACTGTTGTTTCCTAATATCAGTTTCCAACTGAGCACTTCTTCAGTTACCATAAGAGACTTAATACTCACCTACTACAGTTTACTTCAGTATAAATTGTATTTAATTATCACTTGTAGTGTTTTCAACCTGTCTCCTGCTTTTTTGCTCCTTTCTCTATTCTACAAGTACATCAGATCTGCTCTTCTCTTGCATCTTGGAGACTCAGCATTTGGTTACCAGAATTTTATTACAGTATGGTGATAAACCTGGTGTCATGCTCTCATTTTGTCTTCCTGGGGCTGAGCCACCTGCTTGGATTGCTGTCTCACGAGGAGCTCCACAGAATAATCACCTTTATTTGTATTGTTGGTGACATTGCCAATTATTCATGCCTAAAGGCTTTTAGTATGTCTGCAACAAAATGATACCTGAATGTACAGAGATGAAAAGGTAGAATTGTAAACTGTGAAAATACTGCTTAGTAACTGACAGATACAGCTAAAATTTTGAAGAGTGCTATGCAGGGAAACTTTTCCTCTATGGTGCAAAGCTGAGACTTTGCACATTCTGGTCAACAAAAAAAAAACCCCAGGAAAGTCTTTCTTTCAGGTCAGAAAAAAATGTTTTCTTTCAATAATTTAAAAAATTCCTTTTGAATTACCCTTGTTTCTATAATCAGGTTAAAATTCCAAGTAGAGGAAACCAAAGCCACTATTTATTACTTAGAAAATATTGACAGGGACTACCCTGATCACTTTAAAACCTTAAAAAACATTCCTTAACAGCAGTTACATTCCTCAAAGTCAGCCTTTTCTTGCTAAAGTTTCTGTTTCTTTCATTTACCTTTTTTTTTTAGCTGAAACAATCCCATAAAACAGTCCTGACCAGCTTTGTAGTAGTACTGCTTTTCTTGATTTTATTTTTCATTGTTCTTTTTCCCACCAAAGTTTACATTTCTGCAATTATAGGACTTCCCATAGTCTTACAAATAGTCTTGCAAATAGTCCAATACACTAAAAAGTGAAGATATTGTTTGCAATGTAGTATTTCTAAAGTATGTGGTATTTATTATCCAAATCCATTAGAAATATTTGTGTAAAGAATAAAGTCAATGATCCAAAAGCTCATTGAAATCAATGGGAGACTTTCCATTAAATTCAATGGGCTTTGGTCCAAGCTGTTTGTAATTATAGCCTGACATTTTGAAAGCTGCCTAAGAGAGCTGGAAGCCTAATACTCATTAAAATTAACTGGGCATCTAGCTTTACTAGTGTGCTTTGGAACTTATTACTACAGTTTACATAAATGAGTGACCTGTTTATGAGGCTCAGTTAGCTACATTAGAGCTCTAAGGAATCTATAAACGTGTCCTATCTTCTATAGCAAAGAAATGTGCTTCAAATGATAAATTTGCTGCAGAAAGTATTATCTAATTGAAAAAGAAAGATGTATATATGAAAAATTATCATATAGCTGACCAGACCTGATTTGCACAATGGCTTGCACAACAGCTTAATACTTTTTAATATTTTTTTAATTCAGGAAACATCCTTCAACATTTGGAACTTATGTGTAATTCAATCCATAAATTACCTTATACATCATAAGTTTTCTACAAGCAGAAAAGTCTGCAATATTATTCATTATACCTCTGTCATCTATATCTACACCTACGTCTGTATCTACATATATCTATATATTGCTTAAACATCCCAAAAGTATTCAGCAAGTAGTCTTTCATTTGAAAAAGTTGCTCAAACTATGACTGACAAGTGCTGTCTCTAGCATTTCCTATGGATGCTGCACTATCTTAAACCAATATATAAGGTAAGTTACTTGAGATACAATTGCTTATACCCATTGTGCAATACCAATTTAAATTTGTGAGCATTGTTGATTAGTTCTAAATGTCACTTCTCAGAGAATAGCCTGGGTTTCAGTAGTAATACACTCAAACTCATCTTTGATTTTAAAGTCAGCAGTAGTTCCATCCGCACACCTATAGATGAACAGGTCACTGCTAACTGCAAGTATTCTTAAGGGGCTGAACATACTGCAAACCTTTGGAAGCCAGAGGTGTGAGGTTTAAAACAATTTGGGAACAAAAGTACTATTTATCATTTGTAGGGACTTTGAATTATAAGATGTATCAAAATAAATGCAACAACTGTTTAGGTAAAATGTTTATGTTCATGATAGGTAGCTCAATAGGTAAATTAATTTTATTTAAAGTAAATAATGAAATTATTAATTTTTTTCTGGGATGATTTATCATGGATTATGATTTTATAATGACACTATTTTTGCTAAGAAATCGTTACTCAGTCTAAGCAGTGTATACAGAATACGATTGAAACTGGTCAATTGGCTTCTGAAGCTGTGAAGTTTTATCAAATGTAATTATGTTTCTGTTTCAAAAAAACAGCAGCCTTCTGCTTCCCTCCTATTAGGAGTCTTTGCATACTGATGAATGAATAGTTATAAAATCAGATTACAAGAGGAGGAGTAGTCACTGCCTTTTTTAAACATCATTATATTTCTTTTTTTAACATCACATTACATTTCTGTTTTTGAGGAAGATGTTGGTTTGCCTGATTGGTTGAAGAAAGGGCGCAGTTACTTAAATACAAATAAATGTATTTTTTAAAAAATATGTGGTTTTAAAAAAAAGGAAAGGGGAAATATTTCTTACAGTACAAAAGCCCACAGGAAGACAGAAAATCTCATGCAGTAATAATATCAGTAACAATGATAATAATAATGATAATTTTTAAAAGCACAAAAATAAGAACAAAAAGGTAGTATGACTGAAGTGCAATTGCTAAAGTCTTTATAAAGCTATTTTATGAGTTCTGCCATTGAATATGTACTTCTACTGTCTAGATAGTTGTCTGTATGTGCAAATTTATCAACAACAGTGGGAATAATAGACATAAAATGTATATATTCATGCTGGTTCAACACCAAAATTCCTATAGGTTAAGTGAAGATTATTGTTTAGATCTCTAGACCTCTATTTGAAATTCCTCTGGAAATAAAACTCTTTATTTCTAACCTTCTTGTACATGAGACCATTTCTTTGGAACACATCAAGCTTCCCAGACTCGTCCTATTAAAATATTTCATCATCATTTTCTCATTTTTAAGCCAAGATCACCACTGGAAAAAGAAGTATCACCCTCAATACTGATCATGCATTTCACTATAGCTGCTCTGTGTCACACTGTTGTCACTGATCCTTCAACTTCTTATTAATCCACTTCTTAGTTCTTATCCTAATTATCATCTTCTCTAGTTTAATATATAATTTCCTATTAAGCATCAAATGTCTTCCTGGCTTTTAAGTAGATTAGATCTAGATTAGACCTATTTCCCTTGTTTAGAAAAGCAATTATCTCTACTACTGTTCTTTTACTCATTCCAGTTGTAAAATGTAGTTCTGACCAGTCTAGCAGTCATGGTAGTAAGGATCAACCTTTTTTACATTCTGAAAAAATTAGTATTTTTTTTCTTGTGTGGTATTTCCTGAAACCTCATGGATTTCATTCCTCTACTTGAAGAGCTACAATACTGTGCCTATAGTCCGATGATTCTGGGATAGTGACAATCCCTCTCAGTTTTCATACCTTAAGCACTTACAGCTTTTTCTCCATCTCAAATGCTAATTTGTATCCCATATCTTTCCTGTAAACTCACTGAAAATTGAACTTCAGAATATGGCCACATTTTGACCTTTCTTAGTTCTTATGCCATGTTCACTGTTTTTGAACTTCAGCTCAGTTCTTTTTATTTATAGAGGTAAAAATTTGTTCAGTTGTTTTTTTGGTTTTTTTCCTTTAAATCTGGCTCACCATGACTTCAGAAAATTCTTCCTTATCCTAAAAGTAATAAACTTCAAAAATCCTAAAAATCCTACATGTTAAACTATAATTTTTCTACCACTTCCATTACCAGTACCTTTAGGCTTTCCTTATTGTTTTGGTTATTACATTTCATTATTTATTTATTTATTTCTACATTCTCTTATCTTTATTTTACTGGAGTTCCACATATTTGCTGTAAATTTGTGTGTTTGTTTTGTTGTTAATTTCTGTTTTTCAGTTCTCATGTTCTTTCTATGTTGAACTGTGAATGAGAAACTAAGTTTACTGCAGTATGTGTGATATATTAGAAGTTTAAGGACTAGTTTGTGGCTTTCCTTCTATTTAACTTAAAGATAATTATCTCATGATAATTCTTTGTAAGGTTATTTTCAACAGCTAGCTTTTATGCAATCTGCTTGCTGCTTACCAAAGTCAAATAAACATAGTCTGCAATAACACAGTATGGTTGTATCTGGCATATAAATTTTCAGTTACTAAGCCAAGACCATATAAAGTTTATTTTCTTTTTAGCATTTCTTCTCCAATAAGTATCTACGGAGTTAAAGTGACTTCTAGTGACAGAGTTTCTGGTAGCATTTCCAGATGTCTTTCTGTATGCAAATAAGACCTTGCAATTCTGTAGTGGAGCCCATTCACTATTTTCCCCTTTCTCCTCCAATAGTTGTGATATTTTTCCATCTTCTGAAAAGATCAAAGTAACAATTCATCTGTGCCTTTCCTGCTTACATCTTTATCACATTTGAAAAGTGCAGCCTAACTCTCACAGACTTACTCATTATTTCTGTGTGAAAAAATTGCCTGCTCTGAAGAGCTTATGAACCTCGTGTTTTATTCTGTATACAGTGTACATCATTTCACATGTTTGTAGAGATATCAAATAATTAAGTCGCAAAAGATTTAATATAAACTATTTGTCAATTGATTGTTTCTAATGATCACAATTAATTAATTGGCAATGGTTTTGTTCAGTGTTTTTCAGAATTAAATACTTTTCTCCTCTTATTTTTTTACTCTCCAGTGTTTCTTTATCTTCTGTTTGCATCCTCATTTACCTTACCAGTTGTTTTTCTTGTAGCTCTATTAAAACTCTACTTTATCAAAACAAGTGAGAGTTATTTAAATTATTTACTCAAAGATTCTCAATGTTTTTTAGTCTCATGATCCTGTCATAATTTCTGTCATAACTGAACGTCTATGAACATCTATTTTGAACAAAAAAACCAATCTATGAAGATAATATTTTCCAAGTGACAAAATTGTCTAAACTTTCTTTCTATCACAAGCTTTCAGAGTTAGCATTGAGCTTTGCTAGTGTTTGAATTTCATATTTTTTTTCCCCTTCTTTTTTTCTACTTTTTTTCTTTTTAAGATTCCTATAACGTAGTTTAGTATTTTCCTTGTCCTAGAATAATCATCTTGTATCTATTCCAGTTAAATTTAGTAATGTGGCCTAAATGTCTGAGGCATTTGAGACTCTCTCACTTACAGACCCTTGCAATGCATCTCTTCAGGAGATTGAAGTCAAATTTCTTTTCACCATCAACTTAAATCTCCTTCCCTCTGCAGCTCGGATTAATGTGGATGAGAAACATGTCCACGTGGGCTGTAAAACCTACAGCAACCTAGACAGAAGAGAGACAGAAGACAAAGAATGTAGATCAGGACTTTACACACCCCACCATACTTACTATACCTACAAAATGCAACATGAAGTTCTGGGTGAAAATACAGACAAGATGTGAAATATGACTTCTTCAAATAGAAGCTGATCTCTGTAGAGAACAAAAACTTCTTTGGACTTGGGACAGTCATATCCTAAGATGTGTACACCCTGAATAATAAAAAATCTCTAGCTCCCCACTTGCTGTTGCAAATAACCACATACATGAACATCCAGTCATGTTTAAAAATTCAAAATAAAACACCTCAGATGTTTTCTCTTCTAGGAGAAGATGAAGGAAGAAAACTGGATATATCACAGCCCTTTTATTAGATGTTCTTTGTGATAATGATGCTATAGAAAGCCTATGGACTATAAACTTGATTTCTGAGTTCTTCACAGTTACAAATTATGTTACTTCCAATAACCTGTCTAGGCCCAGTGCAAACAGGAAAAGAACTTTTGGACTGAGAGCTTCCTTTGAAGACTGAGGTTTTGATTGTCCTTGTTTAAGAAGTCACATTTTTTACAAAAAACTGGCATTGTACAGCTCATGCTACATTCAGGTATCTTCTCTTATTGCCTTCGGCTACCACTGAGGGAGTTCAATAGTATTTCTGCAGAGCAGAGCACAGATTCATGTCAGGCAATGGGAAATTGGGAACCACATAGCTTGTGGCCACATGTGATAGGTTAGCAGAGGTTTACTAAGTTCTCCAAGGTGGCACTGACTGAATTAATAATTAAAATATTATTTTCCATGCTCCTCTGCAGTCCTTTCTTCAGCCACTGTACATATTCCAATTCCTGCTGCAAACGGGGGATCCAGGCCATAGCACTGTCTGTACCGCACAACCTTGTTTCAGTACCAGAAGCATCTTGGGTACTGAGCAAGGTATGCTTCCTGAAGGAAACCATAGTTCTATTATGTGATTATATTTTTTTTTCTTAGTGTGTGCCCATAGCAATGACACAAATAAGGTTCCTTAAGCAATTTTTACTCAAGTATTTCCATATTAGGATTTATAACATGACTAATTACAGTGTGCCACCGGAAAAGTCTACAACACGTTTATTAATAATACCAATATCTATAAATGGAAATACTGAATTGTTATACAGACTGATGATGAATGGAGATAATATAGTAATGGAGCAGTTCAGGAGTGCTGGGATCCCTTCCAAGTTCAACAAGACAGCGTGTTTTCATTGTCACATATTGTCCTGCCAATTCCTCAGAGACTTTAGTTGGAAATCATATTATCTCCCAAAGCCTTTGATTCTCATCTATGCCCCATTTTCTCCATCATATAATTTACAATCTTATTCCTTAAGTTCCTCTGACATGTGCCCTAATACAAATCCCACCTTTTCCCCTCTTTTAATATTACAGGGTTCCAGTCTCCCAGTGTCTGATCCCTTTGATACTCTTTCTCACATTCCTCACAGCTTTGTTCTTTGCCCCTGTGTGACTGCAATCAGTAATCATGCTACTGGGCTTGACAGATGCTGCTTATTTTCTCTTCTTGTGCTACTGGCTTTAAAATATCACTGACCTGCATATAAAACAAAAAAGTGCTTCATAGACATAAGTGGAACCCCTCTGCCCCTTCCCAGACTAAAATTCTGTGCTTAAGACAATAAATCTGCTGAACCTATATATTTTTTTCTCCAAAATCTTAAAATTTACAGTGTCAAAAAAGACAAATTTCAGTTTTCATCGCACATTGTCATCCCGAGGTGCCAAATATCAGTCTGCAGCTCCAAATTATATTAACTATTTAAATAAGTTCATTTCTTGTCATCTTTCTCCTTCCCTTTTTCTTCTTTGATTTATTATCATGAGTGAAACAAGACACTTCTTGCCTCATTCTCAGAAATTACTGGATTGTATTAGTAAAAAAAAACCACTCTGACACACTTTTAGACCCTTCAAGCAGACACTGAGGAACATTTGAGCCCGAATGTCTACCAACCGGCAAAATGAAAAGTACTAAAATCAGCATTTTATAATGGAAAGTGTCAGGAAACATTAATACGCATAGCTACCACTCCATTTTTGGCCTTCATCAGTTTATTCAGCATTGGCCAAGTAGCACAAAGTCCCTGGCTGAGGCTGTCAGCTCCATGGAGACTTTAGCTTTCACAGGTGACTTTGGTGCTGGCCCAGCTGCAGCTGCTGCGCTTTGCAGTTTTGACTGTCTCCCACTTCCCTTCTGGGAATCTTGCAGAGGCTCATGCAAAATGCACTTCAAGCTGCTCTGTGCTGGGGTAGCTTGAAACCCAACAGGTCTACAATCAGAAGAAATAATTTGTTAACACCTTTTTTATTAGGCCTTTACCTTCATTTAACTATAATATGTTCATCAAATATGGTTTATTTTTATCTTATATATACACATAATATTACCCAGTAATTCTGTTATTCACATGTCCTCTTTGAAGTTAAAACTTCACTCTTTTTCAGCATGGAAATTCTATTACACTACGGGGGGGGGGGGAGGGTGTTTTTTTTGTCTTTAATAAAATTTAATAAATTAGCAGATTTCTACTAATGAAAAAATTATGTCACATTGAACATCCACACTAATTTTTTTCTGTTTAAACAAATTTAAGATAGTCTTCTGAAAAGTTTTTGTAGACATCGGCAAATTTGTTGCAGCCCAAACTCATAAATATTTTCAACTGGACCAATAAATAATAAGGACTGATAAATAAGTTAATTGGACTAATAAATAAATAAATTGAAAAAATACTGCTGAGGCTAAGTCAACTTCAGTTGAAACATGGCAAAGACAGCGATTTCTACCATAAGAAGAATCTAAGTAGACAGCAGACCTGCAAATAAAACAAAACCTCCACATCAGTAATAAAAAAAAAACCAACCACCAAACATGAATATGTAAGTATTTCTTTCCATTAGTAAGTGTAGTGTTTAATACATAGTACATAAAACTTATTGCCAAGGGGTTTAAAAGTAAGATTAGGGAGTGCAAAAGAATTATAGCCCCTTTAGTCTATGAATCCTAAAATGATGCTTATAGCAAGTGGCATAGTATGAATATGGAAGACAGGAATTTTCCCCTAAGGTAAAAGTTATTTTAATCCCCTGTTGTATGTCACCATATAATTTGTGTATGATCAGTTTTGAACATCTTCCATTTAATCCCTCAAAGAATAAAAAAGAGATAACAGCCATTGAGTACTTTTGGGGGTGGGAATCTAGATTTGAAAGGAATTACTAATTTAACCCCTTACATGGCATTTTATCCTATCCAAAAGCTGAAAGAATTAAAAGATATTGTGAATTTATACTGCCTTTTTGAAGCAGTATAATATACGCAGTTAGGGCTTTGCTAACCACACATTTTATAAAAGTTAATATCAGCTGATTAAAATTGCATAATAGAGTACATAACTTTAATTTTGTAATCACATAATGAATCTGCAAAATGGTGTAGAACAAAAAGGAGTCATGAGAAGATACATTACTCATCAAATATTACACTTGTTTCACCACATATTACAAATGAATTGGACCAGATATAGACAAGGCGTTGTCCTTCCTCTCTGGTGCAAATTGATCATGGTCTGAGATGGGGGAAATGCAACGATGTCCAGACCCTTCTTTTGTAGTAACTTGATTTCTCTCTTAACGATAGGGAGGAACCACACTGCAATTAAGGGAACTATGACTCACTAGATGCTTTGCCTTGAAAAGAATGATAGGAGGTTTCCCACTCCCTTCTGTTTACCCTAAGTGTGTAAATTCATGTCTTAGCTTGCATCCTTTGCTCACGTGAAGTTCCCATTGAAGTCAGTGGGAATTTTGAATATGTAAGAAATAGCTTACATCTTTAAGTTCATCAAGATTTCTGATTAAATGTTACAAACTTCTCATTCCACTATTCACAGATCTAAACATTTCCTTAATTTTCTTGTGATAGGTAATTATTACTCTTTATATCCCCTATGTGATTGTTTTTTCCTTTCCCTGATGCCATGTACCAGCTGTATGTTTTAATTAATATGAAATAGGCAGAGCACAGTATGCCACTTTGACCATTTTACTTGGCAAACTTAGGAGACTTTTCATCTCCTTTATGTGTGAAATGTGTTCACAAAGATAGTATTCACATCTTGGCTTCAGCAAAAAAAAGCAGAAAAGTAAAATACAGTTTTAAATATATTAAATAGCAAATCACTACTGTGAGAATTTAATTTTATCTTAAATTAGACCAGAGTAGGATGGAAACGTTACTTTATCTTTCTTTAGACGTTGACTTAAAGAGATTTTCAGATAGTGGTGGTGACAGTCGTGGTAAACACTTCACTTGGCAGCAGTTCACAAATATCTCTAGTTTATTTCTGAGAGAAAATTACAAACTAAAATTAGGCTATCTTCATTAAAAAAATAAACACCAAGAACTGTAGCAATTGCTGCATTATTCACAACCCTTTAGGTAATTGCACTAGTGGGACACAATGGCCCTCAGGAAACATTTGGTGGAAGATGAAGGTGATTCTTCTTCTTTGTAGGTTTTATAGCTAATTTAGTTGGTACACAGGTAGAATTATGATTTTCATGTACAGGTATAAAAGGATGTTCAGCACTTACTATATTATGGAATAACAAATGAATCTGAGCAAGTGGCACTATTTTTCTGCCACTGCTGCACCACTTCAGATCTTTAAATTCTTCTTGCAACACTATCCCCCTCATATGTCCTTCCAGAAAAAGTCTTTCTGAATGACGAATGCTTGCTGCCTAGCAGAGGAGTGTCTGCTGTCTTCACTGGTGGTGAGGATCAGTGTTTTTCTGCCAAACAATATCTCAATTTTCCAACTTTGCTTTGCAGTAGCTGCTCCATTTGCCCCAGGCAAAACTTTCCTTCCAGATGGTAGAGAGATGAGATTTTGCAAGGGGAAATAAAAAGAGGAAAGGAGAATTTGCATCAAGGCTGAGTAAGATGTGTACTCTATTACAAGTAAATGGAATAATTTTACTTGAGGTGTGGTTGCTTGATGTGGGATGGGTTGTTCACAGACTGCTTAGCTATACTTGTACATGTATGCATTTACAGTTGAGAAGAGCTGAAAATTAAATAAGCTGCTCGTTTTGGCACAAGGACAGAAGATATGTATTTACAAAACAATCTCTCAGCAACAACACCTTAAAAGCAACTTTGCTTTATTATACTTAAGAGCCTAATACAGTGTTTTGTTTGTCTGATAACTGGGGTCTAAAATTAAGAACTTGATCTGACTAATTTTTTTCATTCAAGACATGTTTTGCATTTGACCTGTCCTAAAAAATGTGAGAAGAACTGGAGCAATAATGAAAGTGCTTCATGAAGACCAGGGTTTTACAGCCCAGGGAATTAGGAACAGAATATTCATCAGCCAACATAGAAGTCATACAGAAATAATTTAATCGTGTTTTGCACTTAAAAGTTTCGCTTATGCCTTTCTTTCACTTGTAGATGTACATGTTTTGTGTTGGTTGTACTGGAAATGTATATGCATGATTGATCTCAAACATTATGCAGCCTTACTTATTATTTCAATACTCTGAGTGAATTCTTTTGGTAGACAATCCATTCAGGCTCACCTACGCTGATTGCATTTATGATTTGCTCTGGACACCAGCACATGTATTTTGAAATATTTGATAAGTGTTTTCAACTCAGTATAAGTAGTTTGTAAGTCCACTGTAAGTGGATCTTGCTTCCTTTACTACATCCTTCCTGTCTACTGTTTCTGAGAAGATGGTTTATTAGTTCCTGTGAGTGAATGATTTTGGAGACTGGTTGGTTTGTTGTAAATGTTAATGCTAGGATACTGGAAGTAACTAGCAGTTTTGAATAAAAATAGTGTATTTTTAAAGAAAAAACCCAAAGATGTTCAGAATACTGAACATAAATCTTCTTATCTGTGTACTGTGTTCCACTTTTTTTCAGTCTCTTTCTTATAAATATATGAATGATATTACAGTGACTACTAGGCTGTTTATGGGAAGAGTCTTGATATCCAGATTATCCAATCTCAGTGTTTTACTGTCACTGGGATTTTACTGTAGAAGGATGAAGTATTTGTAACTGTATCAAGTGATCTGGAGGTGTGCAAGGTAGGAATGTACTTCCTGGATCCTCCTTTACAGCTGGAGATTCTTACCACGAAAAGAGATGGGCATGGACAAGGAAGAGCCTTGCTGCTGCACAACAGAAATGGAAACACGTTATGTGTGACATAATGAGCTCATCTGAAAAGAAAGGTCCAGAGTAATTAATATCTGCTCTTGGCCACAGTAAGTCCAAATTTTACTAGTCTTCCTCTTGTAAGTTTGTTTTTACTATAGTCAGGCTTAGCATTTTAAAGAGGTGACTTTTAAAAAAGTGCAACCAGACACAGGAAACAAAACAAAACTCAAGCTCTTTCATTCCTGAATCTCTCAGCATATCATAAAAGTTGAAGTCATGCAGAATACCATGTGAAAAACTGCTGGTGTTTTCTTTTTTAATTTTCACCTTGTGTTTTGCATAGAAAAAGGTGAATTGTCTTAAGTGACCAAAGATTACTTAAAATCTGACTAGAATACAGTATATTTTGTAGAATGTTAACAAAATTTGGGGACAAACAAGACAAAAAGTATAAGAAAAAAATCATGTTTAATTCATTTTTTATTTGTTATGCATGAAATGTATTTAGACACAGCAATGAAATTTTCACTGTCTCAGACAGACAGCACACACAGAAGAATTTATGATAGTACACACAGCTTGAGCAAACTACTAATAGTTACAGCTCAATATTTTCATTGCCCAGTGACCTGATTGATTTTCAAAGTAAGAAATAAGAAAACAAACCCTGTACTGTGTGTTATGCTGTGGGGAAATGTGTACATAAAGTATTACCTTAGCTTCCTGGTATGTGCAGTTCAGCCAAATTCTTCATTAATTACCCTTGTAGTGAACAGGAAGCCAACATCATTCTTATAACAACTCAAGAGATTGTAAGATTTTTTCCACTAGCTCCTACAGTGATAAATATTGTCTACAGCTTGTTTTTCATGCTCAGACTGACTTTATGATTCCTATGTAAGAATAATATATGAAACAGTTAAAAATCCAGGCAATGCAAAAAAAAAAAAATAATACAGCTTGTATATTCCCAAATTATAAAATATTTACTCTGAAGTATTTTGAAGAAGTTTATCTTGGAAATATATGCAATTAAGCAAAAGGTTAATGTTTGCTAAAGTAAATTAATTGAAATTCTGAAGTAAAGATCCGTAAAGTGATTTTACCACTGACTCTCTAACCGTCTCTCTTATCAGGGCTGTATGAAGCTTAGTAATGAAATCAGAAACTGATTATATTTGCTGGAACTTGTGATCCTTCTGACTTTGCCTGGCTTTCTTTCAATTATGATCAAGGAAGAATCTGATATGAATCTTTTAACATCAACCCTGTGGCCCCCTCTTTTTCTTTTTCTCCAGAGCCCTTTTTCCCTTTTCCAAGACCTTTTTCACATGAAGAAGAAAAAAACCAACAGATCAGTCCCACAGTCACGGGATGTTTTCTCGTGGAGGGTTTGGCAAGGTCTTTAAGCCTGTTCCGCTGGGTGTTCATCAGTTCTCATTAAGGGCCACGCAGCCAACATTCCTGCCATGCCTCAGAGAGCTCAAACTGAGCTTAGAATGCAGCAAGTCTCAGTCTTGCCCTCAGCCTTTGAATTGCAGTCCAATCCGGTATTTATCTCCCTTCTGCCCCCCAGATTTAAGCATTTTGCTTACCTGAGCAGGTTTTAATCTTAATTGTTAGCCCATTCCTATAAAAATACAATGTGCATTAAGTGACTTCAAGTCTGTGGAAGATAGAAATAACAGCCAGAAAAAGACCGGTTGTTTTTCTGCCTCTTGTTTTTGTGCATAGTAATTATGTGAATTTAACTTAACCTTCTAAAATTTTAAAAATTGTTTTTTTATAATTCTGAATTACAAAAAAAGTCCATTATTGCATAAATTCTCCTTCAGTGCAGTGCATAATGCTACAACCACTTGTAGGAACAGTTAAATCCATATTTAAATGATTTATTGGTTTTCAAAATGGATGACAGATGTGGAAATGAGAGATTTGCTTATCGTGATGGATTCTTGTGTTGCAACCAAGTTAGTTTTCATCAGCTACTTTGTACTATTTTATTACACCATTGATCTGAAATCTGATTTTGTACCTTGACATAAAATGAGGCTTGAAACATGTTTTCAGTATTACCTATCTATAAATTCTATCAGACTGGCCTTATTTTGATTGTGGTTAAGACCATCTTGGAGTTGCAATTAATATAAAATCATAGATTGCCTTCTCATTTGAATTCTATTTCCTCCTGTGATTCAGAGCAATGATGGATGGTCAGTCCAGGATGTTCTCTGTGTTCTGAACTGTAAACAATGTTTTGCAGTGACTCAGAGATTAAAGTTTGTTATACAGTGTTTTATTTGGAACACTACATTCTTATTTTATTACTTTTTTTTTTCCCCCTAAAATAAATAAAACCACAAAGGAATTGGCTTATTTCATGTTCATATTGAATAGGCAAAATCATCCCTTAAGTTCAAGACCATGTCCTTGATTTTTCATGATGGTCTACGACAAAAGACGGATTAGTTTCCAGAACATTTAGCATGTTTATTCAGAACATTAAGAATATGTATTCAACAATATAGGCAAATTAGAAAATTATAGAAAGTTTACCTACAAAACTTGAGAGGAACTTATACGGGTAGGATTGACCCTAGCTAGATTTCAATTAGACTGTCAGTTGTGTTCATGTAACTTGACTCAGCTACTTGTACAAAACTGTGTGTAGCCCTGCTGCTTGCACACTACTCCAATGTTTTCAACTTAAAACTCTGAACTTGACAGATAATTTCCATAACACAAATCTTCTGGCTGAGAAACAGCTTTTGTGCCTCAATTTCCTCTGGTATGAAATGGAGATAGTGATTGTTTTATAAAGCTTAGGTAGTTGTGCCAAGAAGAGTTCATGTATGACAACCACTGCTACTTAGTGATATCAGAGTCATAAACAATAGTAACAATAGTAGGATACCAAGAGCTCATTAGGTCCACATGCCTTTAGGTTATTTTTTAGAGCTTTGAAACAGATCTCTAAAGATGTGCAGATAGTCTTATATTTAGAGCAGCTAATGCATTTAAAGATATATGATCTGACCCATGGTCAGTAAGGTCTAATACCACCTTATACAAGATTTGCTTTGTTGGGCAGAGACACCACATCTCAGCCTTTCAGATCATTTTCACAAACTCTTCCCTAGAAAATGCAACTGCTCTGACGTTGACAAAGCAGAGAGCCAATTCTCTCTATGTAAGGAATTCCGATTTCACTCACCTGGCATCCCTCCCTATTTTAACTGTATTTTAATAAGATTTCCATTTCACTGCAAAATGCTGTGTGGCATGTGGTGTATTCTCACAAGAGAGAGCCTCAGTTTTCTCAGCAGTAATCAGATTTGAATTCCACTTTCCCAGAAGTCAAGACAAAATGTGTCCATCAAAGAGCAAAAATGAATTTTGTGGAAGTAAGTGATGAGAGATGGAGAATAGACTTGACGTGGGAGAGTGCCTCCAGTCAGGCTGAGAGAAGTCACTGGAAATACTGGAAGTAAAACTGTAATAAGTCAATGATATTGTGAAGCCTGATGAGGGGGGAAACAAATTCTGAGGTTTTGAACACTGAGACAGGGGCTAGGAGAGGTCTGTATTTTGAGGCAATGAAGATGCAATAACTTCCTTATATCTCTCTTGCTAAGTTGGTCTGATCTTCAGGAGCAAGGCCACTTTCCTGAATAGACATATCATTCCAACACTTTGAAGAAAATTATCCTATTTTCCATTATCCCTGAACCCAGATTTCTACTATGCAGACCTAGAAGCTGTGTTGAGCTAAGAGCTGGATATTGGGTGAGAAATCAGATTCTGCTCTGATGGGGGAATGTAAGGGGAATAGCCCTGATTGCTGATAAGAAAAACCAAGACCCTAAAGAAAGTCTTTGGCCACACATTCCTTCTACCTCCACACTACCTACATATGTCTGTTTTCAAATTACCTAGTCTCCCTATCATCTTTCATCATAAAAATAAGGGGGTGGTGATGCATGATGCCTCCTCTGTGGTCATTTTGCTAACCAAATGCCTGTTTGCTAAGTCTAAGGGCAGCACCATTGCCAGGTATTGAAGTTGTATCTCTGTTCCTGATAATGTGGGAGAGTTGAAAGGGTTGAAAGGCTTGCACAAGAATTTACAAATACGGTAAAGGAGTGAAAAAATTATTGTCTTCAAAGTTTTTCTCCTATCTTTGTGAACAACTTGAGATTTTTAAGAATGTATTCATTTCACAGTTGGAAAAAACAGGTGGCTTCCTGTTTCCTTAACTTAATTCACTAATTTTTCCATCAATAATTTGAAATAGAGATTAAGTATTGCAGGAAAAATTCTTAGTAATTCTAGTATTCTGTAGGAGCAACTTCAAAAATCATAGAAAGCCAATTTTATCATTATAGTTTAATCTTAACCTAATGTACCATTCTAATAGTATTAAAATCTTGATAAAGATAGCTTTGTTGATATCAAATTTCTGCACAAATACACTTACCTGTATTTTGACTTAAGGCCTTCTTGCCTTAGATATGTCCTGCCTAAAAAAATGCAAAGTTAGTTCCATGAAAGTTAAGGCTAGAGAAATAACATTGGATCAGTCTGAGTTTACATTTTCTAGTATTTGATTAAAACTGCAGAAATTCTTCTTGAGCAATGATTGATTCATGTCAGCAATTTCCACTTCTTCCACTTTCCACTTCCTTGCATAAGAAACACTGATTGAATGGTAGGTGTTGCCTCACTATAGATGGTTGATATGAATAGCTCACAGTAAATGTCTCCTGTGTAAAGCCAGAAGCTGTTCACCAGCCTTACTGTGTGAAGATAATATGCCATCCTATACTAACATACTAATATCTAGAAAATAGCTTTGTTTTCTCATAATGTAGTAGGTAGGAGACATGTCTCACCACTCCAGATACTGTAGTACATTTCTCTGCAGCACTTTCTTCCTACAAGAGGATAATTAATTTCCCTGATGGTTTAGTGGCTCGTTTATCTCAAAGGTAACTTGTGAGTAGCCTGGGATTATTTACACTTCTGGAAAGAACAACAACACCAAACAAAATTTTCTTTCCTGATATTCTTTATTGTTTGCATAATATGTACTTCCCTGGGTAGATGAGCAAGTTTTGTAATTGAAGGTCCCTGGAAAACAACAAGAGAATTATTCAGGGAAAGGATTCGCTACACTTGAACTCATGTTGTGAGTTCATAAAATATTTTATAAAATCTGTGACATTTTGAAAACATTGAACTGTAAAAAGCTTTTATTCCCCAACCTTTTTGAAATTTTTATGCTTAGCTGGCATCCCCCGCAAAAAAAAGAAAAAGAACCTCGTAGGGTTTTAAGATATTTTTGTTGCTGTTTAAAAAAAAAAACAAACCTGAGTTTAAATTATTTAAGCAGATCAGACTATCAAAATGACAATTCCTGCCTTTAAAAAAAAATATGTGAAAAATTGTTGATTTAGTATTACAACTTCTACTTTATGATTTTCTTTAAGGTTAGATGCTGATTTGTGGTGTAATTAGACTAAAATACACCTGAAAACAATATAAAAATACTTGAGGGTCAAGTGCAGAAAATGGTTTTGCTTTAAAATGGCTTTTTTTTGCTCTTAGCTTAGAGACAGGCTATGTTACTCTCAGTCCCACAAGGTACTATCTTATGTTAACAAAGTTTACCTCACTGATATATGCAGTGTATTTGCAAATAAAGGCTATAGTTAAATATATAGGAGTGTAATTATCCTTTCCTTTCCTTTCCTCTCCTTCTCCTTCTCCTTTTTATTCAGTATTGCAGTAGCTTATCCCTTATTGACACTTTCTGAATGTCCAGTCACTTACCATGGCTACTGATGAGCCGTGTCTGCTACCCATTGCCCTCAGATGTTGCTTTCTATTTCTATTCCTCATTCAGAGAAGCTTGAACACTTTTTCCCCATTGATAACAAGATATGTGCAAACCAACAAGAGATGTACATTATATGCATGCCAGTTTCCTAATGAAAGGGATTTGGCTACTCTACCCCTTAAGCTTTCATTTTTTTCTCTTGTGTATCAAAGCTGTTTTGTGCCTTAGGGGTAAAAGTCACAGCTTCTGTACCATAAAATCAAGCTTCATTCTTCAGAGAGTGTTGGAGTGAGTTTTGGTTCTGCCCTGAAACAGTTTTCTTGTAACATGGAATCAAAAACTGTGAAGCAAAAGTTGTGTTTTCATGGTTCTCTCTATTTATTGCTTGTTTAGTTCATATGGTTGCTTTCCTGCCAATATTTACCATGGAAATATATATGCCTCAGGTAACATACCTGCATGAATAATATCTTCAGTTTTCTCATGGCCCTTATTGTAGGTCATAAATCTGTTTCCTTTAGAAAAAAATCTAGTCTTTAAAATTCCTTCTACTTGCTTCAGGACAGGATATACTGACAAAGGGTTAGTGGTTTTGTTTTATAATAATGTTTACAGAGCATAATATCCTAACTCAGCTTTAAAATACATCTAACTTCAATTTATTCTGCCTGGATAGGAATGGTAAGATGTGGACAGAATGAGAAGAAAGTTTAAAAAAAAGGACACTTTCTTCTTTGAATCTAGGAATTTTCATGCTGTTTGTTAACCAATCTGCTGCTCTTGTTGAAAGGTAGAGCTCAGCTCTGAGTCTGGACTCCATAAGTCTGGAGAGGGAATTTTGAAAAGGCATGTAGCTAAAGGACCAGGGGGGATAGTTTCAGGTTGAAAGAGGGTAGAATTTAGGGTGGATATTAGGAAGAAATTCTTCACAATGAGGGTGGTGATACACAGGAATAGGTTGCCTGGGGAAGTTGTGGATGCCTTATACCAGGAGGTGTTCAAGGCTGGATGGGGCTTTCAGCAGTCTGATCTAGGAGGTGTCCCAGCATATGCATCTTTAAGATCCTTTCCAACACAAACCATTCAATGATCCTATGAAATCTCCTGCTTGAATCCAAAGGTCTCAAAAAACAAATTCCTTTTCCTCAATTAAATTAACTTTATCTAGGAAAAGTTAATTACAATTATTAATTCCTGTCTTTATATCTCCTAGCAAAACTCTCTTGATAAAAGTCTAGATATTTTTTGACTATTAAAAACTGACATTAAGTGGCCAATTCTCATATCTACTATAAAAATCTGTGTGTAGTAAATGTCTTGTATAAAGAAAACATTTGCAGAGAAGCAATTTCCCTTATGAGGCTACAAAAGATTGTTATAAATTGTGTAGAAATTTCTTCACAGCTAGAAAATTCAGACTGACAATGCCTTTAGTAGTGAGTAACCATTTAAAAATAGCATTTGCAAATGGAATGGTGACAGACATTTTGGAAGTGCTAATGGTGCCAAAAAGATAAATAGATGCCTTGCTACACATGTACATTCACAGTAAGCTGGATTCTGATTCCTTTATTTCACTCCAGAAAATGATTTGTTGAATAAAGAGGGAAATAGAGCCATCGTGCAAAACAAAGTTTTTATATAAGAACAAACAGAGCTTCAACAGCTTCAGCAGCTGATCTATGGCTGAAACAACATAGAACCTGCATGCAAGAGAAATTTAGATCCATGAAATATT
The DNA here is from genome assembly GCA_023637945.1 of Phaethornis superciliosus. Classification (NCBI taxonomy): domain Eukaryota; kingdom Metazoa; phylum Chordata; class Aves; order Apodiformes; family Trochilidae; genus Phaethornis; species Phaethornis superciliosus. The sequence continues at coordinate 21,216,334 of JAJQWJ010000005.1, read as the reverse complement.
AATGATGAATTTAGGATGACTATACCTTCTCAAACAATTCTCAATTTACACTCATGTTGTCAAAACCTTTCTATTCTCACATAATTGTCTGCTTCTAAATTAAAATAAATATGCTTTATTTAAAATGCATGAAATGCAGGGATAACGGTCCACAAATTTACTGCAGATGCATGCTAACTGCTAGAATAAACACTCCAGAATACGGTTTTACATAATACACTTATCTGTTTCATTTGGCTATCCCCATAAACTCACTACACTCCAGGCATAAACAGGTTGTTAAGTACATTTAAGGATTTTAGAATGAACACCAGAGCTGCTGTTATCATTAAAATAAAGTGCTGATAGTGGAGTCAGGCCACATGGAAGTGATTACCCAGTACTGAATTAGAATTTAAATTTTTACCTCTCTTAGGCACTGGAGTATGGATGACACTGACAGATCTGCTTGAACCTGTCATTTGAAGATCGAGCTCTAGATGCATGGTCAGTAATCTAAACATAGAGTTTCTAAACAGTCCATTTCTATATGATGAGAAGACACTAAAATGTTAAATTCCTGTGATATGAATACTCTGAGTTTTGGGTTTATTTTGATGGATGCTAAATGCTAGCTCTAGTGCAGGATTACATTCTTAATCTTGACCTGTCAGTAATATTTTGTTTCCTGCTGGCAAAGCATCATGCATTCTTTGAATGTCCCAGATCACCATACTGAGACAATGTCTGAACCCTTAGGTGGCACAAAGGGCATAGAAGGAGGGATGAGGCAGTGCAAAACAGAAGGAATAGGAAATGGTGTGAGTTGACAGTTAGTGTTTCAAAAATGAAATTTCTGCTTCATTTCACAAATTATTTCTCAAACTGCCATGTTAATTGATTCTTGAATATTCTACTTAATGAAGCTTAGTCAAATATTTTTTACAAATTTTGAGTGAAGAAACAAACAAGAAAATTACATAACACATTCTAAAAACATCATTTACAAGACTGAAAAATATCACACACACAAATATGAACATATGGACTCCTGAAAAAATTATTTCCCTTTTCTTTGATTCCTTTAGATTTCAGATAATGCAGAGTGACCAGTAGGAAAATATTAATATATATGCAAATAATTGCCATTAATTTCCATACTCCACTGTGTCCCAGGACAAACTAGGCTTTTCAGTTTGATATAACTGATAATAACTTATTTTGAATAGTCACTAGTTTGCCCCCTCTTTGTATCAGTGTGGGACTGAACAGGATTTATGATTCATGGTGCTTCATGCTGTTAATTCAAGTTTGTAAACAGAGTTCTTCACAAATTTTCAGGTCAAATATTTTAAAGATCTGGTTAGTGTACTAGCTACACTCTTTATTATATAATTATATAATTATCTATGATAGAAAATAGAATATAATCTACAGGAAAAACACAGCTGCAGATCATCAAGAAAAGATAAAGCACATCAATAACAGCAAGTCTGCAAGAAAAGGTCCTGCCTGTGCTGTGTCAGGGCTTTGGACTCACCTACATCATATTCTCCAGGGTCAATTCCTTTTCTTCAGGGTCAGTTCCTTTTTCTTTTTAACAGCAGACCAGAAAATAACATGAAACACATAAAAACAATATTAAAATTGAAAATGGTGCAGTTACAACACTGCAACAGGTCTACAGGGGAAAAAAAAATAAAAAAAAATAAGAAGAAAAAAAAATAAAAAAAAAAAGAAAAGAAAAAAGAAGAAGAAAAAAAAAAAAAAAAAAACCACAATGAAATACCACTTGATGTAGCTGAAAAATTCAGGAAAAGCCAGGGGATGTTAATTTTCAGAAAGTGTGGCAAGACACAGGGAGATGTTCTTCTTTGCCAAATTATGGCATAATGACTTGAATGTGTGAATAGATAGGAAGGGGGAAATGGAAAGGAAAGCCAGTGGGAGAAAAATAGAAAAGGGAAAAGAAAAAAAGGAAAAGAGATGGGAGGGAAGATTGGTCTTTAAGTTCTGAAGCAGCATGTCAGCTGTGAAAAATTATGCTACCCACTTGTATTGCTTTTATAGACCACCTGGGGATTCTACAAAACTCAGATATCAGTGTTGCTTTAGCAACCTGTGACATGACAACTATCTGAGCTATCTTGTGAGATAGAAATGTGATGCATTTTCTTTATGTTTGTGAATCTTTTTTTAGATTTGGGACAGGAAGTTTTTTTAAAAGTATGATCTCTGTAGTTGTAGTTGATAACCCACTTTCCCCAGGAAAGTAAGAAAGCCTTCCTTTTGAGATTCACTAGAGGTATGAATATAGTTCAGTGCTTTACCTTTCACTGGTATTACAAGCTTTTATATTATGACACATCCAAGTAATATTTATACAAATATAAATCTTTAAAAGTTATTCTTAATTTAATTTAATTTCATTCATTGACTTCATGCATTAAATTATTTTTGTGGTTGGCTACGCAGCTTTTAGCTTCCAGTGCTTTCAGGCACTTCTCATCAACCATAAACTAAATCTCTCATGAAGAAATTAAATGAAACTGCCAAAAAGTATGAAAACTGGATTTATTTTCCTGCTTGTTTTGACACACTAGACATGACAGAACTCCAGTTTAAGGGTTAATTGCCTTAAGAAGGTCTCTGGACTTGTCATAATGTCCAGAGATCTATTTCAGTAGAAAAAAAGAAAAAAAAAAAAAAAAGAAATCTAAAAAAGACTTTAAAGTGGTGGATAAATATACAGAGTATATTAATTTTTTCTTAAAGTACCAGTGAAAAATTTCTCTTCAGTATCCCATCTGTCTGGTAAAAAGATCCCTGTTTGTATGCTACAGACTTGCTACATACTTCCTCTGAAAATAGCAGATAAAGAGATTTACCTGACCATACAGCAGAGAATTGTAATAACCCTTCTAAATCTTAGCTGGCCTATAGATCTCAAAAAGTGGTTAATTTTGACATTTTAAGAGAACTACCAAAAAGGGGAGGAGAACACAGAAAGAAGAGCAGAGGCAGAAGTCCTGGCATTAATACAGAAAAAAACCCCAAACAAATAGTAATCTTTGTATGCCTCAGATACTTGGAAACTTTCCAAAAGCAGTAAAAAAAATTGTTAAGTTTGTATCAGTCTCCTGTTTCACTACTTAATGTAACGAAATACAATGGGAATTTCTATAGAATAAAGAAAAATTTCCAGCACTCCCTGGTAAAAGCTGGTATTAAAATCTTCCTTTTTTATTGACATCCCAGACCCTCTTAAAACTGAAAAACTTCATAGCTCTTGTTCAGACAATCTTTGGATTGTGTTACTTTTTAAGCTATAGAATGTATTCTCCCATCTACAATAAACCTGGTTAGTTTCTAAAGGGTGAAATTGGAATGAGTCAGTAAACACTTCAGAATGCCACTTCCTTACTTGAAGTAAATGATGTAAATAATTTGATTAGTTGGTGAATGTTGGTAATTTTTTAAAATTCTCATTGTAAAATTTTTCCATGGATTGAACTTCAGGTCGCAGAAATTCTGCACTACAGCTACCTCTATCTTTATGCATTGTTTGAGACTATACAGGCAGTAAAAGTGAAACAAATACATAGCTGTAGCTGTCTTCTTGAGTTCTTGTTAAATGCAAAGTAACTGCTGGCTCTTTTTAAGGTAAGTCATTAAGAGTAGCAAAGAGCATCAAAATAATATCAGTAATATTCAGCAACTGTTAATAACATCCTAGTGAAATGGATGTATGAATTCCTTTGGGGCAAGAATACATCATTCTCTGACCTTTTAGCTTTTTACTAATATCACCATGCCAATGTGAAACTGTCTCAATGTTAGATGCTATGCTTTCCTGGGATGTGGACACCAGTCACAAGGAGTTCATCTGAGACTAACAACTTACTTAGCATAGGTCACTGAACAACTATCAAATGCTCAGAAATCTCAGTGGCTACTGACTGCAGGAGATTCAGAGCCGTGGGACAGAGCTGAGTGACTTCATGTACCATTTCCATTCCGCTAAGCCATTCCACCCCCTCCTCCACTTCTTTTCATTATATTTGACATTTTTTAGATTTAATCTTGGTTCCAGACTAGTAGCTTGTAGCTGTGGGCCACAGGGATGAGACTTCGGGACTGTAGAACATATTAAATGGGAAAAACATGAAAGGTATGTGGAAAATGTAGGCCTTGCAGAGTTCAAGAGAGTTAGTTGCTAAGCAAAGGCACTTTCAGGAAAGAGTTCAGTTTCAAGTGTTGCTCCTGATAGACAAACGAAGTTTGTGATGAGGGAGTTGCTCCTCTCTGTGAAACACTGCATGACATTAGCACCATGGAAGGGACAGAATTGTCACTGAGTTTTAACTGAAACTGCTGAATTGCTGCTACGTGGGGAAGGAGTGCTTATAGCTCCCATTATTTGCAGAATGGGCTTTATTTCCTCTGCTGAGCGCTCTCTCATTCTTGTTCTGTGCACATGCAAACTCTCAACCACAAAGACAACTGGAAGGCTACAATGGAAAGCATAAAAAAGCATGTCTGGCACTGTGTCATGGTATTTCTTGAAGAGGCAGAAAATTAACAAAGAAAAAGATATAAATTCATAATATTTTTATTTCATCTTTTAAAACAATATATATGCAACTGGCATAAATTGTTACAATATAAGCCTAGACAATAGAATAATTAGCCTGTTTTAAGAGATTCCAAATATTACACTGAATGATATGCTAACTCCATACTTATACTTAGCCAAAAAACCTAAAGGGTAATCCCAATGTGACTGTAAGTGCTAGTTATCCCAGCCTTTTGGAGTGGGACAGAGGGAGAAAATGCACCTGATTTTGACTTGGTCTCTGTGCTCATGGACTTGAGCTTTCTAAGAGCCATGCAAGCCATGAAGTTGCCACTGCTTGGTAGTGATCTTTAACCTGCCCAAGCCCTGCAGTGGTCAACAGCTCTGAAGCACTTTAACTCCCTACTTCAGACCAAATGCTGAAAGTAAAGCTGAAAAAAGGAAATGTCTGGTGTTTGTTTTAAAGATATGGTATGTTGTAAAGTTTTCTCCAGCTGACATTTCACCCGAGCTCAGGTGGAGAATATGAATGCTAAAGTAAGTATATTTTCCATGGATCACCAGGCCTATTTAAAAACCAAATCAATAAATTTGCCTGCAATGGAAAGATTTCTTGCTAGATTTTTTTCCCCTGCATTCTTCTGTCACTGGTATGAAAGGCAGTGTCCACCTGGTACTGTGACCTAGCACCCAAACAATGGAATCTCAGATTTCCTCTAGGAAAAAATCTTTCCAAATGTGGCTTCAGATTATGAGATAGATTCCTCACCATGAGCATCCATTAACAAGGATATTAAAGAAGAAAATATTTTAATACTTAACACTGCAACTGTCTCTGGATTATATTTCTAACACTTTCTAAAGTTCTCTTCTCCTTCCTGATTCATCTAAATTTTATCTTTAAGTACAGAAGAAAAAAATAAATTAATGCTGTCTAAAGATAAACACTTAGAGAGAAAAAAAATCAATAATTTATCTAACAACCACTGTCTAAATCTTTTAGTAAATTATCTGCAATACCAATTTATACATTGAGAAAGTTCCTAAGCTCTTCCAGCACTTGCAGCTTTTGCTTTCCGTTTCCACCTGCTCCAAAATCAATCAGCATTAAATGTATTCCAGGATAATCTAAATAATACTGTGTGAAACTCACAATTATTATTTTTCATTAGATCTCATGATTTCATTTTAGATTTATCTAATCCGTAACCTTTGAATTTCATTGGTTACCTATTCATCATGTGTACGCAAAGACAAACTGAGAGAATGATTTAGGAGTATTCTTATAATTGGTCAAGGAAAAGAGAGAAATATTTTATGCCAGTATCTATGCAGGCTATCAGTCATGTAGTATTTTCCTTACAGAAATCTAAAATTTAATTTACTCTGTCACTGTACCTCATTATATACTGATATATGAAAAAATCCTGTCTTTTGAAGGAAGAAAAAGTGATAAAATACATATATTTGTGTTTAATATGATAATACAAGCATTTTATAATTTATCTTACAGGATAATAATTTTTATTTTACAAATACATACTTTCTTAATCTAAGATGTATTTTTTCTGAGGCCTGGAGGGATTTAATTTAACTTCATAATTATTTTAAAAAAATTATTTTCTGGTTCCCAGTTACAATATGCATATGCCAACAAAAGATGTCTTGTGTCCTGGTGAATACCCCATAGCAGCAATTCTCCTCCTTCACCTCCTTCCTACTTGGCTGTCTTCATGTAAAGTCAAGATGGTAAAATAATTGTTCCATCCTTTAAACCTGGAAGGATATTATTGCTAATACTGAAAAACAGTCAAAATCTCAGGCATACATGAGAACAGATTGCCCTTACTGTCCAGCTGAACGCAAATATTTTTCAGTGAGACACAGAAAAGAGCCTGACAGGCACACTGAAAAAGTAAATGAAAATAAAAACCTTTAAAAAATATATAAGAGCTGCTTCTTTTGATCAGCAGACATTGCTGAGCAACAAGGATGGAAATAAAACGGTGCCAGTTTTGGGAGTGTAACCAGTCCCCAAAGAAGGACAACCAAAGAGGGATTTCCTCCAATGAGAAATGCACATCACCTCCCTCTCAGGGGCTGTAACTGGAAGCCATAACATAACACACTGGAAGCAATGGGTATTTCAGTTCAGGATGACCATGGTCACCTCTGTTTTCACCCACGGCATGCAGTGGGCTCATTGCAGCTTCAGACAGGTGAGTGTGTGCTAATGCTGAAAATTATCTGGCCAAAGAAGCAAGGCTGAAATTGCCTCCATAGAGCTGAGTTAAATCATGGTCCACCTGGCCCACAAGTCTGCAAGTCCAGTTAATTTCTTTCTAAGGAACTAAACAGCTAACCAAAAATGTTTCTGTAAAGGTAATTGACATGCTAAGTAAAATTCATCTCTCTTTTACACCTGTGGCAAAGCTCCCACTGGCATCAGCACAGCAAAAGTTCAGCAAATTTTACTGAGTTGAGGCACAGCACTGGGAAGCAGAAGTCTTTTACATTTTCCTACGGGTATTTAATAGGCTGTAAACTTTAGTAGCTGCACAACTCCCATTTGTGTCAATAAGAGAAATGTGGCTAAAATTGAGTCAGCTCTTTCTGAGAATGTTAAATGACAATGAACTTAACTGTAAATACTGAAAAAAGTTTAATTCCCGTGAAAAACTTTGCTGTGCTACTTTGTTTCCTCAAGGTTTACCCTAGAATTTAGATTACCTTGGGAAAATGTATTTTGTGAAAATGGCCCCTGTCACACCAGGTCCAGATTTACTAGAAACCCACACTTTACCTTGCTGGTCATAAATAACACAACACATAATTTTGCAAAATTTAGGAAAAAACATATTTAATACCATAGGGTTTTGAAAGGAATTATAGTTACATAGTCTTTATAGATACAAAAGTATAGACTGAGTTCATGAGTGGAATGTGAGAAAAAATAATTTAGAATATAAATGTTTAAAATAACATTTAGTCTTTAGGGCAAGAACTGTAGCAGATCCTAGGAATTGAGCAGAAAACCCTCTGGCTCCTCAGTGACATAATAAAGATAGTGTTCTCATAGCTAGTCTGATGGATTATTTTCCCAAACATTATAGTTCTAAATTGATTCCTGGCAAAAAATGGTGAAAAAATAAGGGCATGGAAGGCCACCTATAATATATGTACTAGCTTGTCAGGTTGTAGTGGTTGTTTGGTGGTTTCAACACCTAAAGATAATAATGATTCTAAGAGAGAGTCAATCAATGAGATTTTTGTTGTTCTACAGGTGTTGTTTATTAGTTTAGATGCCATGAGCCATAGAGTAGAGGAATCCTAAGGCAATTGGCAAAAATACATTCCAAAGATATGTTTCTGTTGACCACAGAATCTGTTCAGATTGCCCCAAATGTCTTTCTTTTTAACTCTTTCATTCATGTAGAGCTTGCAGCAATGAATGGTGTATAGTGGACAGTTTTAAACAAGTTCACCTTTACTCCATTAATCTCAGTGGTATCTGATCTCAAAATCTCAAATATAACATTTCAGTATCAAGACTGATTATTAAAATGCTGATCATTTTAACAGGCAGAGTGAAGGGGGGTGTGAAAAAATAGAAAAGTGGGAAATGAAAGCAGGAGGTGTAAAAAAATGCAGAATAGTCAGAATCATAGAGTCATAGAATTTTCAGGGTTGGAAGGGACCTGTAAGATCACCTAGTTCCATGGGCAGGGACACCTCCCACTACATCAGGTTGCTCAGAGCCCTCACCAGCCTGGATTTAAAAACTTCCAGGGATGGGGCTTCCACCACCTCTCTGGGCAACCTCTTCCAGTGTCTCACCACCCTCATGATGAAGAACTTCATACTAACTTCCAATCTAAATGTATCCACCTCTAGTTTGAAAACCATTCTCCCTAGTCCTATCACTACCTGACACACTAAAAAGTCCCTCACAAGCCTTCTTGTAGCCTCCCATCAGATACTGGAAGCTACAATAAGGTCTCCTCAGAGCCTTCTCCTCTCCAGACTGAATAAGCCCAACTCTCTCAGTCTGTCCTCATAGGAGAGGTGCTCCAGCCCTCTGATCATCCTTGTGGCCCTTCTTTGGAGAGGCTCCAGAACTGGACACAGCACTCCAGGTGGGATCTCACAAGAGCAGAGTAGAGGAGGAGAGTCACTTCCCTCAACCTGCTGGACACACTTCTCTTGATGCCGCCAAGGATCCAGTCAGCTTTCTGGGCTGGAAGTGTACACTGATGGCTCATGTTGAACTTCTCACCCACCAGCACTCACGATTCTTTTTCCTCAGGCCTGCTGTTAAGCCAGTCATTGCACAACCTATATTGGTGCTTGGGATTGCTTCAACTTAGATGCAGGAACTTGCATGTGGTCTTGTTGAACTTCATGAGGTTGACGTGGGCCCACATCTCCAACCTGTCAAGGTCCCTCTGGTTGTCATCCCTTCTCTCCAGTGTGTCAGCTGCACAACACAGCTTGTTGTCATCAGTGAACTTGCTGAGTGTGCACTCAATGCCACGGTCCATGTCACCAACAAAGATGTTGAACAGGACCGGTCACAACACTGATCCTTGAGGGATTCCACTTGTCACTGGCCTCCACTTGGACATGGACCCATTGACAGCCACTCTTTGGGTGAGGCCATCAGTCCATTTCTTAATCCACTGACTGGTCCATCCGTCAAACTTATGTTTTACCAGCTTGGAGACCAGGATGTTGTGTGGGACAGTGTTGAAACCTTTGCTCAGGTCCAGGTAAATGATGTTGGCTGCTCTTCTCTTGTCTATTGATGTTGTGACCTTTTCATAGAAGTCCACAAGATTTGTCAGGAATGAATTGCCCTTGGTGAAAACATGTTGATTACACCCAGTCACATCTTCATTATTCTTCTGCTCCAGTAGTGCCTCCAGGAGGATCTGCTCCATGATCTTACTGGGCACAGAGGTGAAATTGACTGGCCTGTAGTTCCCTGGATCTTCCTTCTTTCCTTTTTGAAAATGGGGGTGAAGAATTGAGGGCATTGGGGGGGTGGGGGGGAAGAAAATAAAAAAATCCTGCTCAGTTTTGGCAGAGGTATGTAACATTTCATTCTAGTGTGAAGCAAGTGTTTTAGTACTGCTGCTTATGTGCTTTAAAAGAAGCTGATTTCTTCACATCTAGCATACACAATTAAACATGAAAAAGAGATTAGGAATCTTCTATTGTTCCATACACAAAAGAAAAAAAATAATTTCATTAAGTTCATCTTTAATATTCTATTTTGCTTCACAAACTAAACCCAGGACTGTATAGAATGTTAAAATATTTTTTTGAAATATTGTTAAAGTAACAATAATTAAATTTCTATACCTAATACTATAGTAAATTTAATAATATAATAAACAGTATAATAAAATAAAATATATAATGAAATGGGATTTTTATTATTATTTATTGTCAGAACGGATGATAAACTGTCTTCTTTTAAAATTTTTAAATTACACTCAAACTACAACACAATGATTGCATTTCCATTGGGGAAATTCAATTCATTGGGGACTAGTATATAGACCACCATCTGATGAATTATATTAAACAAGTAGAGTGCCAGTCCATTGGATCAAGGGCAGCAAGGAACTGAAAAGGTATTTTGTAAGACAGAGTCTCTTCTCTTGATTCAGAACTTATAATTTTCTTGTCTTTGGCCCTATAGGAGAACTATAGGCACTGAGAAGTTTTATTGTAGCCAAGTTGTGCCCACGTATTGAATTTAAATTTAGAAAGAAGTCTTATTCTCCTAATCATCACTGTTAGATTTTTCTTCTGGTTGTTGTCCAAATGATATAAAGAAGCTATGAAATTGACTAGGGAAATATATATGCTATCTTTATTTTTTCCATGTCTAGTCAGACTTCTTTCTACTGTGACTATTGCATCTTGTTCTCAGATTCTGCACCTGCAAGAAGTGTCTGTCTCTGTTGGAGCAGGTGCACCATGAGGAGAGTCAAGCTCTGGACCAAGTGGCCAGACAAGGTTGTGCCATGGCCCTTCTCATGGGCCAAGGCTCTGAGCAACCTGGCCAAACTTTGCAATTAGTCCTTGACAAACAAAGTGTTAGACCAGTTGGCCACCAGAAGTCCCTTGTAGCATATTTTCTCATATGATTCAATTTTCTAAAGATTTTTAATAAGAAAGGGCTATTATTATCCTTGGTCTACTTTCTGACCCCTTCTATCATTATGCCTCAGTATTTTTGGAATCTCCCAACTGCATCTGGAGTCTTCATTTCCTTGTGAAAATTTCTTGAGAATAAGACACTACTTTTTGCTTGTTTCCCTGTAGTTCAGAACAACAATTACTTTCTCCAAGACTGTGTCATTAATCTACACACTGTAAAAGACTGGCTCTCATGACAGTGAATGAATTATGATTGGCCTGTGGTATTCTCCACTCCATTGCCTGTCTAATTTTGTCATAATATAAGATTTTGCATTACAGATACCAGTACTGTAACCCAGTAAATTTGCTTCATTCTGCAACACAAAGTTTAGATTTAAAAATTGTAAGTAATAAAAAGGAAATAAGAAAATTTTCCTTTTAGTTTATCATAGGATCAATAAATTTAAAAAAAAAATGAAATTTAGACATTTGTAAGCATGATGATGACATAAAGGTTAAGGTCTGGGACATCTCCATTACACAATGGCTTTCCACACAAGGATCAGTAGAAAGTCCATAGTTAGATGACAGTGTTAAAATGAAATATCTTGCCTGCAGTTAAGAAGATGTGACATGTTTGAGAGGAAAGGAAGGTGTCATTTGGTAAAACTGCTAGAAGCTTCATAGTAGCAACAGGATTTCTTTTTTTTTTTTCAGAGCCTCTGATGGACTTCATACACATTCTAAATAAGTCATTGGTGTTAATTAAATCTAAGATACAACTACAACAATTTGAGTACCTCACCTTTTTGTTTAGAATTTGAAGAAAAGAGAACCACTGCTTTTCTGATGACAATGAACATATAGCATTGTTACGATCCGTAATATTATTTTATATTTTGATTACGAGGAAAGATCAGCCTCTTAGTCAGAACCGTCGGCTGAATTACAAAAATAACAGGCTTATGATTTGATCAAATTACAAATATTTATTTTTTAAGGCAAAGGGGAACAGCAGCGCCCCTTTAAAGGGAAAAGGAAAAAAATCTAGTTACCAGAGAAAAACTGAGACAGATAGTTCCTATAGTTAAGATAATTAGCAAAAGAAAAGAGAGTCGTGAGGCTGTTCCACCCTTTCGAGGCTTCTGGCTGCTGCTGTCCTGTGACTGCCTGGAGGGGTAGAACCGGGAGGAGGGGTCTGGGCCAGGGTCGTCTCTGCTGTCCCCAGAGAAGCCGCCGAACCAGTTCTCCCAGTACCTCTCTGCTGTCCCACAGAGCCGTCTGAGGTGAGGGAAGAGCCGCTTGCTTCTCCGTTTCTTCTTGCAGGATTTTATACAGTCACTCGCAGAAGTTATTATATAAGCCACTGCCATTCAGACAGGAAAAGTTGATTCAAACTTTTCTTCTATCTCGAGAATCGCTTTTTCCTTATTAATCTTTATCACTCTTTTCTGTTCTGCTAATCCCATGGTCTTTGTTTGGGCCAGGAGACCAGACTGTTATCAGGTGAGGTAAAGATATGTTAATTGACTGTTTTAACATATCAACCAGACAGACAGATACTGATTCAATGGACATTTTTGCATTTTCAAGGCGGTCATATCAAGCATATAGAACTCAATTGTGTGAATAAAGTGGCAGTTATAGTTGTACATATGGTGCAAGAGAAATTGAGAATTAAAAAACTTAAAAGGCTAAGATAAGAACAAATAATTTCAGCATAAATCCTTTGCTTAATGACAAAATACTTTTATGTGAATCTTTTCTCTAATTGTAATTTTAAAATTATGCTGATTTTCATTATAAATGTGGATTTCTAAGGCAGACATTAACTATTATCCTCAAATGTCATTACTATTAATTATATCTATTTTAATATATGTCTCATTAATTTTTACTTTCTTTAAAGTTTTTGTCAACTTTGAGACTTGCTATTGGGGATTCAAAATGAATGCTCCACTATAGGGGTTGTTCACATTGTGTGGCCAATACAGTAGCTCTCCTATGTCATGAGTCATTAAGGAGCCATTGGCACCACTAGCACATGTCAGGTCTTTTTCTCCCTGAAATTACATGTTAAGCCACAAGAAATGTTTAAATAGACTTTCTACAAAGAGTCAAACTTACTCTAGGAACTCTCTATCTAGACTTTTTTGACAAAATTGTAGAGAAGATACACAGAATTAAATAAAATTACATAAACTTGGAAAGAATGATAGATTTAATAATCTCATATACAATGAGACAGCAAGGTTTATGTACAAGCTATTTTGAGTAGAGGATTCCTGATTTGGTTTTCTTCATCAGAGATCAGATTTTGATTGCGAACTACTCTCAAACATATATGACAAGGGCAATACTCAGCCTTGTTTACAGCTTTAAACTAGTTTCTTAAAATTGTATATTTAGGAGAACAAGATTCTTCAGTTTTGCTGAAAAATAAAAGGTTCTGTGTTCCCTTGTCTTGTAGGGACAACTGATTGCTTGGATCTTCTCACTTGCCTAAAGGCAGCTAAAGTGGTTTTGCAATAGGCATTGAGAGGCAAGACAGGGAAATTACATTTGTTCCGATTTCTTATTTCCACTTTGATGATTCTATCCTTTTCCCACTGAAGGCCAGAGCTGTGAAAAAGTGATTATTCTTCTTCATTCTTTTTTTAAAGATATACTTCAATCCTCTGATTAGCACACTGAAAGGATCTTGAATTAGAACTCTGGTCATTCAGTGTGCTATTTTGATCCTTTCTTTAGTATCTGACAGCAAAAGGTGGCTAAATCTGATAGCAACGTTCTTTTTCTGGAGAAGCTAGATAAATTCTCGCTAGTTAATATTGCATTATGTAAAAAATTAAAATAATGGAATTATTTACATACTAATTTACATGAACTTAATAATACAAATGTTCCCTAGTGATATTGTGTGCAATTTTATATATGAAACTGTTTTTTTCTATTTTTGATTGAACTGGCTTAATTTCAAAATTGCCTAAGTCTGACTAAGATGACAGAGTGCTTTTTTTCATGGCTTTATTTTTAACACCTCAGTCCTCAAAATTGACAGCATTTTAAAATTGAGACAGAACATCTGCATTCGTTATCATATTAACTGATAGATGGAAACTGAGCTTCAAACAGTTTCTGTTATTCAGTGAGTAACAAGGTGACCTTTGTGTTTAGATCTATTGTGTATTCCATTCTGAGGATGGAACTGGAACAATATTAATATTTTACATGACCTTGGAGTGCATGAACTGAATTCTTTTTGATAAAATTAAACTAGAAGATGTGTTTGCAGTGTCTAGCTTTTGGCACTCCAGTTACAAACAGGCATTCAGTCCATAAGAAACAACTAGGATTCATCTAAAGTTGAGGGGAATAAAAAAAGGATGAAATAAGTACACATTAAGTCAGAACCTCACCACCAACTGAACTGTTTACTAAAGGAGATGTAAACAAGTGATCCAATAGCATAGACCTTTTTCTTTTTCTTTTATTTTACAACCAAAAAGTAAATTATTCCCACCATCAATCACAAAGTGAGAGCCTGAGAGCCCACAAAGTGTAGCATAATGATGTTCAGAAGTCACAAGCTGACATGAATATACACCCTTGAACAGAGTATCACTTCTCCATTGGGAATAGAATGCTGCTAGCAGTTACCATGTGTCACAGTTTAACACTGGCCTGGCAATTAAAGCAAATAACATGCTCTCTATTAATCCCCCTCCCCTCCCTGATAAAGAAAGGAGAGAGAATAAGGGAGAGAGATTTATGGGTTGGAAACTAAACTACACAGCTTTAATGAAAACAGTAATGATAAAAAGGAAAAATTACTAAATATATACAAATATACAGGAAAATTGACACTTTCCTCCCCCCTCCCCCCCAATAACTCTCACGTCACCACCGAGGCTGCAGGGCAGCCCTGGGAAAGTCCAGGCTGGAATCCTGGGATTGGCAGCAGTCGGGAGCTGGAGGCAGGAACACACAGATTCAGGCTGGCACGGATCAGGACCACAGGCACAGGGACGGATGGAATCCTCCCAGGATGCTGAAGCAAATGGAGAAAGGTGAAGAAGGGGAAGCAGAAAAGGAAGGGGTTTGACCCTCATGGTCGCTCAAATTTATACTGAGTATGATATGTATGGGATGGAATACTCTGTTTGAACAATTTTGGTCATTTATCTTACCTGTTCCTCCCTAAAGGGAGGGTTTGCAGGTATGACCTCTTTACTCCTTTTCTCCTTCCGAAGGGCAAAATGTTCCTCAGAGCTGAGCAGTGTCCTTGGCTCTGCACACCAGTCTCTGGCTGTAACTATAAACATCGAGTGTTATCAGTCACAGAAGCAGACACTGTCTGAGAAACTTGCTGTTAATTTCAGCAAGTGCAACTACTTACAAGAGACTTACCTGAAAGCAAAATTACAAAACAGAAAATTACCCTTATCCTGGCCCAAACCAGGACACTATGGAAATATTTGACAAGGTTTTTAAATGCCTGAAACAAACCGTTGAATAAATTTTTCATATGCATTGTGGTTTTCCACTGGATTCAGGCTCAGACAAGTTGCTTCCTTTTACAGAATGTTCGGTTCAGTTTCTGAGTTGGAGAAGATACAGCCTCCTTCCCTCTACTGTCGTCAGTAAATTCCAGTTTTAGACTTGACAGCTTAGGAGCTAAGGCTGAAGAAAAAGTATGAGACAGTTAAGTTTTGGTAGTGTATTTTGCCTTTATGCTTGAGGGAATAGCTGTTATTTTGAGATGAGCCTACTATTAAATACTTTGACCAGGCATAAAAATCCTCTTGAAGCAATTCTCTTCATGCCATGAAAGATCACGTTTTTACTTTTATATATATATAGGCTTCCCACAAGCACCTGCATGTACTGAAAGTTAGAAACAATTCTATAATTCCCCTTTTCTCTCTGAAAATTATTAGTATCTTGTTTTTCAGAGTAAGACACACAAGTTCTGTTAATGATTAGCTGTAATAAAACCTACCTAAAGGATAAGTTTCCTTAAAAAACACAATTTAGCCACACAAGCCAAGCTCTTAGAAAGTTTCATAACTTATGATGGATATTCATCAAAGCTGCAAATTCTTCCTGGGTTTTCATTGCTCTTGCACCTGTCGGTTTTCATTTGATAATGACCATTGCCTACTCTCACTATTCAAGGAGGAGCTCTAGATTATAATTTTAACCATGCTTCAAAAGTATTATTTTAAGTAATGCTTTCTGTTCTTATTAGGAGCATTATCATCAGGATTGATTAATTATCTGTCACTCTCTGTCCTTGTTAGAATCCTTGCTCTGTGAATAAGACATTAAACTTTTCATGTACAATATAATATGCACTTGCTGTACTGCATTAACCTTTCAAATCTCTTTTCTTTTTGTAGGCTGGCAATTTTATTCCTTCGAAAATTTTTTCGAGGTGGTGGAAGAAAAAGGTAGCAGAGGCAACCAGTCAGACTCCAGAAAAGTGACAAGGTCAATGTAAAACAATTTTACCCTGTGCAAATATAGGAGAATGTATGCCTAAATTTTAATGAAAATATTAGGAAGAGAGGAAAGTTATGTTATTAGAATGACACAGATTGATGCAAAACACATTTTATTCCTGCTTAAGAGGACAGTTTCTCATCATGTGATGGTTTCCTAGACTTAACTGGTGCCCTCAGGTCTCATTAGTAATGACAATCTCTTCATTGGATCAGTTAATTTTTTACAAGCCATTTGCTTAGTGTTACTATTTGTGGAAGATACTTGACAAGAGAAACTTTCAGTCTAATAATAAATGGCTTTATAATGCTCTTTTTAATACCATAAAGTTAATTCTGTTCTGAATGACAAGTTTAACTTGCTCTTGATCTTCAAAAAGAACACTACAAGCGTTGTGCCTAAAGGCTTCTAGGTAATTTAAAACTAAAGTCCAGTTAAGCACTAGCTTCTGATAAAACCACTCTCAGAAATATTTTTCTTAAACTACACAAAATGCCACAAAATTATAAACAGCATTCAAGACAAGGCCTGATCAGGAATGTTGCTTGACCATAGTTTAATTATGTAAAAGTCAGGTAGGTAAATTACTTCCGTAGTTCCTAATCCCACTAAAAGGAAATTTAAAAGATTGCAACTAATATTCTTTTTGTCTCTACGTCTCATCCTGACATCAGGATTGAAAAAAAGAGTTTGCAGAAATACTTTTAAGTAGTTTAAACACATAGTCTAGAACATTTCAGTCTCTGTATTAGCCTTAGACATCTTAGTTTAAATCTCGTGTTTATTTCATCTCTTTACATTTCAAAAAACAAACGTTCTCTCTGATGTCTACAGTGAAGATCACAGAATCACAGAATAGGCTGGGTTGGAAAGAATCTCTAAGATCATCAAGTCTAACCCTTAATCCACTATCACCATGGTTAACAGACCATGGCACTGAATGCCACATCAGTCGCTTCTTAAAAACCTCCAGGGATGGAGAATCCACTACTTCCCTGGGCAGCCCATTCCAATGCCTGATCACCCTCTCTGTGAAGAAATTCTCTCTAATATCTAACCTAAACCTCCCCTGGCACAACTTAAGCCCATGCCCTCTTGTCTTTTTGAAAGTTGCCTGGGAAAAGAGCCCAACCCCCCCCCTGGCTCCAGCCTCCTTTCAGGGAGTTGTAGAGAGCGATGAGGTCTCCCCTGAGCCTCCTCTTCTCCAGACTAAACCCCAGTTCCCTCAGCCTCTCCTCATAGGATTTGTGCTGGAGTCCCTTCACAGCCTTGTTGCTCTTCTCTGGACTGGCTCCAGCACTTAAATATTCCCTGAAACTGAGGAGCCCAGAACTGATGGATGAATTATTAAGCAAAGAAAACAAGGAATTATTAATTTTTAGACTATTACCTGCTGTCTGGATGGTCTTGCTAACAAGCAAATGGTAAGATACAAAGTTATGCCACCTATTTGTGGCATTTAATTCAACATTTTTTACTGAATTTCTCAAAGGCATGTGCACAACACTGCTAGAAAATCTAGTGGCAGCTAATCCTTTGATCATCAGTAAATCCAAAAACCAAAGCAAACCAACAAACAAAAACAACAACAACAACAAAAAAAAAACCCTAACAAAAAAAAAATCATAGTAAAGAAGCTTCAATAGTAGCCAAACCTACTTTTAAGATATTTTCTAATAAGAGTTGACAACAGCCTCCAAGCTCTCATCTTGAATGCCTCTTCTTAAACCAAACCCCAAATATATAGCTGAAAAACTACTTAGAACATTTTTAACATAATGTTTATGATTACACAGAATGTTTTAATTCAGTAACATTAATTATTAATTTTAATTGTTGATTGCTAAGAATTAAAAAATATTTTAAAATAACAATACTATATTAATATTTCTCATACTTCTTGATATTAACAAAAGCCATACACCAAACTAACCTTTTACTTAAAAAAAAGTCAAAGAAAAGTTAGATAATGTGTTACTAATAAACTGGATTTTTTTTAACTGAAAAAAGTTTTGATTTTATTTTTCATTCCAATTGATATCACTGAATATAGTTTTATTTCAAATTAGCATTGCACAAATTAGGACAAGGAATTTTTTACAATATAAATCTATAATCCTTGTGACAATGTAGCAGCTGATCCCTTTCCATGCAGGTTCATTACAAAAAGTCGCTAGAAATACTAGTCTGTAAGATTATGTCAGGATTAGGTTCATAACAAGGAAAAGAAGAATGGATGAATTGACTGCCAAATCTGAAATCGAGGTTTACAATCTATGTCGTCTAGCTGTGATATTAACGTTTTAGAAATACGCAGAATATCTAACCAAGTAAAAGCCAAAGAAATTAAATGGAAATGCAGTTATTATTACTTTAGGGACCTGTGTAAATACCAGTTGTGGAGTTTATATTTTTACAGGTTTCAGCAATTTTCTCCTAAATCCACATTTAATTAGTACAATTTCTGCTTTACTAATATAACTTCTTAAAAGAAGAGTTCTGCAGTTTATTTTAAATTATGCCTGTCAGAGAAGAACCATATGTGATGTGTATTTAAATATGATCTTGGAACTACAGAGGGACTGCTAGCCTTTTTTATCTTTTGAAAAACAGGCTGAATCTTTATTTATTAGTAACATCACTTGTAAGTCATGTGATTTCTTTTGAGAGAGGTACCTGAATTTATGGCTGGATCCTGCCTTTCCCAAGCTCAAGTACCCATAGTGATTCTGTCTTTCTCAAATAACATTTAGAGAGCTGAAAGTCCTAATTTTCCTGGGGCAAGTAGAAAGATGGTAAATTTGCTGAAATTGTAGTTGAGTTTCTGTTTAAGAGAAAAGATGCTTTACAAATCTCTCCTTGAATTATGTGTTCATATATATCCACTAATGTTCTGTCCAGGTTACACTTAATTTTTTGTTAATATGTAATTCTAATTATGATGTTCACTAGTGCCTTTCATATAACATTTGGTGAAGGATAAAATATCCTGGGGCAATGCAATGAGCCAGGTTTGAAAAAAGAAAAGAAAAAAAAAAATAAATCATGCTTTCTTTTTACAATTAACTAATTATAAAGCATGCAATTGTGATTTTGATATAGGAATCACAATATATAAAAATAATATAATATTCAATGTCTTTCTAAAAATTCTGTCATTAAAACCCTATCCATTTCACTCTATCTTTTTTATTTTGTTATGTTTATGGAGGATATAATAAAGCTCCAGCATATATATTCAATCTCTCTGTCTAATGGTCTTGTAATGAAGAACCTAGCAAAGTATACACAAGACTGTGAGCAGAAAAAAGCTATGCAAGGCTATTTAACAGTAGCAGAATGAGCCCTTTATTAAAAGAGAATGTAAGGCATCTGATTTTCTATTTGTAGTGTATTTAAGGTAGCTCATCTGCTGTCTCTCCTTTGCACCTATATCATAGAGTTAAACATATAGTATCAAAATATTAATTCTAGATTGGCAAAACCCATTTTAAAAAGCCTGTTACTTAGGATCCTTGAATAGTGGTACTATTTTAGTCAAGTTGCTAGCTATAAAAAAGAAGCAGGTAGGGGAAATCCTGTAGCCTTCGTGTCTGTCTGATCCTGGCAATGTGATTTTCTATGATTCCCCCAGTTAGTGGGAACTGTCACACTTATTTTACATGTTTGGCTTTCACAATTATAGGCCAATTTTACAAGGGAAAATTTGCTTCCTTAAGGTAAGTATTCTCTTGTTACATGAAAGGTGAGATCCAGGCACCATGATTTCCTGGCAGAGAACTACACTTTCCTATATTTTCTTTATTTGGTGGAAGCTATTTCAATATTATTTTATGTATTGGGATAGAAAAGATATAAATAAGTTTTATAAGAGGAAGTGTGTTTCATTCCAATTAGAACTAAACCTAACATAGAGCCCCATAGGTACGTGTGCACACTGTTTTATGGTACAGACAATAAATGTTCCAAGACTAATACAAAACTACTATGTCTTAAAATAGAGTTAGCTTAATTAGTCCTTTCTCTAGACTTAAGTGCTGATTAACAGCTTCAGTCTTTCTGCGTTGTTTTCTGTAAATTGCTTAAAGGCAATGCATTTACTTTCTTCTTATTTACATGTAAATAGTATGCATTTATTTTAAAAAAATTCTGCCAGTTTAGACTTAGCTGTCTTGAGCTACATGGAGAAATACCACCATAACATGTTTTACTAGTTCATATTTCTCGTTATTTTATCTAGTGGTCAGACTTTTTCTCTAGTTCCCTCAATATCTTTGTCTATCTTTTCTCTTTTTTTCAATGTACAATCTTTCTACTGAGTACACAGACATGTAATTTACCATAGAAAGCATGATTTTATCTCTAATTTGTTAAGTGAAATATATATCTTGATGCTGAATTTGTTTAAATTTGGATTATACAGATTAAGTTCAGTAAAATCACAGTTATGATGTATAACCACATAAAACTGGGGGCTATACTTCAGATCCAAAGACCTGATTTAGGTTTTGTTTTTCTAAATATGAATGTAAAAGTCCTGTTCTTATTTTTGCATAGTTTTAAAAATTTTCTGCTTTTAAAAAAAGTCTTTTGTTTCCTTATCTTTTTTTTTTTTTTTAAATTCCCCACTTCTTGTGACTTCAACATCTTTGCAGTGTTTTGTACCTTGTCTCTTCCAAAGCTTTGCTTATTCTTAACCCCCCATATGTACTTTAGTGTAATCTTTTCCTTTCTGTTCTTCATTCTCTTCAATCCATATTACTTCATTCTGTCCACTGATTCCCTTCACCTCTACACCTATCTGTTTTCAAGCTATCTGGCCATCATTCAAACTTCAGTGGAACATCTGTTTGGATGGTAAATGGGGTAGAAAGAGCAAACTTTGAAAAATAACCCAGACCAAAACACCACAGGATAGAATCTATAGGTCAGTCTGTTACTTTTGGACATCTAAGGTTTGAGAAAAGTGAATTTGATTCTGAATTATACTGAGGATCAGTGAAAGCAGATAATAAACTTTTTATTATCTCTATTTTATCTATTGCCCTGCTTTAGATTTTAATAAATTAGAGATATTTTGTTACCTTTAGGTCATAAAAAAATAATGTTGCTCTAAATACAGATGTGGAAATGCAGTATGTTTAATGGAGAATAAGATTTTTGATGTAAGGGAAAGGCTTTAGAGAGCCAATCACAGAGTATGGCAACTTAAGGGGAGGACAGTATGTGGAATTAACAGCACTTCAGTCTCAGTGAGGCTGCTGCACGAGAAGAACAAAAATGGTTTCCATTGTCACAATAATGTCCCAGAAAATGTTTAAATAAGACCGAAGATCCTAAAAGAGAAATTTAGAAGAACATGCTAGGATTGATATTGCTACATAGTTAGACCCTTTTAAGTCATTCTGTGCATAAACACAGAAGAAGGAACCATTCTGTCTGGGATTTTGGGCAGTTAGCATCAATTCTGATACTCCCCCGTTGCTTAAAGAACTCTAGTATATTTTTGTGGTTCTCATACATCTGGACAATTAGGAAAATGCCACCAGTAAAATCTAATTAAAGATAAATAAGAGAACAAGTTATTTCCTCTCTCAAATCTGCTATTTCTTCTTTGCTGATAAGATAAGGCATACGTGAACCCTTGCATTAATTAAGCTGTTAATATAACAACTTCGCTTCTTTTAAAAGACTCTTCATTAAGCCTTTGTTTCTTTCCTCATTTCTTTTGATCCTGCAGTGTGTTCTAGTTTTCTTTCTCTGGCCAACTGCTACTCACCGTTGTACAACCTTAAACTCTGTGTTAGGAAAGAAAGTCCTGTTACCTATTCAGAACAACTTTTTGCTTTCCCATATATGGCAATGGAAGAAACTGACAAAAAGGACAACCTTGTGTTGCTGTCAGAATGTATATTTGATAAGAGTTGTGAACTTGTGTGAACTTTGCTTTACTTTCTGTGCTTATTTTATCTCTTATTCCTATGTAACCATCTATGATCCTTACGCAGAATATAAATCCTTTCCGGATGTTTGTGCAGCAAAGAATACAATGACACTAAAAATCCTAGCAGCCATTACTCTACATACAATAATCATTGCAGTAGATTTTGTTTATCTGTGCCTTCTGATACTTACAAATTCTTATGGCAAAGAAGACTTTACTGTGTTATCTAAATATCTGTGTTGAACTCAGCAGCATACAGGACAAGAGGAAAAAATAAGATCACAAAAATTTTCCTAACACCATTCTGATGTCCACTAATTCTATTAAATCACTCCATTATGCTAAAACTGAAGAGTTTTTTTCTATTGCAGGAAATCTTTGACACAGAAAAATTGCATAGGTGCATATTCACTCAACCAGGGATTTGTGGTCCCAATCCTTCACTCTTATACATCTTGTCCTTCTCCCTCCCATCTTCTCTTTTTATTTGAGGTCTTTTCACACAGCTGTCCCAAGAAATGACAAAGCTGTACAGATAATACTTTTTCATCTCTAAGGATGCAGGAGCTCTGAATTCAGGAAGAGACATAAATCTAATTAAGTGCATATATTAAAATAAATGCTGTCACTTCTGAAATACACATCTGCTCTTGGAATTCTTTCCCCTTCCACAGCTGAGATGGACAGCAAGGGGATCAGGAGTCAGGATGAGCAGAGAGGGGACCTCTGGACTTATAAGAGAAATGGAATCAACGTTAGAAAGTCACAAAGGCTCACTGAAAAAACACTTTTTTCTTCTCCAGGGCTGGGAAAGCTGCCCTATACAGTTAGCATTTATATTGCCTGGAAATTACATTAGAACATTTTAGAGAAGTTTCCTTAAAATATGGATGGTTTCAGGCCTAGATTTTTTGGAACTGCATACATGGACAGTACATTTGAATATTGTGCAAATATTTACATGTGAGTAATATACCAGTTATTTTTCTCGGTTGTGCTGAAGTGTTTTCTGCATATACATTTTGTTGCTCTGGAAATCTGGCACTTAAGCACTGAGAAAATAGTTTTACAGAGCAGAATAGAACCCTTTAACTCAGTTCTAGATAGAACAATATTGAAAGTAGAGATCACATGGGGCAGATGTACAAATTGGCTTCATGTCACCATTGTGCTTTCAGAAATACAGGAGAACATACAGCTGTCTGCTGCTGCAAAGATGTTCTTCGGGGCCTTTGTCTGAAATGCCACACTCACTCTTTTCTAGATGTTATCTGTGAAGGAAAGAACTAAAGTAGGGTCACAACTGCTCTGCTTTGCTACATGTACAGCTCTGTTCAGGAGCAGGAGTCATCCCTCTTCATAATCCCCGTGAACCAGCTCAGGCAAGGCAAGATACATCAACATTTTAAAGAGAAACAATGTAAAATCATCAAATGTAATTTCCGGTCCTCAGAGATTAAAAACTTTTAAGGGTATACAGGGTTGGAATTTTACAGCCTTCATATGAATTAACTACACTATAAAATGCTATGTGTTTCTCTTAAGGCAAGAAGCTATTTCTGAAGGGTGGATGAGCCATCAGAGGCAGCAATTCAGAAAGGTCTGTTCAGTCCCTGCAAAATATTTTCTAATTCAGAACAGAAAATATTTATTCTGATATTCTTTTCATCTTTTGTATCTAAACATCTTCATTATTTATTCCTTGGCTCACATTGTCAAGTACTTTGAATGGTAGCAAACTGCTTCTATGGGCCTGTGATAGAGATCTCCCTGTATTAAAAGCGGACTGATAGAAAGACCTAGTTGAACAGAAATGGAAAAAGATTTGATGGGTACACCCATTTTCAATTACTTTGAGACTGCTGGTTTCTTTTCTTCCCTGAAGATCATTTTTCACAGTGATCAGATAAAAACCTGGATCAATTCACTTCTGCATGAATCCAATGACAGAGGAGACCTATCTTACCAAGAGCTATTTATTCTTCTTACAGTCCTTATGTGGATACTGGAATGTGCACAGCTGCATAAGGACTCTTCCAAATCTACCCTGTTAGTACTTCCAGCACTTCTTGAAATTCAGTCTGTTACCAGTAAATACAGTTTTAAACTGACTAATCTCTACAAGGGTTCAGGGGTATTTTAAGCAGTTAAAAATGTGGATTCAAATAATATTTGAGATGGGAGAGAAAGAAGACACTATTTTCAACATTCCTCATCCTACATCTTGAGTCAAAAGGCAGTCTTTGATAGTGCCAAATTATCTCATTTCAGCTACAATATGCAGCTAAAAGGAATAATCTAAATACTTGCACTAAATGTCAAAACCAGCCCTTGCTTTGGAAAAATATGAAACTTCCCTTTGGCTTTAATTATAGAAATCATTTTATAACTATATATGTTCTACCTAAACAAAAATATACACTATAATGTGAATGGCAAAGGGCTCAGAGTGACCTAATTAACTTACTCATCCATAACTTCACAAAGACCAAAATTTAACAAAAAAATAGTAGTTCATTCCAAATTTCCATATGATTTTTCTTTCCTTTTTTAAATTGGAATTTTTTTTTTAATTTTTTAGTAAGTTATTATTTAAAGAAAGGAAGTTTGATTGACATGTGGAAAGCTCCCTACATATGCAACTAACTGAGTATATTTTTTCTGAGCTATCTTCCTCAACTCTGCACCTTTCACTTGACATGGAAGGAAAAGCCCTGTGACAGCAAGGCTCTCTTACCTTTCTGGATGAGCCTCACAGCAATGGTATCAAATGATACCCTCTAATGAATTAGGAGAGCTTGAGGCAAGCTAGAAAACATTCATTAATAGGAAAATTCAGCCAGATGTTCTGTTATCATGTGTTAACAGCTTTAAAGTAGGTATTCTGATTGGTCAGGACCTGGGGCACACCATCTTTTCCCATGGTGGGCTTTGCTGCTGACCCCCTCTGCCTGATACCAGCACTGTGGTCTGGGGGGTGACAAATCACTGTCATTTGACTTAGTGTGATTGTACCCCATGAGCATCAAAACTCTTCTTTTACTTTCTTATTGTAAAATGACCACCTGGTATCGTAGCAAAATAGGCTTCTTTCTGAGGCTCTGAAAACTAGATGCAAAGAGAGGTGCAGAGTACTGGGTCACCCTCCATCACTGGGATTAATAATTCTCAGGACACAGGTCTGAAGTGTTAAACATCTGACTGACATTTTGGTCAGAAGGCTGATCTGGCTGAAATGTTGGTGATGTTTGCTGTTCAAGGAAAATAAAGATGTCATTTGAAAACTGGGAGACTCCTGACATCTGATGAAAAGGAATTATGCTGTGCTGGTGAGGTGCAGCAGGAAACCAATCAAACACTATAGCCTTTTAAAGAATACAGTGTATTTTTGCAAGCTATCTAAGACCTACAAAATATTAGAGCCATTGCAGTATAGAATATTTTATATGTAGTGAAATCCAGAATAATCACACAAGAAACAAAATATATAAAAAGAGGAACTACATATTTTATTCATGGAGGATGACATTATCTCAGCAGATTAGATACAATATTTGCTAAAAAAAAAAGAATATATTTAAATATTTATATAAACCATTAATCAAAGATGGAAAAAAATTCCCTCATCAATAAAGATTTTTGAATGGCTAGTTACCAGACCATATTAATTTTTAACAGATTATTTTTTTTACCACACATATCTAGAATTTGTCATTCATCTTTGCACCCATGGAAATTTTTGGATGCCAGCAATACTTAGAAAGTGAATTAATCAAGGCAATACTCATTTTCAATGAAGTAATTTACAGGGATGAATACTATACCCCTTATAGTTCTCATAAACAATGTAAGCACAAAGACTTTGCATGCTTCTCGTTTTAGAGAACTATCTTAAATCCATCATGTCCACAGTCCATAAAAAAGAACTTTGCCTGCCAAACTACATGATTTTGAGTCACTACTTGCCAATTATTGGGGTTTTTTTTAAAATTCAAAGGGTTGAAACTTGATCTCCAGACAGACCATTGAGATGTTGTGAAGATTTCCATCGCAAGCATCTTAGAAATAAAGACTTGATGATTTTTCTAAAACACAGCTTCTTACAGAATCACAAATGTCTTTAAAAAGAAGTTTTGGCCAGTAATATGCAATGGAATTGTTCAATGAGCCCAGTGGTGTCTTCTGGCTCTGTAATCCAGTAATCTAAATAAGAGAAAACATCTTTTTCTGAACTTGGATTTTTGCTTCCCAGGTAGCCTTACTCACTGTGTCTGTATTTTGCAGCCAAGCAGACAATATGGAAAGGATTGAATGTGCCTGCAGTAGCCTTGCCTGTAGCATTAGTGATGTCTCTCCTGGCCTTTGCCCTGAACAATTTGCACTGTGTCTTTTTGTGATTTCCTACTTTCCTTTCAGACTGGAGCAGCTTTCTGTAGCTCTCCATGGAAAATTCTCATCATTAATTATTTTGCAGACATCTTAACTGAGGGAAATGTAAGGACGTACAGGGATGCTAAGTGGAAAAGAGGCAATTTGGCCATTCTCATTAAGGTAACTGTGATAAACAATGTGGACATGAAGCAGTTGAATCTAGAGGGTTTTTTTGTTTGCTTGTTTGTTTTTTTCTTTTTTTTAGCTTTCTCGGAGAGGCTCTTGACTATCTCATTTAGACTTTCTAATATTTATAAATACCTGCATCTACCTTGATCCAGCTGCCCAAAGTATCTTGTACAACCCTATGTCTCTATTACCCCTGCAAGAATTCCCTCTTTTAAAAAGCTGTCCTGTCTGCCTGCACTTAGAAGCCAAGACTAGGCAAAACTTAGAAAATAGAAATGGAAAATGGTTCTTTGCAAGAGTCATTCCAATGACTTATTTAAGATACCCTCATGCAAAGATCATAAGAGGCAGAAAAGAGTTACTCTGAACTGTTATGACTCTCTCATAAAAAGTCACTGGAAGTCACATATTGCAGTTATTAAGACTCATGCAAAGCTGTGATTGTTCAGTAAAGAATGGACACAAATTGTAGTCTATTATGCTCTTACAAAAGTTTTAAATCATCTTCTCCTTTGCTATTATCCTATTTTGTAATAATAAAAAAGTTTTTTTTAATTCTAAGAAGCAGATAGTGCTCACCTTAATTGCATGAACTCAGTTTTCAAATAAAGTGATTAAACTCATCTGAGTACTTACATCACGTTACTTGTGTAAATATAAATTGCTCTTGCAGAAAAATATTTTTGCATTCTGCATAAGGCTCAATTTGCTTTAATATGTCTCTTAGGATTTAAAATACTGGATGTTAGAAATAAATTGACAAGTGCTCTGTGAAAATGATAAGCATATAGGTAGTAGTAAACAGCACAATTTTGTGAGGTGCAAGATGGTTCAAGATTCAAGTTTTAGATAAAAATGAGAACAAATGTCTTAATTGTTGTATACCTTAATATCAAAATTAACACATTCACAAACGTGCAATTTAGGCAATATAACGCTGAGCTAACATGCAGAAAAATGTAATTTAAACTCACTATATATACTGTTTATAAGAACAGAGCAATCTGTCTTTCACTTTACAAGCTGCAAAGGCCAGAAAGGATCAAGAAGCATGAATAATAAAAGTTCTTTTACTATACTTCAGCTTAGCAGAAAAGTTACTGATAACAAATACACAAACGTTGTATGTGTGTAAGTGCAATTCTCAAAAGATGCAATATTTAGTAACAGTATCATTTTAGTATACTCTTCCTCATTTTTTTTCTAGTTGCTCTGGCATCTGGATTTATCAACAAAGCCAATGCAAGATAGCAAAGCCTCTGTCTGGTGTTTACCTTGACATGCAGGTGAATTGCTAAATTGTTCTAAGATGTTTTGATTGTTCTTTGATGTTTTGATTTCACCATTAATTCTCAAAATTGTGCTTACGACAGTTTTCAGTTTTGTACCAATTAAAGAACATTCTGTTGCATAAAATATTGAAAAACTGCAAGGCTTGAAATGAGTCTTTGTAATTCAAATGTTATTTGTAAAAGTTCTGGTCATAAAGGACATATTAAAGTTATTTTCCCATTTCAGACCATGCCTCCAAAGGTTTGGGCTTTATTAAAAACTGTTAAAATAAACATTTAAATGATTACTATCTGAAGAATAGAGGAAGGACTGCCATAAACAAAACCAATTGATGATGTACTATATACTCTTTATAAAGGTATTCTGAATTCTCTTCTCTGGGCCATTACTTTAAAGGCATTATTTTAAAGACTTCAGAGAGGTACAAGGTAAGTGGGAAGAAGGTCCTCCTGCAGATGCAACAGGAAGTAACTGAGCATAATGAGAAGTTCTCACTGTGGAAGCAAGGATATAAAGAAACGTCTCCATATTCACAGATGTTAAACATTTGGAGGTATCCAGTGTGCAAATGTCCATAGAACACCTATGTTAAGCATTTTATCCCCATTTTCATTTCTCTGGTCCAGATGACTGCAGTTTTTCATGTCACCCATCAGAGCATCTTTATTTCTCAGTTCCAGTAATTGCTCATCTAGTCCAATTTAAGAGCTGCTTTGATCTTAAAAAATCTACAAACTTCACTTTTCCCTGTGTAAGGACATTCCACATATCATCATGAAGTCCACCCTTTTCTGATGCTATGTTCACAAGGTGGTAAAACACCTCAAAGACATTTCTTCAAGTTTTTCCATATGACCCAAGGTTGGCACTATTCCTCTGGTGTTTCACTGAGCCTGGCTTTCCAAGCCTTGCCCCTTTTACATTTAGATCCCACATTAATTCTTTCAGTAATTAATTCTACTACATCTGAAGGAACCACTGTCTATCTCATATTTTTTCCTGAGACTGAAGAGCCCACAGACCTAATACAACACTACTTCGTTCCCCAAATCCTCCTTTTCCATTGCTTAAAAAGAAATGGAAATGTCCCCATGCTGCCCTAGAGGGACAGACTTCCTCACCCCTTGTATTGTCTGCTCTCATGCTCTATAAGTAAGAACAAGGCCATTGTTAGTGGAACCTTAGTTATTTGGCACCAGTCTGCAGAGATTAATGAAATTAATATAAAAAGAGGAGGAAGTGCAAACTTTCTAGCCAGATTTGTGACACTGTTGGACCAAGCTTACAATAATTTTAATTTTCCACAAAAATGGAGGGAAAAACACTGCAACTGTTGAATCTCTTAAGGCACAGTACATGTACACATAAATATGAAAGACCAGCTTTGCCTTGCAAAGCAATCAGTCTTTTGTAGGATAAAGCTGGCTTTCAGAATTCCAGCCAGGCAGTTAAGGAAACTCAGTGTAAATATAAAACCCCACCAGCTATTTTTGGATATGTACACATAATACATTCATGTCAGCTGGCACTGGCAGATACAAAATACACCAGTGTAAGAGCTAGATGACATGAACTCTGAATGATGGCACGAAATGACTAAGGTTTTTTTACTAAAGACGCTGGTCAGAGAAGTTAATTTGCTGCTGACCCTAAGAGAAAACTTACAGGTGACTAAGGATTATTTGCTGAACCTACCCGTAAACACAACCAGGATTCGGAAACTCATAGGAGAGTGAACACTACTCCCCCCCATCCTCCCTTACCAAGCTCTATCTCAAACCATTACATTACCCATGCTGCCTGCGGAGAAGAAGTTAAGACTTTTGCTTGTGGCATAAACATAATATTTGAAAGCTGCTGCAGAGAATCATCTAGGGCCATGTCTAAAATTCTCACTGCAATTCAGTAACTTTCAACTTGCAAACACATGGTGGATTTTGTTTCCTATTTGCATGGAAAGGCAAAGTTCATCAATCTCTGAATTCTCTGCTAAAGTATTAAGAGAATTTGCCTTCTAACAAAACAGCATCCTACCCTCATGCTTTAGTGTAGTCCTCAGTATAAACAATATTAGGAAACAGCTAGGGGCAATGCCATTGTCAGTCTTTCTGGTTGTCCACTATTGCTATCTATATGTCAGATTATTGTATCCTCTCTACCAAAAATGAGATTGGAATGGCTGGGTATGTAACTCTAAATAAAATATATTTTTTCTTTAAAATAACTATACCACAAAATATTAATAAGCAATCCAGATTTTAACAATAAATTTAACATTCTGCTCTACTAAAAAGTACCTGTAGAACCATACTTACCCAGTGAAAATATAGGAAAGCTGGTTTTATCCTTATTAAATCAGAGAAGTCATTAGAATGTCTTGTATAATGGAGAGAAAACATGAAAGTCTCATCTCAGTAAATTTTCTGAATGTATTTACTTGGGGGTCCTTGCTGAATAAACTACTCTTACTGGGCTTAGGATCTTCCTTCAAGTCTAGTTTTTCAAAGTAGCCAATACAGAACAACAGAATCTGTGAAAGCTGTGTAACAAGGAATGAGAAAATAATAGAATTTATATTTTTCTGCAGACCCAAGTTGCATTTAAAATAAACTAATTTTCTAAATCTAGATATATTTGCAGATATGTGCAA
Source organism: Phaethornis superciliosus (assembly GCA_023637945.1). Taxonomy (NCBI): domain Eukaryota; kingdom Metazoa; phylum Chordata; class Aves; order Apodiformes; family Trochilidae; genus Phaethornis; species Phaethornis superciliosus. The sequence goes on along the minus strand of JAJQWJ010000005.1, from coordinate 21,185,674 downwards.
GTGCAAACACACACTGTATATGGGTAGTGACTATAATGCACATATATATATTTGAAAACACAGCATAGTAATAATGACACATTAAATACAGTGAAATCAAGTCTGTGTACCACATTGCTTGGTGTAGTATGATTATATCATACAGAATAAAGCTGCAGTTATTGCATTATAATCATTGTAGCACTTCATTTTAACAATATAGTCACTACTCAGTGACGATCTTCAGAAAAATTATTCCTTATTCACCATCCCACCTGTTAACATTTTACCATTAACAGCATAACAATTAAAATAATGGTGTTGCAGATGTACAGCCTTAATTGCATCCTTCATTGCTGTTATTACAAAAATTATAATGTTTCCCAAAACTAGTAGTGGCAGGATTGTTACTGATCTAAGCAGGTTTTCTATTTTGTTTTACCTGTTTTTTTGCTCATCTTTATTACCTGAGAACTAATAAGTCCAGTGCTATTTGAAAGCACTTTATAAGTGATCTGGATATTGGGATTAAGTGCACCCTGATGAAGTTTGTGGTGACACCAATCTGAGTAGAGAAGTAGACACTCCAGAATGGAGAGCCACCCTTCAGGAAGATGCGGGTAGGTTGGAAACGTGGGCTAACAAGAACCTCATGAAATTAAACAAGAACAAATGTGCGGTCTTGAACCTGGGAAAATTTAACCCAGGAGTGCAGGACCAACTGGGATCCACCTGGAAGGAGAGTAATTCTTGAGAAAGGGACCTGGGGGTCCTGGTGGACATCAAGCTTGGTACAAGTGAACAGTTTGTTGCTGTGGCAAAGAAAGACAACAAGATGATGGGTTGCATCAGCAAGGGCATCACCAGCAAAGTTAAAGAAGTCATCATTCTGCTCTACTTAGCACTTGTCACCTGGAGTACCATGCTCACTTCTGGTCCCCGTTACCCAAAAAAAAAAAAGAGGACAGGATGGAGAGGGTCCAGGGAATGGCTAGAAAGACAATAAAAGGACTGGGCAGCCTGTCTGAGGAAACGCTGATGGAACTGCATTTATTGAGCCTGGAGAAAAGAAGGCTCAGGGGACACCTTATTTCCATGTTCCAATACTTAGAGGATGGTTACCTAGAAGGTGGAGACTTCCTTTCTACAAGTAGATACATTGAAAAGATGAGGGGAAATGGGTGAGTGTTACTCTTGGGGAGACCCCAGTTGGAGAAAATTTTTCACTCTGAGAACAGACAGACATTGGAATAATCTCCCAGGGAAGTGATGGATTGCCCAGCACTGGACACTTTTATTATATCTAAACCATGTCCTACCCAGAAAGGTTAGACCATGTGATCTGTGAGGTCTTTTCCAACCTGGCATCCTATAATAATATATGCTACCTCCCTGCTATGGCTCAGTTCAACAGACTACAGAGCTACACGAGATACACTCCTTTCTGCATTGGTCCTCGTGCCTGGGGAAGCCAAGCAGTCTTGGAGCTAGGTCTTTATATAGAATTAAAGGTGAGATCAGGAAGCAAAAGGTAGAACAACTAGATTTTAGAGAAATATTACAGCTTAGATACTTGAAAAAATACAGAATTACTGAAATAAAACTATATATATATATATAAAAAAAAGTATTGATATTTTAATCTCAAGTACTTGGCTGAAATCAGCCTAGAAGCTCAACACAAATTTGATTGTTGATCTTTTTTTGATGACATGTAAAAACAGCAGTGATCACCTGAATTAGAATTAGTCTTTAAAGGGCAATAGTAGGACACAGGCTGCCTATTGGTCTTTAAAATCTATTAAGCTTATTAAGAGAGATTCTGATCCAATTAAGAAATTTTACAATTCTGCAGCTCTTAATATAAAATACCTAGTGTTTTATATAGGATCAGGGGACATTCTGAAGAAGCTGATCTGTGTAGAAAATCAACTCATGTAGCAGCCTGTGAAAAACTGAAAGTAAATACATACCTTTAAGAAGAATTTTGGGAAGATTTTAGGCTACTGCACTGAAGCTGAGCCATGTGGCCCTTGGTAAGATATTCTTTATAACTTTAATTTTATGCTTTAATGATCATATATATTACTAACTTTTAAAATGCTGTGTATACACTACACTCTCCTGAGCAAATTCAATTATACTTTACAGGAGAAAAATAAAAAAAATAAATTAATGAATAATAAATAAATAAACATGGAAAAAATCAAATATATTTTTATGCCTTTGGGGAAAAAATAAAGTTAATTACTCTCAACCCCCAAACCCTATATCTAAACATTAATCTTGTATTTTCCATGGCTTTTGTGTATTTAATTTGATAAGTTTTTAACCCATAAAACATATCATACAAAAACTTTCAGCAAGACTGCTACTTACCGGAATGCACTATTTAACTGCAAAATAATCATCCTGCATATTATACTGCATCTTGAGAAAAGTCACTTAACTGTAAGTGAAAATAAAATACATTTGAAAAAACAGCCAATAGCAACCAGATAAAAATGAAATGAGCAAGACATTCTAACAGCCTTGAAATATACTGTTGGATGAGCAATAGATGGAAGCATCAGAGGCAGATAAGTAAGCAAATCACTGGCTTTAACTGCAGCAGCAACAAATGCTAATTACAACAATGACATACCTAATTTGGAACAGAAATTACATACATACATACAGACACACATACATGTTTCATTAATAATGACTTGACATGCACTTCAATAAATCATTTGAATAAAATGTATAAATAATGTGGTTAGGTTATATTTTAAAAATGCATGTATAGTATTTAATTTATTATGCTGTTTAGATGTCTCAGATCTGTGAAAATCTTGTCTCCTAGGATATCAAACCTTGTTGGCAACTTCTTAAAGATGAAACTGTCATTTTAAGTTTTATAATGTCATCTTCTTTCAGGGATCTCACACTGATAGACTGCAAATGAGAAACCAATAACTAGCTGAATAGAGTACACCTGGTTGGTTCTGATAATTTTTCCCATATTTGTGTTTGTAGATTTTCTACATTGGTAACTGCAGAAAGATGCCTGGGAGATGTATTTTCACAAAAGCTTTCAGATTTCTCATTGGCCTTATTCCCTCTTCAGGCACAGAGTTGCACAAGCCACGTACTTCATATTCCTTGATGAAAATATTTGATGATATAGATGGAGCCTTCTGAAGCTATCTTTTCTTATTGAATATAGAACAGGTGTCTCTTAAATGAAATAAGAATTACCATAACAATAAGGAAATGTTTAATGCATTTAAAACTCTTTTAAAGATACAGTTATTCTCAAGATGAGTAGAAAATCATCATGATTGAGAATAAGTAGGAAAACTATTTTCTTCCAGTTTTCCCCTTTATTCCATTTTTACTATGCAATTTTGATTATTTAAGTCTTGGTTTGAAAAACAAAAGCATCCCTTAGTCTTTCTTCCTGGCAACTATTCACAGCTACTGATGAAATTGAAAAGTGAAAAAAAACAAACCCCAAAACCCAACAAAAAATTCCTGCCACCACCAAAAACTGTCCCTGAAGGTTTTGTTATAGCTTAGCCTTGAAAATTGCAGAGGCACCTGCATTTTCTAGATGCACTTCTGCCATGGATGATCCTCTTGCAGTGGACAGACCATTCTCCCCTTTAGAGAAGAAGCAAGCAGGGGATCCTCTTATGGACACCCATCCATCCACACTGGATGGGTGCTTCCTGCAGAGCATGGGGAACCCCACCCTCTCACCTGGCCAGATCTCCCACTTGGTTGAAATCAGCATTAACTGGTGGCACCTCAGCCATGGCTCAGCAGGTACCTGTGCTTCTTCAAGTGCCTTGAATTCACCAGCTCAGTCAAATTTGACAAGAGAACACACCCTCATTGCCAGTACCTACAGACTCCTCCCACTCTACAGTTTGATGTCTAAGCAGAGGACTGGTGAGAAACTGAAAGAAATATATCTTTAAATTAATATACTTCTCTGCATGTGGAAGTTACACTGTGTAGCTGGTGATTTAAAATACTAAGAGCGGACAAGCTATTGACTTCAAACTACTAAAGCTGAATTCACGTTTACTATGGAAATAAACCTAATTTCATATTGTTTGCCTGTGCTGGTTTAATTTGGAACCTACTACAACAAATTGAAGTATTTCCCCTAGAAAATTATTTTCCAACCTTAATATACAATCTACTTGTTAAAGCATGAGAATTATCTTTCCTCCTTTTTGAGATCCACGTGTGAATGGCTAGAATTATACAAGCAGTCCTTCCCACTATTTAAGTCAGTATTAGACCTTCCAAAGAAATTGTGCACAGATGTTCTGTCCAATGGGCAGGATAATATTCCCCTTCTTTGTTTAATATCTGTTGCTTACTTAATTCTAACATGATAGGATTTTTTAATGAGTTATGTGATTATTTGTGAAAAAAGGCTGACTAGTTAACCCCATGTATCATCCTAAAAAACAAATTTCATTTCTAAGAAAGAGGAGAAATGCTTCAATTAGGTGTTTAATTTTTTTTTATTTCGGGGTGTTCTCACAGCAAAAAGCAGTACGATTCACAGAAGCAGAAGCAGCTAGACTTACTGACACTGCCAAAAAGGTCAGAAATCATGTTTCGAAACCAAACAGGATCAGGTCTCCAGTGCTTGAGTAAGGTTGAAACAAGTTCTCATGGTTTCAGTTTCAGCAATTCAAAATTTTGATCGATGGCTCTGTCTGCATATATTTCTATTAATATCTTGCTTAACATGGGAACTTGTGCTCTTTTATTCTGGAGCTGACATTGTTGTATCTAGTAGCCACCACAGTCTGGCTCAGCAGCTCTGACTATATGAAAGCCTTCTTTCTCCAGTGGGTTTTCACAGAATGAATTAATTTTTCAAAGCAGAGAGAAAGAAAAGGGATGTTAGAATCGTTAGACAGTAAAGCAGAAAAGCAGATACAGGGCTGCTTTCAGCAGGGAAACCTGATACATAGTACTTTATTTGCTCCTTTAGCTCCTTTCCAAAGAAAAATAAGTAAAATATTTTCTTTATAGATCCAAAAGACACTATTCAGCACTGAAACTTATCTATACCTACCTACCCTGATACACTAATAAATAATCTATTGTGTGGACTCTGAGTTAGCACAAGATATAAAGAAACTAGGGATCCTGATTTCAGGGACATATCAGGACTCTCTAAGGGGATGCTGAGGTAGCTTCCTTTCTTTTGCACAGCTGCAGTAAAAGCTTAGCCAGTGTTTTCACTGACAAGATCAAGTCCATCCATATATTTAATGTTATCCATCCCTTTAGTACTTCTCTCCATTTTTGCTGTTTCTCTATCCACTCTCTACCAAGGATTTCATGCAGTCTGGCAAGTTGTTTTCTTGTTTTGTTGTGGGGTTTTTTTGTTTTGTTTTTGTTTGGTTTTTTTGTTTTCTTAGTTTTTGTTTCCTTTTTTTTTTGGTTTGGTTTGGTTTCTTTTTTTTTTTTCTTTGTTTTATTTTTCCATGAAGTTCTGTAATAATTTGTGATTGCAAAAATGCGGAGACCTCCACTATGGAAATGCCACTCAGTAAGCCTTACAGGTACAAAATGGTTTTTAAGTAGTCTGCGTTTTACACACAGACTGCATTATTCCACATGCCAAAATGGCTCAGTTGTGGATAATTATTTTAGTGTAACAATGGATTCATAGAGAGGCTATTGAGGAAAGAGTATTGAAGATATGTCAGCTATTATGAAATGAACAAAAGCATTACACTCAGTCTGAGATTCTCCTCACCAAAGTAATTCTATTTGTCAATCATCATTTATAATACTACATTAGTGCCCTACCAAAACTGTCTTGCCCACTGGAATTATATTTGTACTGCAGGTGAGCTAACCCAGGCAGGCTGTAGCACTTCATATTCTCAGTATAATCCATTGAAAAGGATGGATGTTTTACAGTGAGATTCAATATGGCAACAATTTTATCTTTATCTTTTATGCTTTTCCAAGGTCACACAAGAAATTCATCTTTGTGCTAAAAACAGACTCCAGATGTCAGCTGAATATAATCAGCTGAAACATTTCTGCAGATGCTGCTCCTATCAGCATAGCATTAGGTTAATGTTTGTTATCCCTTGCTCACATTTCAGCCCAAGCTTTCCCTTCCCCCCTCCCCTCCATGACCCTGTGACTTCTTTATGGCACCAGTCAAGGGACTGGCACTTTGAAAACCTGTCAAAGTCTCTCCCTCATGTGTCATCAGATGAGGGATGCACTGAGCAGCCCTGTACCTCTGACTCAGCTGAGCACGCTCTGGGAGGGGAGTCGGCGTTCACCACAAAACTCTGATGAAGTGGAGCATGTTCTCTTTGATGAGTGTCTTCTCTATCTGTATATCAGTGCCAAACCCCAAACACATTAATGTGAAAATACAGAGTGAATGGGTATTGAATGGGAGTAGCAGTCATTGGAAATCACTAAAGATTAGGTGTAACAAAACTCAAGGGATTTACTGTTTCCACCAGAGGTAATATCAGTTCTGTGGCTAAAAATCCAGGCACTAATGTTCCTAAAACTGAATCACTCTCCCATTTTCAATACCATTCTAATAAAATCCAAATGAAAGGATTTAAATGGAAGCCATCCGCAATGTCAATGACTTTCTGCTGTTGGTTATCCCAGGATGTGTAGTATCAACAACTGGGCAGCAGTGCTGCGTACGTGGACACAATCCAAAACCCCTTTTTGAATGCTTAACCACAGAGGAAATACAGCCTTCTCCCTTGTACAACACATACTGAACTATAAGGTTGCCAAAATAGCTTGTTATGTGGAAGCCCTGTGCTACCAGAAGATAAAACACCGAAATAATTGCTTGTATTAGGGTTTCAAGGCCCTGTAGCACTTTATATGCAAATACACTTGGGCGTACATGTGTATTAAGTCAAATCAATGAAATTATCACCGCAGAATGAGCTGAAATGATAGAACATTTCCTTTAATTTGAAAAGGATTTGCAATTCAGCCCTTCCATAGAAAGCTAATTGAAATGCACTTACGCTGCTGTAAAGCACTGATAAATTTATGAAATGCACACAATTATTTTTAGACATCAAAATACTTAAAATCATACGCTGTAGATAGATAATAAACTAGCTAGTGTGACTGAAGACAGATGGCTTGATTTAAAAGTTGGGTACAAAAAGAATGATTACTTGAAATACAAAAAAAGGTGAGGCTGCAGAAACAATAAAACAATTAAAAAGGATATCTTGAGCAAAGTATGAAAACATACGACTAATTCTAAGTATATGGCTACCCCTGACACTTCACCATACTAACTTGCAAAGCTTTTTAGCAAGGTCTTTATCAAGGTTTAGCAAGGTGCTGGAGAAGTCACTTAAAACAAAACTCTCATTGAATGATTTAGCAAAATTTCAAATACGGTTTTCTCTCTGTGACCACAGATTTGCTATTTTACTAGATGTATTGTACTGAAAGAAAGAAGAGAAACAAGGTAGGGGTAAAAAGTATAAAATATATGAACATTTTCATCTGGTATAAAGACCATGTACAATCACTAAGCATAATCCTGAATAGTTTACTGGTCATAACATAAAGCACACCTTTCTTACAAAATATATTTACCACTATTTATGTAATATTTTACAACAGCAAATCTTTCAGATCAAAAGACTTGTACTGAAGTGTAATTTGATTGCCTAGATTAGCAATAAAATACCAGTGTTGTACTGAAGCCATTTAACTGAATAAAATGAAAATATTAAAAGTATTAATGGTACATTTTTCTATTTCCATAGCAATTTTGTTTACTCTTGTTTGGTTTTGTTGACATATTTGCTCATACCTGTATATTAAGGGGGAAAAACAAAGAGAAAAACAGTATTCATCTCATTGCACCACTTGCTGTATTTCTTTACTGGCTGACAACAGAAATCTAAACGGGAAAATAGTATGTGATAAGGCTTTCCATTGAAATGGCTGGAGTGTTAGGAAGTATCAGAGTTCAAAGAATAGTTGCAGCAGAGAGAAGAAAGCTTTTGGTCATCTTTGGAAAGCTTGAAGCACATATTTGAAAGTGTTTTTAAAATTAGGTGGAGAAAATACTTCTCCTTCCCCCAATATAATCTGAATAACAGGTGCACAAATATAGAATTTACTGCATAAATAAGGAATCTAGTATCACTAATTCTCATGTTTTGTGTTCATTTATCTTTGCATTTTTTGAAATCTCCCATACAAGGAGTATTTGGACGCTTTGTTACCAAATGCATGAAGCCAGTATGGACGACCTTAACCATTAAGATGATCTGCCAGTGCAATATAAACATGTGAAAAAATTAGGTCAGATTTTTGAGAATGGGGCCTGGCAAGATGGAATTCTGTATTTTTTGTTATTTTCACCATATGTGTTTTGCAACTGAAGTGCATGGGAACACTGATGTGAAAAATTCAGAAAAAGTTAGGGGATCACCCTAAATAATCATCTCTACATGATCTTTGCATGCAGTGTTCCCGTAGAAAGTCCTGGTGTGTTTGCTGAATAAATAAAAGGGGAACATCCATTAGGAGTAGAAAAGCCATCCTGACTCAACAGGTAGCATTTAGAGCACTGCATTTTCCTTCAAGGGTCAGTACTGGGACCAGTACTATTAATATATTTATTGATGATCTGGATGAGGGAATAGAGTGATCAGCAAGTTTGCTGATGATACAAAGCTGGGAGGAGTGGCTGACACCCTAGAAGGCTGTGCTGCCATTCAGAGGGACCTGGAGAGAAATTCTCCCTGGGCAGGGTGAAATTTAATGAATTACAACAAGGGCAAGTGTAGAGTCTTGAGACTGGATGTGGCACTCAGTGCCATAGTCTAGCAACTGCAGCAGTGGGTCAAGGGTTGGACATGATGATCTCTGAGGTCCCTTCCAACCCAGACAATTCTATGATTCTATGATTCTATGTCTTGCATCTGGGCAAGAGCAATCCCAGGTACCAGCATAGGCAGAATTGCTTACAGTGCTCTCGGCATGGAGAAACTATTCCACTAGCTTCTCTTGAATTTAGTGTGTGAGAGAACTAGGTATCATCCCTAAAGTTTTCAAGAATTGCTATTTCTGTTTTATTTATAGAACAAAGATGGCTGAATGTTTTATTTCTTATTTTCTATTCTTCTCTAACTTTCCCTAAACTTTTGTGGATAGAGAACACTCAATGAAGCAGAATAAGCTTTGATGCAAAATATAAAACCATCTTAAATCTTTCTTAGATACTTTTCTTGTAGCAGGATGAATGTATTCATTAGATGTCCAGAGACTTCTTTTTTTCCTTTAACACTAGTAGGGGCTCTAAGAAATTTTTTTCTTCACTTTGAAGAAAAATGATGATAAGAATTGATAAAGATGATAAGAATTGCAAAAATAAGACCACTTAAGTTTATCTCAAAAATTAATTTCCTAAAACTTCCATGAAGTTAGGTTACTGGTAGGACTTAGATTTTCTTTCTTTTCTAAATGTAGCCACAGAGTTTCAATATCCTTAAGACTGAGATGTTTTTGTCTACCTGCAGCCTTGAAGAGTTCTTAACATACTCCTATTTCACAGTTCAGAAGACTAGAAAAACTAATCTCATTTGGCCTTAAACACTTGAAATTAATAAATTAATCTTTTTTTTTTTTTTTTTTTTTTTTTTTTTTTTTTTTTTTTTTCCCAAACTTTAATTGGGGAGATTAAAAGAAGCATAACCAGGTCAGTTCCAAGATTGCAGTTCTTGAAGAGGTCACTGGCTTTCAAAGACTTTAAAGGGCAGTTTAACAATGCACAATTTCTTTGGATTCCTTACAAGACAAGATTGCCATGTGCTCTCCTAACATGTTTCCACTTCTTTCCATGTTCTTGACAAGTTGCTATGCCAGGAAAGAAAGGTAGGAGAGCAAGGAAGCGGGCTTGACTATTCCTTCACATTTCTTCTAGCAAAATAAATTTACCTTTGGGAAGTGAAATTTACCAAAATTTGACACCTTCTAAACAGAACAAGAAGATCAGAGAGTCTGGTTCTCATAGTTTCCAAATGTATAAAAGAACAAACAATGATTCAGTGAAGTTATTTCTTGCCCCTAGCAATTCCGAGTGCTCACGGAAAGACTAGGAGAGAATCTTCAGCTTTTTTTTTCTATTCCAGTTCATTAATTCAATAGAGTTATAAAATATTTAAAGCCTCTTTCACCAGAAATGCCTTAGGCAATTAATCTATAATTTTACAGCACAAGTAAATAATCCCAAGGTAGATTTAAATTTTTTTTTCTGCTTCTGAATTGAAAAAAATTACATCAGATCTTTTCAGTTAGTCATCATATGCTAAACAGATTCCAGTCTAAACTGCTGGTGTCCTGATGGGATAATACACTAATCATCTTATTTAGCTGTAATTTTTAAAATAGTTCTGTCTGATCTTCAGATGCAAATCTATACAATATTTTAAATATACTAATAAAATGCCATTTTTTAAACATCAATTTAGTTAACTTCCTTACAGCTTCAGCAAACAAACCCTTTAGCATTTGCAATGAATAATCTTTTAAAAAATCTTACTTGTATTCTTTTATAGATACAGAAGGCCTAAATACATATTTAAAATATATACAAATAGATCTGAACATGAGATAGCTTTTAAAAGCTGTACTAATATTATGTTAATAAATGTAACTCAAATGATTAATTTCCTATGTCTTCCTAGCAACTTCAAAAAGGTATTTTGAAGCTACTCAGGGTATCTGGGACTTTATTAGTCACTAGACTAATAGACTCACTAGCTCATCTTTTTTACATATGTTTTCATTTTTATAAAATGTTTTCTATTTTAAAAGTTTAACACAAGTAAATAAGACCTGGCATTCTAATTTTTAAGCAAGTTAATAATTAATATTTTCAAACATAGTAAAGTATTTTAACTCAGAATGATTTAGAAGTTTGATTTATTTCATCACCAAAAGATTAAACTTGAGAGCCAATATACATTTCCTGCAAGGTGAAATGTCATTAAAGATATAAAACTGAGATCTCTAACTGCATAGTCTGCATCTGTCCAATCATTTAATCTATGAAAATTATTGCAGTGTCAAGCCTCATCGTTCTTTATACTTTCAGCAAAATTGCTTTAAAAAAAATAATCTGCCTCTCTTCCCTGCTGTTAGTATCATACACCCAAAAAGAGCAGATGCTGAGGCTTTTTTCCTCTGGCTGGTGTCGGAGGAGACATCTTTACTGGGACAAGCACCCTGCCATCAGTACGGGTGTTTGTGTGAGGGTGTGCTTCCACTTTGGCTCACTCAGCAACACTTTCAAACATGTTCAAGAGTGATCTACCTATAACTGAAGTTTTGCAATGATTACTTATCTCTACTGAAGATAAGGTTCTGTAGGATGGTAACTGCACAACAACAGAAAGCTAAGCTGAAACTGAGAGCAAGTCAGAGGTTAGTCATCTGAGCAACAGCTTTACTCTCACATGCAGGAAGATAGACAAAAGGCATCTAACCAGTGGACAACAGGTTGTTACAGCTGAAACCAAACTAAAATAAGCTGAGGACAAGGTAAGTTGAGACAAGCCCAGACTTGTTCCTCTGTTGCTATGCTAGCACAAAATCTTATATCAAGTAAGATCTGGCAATAGTGCTGTAGGGCAGAATCCATATACAGAAGACTCTCTATTCTGAGATAAATCAGCAAATGCTTTGGAGATTAATAGGTTACCTCTGGGTATAGTAAATGATTGTGTTACTCTGATGTGACTGATATCTCCAAGAACCACATGAGTTTCCCTCTAAGGCAATCAATGTCTCCACTGAGGCAACAATGGCTTCTGAACTAAACTTAGAATTTGCATCACTGATAATGAACTTTAACTGTGTTTCTGTTATTTTGAATATCAGTCTCTAAGTTCTCTAAGTGTTTATTAGATAGGAATAGATTATTTCAAATTCCAAAGAATAATTATACAGAATAGTAAAAGGGCCACAGACTTGTGACTGGAGTGAAACCGATCAATTTTGTGTTTTATATTGTACAAGTAAGATTTTTCTTATTCACTTCCCTTTACACAACTACTGAAAGTATTTAGTTAGTAAATAATTTTTTTTATGTAGTGAAAAGCGTGAAAGGCCAGTGTATGTATGTTTTACTTAAAATTTCTTCAATGGCATGTATTTTATAGCCATCACTTATTATTGCATAGCAAAAATTTCTGTGAAAAGTAAGTTTTCCTCTTGTGAAAAATATTTTCTGCTTCTGGAACTATTTTTAAGTCTTCAGCAGTGAATAGCTGACTGAAAGAGATATGAATTTGCAACTAATGAATGTTTTAGGCTTTTTAAAACAATTCTTAAATAAAGCAGAAGAACTAAGCTACTTACAGGTCAAGAGATTCTCAGGATGTATGTGCACTGAGATTTTACTTTGGAAAAGTAGTGCACTTTTGAAATGGATCCTGCTTATTCTCACTGTCTCATGAACTGGGTTACTAGCGGTGAAAGATGTGGTTCATGTTTTCCAATGAATATGCTCCAATTGCTACTGGGTTCTCACTCTATGGGATCACTTGTTACTGGTTCAAGATAAACCCCTCAGAGTATCTACAGAGTGGACTTTAGGCACTTGGCAGAAACAGTACTGCATCACAGATTTGTTCCTCCTCTGCACAACCAATTGCTATTGAGAACCTTGCTTGAGGCATTAATGAAACTGAACTGATCACACATTGGAATGGGCTGCTCAGGGAAGTAGTGGATTCCCCGTTCCTGGAGATATTTAAAAAGAGACTGGATGTGGCACTCAGTGCCATGGTCTGGTAACTGCAGCGGCAGTGGTCAAGGGTTGGACTTGATGATCTCTGAGGTCCCTTCCAACCCAGCCGATTCTATGATTCTATGACTTAGTGGATGAACAACTTCCATACTCACTTCAATTGTCAAGTCACCTCCTGGCCAGAGCTTGGAAGAGAACTGTTGCTTTTTTGTGGATATAATATTTTTATTCTTCTGTCTCCATTTTGACAGGTTTCCTCCCATGTAAACAGTAGTACCATAACTAAGAAATCAGGTTACATCACATATTTTGGATGACAGTAATAATATAATCTTTAAAAAAAGCACGTATAGAAGTGAAAATAAATAAACCTCCCCGAGCTAACCTCTGATTCCACGGATCAAATCCTGATAATGTTGCTCTTTGTGACTGAAGTCCATCAATTCTTGCCTCTTAAGCTGCAACACAAGATATCTTAAAAGATACCTGACACCCATAAAGAGAAAACCCTGTTGTTCAGAAGACCTGGCATCTCCCCAGCATCACCAGCTTCCCTCTTCTCATTATGATGGTCTTCACAGTACTATCCCTTGTCATTTCATCTGTTTCTCTTTCATGGGGAGAAGCAGGTCAAAGAAGGGTTAAGATATGAGACTGAACGCCACTGACTCAACTTCCACAGCATTACTTGTTGGGCAAATATTTAAAATTATTATTTGAAATGTTTAAAATCATATGGTATACTAAAGAATCCAAAGAATGAATTGGGAAGAAAGCATTCCCTGAAGCAAAATACCAGATTTCCTGCCCCCAACGCAAATACTAGTTGAACTGGAAACTTAGTATCCACATGTATGCCTTTGCTTAAAGCAAGTCTTAACTATGGGAGCAAGTAGTATCAGAGAGTCTGCTGTTCTGTTCACTCAGAAGGAAATTGCATGCCTTGGAAATGCTGTACAGATAACATTGGCCTGTGCAAAGACTGGAACACTGCTTAAACTCTCCAAGGGAGAATTACATAAATTTGAAGTAGCAGATAGCTGTTCTAGGAGTACTCATGGAAAATGGTGTTTCAAGCTGCTTTTAGGAGTAATGTAACTGCTCATAGAAATTTGGATTTTTATCTGGAATGTTTACTGATACCTGCTGTGAATATGATGGAATACAAAGACAGAAAGTTTAAAATAAAATTTCTCAGCTCCTCCATGGAAAACATTGCAACAGAACTGTATATTATCCAGCATTCCATCTTAGGTCATTTTTTCAGTGTTTAGAGGGGGTTATAAACATTCATTCATATACTACCTGCTATTAAAGATATGAATATAACTGATTCTACTGCATTTGGCTTTTATGCTGAACCTAAGTGAGTACAGAATGCTAATGCAATCAAAGTGCATTACAACTACAGTAATTTGTCAGTTTGGAAGCTCTTTTTAAGAGTCAGATTGGAAGGACAGTAATAGAAGTATTTTCCAAAACTGTAGTTTTCCTCTTACTGTAGTTTTGTGCCTAACACTTACATCTCTGATTTGAAATTTTACTTAATTCTAAAATGATACATTGTTTATTTTAAATTCTGTTGAGCTAAAGCAAAAGACCAAATTTACACAGTTAAGTAATTAATTGCCAAAGTGAAACATAATTAACAACATCACTCTCATCCTGTGGATAAGACCATAAGGTTATAGTAAAGCTACCTAATTATATTTTATCTTCCCACAAAACCTACTGAGATATTAAAGATTATCTCCTGTCTTAATGAAAAGTCAAAACCTGTGGAGGATTTCCAAATTATTAAATAAGTACACACGGAATGTGACCCTATGATAGGTAGGAGGGGAAGGGGAAGACAATCATCAATATAAATAAATCAAGCTACAGTCCTTAGTTTTCTAATGTCTGGTTTGAATAAACCAGTGGGATAACTGTTCTCACCTCTGTTTGCATTCCTTGCTCTTAGAAATATTTCCCAATGAAAATGGTAATTTTTAATGTGGAGTTGTGAGAAATATAACTTAAAAAAAACCCAAACAAAATCATTTGCTCATGAAAAATATACACCAAATTATGCACAAAATATACACCAAATTTTAAAGGGGTTTAATATTTTTTTTCAGATTTTCTGATAAAAGAGAGCATAGTCATAGTTGTAACTTCTGAAGTCTTTTGTAATAGAGAATATTTTGGACTGCTGTCACATATGAACTGTTTATACTCTTCAGATGCCTTTTATCTAATACCATCCTAAAGAGGACTGATCTCATTTGTATCTTTTGGTCAACAGAACATTCATTAATTATTTCATATTCTTTCTGTCCTGGTTTGGGCCAGGATAAAGATGATTTTCCGGTTTGTACTTTTACTTTCAGATAAGTCTCTTGTAAGTAGTTGCACTTGCTGAAATTAACAGCAAGTTTCTCAGACAGTGTCTGCTTCTAGGACTGATAACACTCGATGTTTATAGTTACAGCCAGAGACTGGTGTGCAGAGCCAAGGACACTGCTCAGCTCTGAGGAACATTTTACCTTCCAGAAGGAGTAAGGAGATCCCACCTGAAACCCTCCTCTGGGGAGGACTGGACAAGATAGATGCCAGAATTGACCAAACAGAGTATTCCATCCCATACACCTCATACTCAGTATAAATCTGAGAGATCACAAGGGTCAAACCCTTTTTCCTGCCCTTCCTGCTTCCCTTCTCTTCCCTTCTTCTCCTGTTCCCCATTTGATTCAGCATCCTGGGAGGATTCCATCCATCCCTCTGCCTGTGGTCCTGATCCCTGCCAGCCTGAATCTGTGTGTTCCTGCCTCCAGCTCCCGACTGCTGCTGACCCCAGGATTCCAGCCTGGACTTTCCCAGGGCTGCCCTGCAGCCTCAGTGGTGATGTGAGAGTTACTTGGGGAGAGGGGGAAGGAAAGTGGTATCAATTTTCCTGCATATTTGTACATATTTAGTAATTTTTCCTTTTTATCATTACTGTTTTCATTAAAGATGTGTAGTTTAGTTTCCAACCCATAAGTCTCTCTCCTTTATTCTCTTTCCTTCCTTTATCAGGGAGGGAAGAGAGGCTTAATAGAGAGCGTGTTATTCGGTTTAATGGCTGGGCCAGTGTTAAACCGTGACACTTTCCAATATTACCGAGGAAAAATCAGAAATATTTTTATTCTTCTTCCTTACAGACTGTCTTACATTCAGAATGACTAAGTTTTCCCTTACACTGATAATTCTTTTAATTTACATCTGCTTATTGGTAGGCTGCAAATTAAGTAAAGTGTTAGGAAAAAAAAAAAAAAAAAAAAGGAGAGATTTGTGCCAACAGGAAAAGCTCAGTGAAAAACTATGCTTAAAGTACATTAGTAGTCAAAGCAAATAGAATGATAGCATGAATAAAGAATTGTTTCATGATAAAAACACAGGAATTGCCATGCCATTTTATAAATAGATTGTAAACTTTCACCCACAGTGCTGTTTTCACTCTGGCCTCAGGGAAACATTGCAAACATAACTTCTGATTCCAACAGGGGAAGGATTTTATTTAGAGAAGGCTTTGAGCAGGAGTGTCAGCCAGGAGAGATCCTTTCCCCTCTGCCCTGTCAGTGGCATACTTATGGTGGAGTAGAATACTGGTCAGACTGGAGGAAGGTGAATGAAAACATAGGGACATGACTGGCTTTTTTCTACAGTATCACGTTACATTTTCACAGAAAATATTCAATAAAATTATATAAAATAATAAATGGATACTAGTAGCTTATGTTCTTACTGAAAAGTTTTCCTCTGTTTGACCTATATGCATGGTTTTTTCTAAAAGTGTTCCCTTACTTTCAATCTTCTCATTGTAAAATATAGTCCTGTATAAAAATCTATGGAATGAGTTTATGACCTGTTAGAATCCATTTAGTTTGTCTCTGTATTTTAGGATGAAAGCTGGGGAAGTGAAAATGAAAGCAATGACCCTTCTGCTTTCTGTATTGCAGTGTGATGACTATTTTGAAGAGTGTTATGGAACAGATGCAAAAAAGTAGCTTAAATAAATTGTGCTGGCATCTAGTGTAGTATAATCATCTGAAACTGTCACATTAATGGTTCCAGCTTATCCTGCAAAAGCAAAATGTGATAAAAATAACAAGAACAAGCAAACTTACTGGAACAGTAATTTGGTGTATGGAAATGATTGTTCAAGTACTTTACTTACACAGCATATCAGTTAGTATTGGCACCAAAATAGATAGTGAAACACTAAAGCCTGACTAAGAATGATTCCATAATTCTTCCAAATAATGCCTGTTCCTTAGAGGCTAAAGCCTTTTGTGAAATCAGTACCACTACAGATTGGCTGCCAGAATCAGTTAACTACCAAACTGCCAGAATCTTTTAACCATCAAAACCCCCAAATCTCCCCAGATGAGTATATATCTACTTGTCACAAATGCTGACAGAAACCAATAGACTCATAACTGATTGCTGTCAGATTCTCACACTTTGTTTCTGATAAATCTTTTTAACTTACTCATTGTTCTGCTTGAATTACATAGTGTGAAATGAAAAAAAATTGGGCTTACTTTTAATAAAGTTAATTTAAAGCTGATCAATAGTACTGTGAGGAAAGCAACCAAAATAAATAATGTATTCTTGATCTGTATTTCTTCCTTGCCTACAGAATTAACTCATCTCTAGATTCTAAATAGATTGAGGAACATTCTAAAGATAATTTACTATCAAGCATTACAATAAATGAAAAGAATAATTTACTGCTCATCACACACCTCCACTTTTAGAAAGCTAAAATGAAGGGGGGGAAAAGCTTATTGGCTATGTTACTAATTATTTATATATCTCAGTAGAAACTTAACATTTTACTCAAAGAAACTAAATGATTCACCACTCTTATCTTCAGCTACCACCCACTGTTTTGGCCTTGCTTAACTTTAGATCTTGCAAAATATGATTTTGTAAAGATAGCTCCACGTGTATGCATTTCTTCTTCACCAGCTGGTCAAGAAATAAATCCTTTCATACCTGCAGTGCACGTTATTACCGACATAACTACCAGCAGAACTACTGCTTATTTCTACCTCTTTTCCTCATCTTTGAGCTACAGAAAATGCATGCGTAAGATTACTTCTCCCTTTTCTCCACAGATGACTAATAGCTGAGGAATGGGGACCAGGGGCAGAATAATATTTAAACTGCTCATTCTGAAGTAAGTTGAATTGTGATATTTTAATTTTATATATGAAAACAAGCTCCTAGTTAAATAAAATGCAGTGAAACTAAAGAAAAATTGCAAATATTAGAAATGTTGGTATGATAATATCTGTCATGCCATTATCTTGTCAGAAATGTAAAGATAAAACATTCAACAAAAGATAAATTTGAATCAGGAAAATAGTCAGAACATTGCACCATTCCCAAAAGAAATGTTCATAAATACACATTCAGATGCTATTTTACACTAAGTTCAAATAACAATAGTTTCAATGACTGAATTATCACATTACCCACTTTTACCTGTTTAAATACTATGAGGGAAAAGTAATACCTGCTACTATTTACCGAGCAGT
This sequence comes from Phaethornis superciliosus, assembly GCA_023637945.1. Classification (NCBI taxonomy): domain Eukaryota; kingdom Metazoa; phylum Chordata; class Aves; order Apodiformes; family Trochilidae; genus Phaethornis; species Phaethornis superciliosus. The sequence goes on along the minus strand of JAJQWJ010000005.1, from coordinate 21,167,326 downwards.
AAATGAAAGGGCAAAATATTCCTCTTTCTTGTGGAACTGACTGACCCTTTTTCTCCAAGAGAACAGTTTGCTACTAATATGAAAAACAAACAACAGATGGCCTGGAGGGATTTTTTTTTTTTTCTTTTAATGGGTTTTTTACTTAACAGAAATCCATAGTTTAAAGTAGGTCATTGTTAGCGGTGGATACAGAACTACAATTGCTCTTAGCAGTTTAGATCAATTGGTGGGAAAGACCACCAGTCTGCCAGGATTGCTTGGTTGCCTGAGGAAAAATTAAATTTTTAAGAAAAATATTGGAGGTTGTGTTTTGTTTTTTTTTTACCAGAAATTTCACCCCTTCTATTTTCATGTTTTGCTTTCTGATACATGGACCATAAATTCTAGAGTTCTGTGCTTCATTTTGTTTTCTATTTGTTTCTTTGGCTGCTTTTTGTCTGAGCTCTACGATAGATATGTAGCAGTCATCCAGTATGAAGAGAGAGAAAATCAATGCAAAATGCTATCATAACTTTTTTCCATCAATTGTCTGGATACTTTAATACATTTCTTGCTTATATCTTAGGGCTTGCATTTTTGAAAGAAATGGGGTTTCTTTTAGGTAATAAAATCAAGACATTAAGATGTGGTGCAGGTTTGGGAAGCATGTATTTAAAACTGCAGTAAAACATTGTGAGATTGTAACCTGTAAAGAACAACAAAACATTCAAGATATCTTTCTGTGGATGGACCAAGAATCAATCAAAATCTGCAGAATATTTTTTTCCACATCCTATTTCAAACCCATTAGAAGTTTCTCATGCAGACAGAGGACAGCAAGTAAATTAATTTTTCTTTCTTTTTTTTTCATTTACTACTATTAATTTTATTCCTGAACCTTAAGAATCCTCTTTTTTGCATAATTGAAAGCAAGCATTATTTTGCATAATTGAAAACAAGAAGCACAGCTTCCTACTGTAGTCAGAACATACAACTTCCTATGACCTGGGTGTTAACTTGTGAAGTGGCTCTTGTGTCACCACTGAGCCTTAATGTAGACAATTCTCTAAAACTCAGAAGGTTCAGATTTCAAGAGAGAAGAGGAATTGAAACAGAGTAATAATAAACATGGAAAAGAAAAATAAAAGTAATACTTGCTTTCTGTTGGAAATCTTCTGAAAAACTGCAATATTGCAAATAGAGATTCTTATCGAGTCACAGAATCACACAGATTCACAGAATCATTCTGGTTGGAAAAGACCTTTTAAGTTTATTTAGTCCAACCATTAATCTAACTCAACCAAGTCCAGTGTTAAACCGTATTCCTAGACACCCCATCTACACATCTTTTAAATGCCTCCAGGGACAGTGAGTGATTCAGTAGCCTCCCTATGCAGCCTATTCTAGTGCCTGACAACACTTTCAGAGAGCAAATTACTTCTAATACCCAATCTAAACATCTCCTGGTGCAACTTGAGGCCCTTTCTTTTTGTCCTCTTACTTGTTACTAGGGAGAAGAGACCAACCTCCACCTCACTACCACCTCCTTTCAGGTAGCTAAAGGGAGAAGTAAGTCTCCCCTCAGCCTCATTGTCTCCAGAGGAAAGATCCATTTCCCCAGCCACTCCTCAAAAGGCTTTTTCTTCAGATCCTTCACCTGCTTTGTTGCCCTTCTTTGGACATGCTCCCAAGCCTCAATATCTTTCCTGTAGTGGGGGGCCCAAAACTGACCATATTATTTGAGGTGTGGCCGAAACACTGCTGAGCTGAGGGAGACAATTGCTTCCCTAGTCCTGCTGACCACACTGTTCCTGATACAAGCCAGGATGCTGTTGGCCTTCCTGGCTATATGCAGCAGGCTGTCCATCAACACCCCCAGGTAACTTTTTCTCTGGGCAGCTTTCCAGCCATTCTTCCCCAAGCCTGTAGCACTGCCTGGGGTTGTTGTGACCCAAATGCAGGACCCAGTGCTGGGCCTAGTTGAATTTCATCCAATTGACCTCGGCCCATTGATCCAGCCTGTCCAGGTCCCCCTCTGTACAACCTTTTTAACCTTAGGCAGGTCAACACTCATGCATAACTTAGTGTCATCTGCAGATTTACGGAGGATGCACTCTATCCCCGCATACAGATATTAAACAGAACTGTCCTTAACACTGAGTCCTGGGGAACACCACTTGTGACCCACCACCAGCAGGATTTAACTCCATTCACCACAACTTTTTGAGGCTGGCCATCCAGCCAGTTTTTAACCCAGAGTACACCAGCCTAGGCCATATCTATCCAGTTTCTCCAGGAGAATGCTGTGGGAATGGCATTGAAGGCTTTCCTAAAGTCCAGGTAAAAACATGCGCAGCCTTTCCACCTTGTCATCATAGAAGAATAGTTTCATCAAGCATGACCTGCCTTTCATGAACCCATCATGCTGACTGGGCCAGATTATCTGGCTGTCTTGCATGTGCCACATGATAGCACTCGATTACACTCCACAACCTTCCTTGGCACTGAGGTCAGATGCACAAACCCAGACTAACAAACCTACAATTCTCTCTATTCACCCTCTGGCCCTTTTTGTAGATGAGGGTCACATTTGTCAATCTCTACTACTCACAAAAAGGATGGTCCACCAGTGAACTGGAAACGGTGTAACAGGTGTGTTTGGGTACAACATTGCTTCACTTGGGGAAGAATCCAAAGGGAAAAATGAAAAGAAGAAGGAGAGGAAAGAGGAGCCAAAGCAGTCTGGTTTGTGTCATGCATGATGTTCCAACTGATGGGTAAAACGTGTTGTGCCATGTATGCAAACAGAGATGATCCATCAAAAAATTGAAGGACAAAGGGGAATATAAAAGACAAGAAGATGTTTGGAGCAAAATCTCACAACTAGCTAAGACTTTCTAGCCAAAGGAAATTATTGTCAGGGGGAAGACTTTAATTTGAAACCACTTCTTTACCAGAGACTGAACCACTTCTTTACCAGAGACTGATAACTGGGGCCAGGAGGGAGGAAGAGGGAGGGTAGAAGGGGGAGGTGAGTGGATCATGGTCTCCTTAGCAGCATAAAAGAAAGGCTAAAACCTGCATACAGAGCAGGAGAAAAACAGGGAGGGACAATATAAGTTTAGTCTAAAAGGCCCTTTACACTTCCGCAAAAATGAGAACAAGCCAAACCTGATTTTTTTTTTCAGCAGACAATCATGAACACAGTGTCAAAAGCCTGTGGAGATTATGAGGAAACAGAAAACAGTTCTACTGGAAACCTGACTTTTTCTCTGTGGAGCAATTTCTTACTCTTGAGTGTTTTCTAATTCTACAGGTACTAGAGCAGAAGTGAGAGCACAAATACTGATACAAGAAATCTAATTCTCATATCTAAGAAAGATACAATGATGACAAATAAATACCAACATATATAATGAAAATAAAAATCTGCCTAAGTTTGGGGTGAAGTACACTGGAAAGAATAAACCCAAAGCCAAGTAATGATGACAGAAACAGGCAGGATGTAATACAAAAAACCAACCAAACAACAGGTTCACTGATGTGTTAAAATACATCTTAGTGTTCATCTACATAACATGTACAAGGATTAACATTTTCTCTGATTCAAAATAGGTAGTGTTTAGTACCTGTGGTAAAAATAGCTTGAAGGGAATTCATATTTAAGTGTGTTCTGGGTATACTCAAATGCAAAGACATGCATAGATATATTTTTCCTCCTTAAAAGTAAAGAATAGAAGGTTCCAAGTGATTGTGAGGTCAACACACTGAAGCAAAAAACAATAAATATTTCTATGAAGGATGCTGATTAAAATATAAAAGTAATGATATAAAATTTATGGGATCATTCACATAAATGAAATGTCAAGGTACAGCATGTACAGTTTTACATGGAAGAGTTCAAAATGTAAGGAGCAGTAGTAGTGAGTGGGGACTGGTAAGCATTGAGTTGGTTTATATTTGATGAGAACTACGTTAATCAAAGAAGAGCTAAAAGTGACGTTCTTTGCAGAAGGGATGCTTTTACATTTCTGTTTTCTCTTTGGCTCTTCAAAATTTCCTCTGCAGGAAGAGGTAAGAATCTAGCCATTGTGAGAGTCAAAAAGGTGATGAAATTGCAAAAAATGAATGAGAACAGACCAAGTTCAAAACATTCATAAATGACTTCAAGACATTACCTTCTAGGTCAATATACCCTGAGACAATGAACACTACTGAAGTTCACCTCAGTACTATTTAACATAATGGAGCAGATAAAACAAAGAAAAACACTGGAAAGTTTTTTTGTTTTATTGATTTAATTGAAGAAGTGACATTTTTGCTTTTCATAGAATCATTGGATGGCCTGAGTTGGAATGGAACTTATAGATCATCTAGTTTCAACCTCCTGCATGGGCAGGGACACCTCCCCCTAGACCAGGTTGCTCAAAGCTCCACACAACCTGGTCTTGAACACCTCCAGGGTGAGGGCAGTCACAGCTTTCCTAGGCAACATGTTCCAGTGTCTCACCACCTTCCCAGTTAAGAATTTCTTCCTAATGTCTACACTCTTCCAGTTTACAGCCACTACCCCTTGTCCTATCATTACATGCCCTTGCAAAATGTCCCTTCACAGCTTTCCTGTAGGCCCATTTCCAGTACTTCATTAGGTACTGGAAAGCCAGTGTAAGGTCTTCCCAGAGCCTTCTTTACTCCAAATTCCTCATTCCTCATAGGAGAGGTGATCCAGCGCTACAATCATCTCTGTGGCCCTCCTCTGGACTCACTCCAACTGCTCCATGTCCTTCTTATTCTGGGTGCTCCAGAACTGGATGCAGTACTCCCGCTGGGGTCTCACAAGAGCAGAGGGGTAGAATCACCTCCCTTGAGCTGCTGACTGTGCTTCTTCTGATGCAGCCTAGGATATGGTTGGCTTTCTGGGCTGCAAGTGCACATTGCCAGCTCATGTTGAACTTCTCATCAACCAACACCCCCAAGTCCTTCTCTTCAGGGCTGTTCTTAATCCATTCGCTGCCCGATCTGTATTTATCCTTTGGGATTGCCTTGACCCAGCTGCAGGACCTTGCACTTGTCCATATTGAACTTCACGAGACTGGCATGGGCCCACCTCTTAAGCTTGTCAAAGACCCTCTGGCTGGCTTCTTTTCCTTTCCCTTCAGCATGTCAATCACACCATCCACTTTACTGTCATTAGGAAAACTGTTAAGGGTGCACTCAATCCTACTGTCCATGTCTCTGACAAAGATGCTAGAAAGCACCAGTCCCAGTAAAGACCCTTGAGGAAAACCACTCATCACTGATCTCCATTTGGATATCAAGCCATCAAAGTTATAGAACATTAATAATAATTTACAGAATTTTCATAGTTCTAGAAGCACGAATGAAAACTGCAAAATTTAAAATTTGTCAACAGCTGTTTTCCTACAAAGAGTTATTTCAACAATTATAATAAATTAAACTTGTTGATCAATGCTTTATAATGAACTTATTAGTTTAAGCATGCACAAGGAGAAAGAAGGAATGTTTAGACAAGGAAAGAGATGTGATTCATAGACTTGTGGGCTGTGCATGTTTTAATTATCTACCCACATATGAAGCTGGCACCTTGATAGAATGAAAGGAAATTGCTGGAAGGATTTTTATTTTGTTAATATATAGTAGTTAGAGTGAAGCAAGAACAGATAAAGCAGATGTGTAAATTCCACTTTCCTAATGTACTTCAAAACAAGATTAAAATTTAAAATTAACTTCTACATAAGAAAGAACACTGACTATACCTGTATTACGTGCTTCATGTCATGAGCAAACCAAATACAAAATCTTCTGTTGTTAACCAACAACATGAATATAGGCTCAACCACTAAATAAAATGATTAATACTTTCTTTTTTAGTGATAGCTTTGCTTCTCTCAGGCCTTAATATTGAATATAAAAACAGAATTAAGTTTCTAAAGAGCACTATCAAAAAGACATTTAGGAGCATTATTTTCTTAAATGTTGGTCTGAAGTGAAATAGGAAATGAGTATCTTCATATTTCTAAAGAAGTGATCCAAAGAGTCCTGAAAAATTAACTATTGTAATCCAATTCTCACTGAGAGGAATATCTGAGTTGGTGTGGAAATACCTCGGTTGAATTACTGAAGGAGTAAATCAAGATAGCAATTCAACTTTTAAAGAAGACATCCAGGTTTAAAACATATCTCCATGCACTGATTTGTATGGGAAGAAAATCACACTGGCAAAACAAAAGGGACTGATACACCACCACCTTTGGTCAGGTGTGAGGATGGAGGCTTTTGCCAACAGAAAGGTAGTGCAGATGCAATCTAATTTCCACTGGAACTTATTCAGTTACACTTTCATTAAAATGTTTGAAATTTCGTAAATGTTTGCAATTTAGAGGCCTTTACACAGATATAAGGACCTTTAAAGAGACAAGGTTGGAGTTGTGCCTGAGCACACCATTACATTGAAATGGAAACTTGGCTAACAGAGAGAAGTATAGTGCCCTTAAAGTACGGCATAAAAGGGGATACAGTTAGAAATTAAATATTTAAATGCAAGAATAAAGACAGAAATCTCGTGCGAGAAATGTTACCTAGCAGTGAAGGTGTTTCCATTCATTCAGTACTTATTTTAGATTTTAAAGCTCTTTAGGCAAGTTAGATCTGCCAAAGCTAAGTTCCTACTTAATTCCCTTTTCAGTCCAAAGATATGCTGGGAGAGCTATCTAAGCTCCATACAGATCACTATTAGTTGCAGTTTAGTAAAAGTTTTGAAATTAACAATCTGCATTTTGTTGTTTGCATTTACATAAAATTTACTCAAAATTCCCGCCTGCTAAGAAGCACACTACACTCAATCAAACTTCAAATAGGAACATTTTTAATAAGAACATTTATACAGCCTTCAGCTTAAATCTATTTTAAGAAATTTCATTACATTCAGTTTTTCTCTAGTAAAATTTAATCAGATTGTTAGCATTTATTGCTATTTTCCGCTCTTACTTAAAAGGACCTAAAAAGAACATATAAAACATTATATGCAGACCAGGGGCATTCTAACAAATTATCTTATTACCCGTATTTTTTCCTAAGTCTCCAAACCTTCAGGGTTACTGGGTTTTGCTTACGTGTATTTTCGTGGATCTTTTGAGTCATTGTAGAACAATGAGATACAACCTGACACTGAACAAGAAGGTTGTAAGGTCTCATAGCTCTGTTTTGGCTACACATATATAACTGGCTTTCTAAACTTCCCGACTGTGTTACAACTCCCACAGATAAAGCCTGAGGTCCAAAGAAATCCTGTTAAAAGTTCCAGTGTTACTACTCATTCAAATTCTAATGTGCTTAACTCAGCAATTTCCAGTCACACTACTTACTCAATCCTACAGACATCGACGTGTACTGCTGAACAAAAGGGGATAAATTGCCCTCCTCTATCTGAAATCTACGGAAAATGGCAATCAGCTTCACTGAAGCTACTTGTCAGGGTACAGGCCCAGCCGGTACCAACCTGTAGTCCCCTCCTCACTCACCCCCAAACCCCGACTGTGGGACAGGGAGGGGAAAACCCACCCAAAGGCTCCTTCAGCGAGACAAGGACAGGGGGATTTGAATTCCCCAGATACAGCACTGGACAAAACCAGACAGGTTCAATTTGGGATGAAAAGCTAATTAACTAAATCTATCAGGTGAAACAGAGAACATGACTAGATCTTAATACCTTTCCTCCCACCCCTCCCTTCTTCCCCGACCCGGAACATTTCACTGCTGCCTCCCCTCAGGGCACAGGAAGGGGCAGGGGGGTTTAGGGTCAGTCCCCACATGGTGTTTCTGTTGCTTCTTCCTCCTCAGGGGGACGACTCTTCACAGCCTTCTTCCCTCCAACACAGGGTTCATCTCATGGGGGAGTTCTTCACCGAACCCCTTCAACACGAGTCCCTCCCACAGGTGCAGTCCCTGAGGCACAGGCTGCTCCAGCCTGGGCTGCACACAGTGTCACGGCTGCTTCAGGAACAGCCACCTCCTCTGGGACCGGGTCCTCCAGGGCTGCAGATCCACATCTGCCCCTCTCTGGTCTCAGACTGCAGCTCCACATCTGCCCAGCAGCAGCCCCATGTCTGCCCACTGTGATCCTTCAGGGGCTACAAATGCACGGCTACCCCACCATGTTCCTTCAGGGACTGCTCCATTATGCTCCAGGGGGGCCGCAGGGGGACAGCTGCCACCTCACCATGGGCTGTGGGGAAATCTCTGCTCAGTCGACTCCTCCCCCTCACTCACTGACCTTGGTAGCTGCTCTGCCATTGCTCTCACCTCCTCCTCTCCTCTGAAGGGCTTTTTTTTTTTTTTTTTTTTTTTTTTTTTATTTATTTATTTCGTTTAGTTTTCGCTTTCTTGAATGTTACATGCAAAAGCACACCCAGCTTCCCCTATCTTGTTCGGTCTTGGCCAGAGGCAGAGCCAGGGCAACCGGGGGAGCTTCCAGCAGCTGCGAGCCACTACTGTGCCCCCTGCACTTCCAAAGCAACCCTGCACTAACCCAAGACAGTGCTGTATAATCCTCAGCCTTATTTTATACTATGGGGTTGGAGGAAAACCTGTAGCAACTTTTGTAAACGTGCGTGTTTTATTGTTAATTACAGCTTTTCCTGATGAGCTACATACTCATTAGCTGATATTTCATCTCATGAAGAAAAGAAGGGAATGTAACAGCCACCATGAAAAAGAAAAATATCAGGTAAACATTGGGCAGAAAATAAACAAATGAACAGAGGAAAGAAACTATTAGCACAAGAAAAACTAAATGGGCAAAGGGGGGTATCAAGGCCAGGGACTTAAACCTGAACTAGAAAGCTTAATTAGAATGGCATGTCCTCTGTGTTACTTTGATTGTCATCTGTCTGAACTCCATAGTTATCAGGAAAGACAGACCTGTTGCTTTATCCTAAAAATATCCACTGTCAAATTAGTCATCTCTGCACAGCTTAAGACCACAATGCACCACAATGATGGGATGACTAGGATACACTTACAAGATAACAGGGTTTGCAATTAGCTTAGTAAAATAGTTCTCTGATTAATGCTTATCTGTCAAAAAGACAAAAAAGTAAGGAATAGCTAGAAGAAGAATTGAACAAAAAGCAACAGTCTCTGTCAACAGTAGGATTATTTTTAATACGTAAATTATGAATTTACTGGCAAAGGGCATCTTAAAGATGAAGGATATATTGACTCAAATTAATTCACAGAGAAAAAAAGCACTCAGTGGTGAGTGAAAAATATTATTTGTATATTGTCTTTACTGTCTGCATTTTCTGCTGTTCCCATCTCTGAATGCTAAAGGAGGAAATGAATTAAAAATATTTCATATTTATATCTTTTTATAAAAGAAAGGGAAAAATAAAAAAAAAAACAAACCAACAAACCAAAAGAAAAAAAAAGCCCCCAGAAAACAAAAAAAACCCCACCAAAACAAAACATGCAACCACAAACATTTGAATAACCTGTGATATTTCACTCTGGTAGTTTGATATTGCAAGGTATTTACTGTCATTTCAATACCTCTGTGACTGATATCTCTAGGAACTCTCCAGGTACTTCTGGTGATTTTAAACCTTCTCTTCAAAACGGATGAATTTTCACAGAATCACAGAATGTTTAGTTTGTAAGAGACCTCCAAGATCATCCACTCCAACCTTTGACTAACACCACAGTCAACTACTAAACTGTATCCTTAAGGACCAGGTCCAAATGCCTTTTAAATACCTGCATGTATGGTGACTCCACCACTGTCCTGGGTAGGCCATTCCAATGCCTGACAACCTTCTCAGTGAAAAATGTTTCCTAACATCCAGCCTAAACCTCCCCTGGTGTAGCTTCCACCCATTTCCTCTGGTCCTGTCACCATTTACTAAGGATAAGAGGCTCCAACCTCCTTGCTCCATCCTCCCTTGAGTAGCTGAGGAGAGCAATAAGGTCTCCTCTCAGCCTCCTCTTCTCCAAACTAATCAGCCCCAGCTCCCTCAGCCACTCCTCACAGGACTTGTGCTCCAGGCCCTTAAGGAGCTTTGTTGCCCTTCTCTGGACACGCTCCAGCACTTCTGTGTCCTCCTTATAGTGAGGTGCCCAGAAATGAACACAGTACTCAAGATGCGGCCTCACCAGAGCTGAGTACAGAGGGATGATCACCTCCCTGTTCCTGCTGGCCACAGAGTTCCTAATACAAGCCAGGATGCCATTGGCTTTTTTGGCCACCCATGCAAACTGCTGACTCATATTAAGTCAACTATCAACCAATACCCCCAGGTCCCTTTCCAACTCAGAGCTCTCGAACCACACTTCCCCAAATCTGTAGCTTACCATGGGGTTGTTATGATCCCGGTGCAAGACCTGGCATTTGGCCTTGTTAAACTTCACACAATTAACCTTGGCCCATAGATCCAACCTGTTCAGGTCCTGCTGTAAGGCTTCCCTACCCTCCAGCAGATTGACACAGCCACCTAGTTTGGTATCATCTCCAAATTTACTGAGGGTACAATCAATCACCTCATCCAAATCATTAATGAAGATATTAAAGAGATACTGTGGCCACTCACCAGCCAGATTTAGTTTCATTCACTACTATTTCAGCTCAACCATCCAGCCAATTTTTTATCCAATGCCAGTTATTGCTATTGCTATTTCAAACATAGTTTTTAGTTTGCCTGTATATAAGACTGTTTATACTTGCAGACTCAAATAAAAACCCTGAATAGATCTACAGAAAAAAAAATACAATTGGCCCTATTTGCAAACTGAATCATATGAAATTTATGCTGAGATGGGCTGTTTACCTATAGAAAACTTATTTGGAAGATTTCTTAGCTGATAAGTAACACTTTCAAAAATGATATATCATATTTTTATACCTTTAATCCATTTTGACATGACATTGAAGGTAGGTATTCCTTTGTCAAATCTTTCATTATACATGTTCTTTCTGCTGAAAATAGTTACTTTTTGTAAGTTCATGTTTGATGTATTTAGTGAATAGATCTACAGCTTTCATGCTTGCAAATTTGCCTCTAATCCCCAGCTCATGTAAATTGTAATTTAGTATTTCATTGCAGTTTTTGACATACTACACAGTCAGACAAAGTCTAAAGCTGTGTCAAATGTGAGAAAAACTGTCTCATAAAAAGTGGATCCTTTATTTTTTTTCTCCTCCATCCCTCCCCTGCCAATAAACTGGTGCGACACTTGTCAATTTAGCCTAAGACCCATCCTATCCATGTGTATCATGTAATTTGGAGATTAAAAATGTTTGTTTTCTCTTCTAAGGTGTTTCTTTTGTGCTTTTATACTTCAGGAAAATATCTGCCATCTATTCTTGGATCACTCTTCATATATCAGATGATATATTAATATCTTCTCACCACCATAGTATGGATCATTTAAAATATTTCAGTTTCTAATCTAAGTATGTATTGGATTAGATGTTAAACCCCTCTTACTTTCCTGCACAAAGTACAGCTGGATCACAGGGTGTCATTATGATTAAATGGCAAAAATGTACACTTTGTTCTGTTCTTATTAAGGTTAACCCATTACTGAGGATTTTGAGATACAATGAAGGAAGCACAACAGTAGATAAACTTCCCAAGCTCCTCTATTGTTTGAGGACTGTAAAGATTTGCTTATAGATTGTTTCAAGCCAGTTGAATTACAGTAAGAAAAAAAGTGAAGTTGTCAATAGGTCTTTAGTTATATAACCAAAGCTTGAATTGTTCCAGGTGAAGCTGTGAAAGTTATATGCATTTACAACACATTATTTACTGTAACTGACCCTTGCTGGAGCTGTGGTGATCCCAGGAGACAAGAAAACTGGAGAAGTAACACACTGTGAATCACTGACATATGAGCTTACTTATTATATTGAACTCCATTATGGGTAACAGCCACAAAAACCTAGCTATTAATCACTCTGAGTCCTTAATTTCACTGAATATCTGAGAGAAGAAGAAGGAAAGCCCAATAATAGTAAATTGAAATAACATTTTCAGGAGAAACAATGTTGGAAGGTTAAGCAGAAACCTAGCCATCCTTACAGAGCACGTTGAAAACATAAAGAAATAATTCACTTCTGTGAAGAGGAAAGACAGTCTCTCCAATTCCTTTCTCTTCCTCCATCCTGCATCTGTTAAGTGTTCAGTTTTACAGATAGTTTCATTGAAATTTTTGTTGAGGAATATTATGACCCTGTTATCCTTTCCTCTTGGCAGATTAATCTATGTGACAGCATCTTATAAATTATCAAACTACTTTGGACACAGAATTGTACCCATTTCCTCCTTTGTTTTCCTGAGGCTTCACAGGGGATGACCACAGGTGCAGGGGGATGATGAGACAGCAACCACCCCCACAGATGCTGCTGTGCCACTTCTGCTCACTATGGATGACCCCAAAGTATTTGTTGCAGTGCCACAAAAGGTCATCCTGGGAAGATCCAAACACGTTGTTTTGTCACTGTGCTCAAAAGCAACGATTCTGTTTTAGTCCTAGAAGGGCAGTATCCTCCTCCACTCAGGTTAATTAAGCATGCCAAAAGGATGATGATATGAATCTGTTTCTAGATCCCACACTAGATGTGGTCAAATTTCTCCACGAAACACATTACTGTTCTATATCCGGATTTGCAGTTCCACAATATGTAAGAGCTCTGGATGTTGTTGTAGTGCCTCATCCTACTTGCTTTTTGTGAAAAGAACTGAACTTTTTAAAAACAGATTTTTAAAAGTCCCACACTTACTGAATAATATTATATCAAACAACTGCTTTGGGAAATTTCCCATTTTCATGTACTATTCCAAGCTTACTTTGCCCTGCCGAGGTAATTCAGGATTTGTTCTTTTCTAAAAATCTATTTGTACAATGGTAAAAAAGAAAAAGCAGTATTTTTTCTAAGGAGTACTGCACAGTGATCTGCTTATACATGACTGTATTGATCTTCATTGGGTTTTAATGTATTGGTTTTATGTATTGTGTCTAGAGTAATGATAGGGAGTAGAATTCATGAAAGTAATCTTTATTATTTTTACTACATATTCAAGGATCATAGGGGTTCAACAGTTCAGAGAATAATATACTGAATATCTTGCACTCTTGAATTTACAGCGTTCGAAATATGACTTTTTAGGTAAGAAAAAAGAACAAATTATTTTCCTGTTCAGAAAAAATGTAACTAAGTAGATAATTTGTAACAATTTGTCTTTCCTTTGTTCTCCAAATGTTGATAAATGGCTCATAAAGTCTTTTTGAAACAATATTGTTTTCTTTCACTACTTCAAGAATAATTTATGAAGAAAGTGGCAAATGATGCACACATCTGGTAACTGTGTGGTAGATTATGGAGTTAAACTAGAACAGAATAGTATGTAATACATCTAACAAACTTTTCTGTATGGAAACTGATAAAAAGAGTTAACTCCAGAACAGTAGTTCATAAACATGATAATATGATTTAAACATGATTAGAAATTGCAAAACCTCACATCTAGGCCTCATCAACAAACATAACCATCTGGAGGCAGGTTTTGGACTGAAATACATGAAAATGAGTATAACAATTAAAAGAAAAAAAAGAAAAAAGAAAGAATTTAGGTATTTTGGAGTATTTTTGGTATATATTGGAGATAAAATAGTGAGAGGGATGGTACATTAGGTTTCTTATCTTGTACCACTAAAGAAAGTCCTTCTTCAGGCACCTTTAAAGACATAAAGACATTCTCAGGACTGGATTTGTCTGATCTGTAAAGGGTAAAAGATTAATAGTGCCAGTGATCCTAAAATACAGTTTGATACACATAGAAGAAGTGATTTGTCCTCCATAACTTGGCTGTTTTTTTACAACTATTCTAACAGTATTGTAAAAGGTCTTATTGTCACCAGTAAAAAGTGCCTTGAATATGGCAGGATCAGCATCTGTGAAAATATATCTCCTACTACTCAGTTTGAAATGGTGGACTATTTTTTAGTGGTTCAAAATGCATGAAACATTTTTATTTGATAAATCCATGTTTGTAACTAAATATTTAACTGATTCACATTTTGCAATATGGCATTCAAACCAGCTATATAAAAAGTATTTTGACAATTCTTAGCCAACATTGATTAAAGTTAATGGAAAGTATAAGTATTTGCTATCTCAACAAGGGATGTTTTAGCAAAAGGTCGTCTGACCACCAATTCAGAGAAGTCCTTATCAGCATGCAGCTGTGTTACTTATCCTGGTCTGATTGCTAGTGAGATATAAATTTCACCTGAACAGTGGATTGAATTCTGTACAAGTTATTAAATTAAAGCCAGGAATAAAACTTGACTATTTTCACACTCTTCCTAAAAGCTGACTGAAAGTTGGACACTTTTAAAAAAAACCTTTAACTTTCTACAGAACAGTTATTTCCTATACTAAAACATGTATCTAGTTTAATAACTATCTAAATGGAATCTAACAGTGTCTAGAAGTGTAACGAAAATTGAAGAAACTGGAAAATAATCAATGGCAAGTAAAATAAGGTAAACCTTAAAGTTATTTGATAAGAAATATAGGGCAAACTTCATACTGAAGTCACAAGAACTGTGATAATTTAAATTTGCTGGACCTGTTTTGTATCTCAGCCTGGAACACTAAGCCATTCTTATCTCTAAAAACTTCCTTTGGTTTGTATTAAACTTCTAAATTACTTTCTTTGGCATGCTAACAAATGATACAGTAGCTTCTGGGTCTACTGTTGGTCAGTTAGGCTACTTTTTCAGGATGTGGAACCTTACATAAATAATTTACCCTAAATGCATTCTACCCTTAATATAAGTAGCCTCCCCTTGCCCTCACAACGGAATATTTTTTCAAACATGTGTCAGGATTATTCACAAAGGTTTGTTTCTGAAGGTTTCTACTGTGAATATAATATGTACTATAATTTTTTTCCTTCTCCAAAGTCTAATTAGGCTATTAAATCATGATCTGCAAAGAATTGATAAATACTTTCTCATTCTGCACCATTTACCTTGCTTGCTTCATAAATAAAAAGAACTCTAATGATAGTACATTGAGCAGGGAGAAATTGTATTAGTTTCTAATGCACCTAGTTTATACTACACATACCTTGGTAGCATTTTCATTAACCCTCAGAAAACTACTCATTAATAAATGAGGTTCTTTCTGTATAGACATGTGAACAAACAGGCAAAAGATAGATAAATCAAGACAATGGCAACATGAAAGAACAAGACTCTACTAGTAGTAGTGACCACAGGTAATTACTATTTTCCAGTGTTGCTTTCAAAAGGTTTTTAATAAATTTTAAACACATGAATTGAATTATTCAAATACTTTGCTTGAAAGAAGTGTTAACCATATTAAATAATAACAAGCTGAAACTGAGACTAAGGGAAAGTAGATAATTCCTTTATTTCTGCTTCAAATATATATGAATAAGTCAATAGTTAAAAAAATCCAAAATATTTCTTTTTATGGATCTATTTTCTTAACATATCTAATTTCTTGATCCTGTCAGCTAGTCATGTCATGTGTAAACTGCATTTTCAGTGTTCAAACTCTTTTCCCTCTTCATATCTCAGACTTTATAGGAACAGTCTGTCATGAATGCAGTTGCTGGGAGATAGTCAAGGGAATATTTTGAGAGTGAGTAGATCATCAGCTTGTATTGTATATGCCACTCTGGGCCACCTATGACTTTTATAATGAATTTGATTTGGAATGAAGCACAAATAGGTCAGTGTCTGTGCATATATTTATATATATACCTCTACATTCCTAGCTTTTTATCAATATAGGTATTTCATAGAAGTTACTTTGCCAAATACTACTTAATAGTCTCTAATATCCATGTCAGTGGTAGCTCTTGTTTGTTGGAGTTCCTTTAACAAAAGCAGTAGAACAAAGTGATCAAGCTGATTCCTGAGCAATTAAATTGACCATAAAATTATTTTCTCAGCTCCCAAACACCTTCTGATTCTGTCTGTCATTTAAACTGGCAGTATCATAAAATTATGATCTTCCTATGATTTTTTGTTATTATTCTGCCACAATTCTGCTCTTTGCAACAGGTCAAAAAAGTCTAAAATGGGACAGAAGAGTAGAGAAGACCAGAGCTAACACCAGCTGTTCCAGAAAAGTCAGAATAGAGCTCCATACCATGAAAACTAAAAGGCAAAGGACAAGCTGAGCTCTGGTAAAACATGAAACCCAATGGACTTTTAATAAGACTGGTTGTGGAGTTCAAGATGTTCTTGTGCAATAAAAGGAATTTTTTCTGTGCCAATGACACTTGAAAGTGATCCTCTTGGCTTAGCAGAACAAATGTAGCCCCTTCTTACTAAAATACATGCTCCTGCAGTACCTGTAATACCTCCTGGAATTTTTGCATTCAAGACATTATGTCACAGGTTGATACTGTTTCAAGATATCAAGTTCCTTTGTCAGATAACAAAAAAGACATTGAATTTCCCAAAGAAAACCTATCAACTGAATATACCATGTAGTTCCAGGATTGGGTGTCTTTTTGTCCAGAATTCTTCTTTCTTCTGGAAAATGGAGCTCTGTGGAGAACTATACTGTGACCAGAAATTGAGCTGAACAACTGCTTTTGTTACTGAACAAGAAACCAGGTTTTATTTTTAGGTTTAATCCCAAACTTGTTTTGTTAAGATACTGTGTGAACGCAAAAACATTTGTTTTAACTTCTAAAGTGCATTGTACTCTTGATTGCCTTTACAACTGTCCTCTGATATGCCCTATTTATAGGAGTTGCTTAATGCATTTGTTCAGTTAGAGATACCAGGAATATATCATCACATGATGCAACAGCAAGACCTGCACAAATTGGTTCATTTGTGCACACTAATTTGCCCTAAGGAAACTATGGATTTATATACCTCTTAACCATTGCTAACAGTTTCTAATCAGTATTATGTTGCAGGTGGAAATGACTGAATGGAACAAAGACTTTTCTTTTACTTTTTCTGCATTTATATTACTCTTTTTATTTCTTTACAAGATGGGGTGATTTCATCTGTTCTCACACAGAATGGGTGTACCTATTTGTTATAATAATTTCCCCTAATAACCATCACTTTAATACATTATTTATTCCTAATGTGCACAGACCTGAAGTTTAAGCATCCGTTTAAGACCATTTCCAAGCACATCGTCTCACTGGCTCTCACCTCACTCTATGGACAGGTTCAAAGGATAGCTTTTAAAACATGCAGATCAGAAGTCTACAAAGATGTGGGAAAGCACCTGAGGTTAGCTGGATTTCAGTTCTCATCTTGGAAAACCAGCTGTGCTAGGCTGCTGGCCACATTTGCACTTTAGCCATAGCAGCAAAATGAAGTGTGCTAGAGTGATGCCAAAGCTGGGCCTCATTCAGTCAGGCTTAGCTAGGAGCAGCAGAGAAACTACTTATCCTGCAAGTCACATATATTGCTTTAGCATAGATAGATACTGTCTCTAAACCTGCGTTCAAAGCATGTCTTATTATTATCCTTGTTCTTCAGGTAAGGTTAACCTCAGGAATACTTTAATTATTCTTAAAAGAAATGGTAACGACAAAAATAGTAACAGGTTTCTGGATTTTCTTATTGATGGCAATTTCTAGCCCCTCAGGTCTTACTGAGGGTTTCATTTATAGAAGAAAACTGCCAATGCACAGGATTTTAATAATTTTCATGTAATCCCTATCTTTTTATTCAAATTATAATTCTGCTAAAGAGCTGGAACTTTCTGTTTTTCTTACCATAATTACTTAGGAAAATATTCTGTTATAGAAGTCTGACTGTTAGAAAACAAGCATCACAGGAAGGGAGAACTAATACTATTTTACCTAATGCTTGTATTACTGGGTCTTGTGGTAATGCACATTTGCAAAAACATGTTCTGTTTTCACATAGAATGAGCTGTATTGCCTATGTAAAAGAGATGCTATAAGTGACCAAACATAAAAATTGTTATTCAAAAATTGGCCCATCACAATAATGTTGCAGATAAAAATTCTCCTGCTTTGGCTTTTAATCGAATTCATTTAAAATTTTCATTTGAAACAGTGTGTGTCCACTGTTTGAATTGTACTTAAGGTTCTTGTTCATTTATATTAAGATACTAGAAAAACTATGTATATACAGAAGCTGTCAGATTTCATTAAGTTCTGCATATCATCTGTAGATTTGCTGAATCTCTGAGCTGAGACTGAATGTCATGGCAATTCTAATTCATGGGAGAAAGTTCAGAAAATTACAGGCTCTGCCAGTAAAACAGATTGAATAAAACCACTGCTGTGTTTTGTTTTTTTTTTTTTATTCTGGTCTTTCAATTAGGGAAATAATTTCTGAAAAAAATAATACCATCCAGAATATAAACAGTGCACTAGTACCCTGATTCTTCAGTGGAAGTACTGAAAAAATTCTTTGTGTGTTCTTCTTGCTTTCTTAAATTATATTTTTCTTTCAAAGCTCCCATTTCTATGAGATATAATGAGACCGAGAGACACTGCTCACTCATCTTGAGTTTAGATATTTTAGTTTTAACATCACACTTTTCAACTGAGTAACAAACCATCTGTGTATATATCTCTCAGGAGGACAGTCATTCCTAAGTAAACATAATTTAAACATTCTCAAACTTGAAAGTAGGCCCCTCATATTTTGCCTGGCACGTGATTTGCTTTTCTGGTTCTAAAATTCTCTTAACCTCCCTTTTCTCTGTACTCTGTTGTTCAGCACTCATTTACTCTCTCCCATTTGCTCAGAGAAAGATTAAATCTTACAACAAATTATTCTTGCCTTATCACACTGAGCCATATTGTATGGACAGGTCAAGACTTGGCCTATGATGTCAACTGGCAGATAAAGCAAATTGGATGTCATATGTAGGTTTATCTCAAAGATTGTAGGGATATTTTCAAATTGCTACTGGGAGCATAATTTTTTAAATTCACCTGCTATTAAGAAAACTGTTCATCAATTCTAAAGAAATGGTTAGGACTCACTGATTATCAAAACCTTGGTGAATATTCATCATTTTGCCTTTAAAATTGTTGTAATGGCAAAGAAGCAACAGGGAGTTATATGTCTGTATATAAATAGCCTTAGCACATTCCTTTTTTGCACAAAATTTGAGTATATTTTAATATGGGTTTAAGCTTCATAGACAATTTTAAATAATTAAGAGAGACCTTACTGAAAGTCCTTGATAATGTAGTTTTCTCTTCTGATACGGTTAAGCACTGTTATTATTATATTTGTAGCAGAAGACTGTCAAGAAACCACAGATGCAACTGAAGCCCTATTTGCATATGGATTACACAAACCCAGAATGACATGACTCTCAGGTAATTAGAAATGGGTAATTAGAAATAAATTGTAGTCAATTTTACTTTATGCAACTTACTACAGTATCAGCTTCACTGTTACAGCTTCTCTAACCATGGAGTTAACAGTGATTGCACATCACTTTTACTGGAGTCAAGATACTGACTTCACCTGGTGTCAGAGTTTAATGCTGGACAGGCAATTAAACACGACAGATGCTCGCTATTAGAATCATAGAAACATAGAATGGTTTGGGTTGGGAGGGACCTTAAAGTTCATTGAGATTCAACCCCTCTGAATGGGCAGAGACATTGCCCAAAGCAATGTTAGAGAGGGGCTCAAAGCCCCATCCAGCCTGGCCTTCAGCACCTCCAGCAAGGCGGCATCAACAACCTCCCTAGGCCGCTTGTTCCAGTATTTTCCTTATTAATCCACCTCTTCTTGCTAGAGAAAAGAGAGAGAATAATAGAGAGAGACTTACAGGTTGGAAACTAAACAACAGCTTTAATGAAACAGTAATGATTAAAAAGAGAAATGCTTAAATATACACAAATATATACAAAAGTAATATCATGGTCCATCTCTCCATTTCCCCCAGTCACCACTGAGGTTGCATGGCAGCCCTGGAAAAGTCCCAGGCTGGGCTGCTGGAGTCAGTGGCAGATGGGAGCTGAGGGCAGAAACACACAGATTCTGGAGGGCAGGGATCAGGTTCAAAGGCAAAGGGTTCCACAATTTCCCAATAGCCTTTTTGGTATGAGGATGCCATTACGCTTCATGCCAAGTGTAAATTGTATGTGAGAACAACAGATTTTCAAAAACTGTTAGATTTAGTACTGCACTGATATTTTTTTTACTAATTGTCACTGTATTAGTGTAGGCATATTATATGATATTAAGTGCAGCTTTGCTTTTCTTAAAACATTTGATTTTCACAAAGAGACAAACATGTTTTTTTTTAGTACATTAGGCTTTAATTTTTTTTATCTTAAATTGTTAAGTAACTGATCTTATTTCACAAAGAAACTTCAAACAAGCCTGTCTAAACAGGGGGTTTTCCAGCAAAGTTATTAAATATTTCTTTGTTGAAGGGTCTATTATTTGCAAGGAAACATTTGCTATTGGTAAAATGACACCTAACATATTATATTAACTTGTATGTAATTCTCCATTTTTATCATAGCAAAAACATTTTTTTCTTAAAAGTCTCACTTTTAAAGTTAAAATTCAGAAATGAAAGACTATTAAAAAAAAAAAAAAAGATACCACTGAGTAATCAGAAATATGTCTGCATAAAATTTCTGAAATATTCATGTTCAGCAAAGAGGCCACAATTTTCAACTGAACTCTGGAGTTAAGATAATTACTCTGCTTTTGACTTGTAATGGAAATCACAACTCTGGAGTATTGTAAACAGCAGAATAATCTGTTCAACTCATGTGCTACTGCATATCAGATTGGGTAGGTGTGGGAGTATAGCAAGTAGTTTTAGTACATTAAGATGACCCATCACAATTGCAGACATTTCTGCAGAGAGGGTTTGACAAAGCAAAAATACAGTGCTTCTGCTTCTGAGAAAAGGCCTCCTGCTCTTGCATGTAGAAGGATTTCATTAATGAGTCATTCCATAAACAGCAGATGGTATGAAGAGTGTAAACACATGAAGATACCCACAAAGCTAAGATAGAAGGTCAAGGATCCCAGTGGAGTAGCACAAAGGCTAATGGCACTGAAAGAGAACTATCACCTCAGCTGCTGTAAACCAGAGTAACTGCTGATAAAAGCCAAGTTACCCTGATTTACACACTCTGGGGTTTCCTAACTGCTTCTTCCTGGGTGTCAGCCACACCTCTTCATCCTCTTTTTGGATATACTGGATATTATATATTATCAGTTATCGTTTAGCAATTTGTCAGCATGAGGTGTGCATTGTGATGCACAGATAAGTGCTCTGTCAAGCTGGGAAGTTTCTGGGGCTGTCTGTTCAAGAGTAAAACAAAAGAGCTAAGGACTTGGAAAATACAAGGTTCATAATGGTCAGCAAACAATCAAACAGGCAGGCCATACAATATTTTGTTTCCTACTGAGAAATGCAGGAATGTGATAACATCTCAGTGACTTTCACAGTAACTTTAAAATGTTATTTTAAATACTTAAATACTTAAAATATACTTTAAAATACTTAATACGGCTGTAAATTACTATGCTTCTGTACAGGTGACAGTTTACCCATGAAGTTCACTACAAGCTGATTTACTTTGCAGAGATAATCTTGCGGAGCTGCTGGTAGATGATTTTTTGCAGAAGTAGTACATTTTAAGCAGAAAGGTAGTAAATACACTGCTGATAGTAATTTCATACATCAGGACTATTGCAGAGTATTCCTAAAGACAAAGAAATCCCCAAATAATAAAAAAAAGCAGGTAGAAATTGAAGTAAATATCTGAGCAGAGAGCTGGAGTAGTCAAGCAGTACAGATATGTTAGTCTGAATAATTTCAACAATTTTTAATCTCCTTCTATATTTGGTTTATATTTGATCAGCTGTGTTCAACTCAGTCTTATGGTAATGTCTTCTGGATAGCTGAATATATTATTTACTGTTATATCCAATCTACTTTCCTCCAAGGAGGAAAGTAGAAAAGATACAGAAAGTAGAAAGTAGAAAAGATTTAGAAAAAATAGAAAGTAGAAAAGATATAGAAAATATGCATTTGGAGTTGGGTTACAGAGTATGAAGTTGTACTAAACCATGGACACGTCCCAGGAGCTTTATGGTGTTGTGGGAAGTTAGAGCCAGCCAGCAAAAATATTTGAATAGGGAAAAAAAGTGGTTAAATGACCAGGAGAAGAAAATGTTGAGGGCACCATAGTAAAGTCTATTGGTAGATTATAGTAATGAGACCCATGTTGTTACTGTAAAATGTGATTTTTATGTATAATCGTATTACTTTTTACCACAAAAACCAACTCACTTGGTTGGCTTCCCTGGCTGTCATCCTATCCCTCTTGTTTCTTCCTCCTTGTCAGCTTATTTTACATGAGCCCCTCTCATGCTTTCTGTGATATGAATTGCCCTGCAGGGGTGGAAGTTGCACTTCTGCTAGTGCTCATAAGCCATGTACTCTAGTCAGACTGGAAACCCCAGCAGATAAAAAGGACAAAACACATTCAAGACTAAAATTCACCCTCACTGCAGTTCTGTTAAACTAAGTTAGTTAAACTTAGTTAAACTAAGATTTTGATTTTGGACTGTGTTTTGCATTTATGGGTGGATGGAATGCTGCTGTGATGGATTAAAATACAGCTTCAGTGGTCCAGGAATCTCTATCCCCAAGTACCCTTCTTGCAGATTAGGAAAGAAAGAAGAGGAACAATGGTATGACTGTGTGAAAGAATTCATCATCAAGTCTTCGTAATTTTCTGAGCTGAGAGTAGAACAGGCTGAATCAACATTAAGCTGCTCTGTAAAAAAAAAATTAAAAATTAAAACTCTACTGAAGTAAAAGTTCAGCCTTCACTAAATTTGGGCAGTGCTGTTTCACAGGATTCATACAATAAGTGTATTTGGAAGGACAGTCTGCACTATTTCTTCGTAGTAAAAATTAAAGATGAATAAAGATAAGGGCAGTTGAATTGAGGAGCCTCATTATGAGTTTGATTTGGCATTTTTAACGTTCACAAAACACCACTGACTGAACTGTATTTGGTGTTGTGATTTTTTTTAAATGTCTGAAAGCATGTAATGAAATAACTTCCAAGACAGACATGACAGCAGAAAAAAAACTCTCTCCAGCAAATGCTGTTGAAATGCAGACTAAAAAAGAAAGGGAATGATAATGTTTCTGTGCTCAACTATCTCCTTCCGTGCACACAGAGAAATACTTCTTCAGGTGGTATGGCCTTTCTGTAAAACCACACATCACTTTTACATGAATCATGTTTAGATGCTGATTTAAAAGCATACTTATTAGGAGCTTCTCACTAGTATTTAGAATCCTTGAATTGATGAATACATTGTGAATGAAAAGATGCTTAAAAGGAATACAAAAGGGTTGCTTTCACAAGGACAGAATTGCTATGGGCCTACCCTGGGTTAAGGACACGTTTAAAAGCTAATCTATAGAGTACTGCATATATGTAGCCTCCCTTTTTTCTCCCTTTACAATTCATTCAGCAGAGGTGCTTGAGGTAAAGATGTTAGGATTTGCACATTTAACAAGTAAGAGCAGAGTGGTTTTAGTTGAGAGACTGTGGATGTGAATTTCCCCTCCAGTGTGTTGGAGGAAGGTACTGTTTAAAGAAGCTTTTGATGGATGTGACTGTGTATTATTTAAATGTACATTTAGTCTTATGATAAGCAAATTATATGAAAATATTAATTAATTTTCTCCCTACATGACTTCTCCTTATTTCTCTGTGAAATTTGATGTACATACATTAACACAAATGGTTTATGGACAGTTTTGCTTTTTTTAGCCTCGTCGATTGTATGTATTCATGTGCCAAACAGAGATGGAGAAGTTTCTGCTGGAATTTCTCAAGTGCCAGATGTTCCTCCCGCAACAACACTTGTAAATATCGACAGTTTGTCAGCAGAAATCAGGTGGATGAAACAGAAAAGCTTGAATTTCAAGCTTGTCAATAAACCTGGTTAATAGACCTCAGAATATGTCTCTAAGGCCATATATGTGCAGGCAACTATATTGTGCAGAGGAATGGAAAAGAGTTGAAGTGCCCTAAATATATATTTTATATAAGCATATAAAATATAAATATATATATATTTTATATATATATATATATTTGCTTCCATTCCATAACTCCCTCCTATGTGTTCTATTTTATGCCTAGAAAGACTGAGTAGTAATCTTTTTTCTTCACATGTATTTCTCCTTAATTGTAAAGAGATGATGAATTAGTTAAGGAGTAGAACACTACAAGTTGATTTAGGCAGCTGCTTATACATCTTGAGTTTTAACTATTCACTGGGTGTTCACATTATTATCAATTTTCATAAGAAACCTGTAGATACGGATATGTCTACAAAAATGTTAATTCAGTCAATATGAATGATGGTTTGCAACAATATACAAATGAATGAAAATCAGTTCTGCATAAAACCCAAACTTTAGAAAAAGGCTTATGGTCAGATTTAAGTAGTGTGTAATTCTCATAAATAATAAGTCCCATTTAGATAAAAATATCCCAGCTGAATTTGACTAAAAATATTATTAAGCTCAGTAATGTACAATAATGAGTTTAGTCCTTCACTTGGAATAAGACAGGAGTTGTGCTTGACAACATACAGTTTCATGGGAGTTAGAACAGAATGGTCAAAGAACAGTTTCATACTCTCTTATAAACTTTATAGTCTCCAGTCACACCACAGTTAACTTTAAGAAATAATGATCTGACAACTGTGATAAAAAAAACTATCGTCGTGTCCAGCAAAGAGGAACTTCTAATAATATACACATAGAATAAACTGTATATCTCTGATAAAGATTTCCCTGAAGTCAATCTATAGCTTGAGCTTGAGGCTGAAAAGCTACTCATGCATATTATTTGCTTTATAAATAAGCAATTAATTAGTCAAAATGCCTTGTAAGACCTGTGGGTCACCAGTATGGCAGACACATTTTGAACACCTGTCTCATAAATTATCATGTACTGTAGTCATGTATAACAAAAATGATAATTTTTTTTTAGATTAGATCTACTAAGTTACAGTGGTATCACCCCTCATAGAGATGAAGAACTTTGTAAAATAAGCTTTCAGCAGTATAAACAAAATCATTTTTTTCCTTTTTAAATCTGTTTTCTATTTGTTCTTGCAAGTGTTAAAAAAACAAAACAACAACCAAAAAGACCTCCAAAAAATAAATTTAAAAAAACCCTCTCATGGTTAAGATCTGTAACTTGTGAAATCAACACAAAGCTGCTCTTCTGTGGAAATAAAGAGAAACTTGACAATAAACTGAATTGTGGTCACAGAGAAGTGATATTTTGAAAGGGCAAGATAAGGTTTTGTTTAGGTCACTGAAAATAAATGGGTACACGCAGATAGTTAGAAGATTTCTCTGTTGTATCAGTGTTGCTTTGCTTGTGCAGC
Organism: Phaethornis superciliosus; assembly: GCA_023637945.1. NCBI lineage: Eukaryota > Metazoa > Chordata > Aves > Apodiformes > Trochilidae > Phaethornis > Phaethornis superciliosus. The sequence goes on along the minus strand of JAJQWJ010000005.1, from coordinate 21,141,856 downwards.
TGGGATATATGGGTGATAATTCACAGCCTAGAACATGCAACTACAAGTTATTCCCTGATCTTTGTCCTTTCATCCTGCCATAATTTATCACAAGTCATTATTTTTTTAATTCATATTTTATTTTAATGTTTTTTATTTTTCTATTGTAACAACAGAAGTATGTTTGTGGACCAAGACTATAGAAAAAGCATACCCTAGTTTCAGATTTAAAGTTTTTCATTTGAAAATGAAAAACATTGTTGCAGACAAATTTCCTAATCACATGCAAAAGCCAGGGTTTAACACCCATGAAACAATTAAGGAAACAACTGCTGCAACATTGTCAGTCTTTATACCAAGACATATCAATGTATTTGCATTACTAATTTCAATTCAGTTAAGAACTTAGCTGAACTTTTTATTTTTCAAAGGCATCTTTATAGAATGCACATATTTTTGAAGAATGCATAAATTTAGACAGCCACTGACTGAAAAGCAAACTTTGGTTTTTTCCATTTTAAAAATTAGTACAGTCATGGTCATATTTTTCTTCTTTTCAAGAACTGACAAATTAAAAAAAAAACCAACAAAAAACAACTTCCAGGCAAGTATGAATAATTCAATTGTACCATATAATTTTTGATCAAGTAATAAAATACTGAACAATCACATCAAGTGATTTGATATTCATAATGGTGGTACTACATATGTGTGCAGAGTTAGACTCTATTATAATTGTGAACTACATTTTTAATCAGGCAAAGCATGAAGTAGCTTTGTATTTTAAGCCAAATCTTTCATTTCAAATGCTGATTCTCACAGTGAGTTTTGTGATGCCTTTTCCTGGACCCTGAGGTAAAAATTGCCCAGGCTAATAATTCTTATGTTGAAAAATGTGACAATGAACTCTCACCTGAAGTCTCCAACCTAAATTAGAAATTTTCACTTAGGAGTCTTGCTTAGCCCATGTATTTGTGGAAGGAATTAATATGATACCACATGATGAACAGAGCATAAATGGAATTATGTCATGCTACTGTTATAGCCTTGATGTTGCTCCATCACCCTTTCAGTGCCATGAGGCTGGTGAGGCTAGATACAATCTGTCTTAGTAATATTTTGGCTGGAGTGAGCTGATCATTCAAAACCCATTTCCAATATTGTGCTCCTACTTGCAGAAGTTCAAGTAATACTTCTAGTATGAATAGTTATTTCATAGAGTCATCAAACTTTGTCTTTCTAACTTCTCTGTTGGAAGAGGAGATGACATCTGCTTTTGCGGGCCTTGTTTTAGGTGAATCATTAAACTTTTTTGTTCACATCTCAGAGAAAAAAGGTGTAATGTACATGTTTTTTAAAGGTGACTAAGAAGTAAAAAAAAGAGCGTGTTCAATTATATATAGGATATTTCAGCGGATAAAAGTCAAAATGTGCAGGGTTCCTGTGGGCAACTTCATATCTATTATTCTGCAATGATTTACCTGCCATGAAAGAGATTATATGTTTACACAGAAAGGGTGAGAAGTAAAATCTATAAAGTCTAAGTAAAAACTTTGTAAGGCATAAAAAAATCCTTTTTCAAGCACTGAGCCTGTCTCATGAAGGTTGACTTTTACATGATCGATAAATATGGACCACTACCCTTTATTTTAGTATATCCATGTCAGACCACCTCATACAGAATAGTTTTTGTGATTAGTCCATTTTATGAAGATAGATGTCTCCCCTTCTGGTTAGCAGCCTCTATTTTGGTGCCAAACTTGGAGTTCTAATCCAAATATCTGTAGTGAGCAGTTGCCTGGTGACTGAAGTGTGAAATAAAGTGCACAAAACATCTCACCTTGTTAAACATTTTTTCTTTATTTAATGTTTTCTTGTTTATTTATTGAATTTGTAGTTGAGGGAAAAGATTGAGATCAGTCATTTTCAGTGATTGAAATCACTGTTTCGCTGTGATTTCATTGAAACACTGTGAAATAGGTTTTACAGTGATTTTTTTGGAAAAACCACTTTGCTGTAGTCCAAAGTCCATAAAACAGTATTTTTCTTTTTCAGTAGAGAAAAGCAAGTGAAGTGAATGAAAGCATTGATAAAAATTTGGATTGGGAAAATGGGGATGATCCTGTATATCTTAATTTGGTTTATCCATTGTCATCATCAGATGAAGTGAATGATACCGTTGTATCTGTGCTTCATTCTCTTTACAAGAATTTCACTCCGTATCTGGAACATCCTCAGTTTACAAAAATTTGTCATTTGTCATTCGACCAATTATAACAACTACAGGGGAGAAAGAAGGGATTATGAAGACAGAGACAGATACTTTGCTGAACTCTGAAGTGATATAGTTATTATACTGGATATTTTTTTTTAAAGTCTATGGGCACCATTCCTCCCAACTAGGTTTGGATTATGGAATCTGTTTGCAGACAAATTAAAGTTTACGTTTTAGCCCACAGACACCGTGTGGCCACATATTTCACAGCTGGTATATTTCACTTGAAAAAACAAACAAAAAGCCTATTGTAGTGAATCTGAGTTAATATAAGTTTTTCTCATCTCCACTGTTATGTCAAAAGTTTGATTTACTTCCAAAATTATAGTTGCAACTTTTTAAAACAAAACGAAACAAAACTATCTTTCTGGGTATATACAGCATTTAAACAAATGAAGAAATGAAGACAGCAGATATGCTGAAAATTTAAAAGAAAAAAAATATCCTGTTTTTATTATTGATAATGTATTTTCTGTGCTAACCCCTCTGAGAGCTGTGTTGAACTGTTGAAGTGGATTAGGTGGTGACTTGGAAATTTGAGTTACATAATGACTCCAGCACAATAAATTGCTCAGGGTCACTGGGAAAATATTTATTTTTAAATAGTCTATTTAATCTCAAATAGTCATAAGAAGGAATCTGCTAGAAGCATCACTAGCTACTGAACCATATGTCTTTTTGATAACTTTCCTGCAAGAGTTCGAATAGAGGGTCAAACACAGAATAACTAAAACCAACACAATTTTTGTGAGACTTATGCAAAAAGAGGTACACTTAAGGAAAGAAAGTGAAAAAAAGAAAGCCTGGAGCTGATTGGGAATATTTGTTTCCCTCCGAGACAAATTTTTGAAATTTCAAATGTTTTTTCCTGTCATGGGTTGGAGAAAAAATTCAATAATAATTTATTAGAGGCACTTTGATGATTATCCACTGAGGCAGAATTCAAGTATGCCAAGCAAAGTAAGCAAGCTCCATGTTCAAGACAAGAGAAGTGGCACAGTTGGGGCATGGGGTGAAATGGCAAAGTAACAATGTTAAATCCTCATGAAGATGTGTTAAAATATGAAATCAAAAATTTCCCAGAGATTCAGTCTTAAAGGATTTCTGAAAATGAAGTATTGAATTTTTTCACAATTACTTAGTATGTGATGTTAATCATTCTTGAAAGTACCAAGCAAGAACCTCATTAGTATGATTCAACTAAAGAACATATAGAGGAAAATATTTTCCATGAACAAGACTGCTTGATAAAAGGCAAGTCTGTACTGAACAGAATTGGAAATCACCAACAGCCACAGTGAAATTTCAAAAGTTCAGCAGTTCCTGTGAAACAAAACATTCTTGCTTCAAGTTTAAGGGAAGATAAGATCTATCATCTCGATAACTGTGCCTATGCCTTTTGGCATTTCCAGGAAATGATAGACCTTGAAGGAGAAACTGCTTCAACACTTATCCATCATTTTGTTAAAAGCCAAAATTTCCATATGCTTTTTTTCACCTTTCTCCCTCCCATTGTTTTCCTCTTCTACTTTTCCTCTGTATTTCCTATTTTCACATTCAGTTATTTCTAATTGTTTCTCTCTTTTTTTTTTTTCCCTATATGTTTCTCTTTAAAATAGGTTGTAAAAAGGAGCACAGATATTACCTAATTGATTAATTCTACACACATGGTATTGTCTGATACAGACTAGAATGAAAATACTGAACAAATATTATAAAGCTTTAACATAAACTTTGTAAAAGTTCTGCACATCCCAGGCAAAGGGAAGCTAATCAGTAAAATTGAGTCTAAATATTCTAAATATTGCTTTTATATTCTCTAAAATATACAACTAAATTCAACAGCAAGAAAATAAATTGTATTAACATTAATAGATTCAACCCTATAAACCTTGCAGTCTAAACTAGAATGACTCTCCTTTTTTAATATTTACTGGAGAGCTAACACAAGTAGCTTAGACTTGGCAGCTTTTTACATCAGTAATTTTAATAGTAGAAGGCAAAAAGATCTCATGGAGATTAGTAAGGGTCTTTCCTATTCTTTAACACTGTCAGGAGCTTTGGTGAGAGGATTTATCCCCTGAGAAAACATGCTTGAACCTACAAGTACTCACTCTGCTGTGATCTGACAGTATCTCACCACTTTGTACAACATGACATGAGCCTCTGATGGCATAAAATACTGAAAAACACCCCTCACCTTCCATGGAGAGACACAACACGTTTAAAATAAATTAAGTGTGGGTTGAGCACTCTGCCAAGAGACAACATCCCTAATTGGCAGCTGCTGTTAGAGCAGAGAAGGTTGATTAGAGATGAGAGAGTAGTAATACTCCATAGCAAGGAACTGTCTGATATTATTAAAAATTACCTGCCTGTCACAGATGTTCACTCTGCTTATTTTATCATGAGTTTGAGTTTGAAAGACTAGAATTCAAATTTATCATTACTCAACACAAAGAATGTTTTTGTCAGACATTTATACACTATCAGCTGAAAATGAACTAAAATGCTTGATGAGTTGAAAAAATTGAGTGAAATATGAAGGTGTTTGGGCTTTTCTCCCACTATTTTTTGGTGAAGATGGCATGAGCATGCCATAAAACAGGAGGAAAAATGGGGTAAAACTTCAGCCAATAATAAGGATAAAAGCAATAAGGTATAAAAGCAGAAACATGTATACTGAAATGAAAGAAAAAACCTATGTTTGATAGTACAAAAACAGTTGGGAGAAGTTTGTAAAAAGCATTTGTAGCATATATACATATTCTTGAGTTGTACTTCAGGGAAAGTCAATATTAATTTTTAAGTAAGGTAATGTTCATCACCACTGACAGCATAGCCAACATCAGGGCCCATGTCTCTTCCTCCCATTCTGATTACTACAATTTTAACAAGCTGATAATTTTTTAACTTGGTTTGGAAGACAACATGCAAAAACATCACTATTTTAAAAATACTTCAAAGAAATCTTCTCTAATGGCCACTGACCACAAGTCAGGACTTTAGGTACCTTTTTCTTATAATAAAGGCACTGCAAATTGTACAAGTATTCTCTTTAATATAGTGATGTCAGAAGCTAAAAAGTAAAATAGTAGATATATAAAGTTTAATTAAAACCAATAGACAATAAAACAGAAACTAAAGAATATCAAAGGATAAGTGATATTTCAAAGTCCATGTAGCTTCGCTACAAAAAACAGGAGTGAAAAAATAGTCAAAAATATTTTCATATGGAAAATATGGAATATTCACATTGCATATGAATATTATCATCTGATAAGCTGCCAGAGTACTAGAATATAGACACTTTTCTGTTCATTTTCAGTGCCTACTTAAGAGCTCTTAACATTTTTTAATGGAACCCTCTCTCAGTGCTTCAGACTCCTGATGCTGACTAGCTAGAGCATATTTTTCTTCATATAGTTTGTCTACACTCCTTTTGACTTACAGAGATGAGAAGGGGGCTACTGAGTAAAGCATAAAAGTTTACTTGAGTGGCTTAGCTTTTTCTGTACCTTATGTAAAGCAAATGGCTTTCAGAAGACTACTGGTCTAGTCAGTAAACCCCTACTAAAAAACCAGAATAAACCAGGTGTAGATACTTAGTATCAGATTTTTTTTTTTTAAATGTCACAGACTACTTAGTTCCATTTAAGAAATACATAGATTTTGACATAGTAGGTGTAAAAACAGTCAGTATCTCAGACTAAAAAACTGTAACTCAGAAAATTATCTGGAGGAGACTCAAGCACTAAAGATATTTAAGCAAAAGGCCACATGCACGTTCTAATTACGCCAGCTTTACTTTGAGTTACTATTGACTTAAATCAGTGCAACTAAGAGCAGATTACTGAGGACATTATCCTTCTTTCGAAGATGATAACAAAATCTGTATTATTTCAAGAGACATAATATTATTTTTAGTATAACAAGAGTCAGATGTGATAAATACAAGTTGTTTATACTAATGAACCAAGCATGAAATATTTTTTTTTTGTACTTAAAAAATATCAGTGATTATAGCTTCAGAAAACCCCACAAGATAAATTTCACTCAGTGCAATATTGTTGAAAAGAATGGTCTATTACAACTAAGAATAGAGCTGTTTCTTTGCACCTGTAAAAACAGTAGTAGCAGAGGATAATATCACAGCCATAATAGTAATTGGTCTGTACATTTGACTTGGTAAAAAAAATCCATGGAAAATAAGATGAGAGCTCATTATTTAAAATTGGGTTTTTTAAAAGTATTTTTTGTATCACTCAGGTGTTCATTATACCAGTTAGTAAACTCACTGATATAAAATGGTGAATTATAAAGTAAGATTTTTTTCTTTATTTCAAAACTGAGAATAAAAAGCATAACTAGAGCCCCAAAATGCTTTCATAGATATATTTAATGAAGGAGAAATATGAAGAACGCCAAGGATAAGAAATTTACAGGAATGAGTAAGGGATAAATCAGGATACTACTAGTCTCTTGTTTGTATGCTCAGGCATCTGTTTTGGATACTTAAGTGAGAATTTATGAAAAACAATATTTGGAGAGGTGGATTTTGTATATTCCTTTTTAGTTTATTTGAACATTTAAATTATATGCACTGGTTCTCCATTCAAAATAATGAATTTGCATCTCTGCCTCCCTGTAGGTACTTGGTGAAAATATATGCTTTGCTTATGTCAATCCATAAGGGAACATATTCAAAAGTCTCTCTTTTAAAATACTGTTGTGGTGAAAACATCAAAATAGTGTAATTAAAAGACCACTAGAAACATCGTGTCTATTTTACTGAGATTCCAGCTTTATTAGTACTTCCATGATCTGTAGCCAGCCAGAGAGCAGCCATGGCACACAGGTTGGTTGGGAGGTAAATTACTTTCTTCTAGACAATTCCTCTTCTTCCGTTTGATTTCAGTACAAAAAAGAGAAATAAAGAATTGGTGTGATCAGAAAAATATTTTTTAATGGACATCTTTTCCCTAGAGAAAGCCACTACTAACACTGACATTCTAGGAGTTTCAAACAAAGTAAAAGGTGAAACAATACTCACTAAACACTTTATTGCAGCTAAATTTCCTGCACTGATTAAAGTTTATCTTGACTGGTATAGTATCAAATTGTGTAATGTCTATGTTTAGTTTTTCAGCCTAATCAGAAGCTGTAAACTTAAATGGCTTCTGATTTTAAAGGATGAGTCTGACTGTAGCATATTATATCCTATGTATTAAATGTAGCTATGTGAGTAAATATATATATAAAAAGTCATGTATATATTATATGCCACATATATCATCTAGGTATACTGTACACTATTATTTATTATAACATACACTATTCCACACACTATATTATTTACTATTTATTACATATTATACATGTTCATATATTATAGGTGTCTGTTTAATATATCATAAAGTACAATTGTAGGGTTTCCCAAGTTCTTGTGGTAAAACACAAGATTCTTGCAAATGACAGTGAGTGGTATTACTCAGGACAGTATGAGAGGCAGAACTGATTTATTAGAGCCTTTGGGATCCAAGATTTTAATTCTGGACTGATTCTGCTAATTCTGAATTTGTTTCCTTTCAAGGCACTTTTTTTTTTTTTTTTTTTTTTTTTTTGGTATCTTTAGAGCTTTAAAGGTTCCTTTTAACCCAAATCATTCTACCATTATATGGTACTGTGATTCTATGATTTTTTTCATAATGCTTCAGGATTTTACCTCAGAAAGCCTAGGCCAAGCTGGTTTACCTCCTCTTTACCATAAAGAAAATAAAATACAAGTTGCCCCGAAAACTACATAAATATCATATATATATATATAGTAATCATATATATATAGTAAAAATAAAAGTGCTACTATATTAATACCTGTCACTTTTAAGCTACAGGTAAAAAACAAGGCAAGAATATTTATGTGAATGAAACAACTTAAAATACTGCTCACATGCACAGTAGTAGCTCATTATGTAGTGCAACCTTCAGACTGAAAAACAAACACTGGGCACAAAAAAACCTTTTTGAAATCCAAGTGGATTAGAATATCTTTGCTTCTGAAAGGCTAAAAGGGCCATATTCACTGTTACTTTGCATAAACTTTGGTTAGATCAGTTCATGTAGTCAGCTTGCTTAGAACATGTGAAAACAGTAATTTTCTTGTAGTGATGCTTTAATATCTTTTCAAACAAATGTATTTATTTCTCCAAAACATTTAGGAACTAACAAAACCAAACATTTAAGAAAAGACTGTCACTGTGAAATCCAAAGCTAGTTACTAAACCAGACGCACTTCATTTACACTTACAGATAAAGGATAAAAGTAATCTACTGGGAAGACCTAAAGAAGCTCAAATGCCAGTTGATTTCAAGTAAGGATCAAATTAGGACTACACTCAGCACCATATAGCTTGCAGACATTTTTTGTCACTCTGTAGAGAGAAAATCGTAACATTTGTGGACTCTAATATTAAAGTTTCAACCACCATGACTCAGATCTCATTGATTTCACTGAAAAAAGCTGGCTAGGTGTCAAAATTAATCCCTTTTCCCTAAGCTTGACTTTTTCTGTTGAAATTTTTGAAATATCTACCTCCTTATTTAAGGACCAGTATGGGAAAAATTCCTCCTAAGTTACATCTTTTTCCATTTGAATGGAGGCAAATTTAGTAATTCTCTATGTCTTATATCCCCGTTTCTTATTTTTCTAAACCCTTGGAGAATAAGGAAACTTAGCCCCTCAGGTTTTGTTTCTCACTATTAATTCTGTACTCCAGCTCAATACAAGGTAGTTTACAAGCTTCTGTCAAAGAAAATTAAAGCTTTCTAGCCATTTTTATTTAAATGCAGTTATTTTCATGCAGAATTTTTCCTCAGTCAGAGAAACCACAGATGTAGTGGCTCTTAGCTGTCATTGCTGCATCATAGATGTATGATTAGATTGTGCTTTCCAGAAGGCAAATGTAAACTTCCCTAGCTTACCTTTATTACTTTGAAAACCATAAAGAAACTACCATTATATAAAATCATTTCAACAGAAGTTTATATTCATTTGTTTCCTAGACACAATAGCAGTGTATTTCCCTGTTTCTTGTTGCTGCTGTGAGACTCTCACATTTAATTACTTTAAAACTCTTCATTTATCTTTGGAATGGTACTCAGTGACATGCTGGATTTTCAGTTCTTATTCTCTATATATACAGATTGCTAGCAGATATGTATACATAGAGCATTTGTTCCTTTGCTCAGTACTCTTTTCCGAGCAGAAGCACCAAAATATTTAGTCAAAATTTTGAGCAGCAAGAGAAACATAAAACATGTTTAGTTTTTATACCCATGGCAATGTATAACTTAGAAAATTGAAGATTTACAATCTTACATTTTTATTACATGACAGAAGTCCCCAGGACAGATGATAGACTAGAACATGTAGGCCTGTTTTCTATATTTGATGGAAAAATATATACACTGAAATTTCCCTAGTCTGCCAAGGGAGCAAGGGAGTGATACACAGTTAGAACATGACCTTCACCACACTAGATTAAAATAAAATTAAAAAAAAAAAAAGTAGTAAATAGAACTATACTCCATTTTGTGTGTTTATGATTTATGTTAGTTGTGAAGCTAAGGCATGCATAGCAAAACCTCAATAAACCTTAATCAACTTTACTGTAATAATTTTTTGTAGATGTATCTAAAATTGCAAGACACGACAATCAAACATGAAACAAACCATGGAAAAACTATTTTGTAGAAGTAATTTGGGGCTGGAGAAAAGTTAAAGAAATACAGTTCATCTTAATAACTTATGAGGTGAATAAGTTTTCCTGTATTTGTATTTTTTGTTTTCATTCTTATATAGGCAAAAATATACTACCTTATCTATTCTAACATTCTGGACTTCCATAAGCAGAAAGAAAGATGGAAGTAACCGAGAAAAGTAAATAGCAAGTCATATTTTTATCTCAAGCTGTTTCATTTTGCTGTCTCAGTTTAACTGATTTCTTTAATAGCATTGTTGAAGAACTTTACTGAGGAAGTTTTCCCCATTGATTCCTAACTGGAATCAAAGTAACAACACAGATCTAGGTAGTATGTTAGACATATTATGTGTTCTATCTTCTTGTCTCCTAGTGTGAATGCAAATGATAGGACAATCCAACTATTGCCATTAAATACAAAAAAGGCCTTTGAATTCTCACAGGTCTCACTTTCACTCACTCCATGAAACACAACCTATTTGACTTCATATTGTAACCGAATTTTAGGAAATATTTAGAAAAGCTCTAAACTAACATAGCCTAAGAAGTTAAGACATTATTCTAATTTGCAGCCAGCCTCGAATCAAGTACCCAGACTAATAATTTAAGATTGCAGGTGTTATTTCAATCTATTTTCTGAGTTTATCTTAATTAGAGGGGGAAAAAAAAAGGGAAGAAAAAGCAGAATTAAAAATACGCATATGTGAGAGCCTATCCTGATATCCAAAAGCCTTAGGAGCAAATTACAAGTTCTCAAGAACTAGAGCTACTGTAAAGTTCATTGCTATTTAGATTCCAGGTGCTAATTAAGTAATCAAAAGCTTTCAAGTGGATCAAGACAATCAGGGAAGGAGCTCAATAAGAGACTTCCAGACACAGTTACGATGCCAGAAGAAGAATTAGAGGCCCTTTATCAAGGAAGGAGTAACTGAGGGAGTAAGCAAGCACATCATTTGGGAAAGATTTCTGAACAGTTGAGAGGACATAAGTTTCTTTTTCTTGGTTTCATAGATAATGCTCAAACAAGAAGGTGACTTGAGCTAGTGTACAAAGAAACCAGATCTAAGAATCTTCTTTTAATGTCAGAACTAAGATATGAAGGTAACAATGATGTAGTGAACTGTAGAAGCAGAACTTCCAAATGAAAACTATGACTCTTGGGAGATAAAATGAGAGCGTGGGCTTTCTTTGAAATTATTCCAGTACCCACTGTGACAGTCTGGACAGCAGCTGGGAAGGGACAGATGCTCTCTGTTATTCCCACTACTCTTCCAGGGGAAAGAAGGGAATAAAGGAGAGAGACCTTAAAGCTGAACAACCTTGAGCAAGTAGGAGAAAACCTGTCTTAGCAAATGCTGTCCCTTCTCTGGTGAGGAAACAAAGAGGAACCAGGATGCAGCAGCAGAACTAGCACACCAGCCAGCAAAATACCCTAAACACTCCCCTTAGAAGCCATTTTATAGTGAACACCATGGGAAGGAATACTGTGATTGGTTCATTTAGTTCACATAACCCTTCCCTCCTCCCCATAGGCTCAGCTGCTCCTCATAACTGCAATATCAGCAGGCTGGCAGCTGCTGGGGGGGTTCTAGGCTGTTTTTTTCCTATCCTGGTGTTCTCAAACTAGCATACCCATCTAATCCACAAACTTGTTTCACATGTATTTCCCTATAGCTCGATTATTACTGGCTTTTTCTTGCTTAATAAATGGGTTTTGACTGTTATGTGTCTGTTGATCAGTGAATTGCTCTCACTTTGCAGTGGTTATTCTTAGCAACTCAGTTTCTGCCTAGGAAATAAGCAAGAAATCTGGAAAGATCATAGTTTCAGCTATATCCTGATTATAGATCTAGAGTTCATTTCCTTATTTCTGTGAAGAAACATAGTTAAATAGAATACAGAATAAAAGCATCACTACAACAAGATTTTCTGTAAAGCTCATTGACAACAAGGCTCTGGGGAGAGCCTTGCACCATTTCTGGTTCCTTAAGCAGGAATAGAGGGTACTGGAGTGTGTTTTGGTTGACCTGAAACACTTAATGTACAGATAATACTATAAAGGACTCTGGGTTTTCTAATTCTTCCTGGTGTTTAAGTCCAGAACTAAAATCCATAACCTACTGGTATGTTTCCACTTAAGAAAGATTTTCTTGTACAGAGTTTAAACTTAATTTTAGGAAGTGTCTCACACTTTCACAATCAGTGCTTACCTGCTCAGGAGCATTATTACACTGTAATGCTTCTGCAGATGTGATTGTATGATTTCATTCAGCAGAATTATCTTTGTCTCAAATGACAACTGGCAACTGGAATGTTGGGCACAGATTCCTGGTAAGTGCAATGAATGAAAAAGTCAGGTGGGGGGGGTCTCTCCCAGATGGAGCCGGTAGTGAGCGGATACCCCCGGCTAAATGGCCAACAACTGGCTGCTGGGTAAGCAGGGACAATAGCTCCGGTCCTTACAGAGGTGGGAGAGATAAGCAAAGTTGGAATTGGCCACAAGAATGGCAGGAAACTTTGGAGGTATATAAGGAATGCCAATGCATTCATTCACTGCTGCCTTGCACCTGACCGCTGACCTGTCTGGCATTGGACTGACACCCCAAAAAGAAAGACTGTCAGAATGTCACTGGAACCGGGGGGTGGTGAGACCTTCCTCTCCCTCTCTCTATCTCTCAACATACTTGCCATTTCTTCATGGGGTTATTTCACTTTGCTTGTGTCATTTGTCATCTATCAAATAAAACTTTCTGCTTGCTCCCAAACCTTTGTGGCTGGACTTTGTTCTTGCAGATCTGAACTAGAAGTTAAATTGAACACAGAGAGATAAATGGCCAGTGAATTTTATATGGAGAAGTACTAACTGTTAGATCCACTATAGCATGAATGCTTAGTAGGAACTGTAAGCAGTAGCAGAGACATAAACGATCCTAAAGAATCTGCAGTATCAGTTTACAAGGTATTAAGTACCAGATAATGAGTTTCAGTTTCAACAGGACTCTTACCTTGTTCGAATTTATCATTTGAGGATATTCTGATCCTCAAATTAAATTAAAATACCTGCAAGAGGTGTGCAGGGCTGTTAAAGCCATTCAGTTGCAAAGCCAGGGGATTTGGTATTACATACAGTTTTTCCCCTGAGGAAAAAAATGTAATTATGAAAAGGTTCTGAACTAAAAAATAGTCTTGTCATTTGTTTTCATGAGAGAGAAAATATCACTTCTAGGCAAAGAGGTTACAGATAGGAAAGAAAATTAAATTCAAAAAACCCAACATAACCAATAACAATACTATTGAGGTAGTGTTCTGCTACTGAAGAATAGTAAGAACAAAATTAAATATTATAATTAGAGGGGGAAATCATTCTACTTTTACTAGACATATGCTGTTAAAATATTTAATTCATCTCCTGATTAATTTACTGGATAATGTGAAGATTATTAGGGAGACGATAAATCAATAGATTAATATGTATCCAGCAGGCATACATGAGGTAGGATTGAATAAAATACCCTTATTCAATAGGAGGCCAGTTATCCCCTTTTCACTATATTGGGTCCAGAGTAATATATTTTATTTTTACGTGTGGTTCTAAATTATCATAGTGTCTCAATAACTCCAAATCAGTGGAATATAATAATTTGAAACAGGTTTCTGGTGAAAGCAGTTTCAACTGTTATTCTAAAGATATCTTTCTGATATTTCTGAAGAAATTTTAAGGTATGCTTTGGTAAATTAGTTCTTATTGCCTTATTGCACTCATCTGTATTAAGTGGCCTCAGACTTTGGAGTTGTAGTTTTTTTAAAAGTTTTCTACTCTCTAGACAAGTCTCTCTTGCAGGAAGAAATAAGTAAAATTTAATCCGTATCTGATGGAAAAACTTTTTTTTATTAACCTGAAGAATTTTCACTTACATTGACATGTTTTGAATGAATTTTTTAAGAAGAATTTAGAAGTATTACAATTTAGAAGAATTTTTGAAGGAAAGTTTTAAAGCAGAATAGAGAAAATGTTGCTTTCAGTGCCTTTACTAGCTTCATTAAGTAACAAAAGAATCTATATCATGTAGCCAGAATCAGGCATATGGTCATGTTGCTCCCTACACTGAAGTTAAATGTAACTTTAAATTGTGGTAAATTACAAAACTGTACCACCCCAGAAGAAGGGCAAGAACATTTTTTATCAAGTAGGCACAGATTATCTTCAGGTAGAGAACACATTATGAAAGTCCCTCCAACCTGTAATTGCTTTGGCATGAACTGGAGAAGCTCCAGATATGTAACTAAGCTGGTTTACCCACTGTTTGAATGTAATTTGAGTTAACATAAGAAAGGTGATTTAATTTAAAGTAGTATAGTACTGCATTACGTCTGGCCACACCTTGAAGGGTGCATGCAATTAGCATGAATCAGAGAAGGATTAACAGCCAGTGGATTGTTGTTGCTGCAGCTCTCAGTTTTGATTGAGTCTACACTGCTGAGTAATCTAGGATGAGCCAAGGCACCATTTCTAAAATGCCATTTGTGATCTATACAATGTATTGCAACTGCAGTACTAAGTGTTCAACAGAGAAATTAAATACTCGAATTTTGCATATCTGGAAATTAGAGAAGCAATCCTTAAAAACATCACCAAATCAAAGTCCTAGATGATGCAGATCTGTGTTTTGTGGGACAGTCAACCAAACTGTGTTCTTGACATACACTCAACAAAAAGATTTCCCTGCATTTCCTGATAGTGTCACAATTCTTTTCTCAAAGCCATCACTTCAAACTATTTGCTACTCCATCAGAGGAAAAATGAGGCAGTAAAAAACAAGCAGAAGGAAGAAGATACAGAATCAAATTCAAGAAGAGTAGGTGAGAGTAAGAAACGTATTGAAAGTCAAGGTCCAGGAGTAGGTGAAGAAAAGAGAGATAAAAGTTAGATTAAAGGACTATATTGGCTTTTAGCATGGCTTCCCAAAAGACAGTGTGAGAGGTCCTTGTTAATGTTCCTTCAGAGTTTATAAAATTACATCTTTTGGCTAAAATGGGTAAAGAGCAGAAGGAATAATTCCAAGGCTAATGACAGGATCTAGGATTTTTCTATGCCAAACTTCTCAATGGACTGTAGTAATATCTTGGTTCTAGTCACAATTGCTTTAAATGCCACTATTCAAGCAATAGTAGTATCATGCAAAAAGTGCTAAAGGTTTTTTTTTTAATATACATGACAAGAAATGAAAATACGAAGTGTTTACCAGGGATAATTCATAGCAGACTAGCATCCTGATAATTTCTTTCTCTGGAAAATTTTATTTGTTAATTTATTTTTCTAAAAATGTATTTTATCTGAATCTCAAGCACTGAATCATGGAAAGTTTGGAAATTAGACTGGAGATAATAAGATTCAGCTGAAACTTTGAAGAGAGGAGACAGAAATCATCTGGTTGTATTGGAAGCTGAGTAACGTGTAAAAAGAAATTAGTAGACCATTTCTTTCCTATTGAACAGATTCATTAGCAAAGCTGGTAGCAGTAGGAAAAGTATTTTAACTAATCTTACCATTGACACAGAGTTGGAAGATATCATTAGTACTGAGCAATTAGAATATTTGACAAGGAAGATGAGGATGACTAAGGAATAAAGAAATAGGAGTAGGATTAAAATTATCATATCAAAGTCAAGGTCTAAGTTGATAGTAATAGATGAGCCACACTTTATGAGCAGATCCACCTAAGTATTGGCTTTGAGTTCACTGACCAGAACAGAAGGAGGAATTTACTTTGTATTAACTACTGAGTAATTATGAGACAGAAATGAAAAAAGACTGAAGACTGCACTGTAAAACACTTCATGTGAGCCCTTTCCAGTTGAGACAAGGGAATTATCAATGGTCTTATAGATAACTCTAGACTTTCTAGTTTACCATCCCTAGTTCTGTAAAGGAAAGGAGAGGCAGAAAGCAAAAAGAAATATGCCTAGCCTCCCTTAGAAAAGGAGTGAAGGACCGTGCTTCTTAAACCAAGCTAACAAAAACATGAAAGGACAGAAAAATAAGTTGTGCACTGTAAATCATAACCATTGACTAAATGTGAAAGACAGAATATTCTAATATTTCAGGTGGGTGACATTGGCTGTAGCAAGAATGGAAATTGGAATGACATTGTGCCATGCATAATTCTGTGTTTTTGTCAAGTAAGCGTGCCACTTCACTTGCGTCTCCACAGAGGTTTTCAATTCACCATGGAAAACATAAGCATAGGAGAAGAACTACTTAAATGAAATTCTGGCACAAGATTAAGTAGAACTGACTTAAATAAATGTAAACTCTGAATAAATAAACTCGTACAAATTAGAAGGAGGTTTTTAATCGCTTAAGGTCTGATTCTGTAACAGCATTTAAACAGCCACAATGAAGCAGAAAAACACTTTCAGTGAAAGGCAGAACTTTAAAAAGTTTAAACAGCATGTTTGCTTCTCATATCAAGGACTAACCTTGATAAACTATCTAGTTTTGTGCTATAATGAATGCTTTAGTACAACTGGAATTACTTAAAGAATTTTCTATTTTCTAAATACAGAAGCTGAACTGAGATCTTAAGTGCTCAGGGGATGTGATAGTCACATACAGTCTGGTGCTTTGTGGAATGTATTACTACAAAAACCTTGTCACACAAATTGCTTCCTGTTTCCAAAGCTGATTTGATGCTCTTCTTCTTTTCAATGAAATGGGATGCAGGAGTTGTAGACAGGTGGCATGAACACTTGATCAGATTCCTGAACACTGAGGAGGTCAGAATTTTACATGATCATGTGCCATTTACCCAATAGCTGAGATACTGATGTTTTCCTTTTTTTATTTCCATGACAATATCTGCAAAAGGAATAGAAAATGGCACAAAGTTAAGCTGATCAAAGTGCATTTTAATAAACAGAAAAGATGGTCTGATGATAGCTTTTGATTAGAGATTTGCTAAAAGTTAAAAGGGGTCATCAGTAATGAATTTATCAATTCACTGAGATGTCATTATACTAATTATATTCCTTTTGACAATATCATTAAAACCAATTCTGAAAATGAAATGAGTTAGGCTGGGAAAAGGCCTTTTCTGCTCCTATCTTCTGCAGTACCACCATGATGAGTTTCATATGCCTGACAGACTATCCATAGCTGTTTTCCTAATGTGTTAGTCTAGGAATATAAGTACTTGAAGAATAAAGAAAATAAAAAAAATTATTTTCTTGGTAGCTGGATAAATTTTTAACAGTAAGAAGTAATTTCCTTGTTTGGGATTTTTTGTTCTTCACATAAAACAAAATTATATGTAACTGAATCATGTCATCTTTATTAGAATATTTCCAAAACAGAAACACAAGAAGGTTTAGCAATGCAAAAGTTTTTTTGAGTTTATCAGGATTTGTGTTCTTTCTTCTGTAGGAATGAGGTCAAGCACCAGAACTGATTCAAGCACATGCCCACATTGTAGAAAAATCCCCGACTCCAGGAAAACTGCATCAGAGGTAATTTGCTAGTTCAGATTTCCACAGTGCCCTTCTCTATCACTTCTCAGTTTTTCACTAGCCCCTAGAATGAGGAGAGATGAGTTTCAATTTCATAATATACAACATGAATCCATTTAGATAACTAATATTTGCACATGTATTACTTACAGATTCTTTTAAAAATCTTGCTTCTTGTTGTGGAAGGATAATTTTAGTCTCAAGTTCCCACCTCCCTCTAAGCCTTACTCTTACAATTTGATTCATCCTTTCAGGGGTCTTCTGAAGGTACAAGTCACATTAGAAGTGCATACTGCACATAAATGTAGTAATTCTATCAGTATTAATACTTTCAAAACTAGAGAAGTCTTGCATCAACTTTTTCTGAAAATTATGAAGATCAAAAGCCATGTGGAAGATTGTGGAAAGCCTATGTCAAAGGAGCAGATGAAAGCAGGAATGAACTTTCTTTCTATGTCTCCTGGACCAATGTCTATTTAATATTCTGCTTCTTCATGTAGAATAATTTTATGAATCAGGTGTTGTTTAAAGATTGGTTTTGGTGCATGTTTACATGTACAATCTTTTAAGCAACAGCACTGAATGCTAGCAGTTTTTCATCTTCAAAGAAGCCATCTGGGGAAAACAGACTGACGATGATGTAATAGAATTGATTATTAACCCACAATTGTGTGCAAGAGTATAGATTTTCAAATAACACCAGACATATAATGATCATCTTCAAAAAAAAAAAAAGACCAAACCTTCTTTGGTAGGGGATAGAGCAGATGCAGGCTTGAGCAAAAAAGAAAAAAAAATAATTGATTACTGAAACTGATCCTGAAATTGTTTTATATACAGAGCTCCTCATGGCTTTGTAATAGTGCTTATCCACAGTTGCTACATTGCTAAACTTGGCTATAGGCCTCATGTCTGCAGATCCCAGAACATTAAATATTTGGGTTAATGTACATAAAGAAAAGAAAAGCTAGTCAAACAAATCTTGCATTCATTTGGATGAATACACTGACTATTTGCCAGTATAGTAAACACATTGTGTTTAGCAGCACTGTAGACCTACAGTAACATTTTACTGATCCCTTCAGATGGTCTTTGCTCAGTGACGGAAAGACACCTGAACAAATATTTTTTCCAGATGTACTATTATGTGATAGGTAAGGCAAAATAAGATGGCTACACACTTACAGATATGACATTTTTTAAAAAGAGACTTCATAATAGCTGCAGGTGTGATTTGGTAACAAAAGGTAGTGAAGTGTTCTGGTTTTGGAGAAAATCTATAAAAACACAGAGGAAAACAGTACTTGGGACCACTAAGAGTGTGGAGCCTCAGAAGAAAGCACAGTGATGCTGTTTAATCTCTTCTAATCTTTACTTGTGATAGTCCATGCCATAAAGGACAACCCTTGCCATCCCATAGATACTATTTGCAGAAGGATCCTGACAAAAATAGGAGGCTGCCTAGTTGAACAGGCAGATGATGGAGCCACAAAATGCCTTAATAATTAGAAAGAACAAATTAGCCATTTTCCAGCATTCTGCTGGGATGCCAAATCTCTAATGGTACATTATTATGGGATTGCAGAAGACTGAAGAGGAGACTTGTGGTGATTCTTTAAGAAAACTTTAAGCTGGTGATGAGTTTGCGTGTATGTGGCAATAACGCAAGACGCTGCCTTATTGTATCATGTTTTCAGTCTTAGAGGCATTGTGCAAAGTTAAATGTCTTTTCAGTTGTGTAATAGAATTAAGATATCTTTCTGAATGTTTGGAGACCACGTGCTCATATTTTCAGTGGTAGTGATTTTTTTATTAAAGAAATAACTTGAATTGCAATCTAGCGATATCATGTTGTGAGATTACTCATGCTGGGTCATTACAGAGTCTTAGTTCCTTATTCTTATTTTTTTTTAATTAAAGATGTATTCTTTTTCTCTCTAAAATCCTGAAAACAAGAACAGTAAAAGCAAATCTCAGGTGATTATTAAGCTGTTTCTGTTTTCTTATATGTACAGTATTTCTTGTGCTTCAGAAAGGTGCTGAATTGTAAAATGTCAGTTTTGACCCATAAAATAGCCACGGGACTGATTACTTTTAAAAAGTAACAGGTATGGACTCAGAAGGAGGTGAAAAGCATAGTGTGGAGAGTGAGAAAGAAACCTAATGTATACAGAAGTATGAAAGGATTCCTGATTCACCACTTTTGGTTATTACTACAAAATACCTTGTACGGAGTCCTTGAAATTAACCAGGATCAATCTAGCTGCAGGAGCAAAGCAGAATATCTCTGTATGTGTGGTTCTGTATCTAAGTAAACTAATCTCACTGCAAGAATGTTAGTTCAGTTTTACAGAGCTCAGCTAACCTAAAAGAGTGTTTCCAATTCAAACTAGAGATAAGACTTACGCATAGCACTGCACACAACTGTGGGAAGACAACAGATCCATAGATGGTGGGCTGAATGCCTCTGCATTACTTCTACTGTAAAAAACACTAGCATAGCCATTGTTACTGTTTATATGGCATTTCTTTGATTTTCTTAAATGCAGACAAATTGTAGAAGGGTGCAGGAGAATGAAATCATAGATCATGACAAAATGCTTCTTACAGGAAATATAATAATAATTTGAAAGAGATATCAAGCAACCCAACTAGCAACACAGCATATAGAAAACTGCTACTGCATCATATATGTGCAGTAGTATGAAAAGAACACATGGAATATGATTGCTGGTACTTCTGGGAGCACTGTGAGTCAGCATTTGACAGGCACATGGTATGCTGTTTGATGACTTTGGCAAAACTTTTATGGTGTGTCATACCAATAAAGATACAGAACATATGAACTTGTCTGAGCATGAAAACACATGCAACACTGTAAACTCTTAAGTTAATTTATTAGACCATTTTTTTAAAAATTTGCTTTTCTGTTGTGTGAAGAGAGAACACCACCTCCAGCCACTAGCCCTACCTTACTGTAACAACACATGAGGGTTTACTGGATAAAACTACAGCCATCAACCAAGGGGTAACCTATGAACCAGGAAAAAAAATGTTCATTTTTTTCTTTGCTGTTCTTCTCTTCTTCTACCCTTCTCATTATAATTAAAAGTGTTTCACAATTTCACACTGTAACCTTAACTGCTTTCTAGACAAGAAATCCAGATTCGATAGGCCCAACACTGCTTTTATGATCCTAGAGACTACCTTATCAAACTTCATGAGAAGTAAGTCAATAAATAGAGGAGGTAAAGAAATAAACCTGTGACCTTCATTGACATATTTTGGTTGCTTCTGAAACTTTGATACTGAAACCAGAGATAATGTTCAGGCTCACAAAATGTGTACTCACTTCTGAGCTTCCATTATATACTTGCTAACACCCTTTAGCAATATTATATAGCCTTAATTAAATCCTGATGTTTTTAAAGTTCCCAGTGGCACAATCTAACCTTTCTAATGCCTCTTGTGCTTAATTTAGGGAGAGTTTCTGTACTTAAATTGGTTTCACAATGATGAAACACTGCAAAAAATCTTGTACATTGAAAGAAAAAAATAATCTTCCCAATAAACTGCAATTTTATACCAATTTATTCTAATCTTAAGTGTTCCTATTACTAGCAAAATGATGCAAGAGAACACGAGTGTGTAAAAATATGGAGTATACCACAGTATGAAAGTTTCCTTTTTATTTTAATTTTGGTATAATGTCTGAAAAACTCCATTTATTAAACTTGAGTTTGTTCTTAGTACATTCAGTGTTAGTTTACTCCACATTTGTATCCAGTCACTGCCTCTTGTGGGAAACTGTATGTGACAGTGTAAGAAAAAATTACAAAACTTTGAGGAAAATTACTTTGGCCAAAGGGTCCATAGATCTGTGTTATGCAACCAGCTCTAAAGCTCTCTTGCCTACAAGGGTAAGAATAGATTACCCTGATTGGAATAGTGCTCATGTATATGTTTTAAAATACACAGCAATTTTTGGCCTCTAATCAGTGAGATTTACTCTCCATGAATCACTATGATAATAATAATTATTAACTACAAATTCTGACTATAGCTGATGAGTGTAGAGTGTTGCACAGGCATTCCAAAGACCCTGACTCAGTACCTGTATGTATTTCTTGAGAGGTAGTATGGGAGCAGTCTGTTTGTGGCAGCATCAACTGTAGCAGGGTTTTTTACTTGGTCATGTAGTGAGAGGACAAGGGGAAATGGTTTCAAACTTGAAGAGGGGAGATTTAGTTTAAACATTAGGAAGAAATTGTTTCCTGTGAGAGTGGTGAGACATTGGAACAGGCTACCCAAAGCAGTTGTGGCTGCCCCCTCCTTGGAAATGTTCAAGACCAGGTTGGATGGGGCCTTGAGCAATATGATCTAGTGGGAGGTGTCCCTGCCCATACAGGGGGGTTGGAACTAGGTGAACTTTAAGGTCCCTTCCAGCCCTAGCCTCTTTATAATTCTATGATCAAGGAGCACTGAGGCAATCAAGCCCTACTAATGACAGGGAATTATGAAGTTGGTGGTTTGCATATCTGTTTTATCCATCCACGGGGAAAAAAAAAAAAACCACTAACAAAAAAAACCAAACAAAAATGAAACAAAACGAAACACACACAAAAAACCAAGCTAAACAAACTGCAAAACCTATGTCTCAGCAACATAATATGACTCAAACAGGGCAAAAATTTCACCTCAGAAATAATAATATGATATAGAAAAGAGCTCCAATATCATTCCCCTGCTACTGATGTTTTTAATCTAATAAAACCAGGAAAAGAACAAAGATTTCTTTATAACCACCAAAAAATCAAATGCTATTATAGTTATGAACTGCAGTTAGTCATATAATCTTAGGATGATGCCTTTTACTTTCAGTAGGAGGTTCTTGAGTGTTCACACTGACTCATTTTTCATTGAACAGAATTAGAATGTACTGGCATGATGAACTGACTGTACCAGAGACAGGCAAGAACACTGATTGAAGAATAATAAATGAAATTCCAGAAAAATTTCCAAAGGACACAGATATATTCAGCTGTAACATTAAACCTGACTATCTCTTTCACTGCTACCACATGCCACAGGTGTGGAATAGGTAAAATTATGTAGTGAGGGAGTGATGACAGATTTCTATCCATACATAATTCCAACTGAATTACATATGTGCAACTTTTATTTATTTAGGTATTTTTGTTATTAGTCTTGGATGTGATTCAGCAAGTTAGAATTTCTAATTGACTTAATGGAAACATTCTGAAAAAAAAAAATCTGTTCTGAGAACGTTTTGCTTATGCATTTGATACTTGCATGTTTTTCTTCTTATTAGGAGTATTTGCATGAAAAACAGAGAACACAGAAGTTCATTCAGTTCCAAGATTTATTTCCCACCTGAAGTCAGAATCAATTCCATATTAACTAATTGAACTTCAGTGGATTTTAAGTAGATTTTAAAATTGCATAAATACTCTGCTTGATGCATAAGAGAAGGTGAAACTAGTTTAAAAACAGTTTAGTACTCTCTTCCTCATAGGCTAAATCCCAGTACAAGTTAAAATGGCCTCAGGTTTTCTGTAACTTGCACCAGATGGTAGAACCCCTTAGAGGCAATTACATCGGCAGGCATGACTGGAGCATGGTATGTTCCAAGTAGAGTCCTTCCTGCCCCAGTACATTTCCAATAAGCATTTCCTTAGCCAGGTTAATGTAATGACATCTTTACATTGCTCAGAGATTTCTCTTATGTGGGAAAAATCCCACGTAGTCAGAGCACTTTTAATGCTGCTTAGAACGGCTAAAGCAATACACCTCCAACTTGACTTAGACTAACAATTGGCTCCACAGTCACAGTTAATGAATAAGCAATAGTCCAGTTCTGTATGACATCAATTTTCTGTGTTTTTGTTTTGCTTTGGTGTTTTAAATTCTATTTTTTCTCCACCCTTGTAACAGTTCCTACCTACTGATTATCTGTGTGGAAAAATGTTTTCTTGTACCTATCGTTAACTGATTTTCCTTTAATTGTTGTTCACACATTTGTCCAATTAGCACAGTTATGCTGGAAAAAAAGTCATGTCCTCCCTGTCCCCCTCCCACCGCCCCAAACTTCAGATTAGTATTCAGCACAGCATCTCAGCAGCTTACATTCTTGGGCCTTATGGATCTAAGCTCTCAGCCTGTCCTCATAGCTCATAACCTTTAATCCTGACATCAATCTCAGTGCTCAATTCAATTACTGTAGTGCTGTGTTCTGAAAACTGGCAGAGGCTCAAGAGAAGTGTGTGGAAACTTGCAAGATTCTCATTAATTTTCATTAGAAAACTGAAAAGACACAAATTTCCTTCAGATGTTCTCCAGAATTCCATCCACTCATCAGAGAGTTATTGAATAGCATCTTTAGTCAGCGTGGTTGAAAAAATCACACAATGATTGTGTGACTGATTTCTACAGATCAGCACAAGCCCTGCATTCATTTTTAAATTTCAGGAGTGCCTGGTGATCTTTTTTACTTCAGCCTAGTGTCTCATGCAACTGTTTTGTTCCGACACTATAAGTCTGTAAAGGGTGCTCACCTGAATCTCCATTTTGTGTATTGCAAGTCTTATAGATCAGAAGATTGTACTGCAATAGTTATTTTACATACTGACCCTTTCAGAAGACAAAAAAATGAATGCTGAGGAACTTTCACGAGTTACAGATTCTGGTGTTTGAAAACAACATGTATTTTAAAATGGCAATTATATCTGAGATGCAAAAACTGAGGAAAGTTTTACAGTTTCTTACACAAGCAAAAGATCTCAAAACTCTCTGCAGCCTCATTCTCCTATGAATTTATCTTTGTTCTTTGTGTTTGTTTTCTTGGCCTACAAGGAAGGATAAGGATGTAGGTGTGGAGTGATTGATTCAAATTGATTCCTGGAGTTAGGTGTCTACACATATCTGGCTCTGTTTTCTCTGAACTTTCCCTATAGTCATCCCAGAATTATTCAATATATCATTGTCCTAGAACTATTTACTCCATCACTGGAGATTGGAAAGTAAATCATTTCACCCTCAAATACATGTCAACTTCTAGAACAGAGCTCAGTTCTCTAATGACATACATCTCCTGTCATCCTATCAACAGTTAGGATCAGTGAGCACAATCTGCATCAGGAGATGCAGGAACTTCATAATGATGGAAATGCAACAAATATCAGGTCAGCTTGCTCACCTATTGTTTCTCATGTATTGTTAACTTGCTTACTAAGTGTGGAATAGAATACAGTGTTCCCCTCTTCTGGGAACGGGAATAGAACAATACCATAGCAGGCTTCAGATAAATAACATTTTTGTGTGTATGTGAGAGTAAAAGGAATAGTCTGTTTTCTTTGGACAAAATTAACCTAGCAAGAAGCTATAGACCTAAACACAAGCAACGGAGACTCAGCATAAATATTTTGGTGAAAATTCCTGATTGTAAGCATAGTGAACCAATAGGAATCAATTGCCTGGGAAAATTGTAGATCTTCTGTCATTGCAGAAATGCCAAATCAGTTATACAGATGTCTATCAAATTAGGAGAAGTATGGAGATGGACTAGAAAGCCTTTCACGTTCCCCATCACATTCTTCAATATGCAGGTTAGAGAAATCTTGACTTTTATACTGCTGATTAAACAGATTGAGTAGAATTTAAGTTTAAAAAATGCACTTAGACTTAAACTTAGCACTACAGGCAAGTGGAAAAACAAGACACAAAATCTTTACTCATTAGTAATTGTTTTATCATCATCTTACCTTTTAAGGAATTAATTATGATGTTACACAAGATGCTGCCTTGTTGTGATAACATTAATATCTGTGATCTCAGACTGCATTATTCAACATCTCACACTCAGTATTTTACGAGTCAGTTCTCACCCTCAAATCTCTCAATAACTACAAACGTCTTCCACTTTGTTTTCATAAATAGTGTCAATATAGAGAAATCTATTCCTTATATAAAATCTTGGGCTTAGAATGTGCATATTAGAATTTCTGATTTAATAATCAGTGACGAAAGTGACATTTTCTTCTTTGCTTAATTTCATGGGTTTTATACTGCTCTATATATTTGTGGCTTAGGGTTCCACCTTCTTCTCTGAAGTTCCTTTTCCTCTGCTTATGCTAAATGACTACATTAATAATTTAATGTAGAGGTTGTGCAGGTGTGAGACAATTACAAAATATCTTGGTTCTGATTGAGTGACTATTATGTTACTAAATCAAACCTTGGATACAGAACCATGTAATATATAAGTCATATTTGGAATCTGAAGCAAGACACTATAGCTAAGAGGCAGTTGGACTAAAGTAACTTTGAAATTTCAAGAATATAATCATAGTTTAGTAAGTGAATATTAATATGTGCATTTTATTATATATCTCCTTTCTTTTTTCATTTCTCAGTTACTTTAGATGTCAATGGAATAAGACTCCTGAAAGACTCCCACATCAATTTGCACCATTGCACTTTAGTTCAGGTCAAGCTCATAAAATTGTTCTCCTATGTCTCAGATGCTGATGAATCAAAGCTGAAGCCATCATGTGGGCTACAATAAATTCTTTGTTCTTCTAACTTTTTTTTTTCAATGATATTTTGTTTTCTACAGCTGTGTCACAGAAAATATTCAGCTGTCCTGTACAGAGTTCCAAGTATTACTGCTCTAAATGGTTAGCACTATCTTCAAGGCATCATAAGATCAATGAAGCCTAATGAATTCTGTCTTTTATAAACAAGTGTTAATACTTCAAGACTACTGAATGAGACTACACAAGACTATGAATAATTATACCTAGGACTTATAGAATTTTAAAGACTGAGAAATGTGTGTGCTATAACAATATATGCCATCTCTTAGCTCTAGTGCAAGACTTCTATGAATATTCTACAGTGTCTTACTTTCTATTGCTCTGTGCAAAATCTTTTTTTTGATTCTCTGTGCTTTCTTTTGTTCTGAAAAGTGTTATGGGTGCGTGCAACACTTCCCAAGTGACTAAAATATTGTGACCAATGCCAGTGAAGCTCTAAGCAAGCATATCCCTTTTGCTGAATGCAAAAAGGGAGATATCAATAACAGTATTATAAACTACTTGCTTTTAACAAAAATAATATAATAGCAATGCATCAACCTAGCATGAATTGCACATAAATCAGATAGGAAATCAGAGCCATGCACAGAAGATAAAATTTATACATAATGTTCTTTTTCTGTCTTTTTTATTAATAATGTGTCACATTATGGTCTGAGGTAACATTAACATTTATTTTTGGTTTGGATCCACAAAACAAAGTCCAGCCGTAGAAGGGTCGGGTGCAAGCAGATTTTATTTGACAATTGACACAGGCAAAACTATAGAGCCAGGCAAAAGAGGGAGAGAGGAAAAGAGGATACAGGAGAGAGAGAAAAGGGGAGAAAAAGGGTAAGAAAGTGGGAAGAAAGAATGAGAGAGAGAGAGAGAGAGAGAGAGAGAGAAAGAGAGTCACCATCAGGGCTGCATCTGTCTAGCGAGTTCCCGAGTTCCTTCAGGATGATGCTGATCCTGGACAGGGTCCAGTGCAAGATAGAGGTGGGTCAAGAGACAACCAAACAGCCACAGCATGGACAGATGAGTTAAAACCCCTGAGTTCCTTTTGTTCCACAGGGGCAGCTGTCAGTCATCTGCCACAGAACCAGGGTCATTGGCATCAGAGCCATTGCAGGCAGGAGGGGAGCTTCCCCAGAAGGGTGCAGCCCCCCCACCCACTCATCAGTTCTTATCTCCTTCCAGGTGCCACTCCCTGCTCCGTTCCAGCCACCTCAGCCAGGTACATCAGCATCAGTACAATCAAGGTGGCTTAATCGTGCCTGGATGGACAACCCAGCATTGCAGGCTGGCCCTCAGAAAAGGGGAGTAGTCTCCACCCAGTAGTTCTTATGTCTTCCCAAGGTGTCACCCCCTGCTCACCTCTGGTCTGCCAGGTCCTCCACCCTAGCCAGGGCCATTCACTTTAAAATTGCTCTTTTGAGACAATTGCAAATCAGTGAGGTCGGACTCTCACAGTCACCAAAATTATTATTTAAGCAAAGCCTTCAGGCTTTACTTAGATAAGAACTTCTGTTGAAGGAAAAGTGAGCATTTACTTGAGTAGAACTGTTTACACTTGCTCTTATTAGACACATTGAAGCTGTCCTTAGAGGCAGAGTTTTTTACCTGACAGATGCCTCAAAGTAATTCTACAGATGTGTGTGAGCACACATGGAAAAAATCATCCAAGATGTGTATGAGCCCTCTGTAGATACTGGCACCAGCAGCCACTGGGACACATCGTGTCAGTACCTCACATAGTTTATTTATGATACCTTCCATTAACACTGCTGGATCAGGTTTCTTCAAATACCTCCTAGTTTGCATGCATGCAATATTTATGAGTGTACTTCTGTAAAGGCAAATGCTCTAGGGTTTCTCTCAAAAACTGAGGCAATTCATTCTAGCGTTAAGATTTGATTTACCATGCACATAAATGCTTTTGTACATGTATATGGGAATTTTGGGTACCTGTGTATGAGAGGCTTAGGTAAATCTTCCCTAAGGAATTCTTTGTAAATTGTTGTCAGAGGTCATAGAATAATTATATATTATAATGTATTTTGAATAATGACACTGTTG
The DNA here is from genome assembly GCA_023637945.1 of Phaethornis superciliosus. Lineage (NCBI taxonomy): Eukaryota > Metazoa > Chordata > Aves > Apodiformes > Trochilidae > Phaethornis > Phaethornis superciliosus. Next base: position 21,113,663 of record JAJQWJ010000005.1, on the reverse strand, counting down.
TAAGACCTGGTAAAATTCAATGCTACTGTAATGAATAAGAGGGCAGTACTCTGATTTATGGGGGATCTAGTTATTGTCAATTTGTTGTCTGTACTCAACACAGGAAAGACCCTATAAAACAATATTAACATAAATAAAAACATATATATACCCTAAATAGTTCCTTCTCTAGTTCACCAAGACTAAGACTCAAGAAAGGGAAAGAACTCTAGCTTAGAAAATCAAGGAGAAGTTTAAGTAACTAAAAGCTGAACTAGCACCATTGTCCTGCTATGGAAAACTAAAACTTAGGATTCTCTACCTTTCTGTATTTCCTTAATTTACATATTGCTCCTCGCAGATTCAGAGTAGTGGAAAAAAGATCTTGGTGTGTAGTGAAGTTTCCTTTTATGAAATTAACTACAAGCTTAACCAGTTGATTTGCTTAATGATTTATCTAATTTTGAATTTCAGAGGGGTTTTTATCTAGTTTTGAATACTAGTTTACAATTTTTAGCAATAACATGTGGGATTCAGGTAATCAAAATAGTAATATCCCTTCCAAAGGGGGTCTATTCAAAAGATATGCAGCCTCTGAATTGTGAAAGCTGCTCCAGTGACTTGCTCTTCTTCACCTTTGTTGAAAGTCCCTGCAGAATCCTGGGTGGCTGTGATTTATGGAAGATAAAATGACCCATTCAGAGAAATGACCTGAAAAAATCACATCTTACTGAGCGGCAAAGAGCTCAATTATTGTATTCACTGAATGACCATTTCTTAACTGCAGTCTCCCTCCTGATTTACAAAAAATAATATGTCATTGGAGCATTGTATTTCTGCTATATCTATGGGACTGAAAAATCATTATTATTTCCTCTGCTCTCCAAACCCTGCATTTACTTCTGTTTGTAAAGAGAGAAGGTAACTGGCTCTAGACTGGGTTTCTTCTGTTGTAGGACCTCTGGATATTCTTATTCAGAAAAGATTCTTTTTAACATGAATCGGAATAAACAATCAGAAATCCCAGAAGAAAGACAGTCTGTAGTACATTTTTCTTCAGTCTCAGTTGTGTTATCAAGGTGCACTTGCGTGGAAACTGGGTGTAAATGTTCACTGACTCAGGTCTGTGTTATTTTGGTAGTATGTGTAAACTTCAATCTTCAGCTAAGAATCAACCACACTCAGTGGGATATTGAAATTCATAATAGAATAACAAAAAAGTAAGTGACAATGATCTCAGCCTGTGCCTTTCTATTTTACTGTTTTATTACTATTTACAGCTTTCATTGCAGTTTTCCTCAAAAGCTGCTTTACAGAATCAAACCCTATTTTGTCTGGCTCTGTGAGAAGAACAACATATATATATCCAAAAAAACCCCAGAGAGCTATCAACATAATGGCCATAATTCATTTTTTAGTTCCACAGTACTTGGTGATAAAATAGTGTGTCCTCGACTTCCCCTTGTCCTAACCATTCTTATTCTCCAACAGAACAATATTTCCCAAAGTATATTTAACAATCCTTTTCTGCTCCTGGATCACTTATTACTGCCATCTTGGGTAAATTCATCACTATGTTCCTCTGGTTGTATTTATTTGGAACTGTAGACAGGTGTACATATACAGAGAGAGAGGCAACATTTTAGATTTTACACTAGATTTGATGGTGCTTTAAATTATGTCTGCGAACAGAGTTTAATAGCAAAATAGATTGTTTTTTATTTTCCATATGTATTTTTTATACTATCTGGAATTATAGATGCTAAAACCAATTTGATATCAAATTGGTCTAGAGAGATAGAAAGTCAAAGTCAAAGCCCAGGGTAGAAGGGCTGCTGGGATTAATATTAAATTTGTCCTTGCTGTTTCTAGCATTTTGGACTAGAAAATATCTAGTAGGTCTTTAATCTCTAAAATAAAAGCTGGTCAAAACCAAAGGTGTGTTCAACTATGATAATCTTATACCTGACAGTAGGCCAGTCTTATTTAAAAATAAATCCTTGAAAGGATTTTTTTTTCTGTACTAGGGGAATTCAAACTCATATTGAAGGTAATTCATAGAATCATCATAGAATCATAGATTAATTTTGGTTCAAAAGGACCTTAAAGATCATCTAATTTCAATTCCCTGCCATGGGCAGTGGCACCTCCCACGAGACCAGGTCTACTAATCTACAAATATATGTTAACTACATAACACCAGCTTTATAGCCCATACAAATTAATAGATCAGAGTCATGTATTTGAACTTCCTGAACAAGAGACAGGATATGAACAATGCCAAAAGCATATCAGTTAAAATGTCAAAACAAAATCATCTGAAGAGAAATACAGGACTTTGAAAGGCACAGCCAGACATTAAATTACATCAAACCCACCACATTATTTTCTGCTCCTGTCTTTTAATCTTTCCTTTGTGAAAATTTAAGACAACAATAAGAACTACAAATTGACCAAATCAGAGAAATTTCAGAAGTTTTCCCCAGAAGTGATCTACCCTTTTTTGATGATTGCCTGGCTGTTACTGTGTATGATGTAATATAAAATATCAAACACAAAATAATTATATACAACTAATAGCTGAACACTGTCAATCATGTATCTATCTGCAATATCACTATCACTGAAGCTGTTCCACCTCTTTTGTATTCTTTGCTCATTTGTAAAACTCATAGCACATACACCAAGACTTCTTTTCCAAATTTCTTGAGATTATCTGAAAAAAAACTCAGAAATCTTTTTATAAATAACAACTGCATATTTCCCGAGCAGTGGTCATTGTATTATACCTAGCTCCTCCATTTCAGAATACATTTCTGTGCAGTTCAAGAATTTATTCCACTGCCAAAACTGACATCCAAAGTATATTCATATGAATTTAATGTCTGCTTTAAAATTAAGACCAGCTCTAACTACTACTAACTCCAGGTATGGGTATATGAAATTTGATATGCACTCATAATTAAAAAGAAATTAGAAAACAAACAAACAAACAAAACAAACAAAAAACTCACCAAAAAATAAAATAAAAACCAAAGAAAAAAACAACCCCCCAAAACCAAAAACTAAAACCAAACAAAAACAAAAACCAAGGATCCTTTGATTATGTATGATGTTCTGAAAGAAAATTATAAAAACTTGCTGAGTAATCTCAATTTGTTAATAGGGACATAGTTCCAGGATACTAAAACTCAGCTCACTTTTCCCTGACCATAGGAGTGAAATTTCCTGTTTATTTCAGTGACAATGCTCTATATTCAACGCTCTAATTATCTCTGTTTAATAACTTATGTATGCCTGTGGTTTATATTTTCAGGATGTTTTGGAAAAAAGAGCAGACATTACAGACAATTACGTGCAACATGCACTTAATTTCAGTTTTCTTTTTAGACCAAATCTGCCAGACACATGGCTCTGGGAACAGCCTTGCTGACTAAATATCAGACACTTAAATGATACAGAAAGAGAAGCACATAAATTATCATTCTCAAACAGGGGCTCGGGAACATTTCATGCATGGAGAACCACAAGGTTTAGAATGAACATGTAAGGGCAGGTAAACAATACTGATGTGAGGATTCCAGCATTTTCTGTTTGGTTTGGTTTAGTTTTTTACAATTGCTAGCAAGAACAAGACTGAAAGCAAAAAATCATTCTAATTCATATTCGTGAATTATTTTCTGAAATATTCAGGTGCTGCAGTCAGCAAGAATTCTACTGCCATCTTGCAAAGCAGAGGATTACAAGCACAGTAACCCTTATTTTTTGCAGAAGGCAAAAACCAACAGTGCAGGCAACTCCTTCCTTAAAAGCCATCACCCCCCCAAAGCCCCAAACCAAACAAAAAACAAAAAACAAAAAACAAACAAACAAAACAGTGACAGAAAATAATAAAATTAAGTGAAGGGAAGACTGGAAGTCTCCTTCTTTTCCTTGAGGTAATGATTAAGCTTCAGTTAACCAGAGAGGCTGTAGTTTTAAAACACAAAGCTACACACTCTGAGTCTGTCTTGTGATCCCTTCTATTGAGGGTGAGGTGCAGTAAAGGTGGAAGTACTGGGATTTTTAGGCCAGGGTGTTAGCCCAAACAGTTTGTGGGGTCTTCTGGTTCATCACAGACAGGAGGTGGCACAAGCAACACCCTATATATAGATGCCAGTCACAACCTGCACCTCCCTTCTGGGAGCCATGCCACCATGAGAAAGATATAATAAATGAAAAGACTGAAAAAAAAGAAAGCAAACATACTTCAGGAAGTATCAAAAAGATAAGGAGACAGCTGTCTTTGAAGGACTTAGCTAAGTTCTTCCTGTGCCTATTAGCACAGAGCTCCTTTCTGATGCAGAGAGCTTTTAGCACACATTCAGCTACTTTCAGTATTTCCAAGCCAAGTCTTCCTGCTTGAATGCAAAAAGTTAAAAAAAAATTTAAGAGAGGTATAGAAATATCAAAGCTGTTACTAATCAAATGAGTCCTTCAAGCCAGTGCTATTCATGCCAGCTGTTGAATATTAAACAAGCCAAGACACAGACATTACTGTGAGCCTGAAGTCTTGCCCTTCTAATCAGTGCCTGGAGGAAGAGAGCTTCCATCCACTGAAGTAGTCAACCAGTACCTGACAAAACATTCATTAAAACAGAATGGTCTATTAATGGCTTTCCTTGTTCCAAGGTTACTATATAAATCATATTACAAAACCTGAGACCTTTAGGAAGAGTTGAACAATTTGATCCAGAAAAAAGCTGTAAGAATTGCTCACCAAAAATGGAACACCAAACCCTGAAATATGACGATAATTACCACATAATTGAAATGGCTCAAGTCTAGGAAGGTTCAACAACGAAGTTTTAATAAAATGTTAGTAAATGTCTCTAAAGAATAACGACTGTTCTTAACAATATCTCCCATTTCTCTAAAAGGAAATATGTTCTTGAGAAATCTGTAGCAGGGAAATACTACTAAGTGAAAACAAATACAAAACTACCACAAACTTTGAAGAGAAACTATTCTACAAAACAAGCCAGTCCTCACAAATACTGCATAGAATTTTGATATTCTTTTTGCAGAAACTAAATTTGTTTTCTTTCATGGGTCCTAGTAGCTGAAGTATGTTACAGTCCTGTAGCTCAAAAAGTGAAAGACATTTATGCTAACATTTGTGGCCAAAAGCTACATTAAATATGGTCAATTAGTTTCATTCAGCATGAAGAAGAGAGAATGGGAAGCCAGTTTTCTACAGAACAATGCAGGTCTTGTGCCTACAGGCCAAATGGATCATAAATTGCAGCAGAGTGATAAAACTTCATTTTAAAAAGTATATTTATATTCTCAAAACACCTGAAAATTACCAGTAATCCAACTACATTGCTAAAAATCCAGTTGATGACAGCCTTAAAGATCACTAATATGTAGAACCTAAATATTGGTTATTGCTAAAATGCTATTTTACACAGCTGGGAAAAAACTTGTAGTAAACCTCAAGGACTTCAGACTGCATAAATAATATTCAGCATATGCTCTATATCATGCATTATTTTCTTGAATCATTTTTGTTTGACTTTGTGAAATACATCTTCCAGACAAGCTACCTTAGTTTTGAGCTTCTACACAGAGAGCAAACTTCTGTTCTCCTGTCCAGGACTATATGATCTGAAGTTGTGTTATCAGCATCTTTCATCATGTATCTAAGCTGAATCTCAGCACTGAATATCAAATCAATCATTTAATTGAGATAGTGTATTTAAGCATCAATGCTTTTGAGTGATCTTTGCCAGAGTTTGCTTGGACAATGAATGTTGTTTGGATGTGAAAAGCTATTTTGAAAATTGGGCAAGGAATGTATCATTCATGACAAAAGAATCTTTTTTCCTTTCTGGTTGGTCAGTTATATCTGAAATATTCTGAAATGCATATAAGGTAACAATGACAAAGTTTAGCGAGACTTGAAGCTTTAATGCTGTAAACTAAGTGGAGGTGAGATTATCCAAGACAGAATGTCAAGTCTAGGAAATTTAAGTAAGCCATTGCAGCACTGAGAGGAATGAAAAAAGCTTTGTAACCTTGGAACTACTACGAGTTGTGTATCATCATTGTCAGTGGTGGACATAAGCAGATGGAATAGCAGCCTGTCAGATAAACATTTGCAATAAATGGTACTACAAGGTCATGAAAGCATCCTCTAAGTCTAGCTCCTACCGTGAGTATAGCAAAGAAGAACTAATAAAGATTATGCCAAACTATATTAACTCTTTCTTAGCCAGCAAGTAAAATTATTGTCCTACAGTCTTTCTTCTAAACATGTTTAATGTTGATGTAAACAAGTTACAGGCTGAAAGATAACTGAGGGCTAGAATTGGGTCTAAACATTTATCCAAGATACACACATGCAAGGGTACTACATCTTACTAAGTATACATATACTACACGCATTTTACAAATGAACTAAATATATTTGGCTTCTCTTAAAACCACGAAAAGACAGAAAGTTAGCTGATTTTGACTTGTATGAGAAAATTGTTTACTTTAGAGTGTAGGCAACTTAACCAAGCCAAAAATCTGAATCCAATTTAAAAAGCAAATAGCAGACCAAATATATCATTAGTGGAGAAAGCATTCCAGCTGCTCAACCAAGTCAAAAATAACCTCCTAAAACTTGAGACAAAAACTTATTAAAATAAAGTGTTACACAGAAAACATCCATTACATGGATCATACCAAATAAACCATTATATGGTCCTCAGAGGTCCCAGTCTGCATAACTAAAATAAAGCAGTGATTTTAAAATGCTGAAAACCTGTTTACACTAGTCTGATTTGCACAGATTAAATCAGATGCAAACAGCTTTTCATACCACTTGCAAAGGAAACTTATGCTAGCCAATTATATTTCAAAGAGCTATAAAATATATATGACAAGACTGAAGTATCGGCACTTCCAGACTGTCTCTTTACCACTCTTTCAGGTGATTTGCAAGCACTCTTGCAAGTAATCAGAACACAGAACAGGCAATTAGGTGTTCTATATTTAAAATAAAAAGAAATAAAATATTACTCTCAACCTGTAAACATACCAAAACTTCATTCTGGATTCATATCTTATAAAAGTCTTGTCTTTTCAGATCAAGTGATTTTTTAATTTTTTTTTTTTTTTTTTTTTTTTTTTTAATACCTCTATTATCTTACACATAGATCAAATACCACAGCTTTTAGATTGAAGAACGGATTTCAGGTACTATATCTTTCTGAGATATTTTCTCTTGTGTCTGGGAAACTTCCTGGTGAAAAATTCCTGAAAAATAGTGTATTTCAGACAAGTTACTACTTACTAGCATTCCAACTAGCTCTGTTAGTGATGGCATACTAATGAAAACCAATTCTGATTCCAAGACAAGTAGGAAATAATTTATAACAGTCCACTTTGTTTTATTATCAACATATTCTTTAGGAAAAAAAAAATAAATTAAAAAACCAACCCTCACTACCCCCAAAACCTGAATACATATTGATATTGGACTAAAGTAGCAGACCTAAAACCAACAAAAAGACAAAGATACACTCCCCAGAAACCATCGTGATTCCATCTTTCCCAGACATTCAACTACTGAACATCACAATCAATTAAAGTTAATCCAATTATTCCAATATTTAATTAGAATGCTAGCTGTATGCATGAATGAACTGTTTGGAATAGTCCTTATCTACCATTCGTCATTGTCTGAAACCTAATGTTGCCACTTCTCACTAGTTACTGAGATCCTCAGTTCTTCTCATATTGCCCATCATTAGACCAGTCTTTTCTAAATATCAAAACTCCTAATGATGATCACAGGTCTAGAGAATGTCACCCATGAAGACAGGCTGAGAGAGGTGGGGTTGCTCAGTCTGGAGGAGAGAAGTCTCCAGGGAGACCTTATCATGGCCTTCCAGTACCAGCCTAGAAGAAAGCTGAGGAGGTGGTTTCCATAAGGGTGTGGAATAACAGGAAAATGGGTAGTGCCTCTGAACTGGAATAGGGTAGGTTTAGGCTAGACATTAGGAAGAAAGTCTTCAGTGTGCAGGGGGTGAGACACTGGAACAGGTTGCCCAGAAAGGTGGATGCCTTCTCCCTGGAAGTGTTTTTATTTTTTTTTTCCAGATCCAGCAGAGATTAAATATGGAAAACAGAAATAATTCTCTGGGGTGGAAATAAGATAACTGGTAAAAGCTCCATGACTTTTTGAAACCTCTTATATTTCAACTGTAATTTTCAATTGTCATATACCAGTTTTTTCTTATCAGTGTGATAATATAACAATCCTATAATATTCTCACATTGGTGCAGAAAAGAAATACATTTGAAAAAGATAGGGGTTTCAAAATTGAAAACTCTGAAGAGATATTACTGAAAAGCCCCAACACTAAACATTTAAATATTTTTTTAACTTTTGCAAAACAGTGATTTTTTGAGATTTTGTCAATTTCTGAGCTTATTTTAAATGAAGTTGACCTCAATTTTCAAACCATTTCAATTCCAATGATGCAATGAATTCTAACAGAAAGACATGCAAAAATGTACTTTCAGAAGGGTAGTAGGAACTCTACTATTATTCCACATTCATAAGTCAGAGTAGTTTCGGTGAAGCACACCTTAAACTGCACAAGGATTTTTAAGTTCTTAGATAGGTAATACAACCTTTTGCTGCTACTGCTTTTAAGATCCTGGTTTATAATTGAAAGCCAATATATTGCAAACCACCAGGCATGGAATATAAGGTGGAACGTTGTTTTTGTGCCTGTGAGAGTGTTTATCACAGATGAGTTTTCAGTGTTTTTTTCCACCACTTTGTTTAGGCAAGCAAATCAGGCAAATCATTCCTGCTTTAGAAACATTGCCTCCCTCCTGCCTACAGCCTTTCAGAGCAGGTTACAGAATACCATGGTTTTCTCCTAGAGATAGTTTGTCTGCTCTTATACCAGAGTCTATTTTAGTAAAAATAAATAATGAGCTTGCTAATAAAGTTCTTGGAAGGGCTAAATTGCAAGTGGGTTCAGTGGTTGTCAAATAGCAGAAGCTCTTCAACTAGACAAATATGGAGCTGGGTTTTGAATGAAGAGATCTTGTAGCCATCAGCCTCTAATCTCCTCTTTTTAAAATACCTTGCAGCATGATAGCTGTGATGCATGAATACTGAGAATCAAAAAGGTCATCCAGCTCACTGAGGTTCATCCTTTCCTCATACATTATTTTCCCAAGACATATACAATCATTACTTGAATGACCCTAGTGTTTTCTGCATTCACAACTTTGCCCTGTGGGGACTTCTCACATTTATTATTCAGCAACTGAAAAAAATGTTTCTCATCTCCTTGCCTGAATTTATTTTTCTTTCACTTCCTATTAAGGTAGCAACTCACTCATCTGTAGAAAGCCGAACATCAGGTTTAGTTTTCGAAGTGGCATTGTATTTTCATTCTTATTTATACTGCTTTTTAAGATAATTTTCTATCTTGGTGCTTTAATTTGTTCTTGAAGAGGCTGTCAATCAGCCAATTTATCTTATTTTCTGGGTCCAGCAAGCAGATAGTAAATAAAAACAAAAGCAGAAAAAAAATTCCAGAAAAACTGGAACTTCAAGCATTGAGACCTCCTCCCAAATCTTAAAGTAAAGATGTGCAGAACACCAGTATATTTAACTTGAAACTACATAAAGAGGTACAAATTTGGCCTTAGCTGTCTAAACAGCTGCAATATAAGACTCTCAGTCATATATCTAAGCTCAGAATGTAGGTAATAAGCTAGCTCTGGTTTAGTATTTTCCTATTTAAAATGTCGTGTTAAAATTCCAAGATTCCTAGGTGGAAATCATTTTCTCTAATGACAACCAGGACTCCTCTCCTACTAGTTAGCCAGGAAATAACATCTTTTTTTATTCTGAATCAAATGGTAATTTTTTGCCTAACTAAAAACCCCAAACAGAAAAATACTACATAAAAAAGGAGAGCAAGCTGTTAGCCTATAATATTAGTTTATAAAATAAAGACAGATTATTCCAGTATTGCAGGGTATATTATTTTAATTTTGGGATAAATTATATTTGTTTCTCTTTTTACTGTTTTACTTCATAGAATGTCAGGTTGGAAGGGACCTCAAGGATCACCTGGTCCAACCAACTTCATTCATCAAAAAATGTAATAAGTTCTCAGTTTCAAGTGTTTATTCCAACCCAAGGAAAAAACCAAAAACAAAAACAAAAAAATCAAAAACCAAAAAGCCCCCAAAATCAAACAATAAACCCCAAAAACCAAACCAACCAACCAACCAGAAAAAAAAAAAAAAAACCAAAAAACCTGAAGACAATTCAGACATTGTAGAGAAGTAATAAAGTAGAACAGAAAAGAAACTATTTCTCATTATATTTCCAGTTTTGGATATAATTGATATTTCAATGCCCTTCTAGCCAAAATACTCCTCCTAGCCAAAATACATATAACAGTATAAATCAGACTCAGACTGTGTTAGGTTATACCTGTGACACATAAATAGAACCTTAATATTCTCAATCTGAAAAGAAGAAAAAAAGTCTTACAGAAATATATGATTACTCATCCAGACCTCATCCAGATATAATGGAATTGGTACTGGTTTGAAGTGTGAAGAAAAAACAAAGAAGCCACATCGTTTTTCCATACTTAATACCTGTTTATGACAGCTACTATGTACTGTCTTCTCCTTTTCATTTAGGGATTTCATGAACCAGAATTTCTGTGGCCTTTGGGTCGTGGAGACTTGCAGGTTAACACATATGGCATAACACACATGTGGCATAACACATATGTGGTCAGTCTGTTACTTCCTCAAAGCACTAAATTTTCTGTGCATACTCTGAACAGGTGCTTTGTACATCTACAAGGAAATTCAGAATTACTGTGCAAAGCACAAAATATCTACCATGTGCATAAGCAATAGGTTTTATGATTTTTTCAAAGAAGCGTGGAGAAAAATATATATGTCTCTCATCAATTATACTGAGATCCTCAGTTGCCCCTTACATCTGACATGGTAAAAGAGTGACTTTGAACAGTACATCCTCAGAGCATCTCCAAAAGACTAGTATACCAAGTACTTTGGGCTGTCAAGGTTATATTGTGATGTATGTCAGGCAAATAATTTCTTCCCAGTCATATGATGATTGGAGGAAAAACGCCTCAAATGTCCTAAATTAGTTAATTGGAAAATTTTCTGCTTTCCCAAAGTCATAATTTTCCTATGTTTCCCCATTTCAGTTCTTATCCACATGTTAATCATTATCAGCTGGAGGTTATGTTATGGAGCTTGAAAGAGACTTGCAGGTGGCAGAAGTACAATTTGGGTGATGCAGATGTTTGTCAGGTCTGCTTTTAATAGTTCTTATCTCTTGAAAAAGCAGCCTGAGTTCACCAGCAGAAGTCTACACAGCCACTACAGTGCCTAGCATGACATATTAGCTTGGACCCAGAACAACATTACTATATACATGTGGCTTCTGGAAAGGAGTTTGCAGCCATCTGACTGACTTAAAGCTTGGAGCTTGTGGGTAGGGAGTTAGGATACTAGTAGATGCCCAGCACCTGGGTACCTTGCTACCACAAGGTGCTTTTTGACAAATATGAACTAATCTAGCTATGAGAAATATATTTTCATTAGACCTTGAAATTATTGATGTTGAATTTTGCCCTGGTTCTTTTCAAATGTCTCTATGTGCAGTTCCTTATTTTTATTATTCCTTATTATTCTTTATTATTATAATTATTCCTAATTATTTATGGGGATGTGAGAGAATGAGAATCACCCCCAAAGCCCCAGCATGACTTTTAACTTATACAAGAATTAACTACTTGATCCAGGTTTTGTTTTCTCTCTCTTAGCCAATTTTTATCCTTCCAAGAGATAAGGAAGGTCTCAGGAAGACCTCCATTAGTTTCTGTGGGAAAGAATAGTCAATAAATGGTGATCGTGAAGTAGATTTTGAGCACAGAGGCAGTCATAGGCCTGTAAGAGATACTTCTACTGTGTTTTCAGGTTTTTAAAGCCAGACTGGCCCTGGAAGAAACAAATCTCCAGAAATTGCCTCTTCTGTAAAACCAGTTGCACAGGTATTACTTTAAGGAGAACCCAGTGATTGGATAAATAGTTTTGCTGCTTTTTGAAATACATTAATGTTCCATTCAGGGATGATGATTTGTCAGGTTAGACTGGTGCTGGGGAAGCTGAGGGGAGCTTTGACTTCTGGGGCATGACAGATGTATGGCGGGACTAAGATATCTAACTTCTTAAGAAGCCACAGAATACTGCTCAGAGTGTTTTTGACTTGTAGAACATATTCTTTAGGACTGTTACAAGAAACCATGTATAATTTCTTTACAATTGTGTAAAAGCACGAAATCCTTTAGGACAGAGACTCATTTCACCTCCAGCTGACTTGAATAAAAATAAGTTCTGCAAGCTTCCCAGTTCCACTATGTGTTACTGTGTGAATGGTGATTTTATCTTGAAGTCATTCAAATAAAATACAAATAAGTAAAGGGATAGAATTATTATATAATGATTGTCATGTATCTTATGAGTAAAAGATTGCAAGTATAATTTCAGTAAAAATTACTATCAGAAAAAATACCCTGTTTTAGCAAAATTAACATTTCCTAGATTCTTCTTGCAATTACCAGGTCAGGTTAGCTGTCAGAATTCACATACCTTTGAATTTTCACACTGATTCAATTTAAATAGCTTAGATACTGCATGGAGATTAAAATGATGAAACAATACTGCCAGGATGTCCAAATGCCAAGGGAAATCAAATGGCCAGCAGCAAAATCACAAGCCACATTGAAATGATAGTACGGAACAGTAAAGAATGGTTGACTCCAATAAAAACTGAGTTAACTTTTTGGAGATCCTTTGGCCACTTGCATATGGTCAGGTGTTTCTTAAAATTTAAGGCATAACTGCATGCTGAGTGTGTAGTCTTTTGATATTGAGGCCTAATGTTAATATTGGATGCTAGCAGAATGATATGGTTAATAAAAACCTAAACACTGTGTTATCTTCTGAACAAAAATTCAAAAAAGGTCTTGTTCTTTATTCTTTTCAAATTAATGAAAGCATTTCCTTCATTGCTCCCTACTGTAAGCAACACGGGTTTGTATAATTTTGTCCTTACCATTGCTAGATTCAGGGACAAAGAAATACATTATTAATCTGAGGGTTATTATTATACATAGGGAAAAACAATATGCTTTGTTGTTGCTAATGCCAAATGGACAAAGATGAATGCATTTTTTTGCTAGCTTTTCTGTTGCCAAGCAGAGATGAATATTATCTTATCTTTTTTGTTTTGCTTAACAAAATCCTGCCCCAAGATGAAACCAAGGCCAAGGGCAGACAAATATTTCATATGGAAAAGAAAGATAAGTAAATATTCACCACGGGGATGTTTGCTCCGGCATGGAACTGCTAGTGAGAATCATGTGAAGAAAACAAGTGTGTTTACATCTTTTTGATTCTCTCTGTAACAGCATTCTCATTCAGAGCACTAGAGCCATTTTCCACTATCTGGAAACATCCTGTAAAACATTCCAGTTCTGTACTGTGTTAGTGCAACTGCCCTTTACTCACACAGAGTGCCTAAAAGACTGGGTACATTATGCCAGATACAAGAGCTTCATTATATAATTGAGAAAAAGGGAAAACAGTCAATATTGTGTTCAAAGCAATACTGTATCTTTCCCACTGAGTTTAGCAGCCCAAAAGTTCATAGGAGTCTGTTGATGCAGCCTTTATTCAACCAAATTACTTAAATTGAACTACTTGTGTGAGCAAAATTGCTTTCAACTGGATTTGCCGATAAAATTCTTACCAACTCCTTGATATGAATCAATAAAAAGAGATACTTCAAAAACTGTTTGGTACAAGGACAGGAAAGTTCAAATACAGAAATGCATTCAGGTTTCACAGAATTTTGACCTGGGATTTTGTTCCAGCTTTTGAGTTACGAGAGCATTTACAAGGACTTAAAATGCAGTCAGATTTTATCTCAGGATTTTATTGCATCACTGTTGGTCGAAATTCTACAATATCTTTAGGGATCTCCCAATGAAAATAAGTCTGTGTATATGTATATGATCTAAATGTATCTGTGTGTGTGCGTGCATTTCTGTATTTCTGTAGTTTTCCCATCACTGAGCTCTCTGGAATTCCAAAAACATGGGTTCCAGAACTTCTCAAAGGTGACTGAATTCTCTGTGTAATGAGTTCACTTGGAGGTGATCAGACATCCCTTAGCTGACCAATCCTTTTATGTAAACCACCTGCACTAGAGCATCACCACTTTGATTGAGTAGTCTGATTTTAATAGATTGCTTTGCTCTGGGTTTTTTTGGGGGAAAATTATGTAGAACTTTTTGTTCACTTTTTAAGTCACAATTTATAATCATTCAAAAGAGCTGGGGACAATATGCTAAGATTTAATATTCCTACTTAATAATTTATTTAAGATCATGCCTTTAAAAGTAACCTTATTTGAACTTATATTTATTATGTCTGCAAAAGTAGCCAACTGAAAACAGTTTATAGAACTTCTATACAGCTTCAATAACAGCAGTGTTACAGTAACACCTTGATAACAAGTAACTTCCATAATTTCCTTAACAGCATTCAAGTAGGAAGCAAGGATAACCAAGTTGTTACAAGCCTTTATTGTCAAACATATTTTCAAAATACATTTGTGCACTCATTTGTTTGAATTCTTTTCACCAAAATGTTAGGGCCTCTGCTCTGAAAACAGTGGCTGTTGTTTATTTAAACCCATAAAGCTAACCAGCAATGCATCTGATGCTATTTATAGTTACATTATGACAATCTCTGCTGGGAGATTAACTTTCATTTTTTTTCTGTGTGTATGCATAAGACTTTCATAGTTCTAAAGAGCTAAAAATAAGTGGAATTTCATCTGTAACCCATCCATTACTATATTTTGGTGGTGTAATTTCACCTCTTATTAATACCACATTTCCAGAAAGTCATAAAATGAATGTAACTTTTTTCAAGAAAGAAAACACAACAGAAGTTATGCATATCAAAGGTATACAGTAAGAAACAGTAGACAAATGTTAATGACTAAATCTCCTGTGACTGAACTCTATCTTCTACTGTAAAAACCCTGAAGTATGCTCATATGTTACAGAAAGATAGGTGGATACTGTGCAAAACCTCAACAGATGAAAACTGACATTGTAGTAGCAGCATCAGGTGTATGAAAATTTACACCATCAGGAAATAGTGAACATACATTAAACATAGTAGTTTAAACTATTCATAGGGTTATAGAATTGTTAGGGGTTGGAAGGGACCTCTAGAGATCACCTAGTCCAACCCCCTCCAAAAGCAGGATCACCTAGGGGCGGCCACACAGGAACACCTCCAGGCAGGCTTTGAAAGTCTCCAGAGAAAGAGACTCCACAAGCTCTCTGTGCAGTCTGTTCCAGGGCTCCATCACTCTCACAGTAAAAAAGTTTCTCCTCCTACTGAGGTGGAATTTAACTATTTTTAACTAGAGGCTTGTGAAACATGCATCACTGTGGTTCGAAAAACAGCAGTACAGAAAATTGTTCTACATTATCTGACATAGTTGTCACCAGGTAAATCTCACTTCTGTGATCAGTGTTCTTATGTAAAAAACACAAAATGGCATTTTGTTGCCCAGAACAAGAAATAAAAACAAATATGCATTTTATTGATATTGTTTCCTAGGGGATTTGCCCTTATGGGAAAACTTGTTTGAATTGCTTCTACATTCTGTTATTTCTTACAAAGATGCTTTGCTAGGAGCATAGAAAGTGATTTAAAAAATTCTGTGAGATAAACTTAACCAAAAAAATTTCCAATGTTTGTGAAACTTTTAATTTTTTCTTTCTTGGGATCATTTGTATCATTTCAGTTAACTTTTACATCAGTTTGATTTAATGCTAAAATTAATGTTTGCTGAATTTCACAGAAGCAAGAAATATAGATTTTTTTTATAAAAGTTGAAAAACTTAGTCTTAACAAACAAGCAAAAAGATTCCATAGTTCCCATTAATTTTAGTGGAATTAGATCTCTCATTCCTTTTACAGCTGCTTATCACTTATAGAACTAAATTATCCCAGCTATTAATTTCCTTTCGCAAAAGTCAAATTATTCTAGGAAATTAATAGGTCTTCTATTTACTTCATATTGCATTAAATGCTTAATATATATTTAAAATTTTTCAATAGGCAATTCTTGTACTTGACAATAGGAAGCATTAAATTATGCAGCAAATCCACAGTAAGGGTGTTATTAGACAGCAGAGAGTTCCAGTTTTTCCTTCTGTGAATGGAGGTATAACTTCAAAGAATATCCATTGATGTCAATACAATGAAGTAAAGAACACAAGGTAAAATATTTATATTTATAATGAGTATTTTATTCACCTAAAGGCTGTAGACTCAAATTCTGAATGCATGCAAGACAGTTTTTCTGTTTAGACTGGTACATTTAAAAGTGAACACTATAGGCAAATCATATAGATCATCCAGTTTAGATTCTAGTCTTTTAAACAAATCTCTTTTCAAGAAAAACTACTTTTTTTTTTTTTTCCCCCCATCTTCTATTTATATATAATAGAAGGTCTAAATCAAGTGAGAACATGTTCCAGTTTGATAAGACCAAAAGAGAATTTCAGAGTAATTACTCTGAGTTAATCATATTTGATCTGTAATCTGGGATACTGGCAAGTTTCTGCAAATCTTTTCCTCTCATCGAACAACTCCAGCCCTTTGAAAAAATGATGAAATCTAGGTTAACTCTAATGAAGAAACAGCTTCCATCATTGAATTGTAGCTAAACTCTTTCTGGTATGTGTTTCTTTCAGACAGATATCAGACTGAATACTATCAGCAAAGGAATTATTTCCTGCAAAGAACTTGTATACCTTTTATCTACAAATCAAAAAAGCAAGTTTCACAGTGCCTCAAATAAAGGTAACAAAATAAGGTACTTTGTTGCTAGTAAAGAGGCTATTCTGTTGCTGACACAATGCTTTTCAGTAGTTTTTAGGACTTAACCTTCACTCCCTACACCTGCTAGCCTGTTGCATATTGACTGTTAAAATCAGTACCACAGGTAACAGAGTAGTGAAACAGGTACATGTATAGAAATCTGTATAGCTGAGAATACACAGACCCTTTTTGCAATAATCAAAGCTTTAAATTGTTTCTTAACCTAGAAGCTATAGAAATTTATACATCAGATTAACATAAAATATGCATAGCAGATTAAAACTAGCAAGGATTCACTCAGCAAAGGTGGAGGACCATCTGAAAAGTTGTATTTTGTATACCTAAACAGTCTTCAGGATCAATGTTACTTAAGCAAGTTTCCCTTTTACTGTACTTTGGTCCACATTATGAAGCCTTCTCAGAAAGCAGAAACTGGATATTTTATTTTTTTTTAATTAAATTAAACTGAATTAGAAGACGGACTCTGGTGATATGTTTCTGCAACTGGAAGAAGAACCCATGAGAAAAGGACCTTATCCTCACTAGTAAGGATGGGCTGGTGAACAACATCAATTATAAATGCAGCCTTGGTTGAAGCCAGTGGTGGAATTCAAGATCTTTGGGACAATAAGAAGGAGACAAAGCAATCTCCTTCTCTGAATGGAAGTATAACCTCAAAGTATATCCACTGGTATCAATACAATGAGGTAAAGAACATAAGGAAAATTATTTATATTCATAATGGGTATTTTATTCACCCAAAGGCTGTAGGCACAAATTCTGAACATATACAAGACCTGGAATTCATGAGAGCAGACTTAGACTTCTTCAGTAATCTCTGTGGTAGGGTACCCATGGGATAAAACCCAGTAAGGGAGAGTAGCCCAAGAAGGCTGGTCATATTCAAGGAATACTGCATCCACTTTTGGGCTTCCCTGTTCAAGAGAGGTAAGGGACTTTTTGGAGAGAGTCTAGAGGAGGGTGACAAAAATGACTGGAGGCCTGGAGCATCTCTCTTATGAGGAAAGGGTGGGAGAGCTGGGATTCTTTAGCCTAGAGAAGAGAAGGCTGGGGGAAGACCTCAATTAGCGTCTACAAATATGTAAAGGGTAGGTGTAGGGAGGGTTGAGGCAGAGTCTTCTCAATAGTTCCCAGTGACAGGGCAAAGGACAATGGGCACAAGACGGAAGATAGGAAGTTCCATTTAAATATAAGAAAAAAATCTACTGTTAGTGTGATAAGGCACTGAACAGGCTGCCCAGGGAGACTCTGGAGTTTCCTTCTATGGAGATATTCAAAACCTACCTGGATGCAGTCCTGTAAAATGTGCTCTAGAGGATTCTGCTTTAGTGGGACAGTTGGACTAGATGATCTCTAGAGGTCCTTTCCAACTCTTATACTTCTGTGATTCAGATTATAGTTCTGTGATGTAAAAAGAAAGTCTATAAAGGGTAGAAGCAAGAACAGGTAGCCTGGAAGGAGTACAAAGAAGTTGTATAAGAAGCCAGGGATCAGGTTAGGAAAGCTATACCCTAGATAGAATTAAATCTGCCCAGAGATATCAGATACAAGTACATCGGTGATAAAATGAAGACTAGGGAAAATATTTCCAAAAGGAAACAGGAGACCTGGTTACACAGGATATGAAAAAAGGCTGAGGTACTCAATGATTTTTTTTGTCTTTGTCTTCACTGACAAATCTCCAGCAACAACACTCAAGTTTCAGAAGACAAAGGCAGGAACTGGGAGAACACACTGTAGGAAAAGAGCAGGTCTGAGACCATCTAAAGAACAAGAAAATGCACAAGTCCATGGGATCTGATGAGATCCATTGATCCATCCATGGCTCCTGAAGGAACTGGGTGGTGAAGTTGCAAAGCCCCTTTCCATCATATTTGAGAAGTCATAGCAGACTGGTGAAGTTCCCACTGACAGGAAAAGAGGGATATCCCATTTTCAGAAAGTGAAATAAGGGAGACACAGGGAACCAAAGGCCAGTCAGTCTTACTTCTGTGCTCAGAAAGATCGTGGGGCAGATCCTCCTGCAGGCTCTAGTCAAAAACATAGCAAATGTGGGTGTGATTGGCAGAAACCACTATGGCTTGACTAATTGCAAATCATGCCTGAAAAGTTTGGTAGCCTTTCACAATGGCTGTCACAGCAACACTGGACCATGGGAGAGAAACTGAGTTTATCTATCTGTACTTCTGCAAACTGTCCATCTGGAGACCAGTGATGAGTGTCATTCCTTAGGGGTCGATAGTGGGACCTGTGCTGTTAAATATCTTTGTTGGCCTTGTGGGCCTTTGTTGGACTGTGGGACAGAGTGCATCCACAGCAAGTTTGCTGTTGACACTAAGATGTGTAGTGTGATTGATGTGCTGGATGGAAAGGATGCCATACAGAGGGACCTTGACAGGCTTGAGAGGTGGGCCCATGCCAGCCTCATGAAGTTTAATAAGGCCAAGTACAATGTCCTGTACCTGGGTCAAGGCAATCCCAACCACAAATACAGGTTGGGTGCAGAAGGAATTTGTAACAGTCCTGAGGAGAAGCACCTGGGGTGGTCGGTTGATGAGAAGCTCAGCATGAGACAGCAGTGTACACTTGCAGCCCAGAAAGCAAACCATATCTTGGGCTGCATCAAAAGAAGCATGGCCAGCAGGTCAAGGGAGATTCTAACCCCCTGCTCTTGTGAGACCCCAGCTGGAGTAGTGCATCCAGTTCTGGAGCGCCCAATGTAAGAAAGACATTGAACTTTTGAAGCAAGTCTAGAGGAGGGCCACAAAGATGATCACAGGGCTGGAGCACTTCTCCTATGGAGACAGGCTGAGAGAGTGGGTATTGTTCAGTCTGGAAAACAGAAGGCTCCAGGGAGGCCTTCCAGTACCAGCCTATAATAAATGTGGGGAAAGACTTTTCACAAGTAAGCTAGTGGCTGCATGGGGCTTGGTTGCTGGCTGGGATTAAACCAAAACAAAGAATAAGTTCATCTCATCTGTGTAATAAATATTTTATATAATTTATATGTCTTTACATTCAAAGATACCATGCTGACTACATTAAATTTTAAAAAATATTTTAATCTGCCTCAGTCCTTATCTATGTGGGTATTTTTTTCCTTAAACACTGTGAAAGAAAATCATGGCATTAAGTTCATATATGATAAATGAGATTCTAAATAAATAAGAACTTGGTTTAAATTCTATCTGATATTCGGAATTCTTGAAGAGTGCAAAACATTAATCATGCATTATTGATTCAACGAGGAAGTGCAATCATTCAAAATCTATAAATCTGCATATAGTCAACTAAATATCTTGCTCACTGTCTTCAAACGACAAGGAGTTAATATAAGGAATTAATATAAGCAATTAGGTGAGAAGTTTTTAAACCTTTAACTAATTCTATGAACAAATGTCCAGAAATTAGGTCAGTCTTTACTGGGGAGACCAAACACCTTCCTCAAACATGCAGGAATAACCAGCTGTACAAGCATAGGTCAAGCACTTGAAGAAGAAAGGCTTCATTATAGTGCTTGGGATTCTTCTGAGACTCATGCATTCACCTCCAAATCTCCTTACGTTTTCTCTGGAAATCTCTTTATATTCTGGAAATGAGTAGTTGGTAGCTATCTGAAGGTCATAGTGCAGGCATGCCTTTTATGCATGAATGAAGTAAGTAGAGAGAGTAGAAAACATGTAATCTCTCTAGATATTGCAAAAGCAGCACAAAACCACCCAGAACTCCTTGACTTCAAGAGTCTTCGTACATAGAATCATAGAATCCTAGTACATGGTCACTAACAAAACAAATACTCATGTGTACAAGATACTGCAAAGAAATCTGCTGTTGGTATGCAACTTTCCCTTTCTTTCCATCAATGAACTTTTCAACTGGAAATAACCAAGATGAGATGGTTAGTCTAGCCACATTGCTTTAGCATTTATTTTTTTTTTTTTTTAATATGTAATTCATGTAGTGTCACTTTTGAAACCAGGCCAGGCTAACATAAGCACTCTTGCTTGGAAAATCTGTCTCCCCCATCTTTGTGACCTACCTGAGTAAGGATTCATGTAGCTTTTGGCAAGAATAAACAAGGCTTCTGACCCAAATACCTTAACATAAATACACATACACATACATTTGCCAAATACCATTGATTTTAATGAATCATTTTATAAAAAAGATATATAAAATTTGGCTTTGTATCCTTTTCCTTATTTTCATGCTGTATGCTGAAAAACTTATTTAAAACATTTCTCTCTTCACAATATACATGACCTTTATACTTGTCCATCTTTCTTGAGGTATACTAAATACATGATAAAAATTACATATTCAGTATTTGCAACTCTTCATAACTAGTACTGATCTTATACACTTAGCTAACAAATACTATTTTAGGAAGTTGGGTTTTTTGAGAGGAGTTTTACTGCCAAGCTGTTGCCTTGTGAGAACAACTGCTAGAGGGAACCAGAGTGAGCATCCATTTGTTGTTTGTACTGATTCAAATCATAGAATCATAAAATGGTTTAGGTTGGAAGGGACCTCTAAAGGTCATCTGTTCCAGCTCCCCTGAAGTAAGCAGGGACATCTTCAACTAAATCAGGTTGTTCAGAGCCTTGTCAAGCCCCACCTGGAGTATCTCCAGGGACGAGGCCTCAAATACCTCCCTGGGAAACCCATTCCATTGTTCCACTACCCTCATGGTAAAGAGCTTTTTCCTAACATCCAGTCTAAATCTACTCTTCTCTAATTTAAACCCTTTGCCCCTCATCCTGTCAGCACAGTCCTTGGTAAACAGTCCCTCTCCAGCCTTCTTGCAGGCTCCTTTCATGTATGGGAAGGTCACTATAAAGTCTCTCTGCTGCCTTCCCTTACCCAGGTTGAACAGCCCCAGCTCTCTCAGCCTGTCTTCGTAGGAGAGGGACCTCCTCTTGATCCACTCCATCAGGTCCATGTCCTTCCTCTCTAGAGTGCTCCAGTGACAGATGCCATGTATCTTAAAATGTTTTACTTACAGATCTCACTGGTGTTCAGCTACCACATCTTTGTTATGCACTTAATCATTTCATTATTAATATTTCCTACACAGCTATCACCTTCAGGTTTGCATATGTATATTTTAATGATTTCTTTTAAAAATCTGTTTTTGAGTTATTGGGAGATTCTAGGAAGTAGTGATCAAAAGGGAGTGTATAAATCAATATAAAGGGCTTAATGTTGGGCCAGCAATTTACCAAATGACAATGCTCACCTGCTACTGTCATTCCAAACAGCTTCTCTTTCCGCTCTACAGTGTACCTACCACAGATGATATACTTGAAACTGAGAAAAAATAGGTAAAACTCAACAGGTAATTATTCACATCATAAAATATTAAGGTAATTCATGGTTCTTGAAAATTAAGATTTGAGTATAAATGATGGCTGCAATATACTATATACTCATTTGTGAGTTCTAAAATACATGTTAACAAGCCTGAAATCAGAAACATATATATGCATCTATGTGTTGGTATAAAGAAGTTCTGAAAAAGCACAGAGATATATGCTATTGAAGATATAACTGACCAGTTCAGAGACAAAATCATGGTTCTGATGAGGGCACTTAGAAAAAGAGAAGGCTGACTCCAGAACTGCAGAGTTTTTATATCACAGATTCAAAATGAAGGTTATAAATCACTTTTCCCATGGGGTGGAATCCCTGTGGAATGGACATCTGTAGAACATCCAAAACTTCTCAGTGGTACAGGACCAAATTTTACATGAAGTACATCCGACCCTGAAAAATAATTTAGGTATTCTGGACAATCCCATTTTTTTCCAGTTCTCACTAAGGACGTTGATTACATTGTTAGAAATAAATCAGTGTGTACTGATATTTTAAAAATTTTGATTTGTGGATGAAACTGGAGTTATCTGTTGTCTGCATAGGGAAGAAAGGAATGAACAAACAAAAAAAATGAAATGTTTAAGAGTGAACAAAGGGAGGGACAAAAGCAAGACAGCACTGGAAGAATCCAAAGAAGCCAAATTTCTCCACACGGAAATCAGAAACATCTATGAGAACAAGATGGAACTTGGATAGAACAAAGGTAAGGAGAAATGAAAAAAGCTTAGGTGTTTTCCACGAGGACATTTAGGATGGGTTACTGGCTCTTCCAACCAAACACCTCACTTAGCATACATGAAAGCATTCCACAAAAAATGTTAAGCATTTCTTCTCCTTATTCTTTCTGTATTCAAGTGCCTGAGCTAGAAACAGACACTCCATGGGTCTGTGCAGCTAGCAGCTGTAACAGCCATCATCAGAATTACAAGAAGAAACAGTTATGGGAGATGTCCAGGATTATCCTAGGTTTAGTTCAAAATAAAATGAGAAATAAGAAAGGGTAGAAAATAAAAGGGTTGCATTCATGTGCATTAAACATGTGCAGTCACTTGCCATTAAACTCAGAAAAAATTAGAAGGGATGTCATTGTCCATCTGCCTCCATTTATCTGATAATCAACACTTTTTATACTTGTAATCCTGAGCTCTCATTTTAGGGCCACATTAGTGAGATGATCAGGCTGTTTTAGTACTGCCTTATGAACCTTGCCAAAGAGAACTCATTTTCTCAGATCATTTGCTGCATTATCCAGTCCATTGTTTCATACTGATCAGACTGTTAGAAAACTGCTTGTCTCACCTGTTAGTTTAAAATTATGCAGATAAATAAAAGTGCTTTGACATTCTAGTACTCTCTTTTATGGGTGAGGAATCTGTTTTTGATTGCCAGTAACCAAAAAAAGAGGTTTCAAAATATTAACATTTATCCATTTTAACACGACTGAATTTTCTTTTACTGATCACTTAATTTCATATGTACCAGGGTGGGTTTTTTTATGCTCTTCCATATGTTTTAGTCTTATTGTGCAGATTTTTGTTTGTATTTGCAAACCAGTACCTTTTCTGTTGCCATTTTCTTTCTAAACTATCACAAGAAGATTCATTTTGACCTTTTAAATCAATGAAAATTATGCCAGGAGCAACAGTCATGTATGACTTTTTTTAGGAGTCTTGTGTTTCATACATACAGGGTCTGCTACTGTTGAGCCTCAGACTTCTGGTCTCCATCTCAAGTTTTAAAGTACATTACAGTATGCAGCATGTGCCGACCCTAGCTAAAACTATGCCAGCATTTCCATAGTAAAAGCTGTTATTTTCAGAGGTTCCAGCTGTACATTCAGCTGTAAAAATGTGCAGAAGGCTAAAATTGGATGTACAGGATTTCAATATGGATTTAATAGAAATTAAAAAAAACATTCCACTTGATTATTTCTGAGCTACAACTTCTGAAAAATAGCAGTTTGTAAGATTCCTTTTGCTCTCTCATATTATAAATCAAAAAACAATTTAACTTTTTCAAGATACTTAAATAATTATGTGGTGGTCTTGTTTCTGCTTCCACAGAAGGCTTGCTCGATACCTTAAACATTGGAGTGGGTTTGCATGTATGGATCAGAGGTGAGTATATGTAGTTGTTTACTGAGAAAAATTTTCACTGTCATCCTGCTTACACAGGTCACTGCTATCAATAGGGCTTTGGGAGTTTTTTTCATCATCAGAATCCTGAAAAAGCACGGATGTATGTATCAATACATAATTTTGGTTTCTTGTTGGCGACAGAACTCATAATGCACTCTGTCTTAAGGTAGCTGTGGAAACATTCTTGTTTTTATTTTATTTTTTGTGCTATGTGCAGTTCTTTTACTTCACGTAGAATGAAGGTTGAAATAACAGTAAACAGTAAATAGTAAACCAAATTCTGGCATGCCTTCCTCTTTCTTCCTACTTCTGTCTGTGTAATTCCATGAAGTTATTCCTAGGCCCATTCTCAATTGCTACATACTGCACCCATCAATTAAGTAGATGTGAGCATCACACTCTGGTATTTTAGGGAACCAACAAGGTATTTCACAGGAGGATAACACTGGTCAAGATCTATCTTTCAGCATCCTTGAGCAGAGGTCCTGGACAGAGGAGGCACACACAATTTTTTATAACATTAAAAAAAAAAAAAATCATAGAAAAAAGGTCTGACAGGCACTGTTGCATCACTAAAGGCTAATGTGCATCCATGAACATTTTCAAGAGACAGCAGTCAGAAACTCAAGCCCCCCTACATCTATGATAGTGTTATGCATAGAGACTGGATACTGGCACATGGGTAATTCTATATATAGTATTATATGTTAATACAATTTCTGCTTGCCATTTGAAACCCCCACTTAAGAGGCAGATTTGGTCTTAGAAATCCCCAAAGACTGCATTCAATATTGTTCTAAGGGTAAAGCTGAAAAATATATAATCTACTTTTACAATGTACAGCTTGAAAAAGCAGGTGTCAAAATCATTTTAGTTTCTTCTGGAACTGAAGGGCAGTGAAAAGTACTGCATTAATTCACTCAAGGAGGAAAGAAACTGAGCAGTCCAAAACACTGCATGGCAAACAGCTTAGAATGAAAAATCCTTTTCTTCTGCAGTTGGAGAGGTAAATTTCCTGGAACCAGATTCACCAGCTGAGTCCCAGCCCAGCAGTGTATTTCTGCAGTATGTTACTACAACATAAGCAAACACTAACTGCAGATATTGAGCCTTGTTTTGTGTACTTTATTCTGGTTTGACTCATATCTGTACAGTTCTATACAGTGCCTGGCTTTTTCTCCTCAGAAAAAACGCCTGGAGTTGGCAGTTACTTTACCTTTCTCCCTCTATGTTACTGCCTGCATTTGAGGAGCCTTTGATGCAAAAGATAGATGATGTTCTCCTGCAACCCTGGGAGTAGAAGCGTTTCAGTCAGAGAGACACCCTTCAGTGATCCCAGCTTGAGGGATGTTCTTCCAATATTAAACTTTAAAGGAAAGAAGAAAAAAAAGGCTATCGAAATACTTTCTCGTCTAACCCCCCCCTTGTACATATACAAGCCCGTTTGGTGCTTTATTGTTAGCTAGCTGGCATGTTTTAAAACTTCTTGTTTCCTGCTATATGCAACATCCAGCTTAATACCAGCACTGAGAACACTTATTGTCACTATTATGATTCCTCTCAGTGTGCACATATTATATAGCTTACCTTCTAAAAAAACCGAAAAGAATTTGATTTTATTAGGGATGAAAGTCCTGAGAGAGAATTCTGAAATAAAGATTTCAATGTCAAGAAGACTTCCCAGAGAAAGAACAGGTATTACGTGAAAGCTCACTGTTTCATTAGCTGTAAGAAAACATCTCAGCAGAATTTCCTGTAAAAGTTATTCTTATTCACATTCCCTATCTATGGATTTTTTTGGAATTTCTGAAATAGCAAGGAAAAGGGAAATTTTCCTTACTCCTTTGACAAAAACCTGTTACACAAACAGGTTTAAAAGAAAAAAAGGAAAAAAAAAAACCCACACATGTTTAAGACCACCACTATTCATCACTCTGCTCCTTTCTGCTTTTTTCTGCATAAGTTGATGCAACATGAAACCTTTTCAGTGCTAGAGGGAAAATCTGCAAAAATAGACTCCTGTGTGAGTCATTCCAGTCCATCAAAACAAAAACCCAAACCTTTCTTTCCATCTACTACTATAAATGTCAATAATACAAATATTCAATAGGTAAAAAAAACATACAGTTAAAAAAAAAGATACAATTATTAAAAAAGATACAGTTTAGAATTCTTTTTGTTCTTTTAATTATTTTAAATATTTAATTATTCCATCTGTACATTGCATTTGCATAGGCTAAAACAACTTATAAAATATGTTTACACATATGTTCCTACATATATACTCTAAATTTTGATGCATAGTGATTTGTAGAAACAAGATGAAAAATAACTAGAAAGTTTGGATTTAGTCCTAAATATATTAAATTCTGAAAGTAAATATCGTAACAGTTAAAACCCAATACTTTTAATGTATGGTATGGGAATATTTGTATACTAAATATATAAATACATACTGTGCTTGCATTCTGTGCTACAAATACAAACATATGTGCATGCACTAAGAATGTATGCACTATATTTAGAATAAAGATGTTGACAGTCAACTCTGTTTTTATCTCAGAGTGTTCAGTCACAGTAGTGATCTGTGTTCATTTGCCTATCCTATTTAAAGGTATGTATCAAGTACATTTATTATTGTAAAATGTATTGATGTAAAATATTAGATTCAGTGGTAAAGAGATTGTCTTACAGGAATCCTAGTGACAAAGACTCTGTTTGCTATCCTACCTGTGCTGATCTAGTATCTGTCTGCTCTCAACTGGGATGGTCCCACTTTCCTTTTTCCCTTCCTTGCTTTCATATATACTCTCCATCACTTCTGTTGTAGTATGCTGACATTAATCTAACCTCATAGTTAGGTGACTACAGTTAATATGATCAAAATATCTCTTAGACAAGAGAAATTCAATTGTAGGAAAAAAAGAGTAAATGACTGGACCACCTGAAAGACTTCAGAGGAGATGTGGCTTATTAAAGATAGCATAAACATTGGTGAAGTAGTTCTTTTCAATAAAAGCAACTTGAGAGGTAAGCTATGCTAAAAAGGGAGTCTCTGACAGA
Source organism: Phaethornis superciliosus (assembly GCA_023637945.1). Classification (NCBI taxonomy): domain Eukaryota; kingdom Metazoa; phylum Chordata; class Aves; order Apodiformes; family Trochilidae; genus Phaethornis; species Phaethornis superciliosus. The sequence continues at coordinate 21,086,055 of JAJQWJ010000005.1, read as the reverse complement.
GAACTTGTCACATAAACCTCCAGCAAGACATCTGGGAAGGGAAGACAAAGACATTCCTAATTTAATTTAAAGGGAAATATATGCACAATGCAGTTTCTCATTCATTTTTGTCATCATCTTCTAATATTAATGTATCTCAATTCTTTTCTGAGAAATAGTACCTCAAGAGGTGCATTCTTGCCCTGCCGCCTTCCCAAGTGGGTTCAGAAGGGTTGTACCCTGTTCTACCTGCTGGGCAGGCCAGGGATTTATAAAGAATCATCATCCCATCCCTAGCAAATCTCTTTATCACAAAGGAAGACATTGAAGTGATGCATCTCTGTTATGAGGGAGTTTGTCATAGTGGTTAAAGCCAACAATTTCTAATGTATGGGGTAATCCTCATGCCTATCAGTGTTTTGATTCATATCTAGACCAAGCAGTATCTGAACATCTACTGATATGTTCTGGGAATGAATGTTTTGGCACTAAAATCAAATTATTGAATTTTTTTGAACCTGCATGGTAGGTCCCCATATGTGACAATGTTGTCTGCACATTATCTATGCATGTATAAAAGCTTACACATACAAAAGACATCATAAAAATCAGTAAAGGTGTATAAATATTTTAACTAAAGCCCCTCACCCTTATGTTTGTCCTAATAAAAGGAGGACATACCTGTAACGTACCCATATCCCCCTTGTGGGACAAGTCTAATCTGAGCCTTTTCCTTCCTTTGCACACATCTGCCTCAGGTGTGTCTCAACCCAGCCTCAGTGAAACTGTGGGTTAGTGTGAATGGACATAGGAAAGGCTGAGAACATGCACTTGTGTAAGGCAACACTGACAATTTTCTCAGCTGAGTCAGCTCTATAGAAAGGTCTGGGAACCATTTCACTGTAATTGCCCAAGTATTTGGTAGCACCAAGAATTTAAAAAAAAAACTGAAAACTTTGGTCAGAAGCTGCAAAGAGATTTTTGAACCTAGTTAAAGATGGATCTAAGTATAAAAGGGAGTGGATTTGACTATAGGTTATATTTTTAGAACATTAAAGGTCTTTTAGGAGCTGAAGACTCACTGAAATGCTAATCAGGAAAATTCTCTCTCTTACAGATTATTAACTGTATTTTTTTAAGAAGGACTACTGAATAACTTGCCTAAAATAGCAAAAATTATGCTATATGTTTCGGTCTAATCTTACTTTAATTCCATCTGCAAGAGATTTATTTATATTGTCCAGTATTTAAAACCACCAGGAAATGTGAGGGCAAAACCAATCTTTACGGTCATATAGTTTTATATTCTGTATTTCTCCAGCTATAGAATTTTATTTTTTTCCTCCTGTGTAGGGCCCACTAACTGAATTAATTCTTCCAGAATGGCTTTTTGTCTTGATGTGAAAATGTCATACAATGGACAAACCAATACTTCGCTTGATAGAATGTTCCAACTTCAAATTGCTTTTAACAAATATTTCTCTGAAGGCAGCAAGATATCCTTCAATTTTAATAAATGGTACACTCTAACATAAATATGAGGTTGTAAAAGCAATTCCAGTTGGTTTGTGTATGAAGTGTCACTAAAGTCAATTAAATGTCCAATATCTTTTTGTTTATCTATGTCAAGAAAGCAGTATAAATGGCAATTGTAGGCCTGGGTTTACGTAGTGGAGGGTTTACTTCTAGATGCAATCTAGTAAAATCAAAGGATCATCATAAATCTCTACTGAGTTGTTTCAGATTTCTATGGATTTAATTGAAAAAAAAAAACCAAACCTGTACAAAGTCATAAACACTTGAATAATGGAATCTATAAGAAGTACATCATACCGATAAGGCTGCAGGTATCAGAGAAATATGAAAAAAGCATCATAGGGAAGGATGGAAACAATGAAATCCAATCTGAAAATTTAACATACTTGGGAATTCTGAATGCCTTCCAACATTTAACTGGAAGGAATATTTTTAAAGAGGCAAAAATGGTAGAAAACTCAGGGGAAAGTTTGACAAGAAAAAGAAATATGACCTTGGAAGGTCATGTGGTAGAAACAAACCCAAGATATTTTGACCTCCTGCACAGAAGTACTGATGGTGAAATACACCACTGCCTTCCATCCTGGAGAAGGAGATAAGGATCCTTTTCTGTATAACACTAGATTATACATTTGAAATATGAGGAACAGTTGTGGGCACCTCAGCTTAAGAAACTTGTCAGGAAATTGGAGGAAATGATTAAATGACTAGAAGGCTGGATTTATGAGTTACAGCAAATCTAAGCAAATACACTGTGAATATAATAGTATGAATATCTTATAAGTACTATGGAACATCCATAAATCTTACAAGGCTGCTGCAGAGGAATAACAATTGATAACCAGTTGAAAGGGGTAAACTCTTTACTCAGATTGATAGGTTTTTGTCTGTGTAAGGCACTCCACAGTGAGCAGAGGAGGCAAAATCAGTCTTTACACATAAAAGAATTATATTTAATGGCAACTGTATATAAAATAGAAAAAAATAATACAATTGGACATCAGAACAGAAAAAAATCTACCAGTGATCAAAAGTAATTTGAAAAAAAACACCAACAAACCAACAAAAAAACCAAGTAGCACAACTGAAAAAACCCTACATACATATTGCCCAAAGGTGGCCTTGCTGGAATGATGAGCAGTATACTTCACTGTTCCGGTTCTGTAGTCTGAGGCAGGTACTAAATCCTGCTCTCAGATTCTTTCTCACAGTTTTCTCTTCTTATATCCATTGATAGTGTTTTTGCAAAGATCATGTTCCAAGCCCACTACTCCAAGTGATTTCTTTCTGTGCACTCAGCCTACAGTTTATCCCACTCTTTGAAAACATACATGGTATTATTTTTTTTCTCTCTTTATATCTTATCCTAGTTGTCACAAACAGCCTCATTTTATTTATGGGCAGGAGATCCTTAGAGTCTAACTGCTTTTATTTGTTGTCAAACTAGTCAATGTGTTTCATTTGAAGTACTAGGTGGAAAAAAATTGTGAATACAATCATCTCTCTGTTGTGTACTCATTATTTCAATAAGAAAAAAAAATGAGGCATAAAAATCAAATATAATGAGGCCATTACAAAAGAAGAAAAAAGGTAATCAATTTATAATATATAACACCACTATAGTGATGTTATCTATAATTTAAACAAAGTAATCTGCTTTTGTTAGATATGCAAAATGCAAATGAGACATTTTACTAGTGCTCCCATCTCTTGCAAAAGTGACAGAAATGGTGCTAGTGAGGATATGATAAGGTTAATAAACATCTTTTACTATAGAGTTAATTTTTTACAGCTATGAAATTTTGATTAGACAACTTCCTTAAAACTTAAAAATACCACTTTAGATAAAACTAAGCTTTTTCTTTTACAAACACATGCAGAAAAGTGCTTATACACATCTGTGACACTTGTATTTTTCCTGAAGCAGACATGCAATATCATACATACAGAGACACAATGTAGTTATGGTAAGTCAAACAACTGGAAAATTCATAATTTTTTTAAACTTTTTTCTGATACACTTATCAGTGTTGGAGAGCATTACAGTAACATTGCAAAGGAATGTTCAAATAGAAAATTCCACAAGTACATTCGTATTGCTAATTTATCCTCCGAGTTGCATTTTAGGCCGTATTTTGCCCTCTGACAATAAGGAATACTGTATGCTATTATCTTCAGTTAAGTTTGATTTATAACATTTGCAGAATCAAAGCTTCAACAAAAGTTAGTGACTAGAACACTAAAGAAAATATGCTGAAATTAGCACAAGAAGGAAAACCCCAGTAAGGAAGCCTCTACATTCAATGTGTTTTCTAAAAACAAAATTATCATAATTAATATGTCTTAAAAATAAAATAAAATAAATAAAATAAAATACATCACCTCTAAAAAAATTAATGATAAATGCCAGTGATTTTTAAAGCTTTTGAGAGATTTTTAAAAGCATTGCACAGACAACCATGGATAAAATTAATAGAAGGGTAATTTTGTCCCTGAATACTTGTCAGTGAGAAAAGACAGCAACTGGGCCTAAATTATTAGGGCATATTTAGTCAAAATGGACATGCTGTTGGGCCTTTTTTCAGGAAATGATCTGTAATGGAAATTCAATAAGAAAGTCTAATATTTCCATTTCATTTTTTAACAAAATATATTTCAAAGGTTTTTTTAATGCACTTGGAATTAATATTCAATCACAAGTGCACATCTGAACCAAAAATATGAGGGCAAATTTTTCAAATACAAATTACTTGGTTTCAGCAGGAGTTCCCTTATCATCTTCACTAGTGGTACTCATTAGGAATACTTCCAAAAACCTTATGTCTAAACTTGTTAAGTTCAGACTTCATTTATCAAACTACCTCATCTAGTTTCATATCTTCACACTTTCTGTGGGAAATTAAGTAATATATATGTCTAAAACAGATCAAAATGATATCTACTATTTTCCCCCAAATCAAGGTTACTGAAGTTTAGTTGGTAGCTTACAAAATTTGCTGTATCAGGTCAAACCTTCTTAAAATGGTAGCCACCCTAAAGGCTGTTAAAGTTAACAGGTAGTATGAAGTAAATCTGAAAACAGATTTAATTGCAAATGACCTTTTCAGTTCATATTGGCAATAACCACCTGGAAGGATATCATCTGGGTACTAGCTAGTTTTTAAACTAAGTCTGCTTTCTGATCTGATCTGGACATGGTAATTAGAGGAGCAATTAATGTTTAGTTTTGGTATTACAGCTTTTTTCTAGAAACTTAAAAAGTATTTAAAATATACATTAAAGAAGCTTCTATCCTCTTCAGTAGTTCTGTTATATTTTTATTTATTTAAAAAGTGGATTTCAGAATGATTTTATAGACAATACTGAGAAACATGTTCTGTCAAATTATGACATGGGTTTCTGGGCTAAACAAACAAACAGAAAGAAATATCTATTTAAATTTGCCTTTTTCCTTTGAAGTTCTTTCTACCTTATGTGAAGGCCACCCTAGGTGAGCATCACCCTTTGTGAGCATCATTGGAACTTCAGTCCAGTCTTCCATGGACTGAGGGTGATAACTTTATTCTGTTCCTTTTTGCCCTCTAGATTAAAGTAATGGGAATATTTATTTTATTACCTCTTTTATAATATGCTGTCTGAGTTTGTACCAATAAAAAAGATTTGAAAGCACTTTAAGCCACACTAGGCTACATCAGTTTAATCTGATAGTCTTTGGGGAATAATTTCAATACTTATTGTCAAACATTTATTAAAGTTTATAATTACAATAGCTTCCAGCATACTCTGGAACATGTATTTGTATGACTTGCTGACCCTAGATTTACTTATTCACAGGTAAAGATTTTTATGTTCTATACTACAAAGTGGTATTGTGCATCTACTTCTAATTTGTGTCTCACTTCCATAGCTGTCTAAAATTAATTCAGTGTTCAATAGTGGTTCAATAAACTTGAAAAAAAAGGGAAAGCAATGGTCTGAATGGCTTTTTTATCTTTCTTTCTTTCTGGTTTTTTGTTTTTTGTTTTTTTTTTTTTAATTTTTTATTTTATTTTAACAGAACAGATTTTATTATTTTTTTAACTGCAGTTCATAGTGGAAGAGTGATTTTATCTGTGTCATTTCTTAAGAAAAATAAGAGTTTCCATGAAAGGTATTACAGAAGCTTGGCTGGCATTTTTTTGTCAGAAAGCAAATTTGCTCTGGATTGCCAGTGCAATCATTCAGGTAAATTAGTTCCTTGAACTCAGCACAGTGTCTGTAATAGCCCCATTACTAAAGCACCACAGAGCACAGCACCCATCCATTGGGATGGTTGCAGGAATAAATAAGCAAGCACAATGCAAATGAATATTGCTGGTCTAGGCACTTGACATGACACCTAAGACTCAGTAGTGACTGAGAGAAATCCTAAGGTCTTGCCTTTAACTTTTTCACTCTCTCTTTTATCAGGAAGTATCAGGGTGTCTCAAAGAACACTGCTTCACAAGAAAAGACTGAACAGCTAGACACTGGAACTGTTATTTACCACAAAATGACAAAAAAACACAACAACCAACCAAACAAACCCAACAAACAAAAAGACACACACAAACACACACCATATCTCTTTAAAAACACCTGGCTCCTAAAATTTCTGAGGTCACTAGTAAGGAAACAAAGAAAAAAAAACATTGACTTACATCTGAAGTCCCAGTGAAAAGAACTTTCATGATATAATCTGTTGTCTTTTGTACTACTTAATTTAGAAAAATGTCCAGTGATGCGTATCAAACATTCACAACACTTCTCACTCACTGGGTCTTATTAAAAGAAGTATTGTCTGCTGAGAAATGAAATATTCCTCTGCTTTATTAAAAACAAACATTTCAGCAAGCCATAGCCTATATATTACATGGAAGTCAATAAAATTCCAGTAACATGTAATTTTTGTGACTAATCCAATTATGAGACAGCACAGCCAAAAAAGGCCTTGGAAATAACCAAAAAAGGGAAACTATTTTTGAAGACAGCAGATCTATATTTTGAAAATAACAGCTACAATTCTGGATACATTCAAACATAAAAATAATAATTATCATAAAATAAAGCAAGGGATTTAGGGGTGGGATCTCAATTTAGAGTTAGAATATAGTAATATATATTTTAAGAATAAAAATTAGTTTACTGTCCAAATAAAAATCAGCAGAGGTAAAGATTGAAAAACATTCAACCTAAGTGCTAAGTCTGAAAATATATTAACATGGTGGAAAACCTCTGGATTATTTTAAGTAAGAAGGACTATTTCATAATTTTAAAACAAATATATTGACTTTATTGGCTTAAAAATCCTTTCGAAAGAGATTTAATTATTTTAATTAATCACCCCAAAAAAACCTTTTTTACACCTTAAACATTTTTGATACCACATTGATAATAGCACTATTTCTCTCTGCCATGTTGAAATATATTGCTGTCTACAGGTGAATTATCAGTAACATGTTCAGCCTCATTTGGAGGACATCTGACGTCAGAGTACTCAAGATTTACATGATTTCCACTTTACTGAAAGTGCTGGTTGCTGTCTCATTAATGACAGTTCAATCAATCAGCCACAGAAGACTCCGCAGCTGTAAGCTGAGCCATGAGCATCATGGAGCTCTTGTACTTTCTCTGGAAGATGTATAACATACAATCTATCTATTGAAAGTAAGATGCAAGTGTTCTCAATCTTAATGATAAATTTGAAGTAATACATTATTTAGACTTATCTTTTCACAGATTTGCAACCAAAGAGCATTTTGCTGTCTACGTCTGTCTAGCCTCAGTTCTCACCATTTGAATGTGGACACACACACAAAAATACTTATTACAGATAAAACAGTGATCACTGAAAGTTGCAATAACCTGAATACAGCTGTATCAATCATTACATTGTATCTTTAGACACACATTATACTGAAAACCCTATTGTTCTGATTAATTTTGTTTGATACTATAAGTAAAAAACTTCCAATTTGCTGCAAATATTTTTGTTTTCTTACTGTTGCAGAAAAGCAGATCTTCCTTTGCTTCTTTTTGCTTCAGTTTTCTGGGGCAAGGGGTCACAGGTTAAAGGGTAGCTATACCCTTAAAGTGAAATATTTTTGAGGATTCTCTTTCCTCACTTGAACCAAACTTTTTATGCCTTATACTGTCTTTCATTTCTGGTCATATTTTGTCACAAATGTCCCTTCCAAATTTGAGAAGAATGAACAGTTTCATTTGGACTAGAATATTTTCTCAAAAGAATTCTCATGACATTGTCTTTTTTTTACTTCTTTGACAATGTCAAAATAAAAATATATGTTTATGCAAAATTAAAGCTGTGAGCAACTTTATCTACATGTATATAAAATTATTCATAACCCCCTTTTACTTGGTTATTTATGTTCAAAAGATGCTTTTCAGCAAATGTCCAACAAGAAAGAGGTTTCTGGTATATTTAATCCTTGTATTTTCACAGGAAATATTCTTACAGGTCCTTCCAGGAAGAGGAAGAATCACTACCTAAAATAGCCTCCTGTTTGGTAAAAGGTGTTTTTATGGTAGATGTACATACATCTGTATAGATTGTGTCTATATTCCTGTAGTGCCTCCTCATATCTTTTATGTTTAGTAAAAGCTTCAGAGATTTGCATAATAGATGTCTGAAAAATGCACAGATCTTGCTTTTCAGAATTTACAGACTAAAATACACACAGAGAAAGTTATCTGGACAGGCTTTAAGGAAAGAATCATTTGGAGTAGGTCATAGTTTTAGCAAAAGCAGTGTGTTCTGTATTATTTCTCCATATTTTTGATCTACCTTTTTTGTTGACTTTTGTATTTCAGCAGTGTAAGGAACTATCAGTAAAGATTTTTTGTGTTTGTGGGTCTCTTATTTTTTGGTTTTGTTTTTTTTTTTTTTTCCTTCTCTTCTGGCAAGTACTAAACCTTAAGAGTTCATTGAACTGTTCTCCTACAAAGCTGGAACACTGTCATTGTATTGATATGATACTACTTGGAAATCTCAAAATATTTTGGTGAATGTGAAATTTCCAGAACTAAATTTGGCTTGGCTGTACCCAAGTGATCATATGAGTATGTAGACTAGACAGCTATTTAAAATTTAAGCTATAAGTAAATAAGTCAAACTCCTTCTAGATGTTTTTCAGGAAAAAAATTCTGCATGTATCTTAGATTGACCTATGGTTGTTTTTTGGATGTCCTGTCTGCTTTTCACAATTAAAATTAAGGCAATTTTTTCATCTTATCTTTCATTTTTCATTTTATATTTTTCATTTTTCTGTCAATCTTTTCTATTACTACAAAATAATCTATTTTTTATTTATTTAAGTCATCTTTGATGTCTTGTCTAGGTTTATGATTCCTTCATTACATTTCGTTATTTTTTAAACCCTTCTCATGAGTTTTTCATTTGATTTGAATATATTATACACAATATGTGAAACAGCATATATTCATCTGGACAGAGATCACCAAAGTAAACCACGTGGTGTTCATTAATGTGAATTGATTGGTGGTGCCATGCTTTTACATTATACCAAGAAGTTGTATATGCATTCCCTGAAAGAAAGTCACTATGTCAATAACTTAATAAGATAGGCTTAAAAAAATCTTTTAGTCCAAATACTCACTGAGTAGTTTCAATCTGTACACCTCACATTAAATACTTTCCTTAGTTATAATACTATATAAATATACTATAGTGTATATGTCTACCTTAAGATCCGTTTTCTAGGATGACGTTTTCTAGGATGATCACATATTTCATAAATTGATGGAACTAAAATGAAATAATCAGATTTAAAAAAACCTAACAAACAAACAAAAAGCCAAATAAACAAGGGGAAGAAATTAGAGAAACTGTTATGTGATTTTAAAGGAACTATCTCTGGCCCAGAGTCTTCTGTGCTCAACACTAAAGAAAATAATTTGTCTTGCAAGCTGTTTTGTGCTTACACAGGTTCCCATCACAGCTGAACTACATCACAGCTCTGAGCAGTGCCACTGAAAGTTCAGACTAGTCCTATTTTAAATTCCATTTTTCCTTCTTTAAGCATCTGTTTACTTCCATATTCCATATTCTCTACATTCCTCCCAGTTTTGGCAGCTGGTTTTTCTCTTGGCTCTGCAAATTTTATTGCCTATCTTACAATAATTTAAAGGAATGAGGGTCTATATTCATCACCTCTATTTAAAAAACCTTTTTCACTTTCTCCAGAGCAAGAAAACGAATGAATATTCCAGCAAAAAGTGATCTAAAGCAAATTTTTCTGGGACAGCGAAAGTTCAGAGAATTAATGTTGAAAAAGTAATAACATGAAAATTACAGAAAAAAATATTTAGAAGCATATATATGTGAATGCAAAAGTATGCATATATTTTACACGGCAGAAACATGTATTTTTATATAGCTACATAAATGGATAAAACGTTTCTCATTTTTAAATGAGGTATATGCTTTTGTTTCAGTATATTACACTAATCTTATCCTTTGTTACTAACCTGAAGGCATATTCTCTCATTGGTAACATCAGATTTACAATTGTGAAAATGCTAGAGGCCTGGAGTGAGAAGGGACACATATTTAAGTGAGAAACTATAAAAAATAAAGGGAACTCTTAGTAAAATGAGACTAACAATCTCATCAAAGAAATTAAGGAGTTGAGAATTAGAAACAAGAGCAGTTCATATATATTTCTAATTAGAGGACTCACCAGAGTTCTCCATCAGAAGAGAGCAGCTCTTTTTCTTTCAAATAGATTTTGCTTTGTTTCTCTTTCAGAATGAAAATTAGCACTATGAGTCTGTATAAAACCCGTTGTCACTCAGCCTGAATAGCCCTTCTACCAGATGAAGGGCAACTACTTCCAAAGGGTTACTCTCTTTACTTCCTTACAGTCCTGCTCACACAGGGCACATCAGCCTTTCCAGCACACCCCACCCAACACTTACCTCCAGCCTCAGGACAGGGAACAGCTGTGTTTGCTCTGAGAGGAAAGCAACTGCAGCAGCAATTTTTTCCCCTCCTTGGAAGACAGAAGGCACAAGTAAGAGATTGTTTGGGAGAGCTTGCTTCTCTGGGACAAGAAGATACACACTCCACATGGGTAAATTTAAACCTGCTTAAAAAAAGTATATATATAGTACACATATAAGAGAGAAGTAAAACATATAAGAGAGAAGTAAACCATTAAAGTACTCTAAATAAGAAGACAACTTCACTATGAGGAGAACTAAATACAGGATGAAGAACTCACGTTACCTGCATCAGGAGACTGCTTCCAGTATTCTGAAGGCAACAAGTTAAAGACTTATTTAGAGAACACCCTATTCTATTAAAAATTTAACTTAAAATGCTTCAAGTGCATCTTATTCAGAATGAAACCTCTGGGTATCGTGTGCTAGAAGATCACCTACACGTACGTTTACTTCAGTCTGGTTGAAAACTAAGCTTCTGTCATTTGTTTTGAAATTAGCACAGGTATCAGAAATTAAAATTTAAAACAAAACCAGGCTTTGGCTGTAGGTTTCAATTATGTCTTTTTTTAAGGCTGTGAAGAACCACATACCTGGCCAACTATTAAAAAAAAAGTAATAGCACTGAAAATCCTCTTTAATCACTTTAATAATTTAATACCAATCTTAGGAATTGTATTTGTTTGAGTTTTAAGCATAGATTTAAGAATTGCCATAACCATCTGTGTTGTTACAAGCCATGTATTAATGCTGGCATTACTATTGTTTTCCCCTAATCCATATCAAATTGAGTCACTTCAGCTGAACTTCATAACCCTTATATGTTTACCTTGTGTGCAATAAAGACAGTGTGCTGTTCCAGCAAGTATCTTTTTAAACAAAGAATCTTGGGAGCAACACTGAAAACCAAAATGTGGAAATATTGAAGGGGAAACAGAATGGTGTATTTTCCCTTGGTAAACAGCTTTTGAATTAGAAAAATCTGGATTAGGGGGAAAAAAATTGCTTACTGCATCTGTGATTGATATTTACAGTCATAAAACATTTTACTGTAAACCATGTGTCTAGAGGAATTTGAGAGATTTGCCCATTTTCTACTTCAGATCTGAATCTAGTGGGGAATAGCATGCCTCTTCAGCTCCTTTTGTGTAGCACACTGCACAAACTTATCTCAAAACACTTCACAAGCCAGGCCAACAAATAAGCAGATAGAAAAGCAAAGTGTGACACTGAGTAGATATTGAGGAAGGTAAAAGGGAGAGGTTTTTAAAGAACTCTAGAGCCAACATTTAGCCTGTAGTTTCATGGGCTTCTATTACATAGCTTAGTTTAGAGAGGGGAACTACATCTTTATTTTGAAATTATATCTTGTATAAAGGAAAGTGTAAAAACATTTATGGATCAATTCTTTTTGAATGAATGGCTAAATTTCATCTCGTATGTATGTAGTTCCACCATTAACACAAAAAATGTCATTTCTAACAAGAGCTGGCAGTAGAAATAAGTTTGCACAGATCTCTTTTTGTTATTTGTTTGTAACTTTCTATTTTATTTAATAAAATCCTGGGAAGCAGCTCTGTGAACATTATTTTTGTGCATGCTACTTGAAGTGGGAACTGGCAGTACTTGACAAGTGAATTGATATGTTGTCTACAAGCCCCAGGGAAACGCTATAGACTTTGCTAAATGGTAAATTATAGCTCTTCCCACTTTTAATCCTTTGAATACATATTCCCAAAGTAAAAAACAAATAAATAGAATATTGAGCCTCAACATATCATACTGGGTCAACAGTTTTTGTTTGATCTCTTCTCTTTATATTGGCCTGCGTGTCTTTTTCACGTATGGTCCAATAGTTCTATAACACTTCATATTTCTACTGCCCAAAAAGTGACCAGTCTTCCTTTCCTATTCCTGTGCACCTGCAGCTCACAACTGTCACTACTGTATACAAAATATCCTCATCAGAGAAAAAAAAATATTCATATATAAACATTTTCCACAGTTTACCATCTTGATCATATTCAGTGGACTGTATTAAAGGTAGCAAAATAATGTTCCTGAAACAGAAGGACACCTCTCTTCCATATTTAACATGGTCCAAACAAATACTTATTTTTATAAATAGAAAGTCTTTAGATTTCCTAATGGAAGTGGAATGGCTACTCTTTCCTCAGAAAGGACACACCACAATGTGAACAGGTCAGTATGTATACAATTTGGGAAATGAAAAAGGAATTAAATAAACGACAGAAATAAAATTAATTTGGTATGATGAGAGGTATGCATGGATTCTATTTTTTATAGACTGTTGTGAAAACACCATCTAAATTTTCAGAAGCTCCAAATCTGCAGCTGCCTTGGGCAAGCCAAAAAGCAACAGCTTACAAAAGAAATATCCTATCAAATTCTTTTTGTTAAAGTACTGTATGAAATGGTAGATGGTCCATCATTTGAGATATCTTAAACAAGACTTAATAAAATTTTATAGACTGGGCTACAAAACTGATCTTCACTACAGATTATGGACTAGAATTCACAGATCATGGACTAAAATACTTCATATTTTTTCTTAGACCTATACACTAAGATTTAGTACTCTTGGTATAGTTTTAAAGGCATGAATTAATTTTCTGTGGCACGTGCAGGGAAAGTTTTTGTGTTCAGGTAAGCTCATTTCAAAACATGCAAAACCTAGTAATACATATTCAACTAATATTACTGCACAGTCCATGGATTTTATATTGAAAGCACATGGATCAGACATGAATATTTTAGACTAATTTTGGGACATAAATAGTAGCATGTGTAGTGCTAAATCTTGGACAGAACATTTAATGTTAAGTCCACTAGCTGCATGTTTGATATAAAAATAATTTATTTATAATATATGTTATATGCATCTTGATATATGTTACACATTTTAAAATTCGCTATACACTATGAGCATTCAGAATATTTATAAAAACAACTGAAAACCTATGTAGAGAACTGATTCTTATAGTGTACAATTAATTATAACTTGTTAAGGGAGAGCACATCATAAAACATCTACCAAGCACACTCCACTACTTAAGTAGATGTATATCATGTAGCTAAAATAATTAGGGCAAAATGAATGCCTTATGAAGTAGCCACTCCCATCAGCCCATTAGCTACACTTTTGATAATGCAGTCCAACAAACAGCCTTCACTGCTGTGACTGTCAAAATACTTTTGAATGTTAAAGGATGTTAAAGTAAAAAAGGAAAAGATAATTATTTTGAAGGTTTTTTTCCCAATGTCTGATTTCCTAGGAAATTTTGGAGGCTTTTCTTACTGTTCTTTTTCAGCATAAAATCCTGTGGAAATGATGAAAAATGCCATTGCAATAATTCACACTCTGTACTGTTTCATAATTCTTTTCATAAGACTGAGTTCCTGCTGCAGCAACTTTTCTCAGCTGTAGCTAGTCCTAATTCCCACTGAGGAGATGTAACTTAGTGAAATAATTAAGCTCATACCAGTGGAAAAAACCCATTGTTGGATGTTCCTGGTAACTCCCATGCTCTAATTTGATATAGGACAAAATTCCAAGTATTGAGAACTTTCTAAAAGATTGCTCTCTTCTCTCCTTGCCCCCATCAGTTACTATGGATAAATAGCGGATTAGAAATCAGGCAGCTTATTAAAGCTCTCACTAATCCTATGGGTTTTCAAAAAGCTTGGGGGTTAGCTATAATTGGGTTTGTGTTGAACTTGACCAGAACAAAATACCAGAGTGGCTGTACTGATTCCAAACCTGGAAAAGAGACATTTAGATTAAATGTCTTTTCTTATAAACAAAAGAAATGAATAGCAATAAGGAAAAGACCTATTTTCCCCTTTGTTCATTAAATACCCCTAAGGGTGCATTTGGTGCTATTCCACTCATTTTAACAGTCTCAGTAGGGAAGAATTTGAAAAAGTAATTCTGCCACAGAAGGAAAAAATAATTCCTGAACATTTTCTTTTGTATGTATCATTCTTCTGGAGTACATTCTTAATGTGAAATAAATTTTAAGAGACAAAAAAAAAAAAAAAAAAAAAAAAAAAAAAAAAAGATATCAGACAGCAGTGAGGAGAAAAAGGAAAAGAAAAAATAAAATGTTTCACAAAGCAGTCCCATTGCTTTCACAATTGGGTAATTATTTTTTTTCAGTGTAATAAGCTTCTTGGGTAAACATTTGTTCATGGTCAACACAGCTGAAAATTTAAAGCAATATAGTCTGCTACATGTACCACCAAATCCTTTATCATCATGATAATCAACAAACTCAATAATGTCACACACAATATGTCTGAGGCAGAAACTGACATTGTTTGAATAAATTACATTCTCCAAACACCCAGAACTGATACTTATAGAACAGTAATCAAATAGTAAGACAGTATTTTGCCATTGAGGATGAATTCTTCTCGTTCTTCTTTTTCATCAAGATGGATGAGGTGGAATAAAAATATGGATTTATCGACTCTTAAGACTGGAAATTGTAAAACTTGTGTTTTTTTCAGTAAATTGAACAGAAATTACTCAGAAGTTTATAGTGCATTTCTTTTGGTGAATTTTCAAACTATAAATGAATGCTTAGGAATTAAATACTTCTGATTAGCCAGGAGAAATAGTTACTTAAATAAAAATATTTATATACGTGTATGTATATATATATAATACACTGTTTTTCATTTAACACTTTTCTGTTTTCCATTCTCCTATTTATACTAGTATGAACTAAATCAAATAAATGGGTTATAGAGATAGATCCTTAAAGGTCCTCTGGGCAAACAGTAATAGCACGCAACAAGTCTCTAAATGAACAGCATTATAGGAGAAGATTGGGCACAAAACAGGATAAAAACAGTTTCTGCAAATATTTTTTTCTTCTAGGGTTTTTCTGGTTTTATTTTTCTGACAGTTTCTCTATTTCCTGGTCTTTCTAGGAACACAAATGTAAATGCATAAATGCCTGAATGTTATAGAACATTTCTATAATTTTTTACTGCTTATCAAGGAAAATGCTGCACTTCAATACCATGTGTCAATGAAAGAGATGAGATCTTAGGAAATTATGTGTGTGAGAAAAAATACCTCATTGGTGGCCCTTTAGACAGACTACTGTAAAAATGAGTCTAAGTCACTTTTATTGACATATTTCAAGAAAATTGCTGTATGGCAATTTCATAATTCCATAATCCAATAATTCCATTATAGAAATTTTCATGTTTATGAATGTATGTGTAAAAATCACAGGAACACAGCATATTTTCACCAAGAGGAAAATAATTTCCTCTCCCTTTTAAGATTGTCTCTTCTTCTCTACGTATATAAAAACTCAAAATGAAGCAAAGAACTTTGAAATATGTAGATACTGACAATCAAAACTTAAAAAATAAAATTCAGTAAGCATTTGCTCAACATTAGAAATCATTAAAAATTTCCAAGACATTTACTGATTAGTGTGTGAAAGCATAATTCCCTAAAAATTCAAGGCTAGTTATATGAGAAACGCCAGGGTAGAAATAATTAATTAGAAATTGCATTTATTCCTGCAAGGTGTTTGTTAGGGAAAAAACAGCAAACTCTTTTTTATTAATTTTATAGTCTATTGCTCTGCTTTAGGTTGGGGTATTTTTATGCCATCACGATAGCCAATGATTCTAAATATTTTACTGAAAAGTAACTTCAAGCACTAAAAAAATAAAAGAAACCAGTAAGTGAGCACCTGGTAGGAGAGAGATATGGATATTATGCAGTAGGCATAGATGTTTTATGCATATGTTTTTCTTCAGTATAATCAGTCTCAAAGGGACCATTGAGACCCTGCTGAAGCAAGTGATCAAAAAGGGCAAGTATGATCTCTGAACAGTTTGATGGTGTATGACATTTAAGTCCAATTTATTTCATTTGCATTATAATGAAGGGAATACCATGGAACCATGGTAACTTTAATTTAAATTCCTTAGAAGATTTCATTTTAGCTACAGATAACTAAATTAAGAAAGATTTATTTAGCAAACTACAGATATTAGCTAGGGCTTCATATTTGCCATTGCAATAAATTATATATTTCAGAAAAAAAAAACAAAACCAAAAACCTGCATAAGGTCACTTTTGTTGTCAGGTTTTTTACAATGATAAATTTAGATCTTGGTACAGATTATATAGGAGATATTCAAATGGGCCATAATTGTTAACAAATTGCTTAATGAATAAATTATCTTTTGAATTTTTTGGTCTACAAATGGTTAGATATGTTAATGCAAATAGAGATCATCAGTGACAAATGGTCTGTATGTGAGCATGAATAGATTTGTGTCATTTAATGCACTGTCTTCGGTAATTCTTCAACTCTTACTGCAGCAAACAGATCTATCTGTCAGATTACGGTGTTTAAGTGACTGAAATCATCATCTATCAGTTTTGTTGCTTTATGTTTGTTTTTTTTCCCTGTGACAATCAGCAAACAACTTATTTTCTAAGCTACTTAACATTCCACTGACTTCATCACACTGAAGACTGGAGTGCAGGTAAAACTAATTTGTTTAAAATGGTTTTGTTCATAGAAGAAGAAAATGCTTCCTTCTGTTTGACTGCTTGAGGCTTGCTTCTTAGACACAGAAAAACAACGTTGGTTTAAACAGCTGTTTAAGGCTTATAACCTCATGCAGCTGGCATCCAGAAGCTATAAATGTCAAGGTGCCACTCAAAGTGATGAAGTTAATAAGAACATACCAGGGATGATCTTAGCAATAATACTACCAGTGAATGCAGGATATTGTGGAAGTTTTTGTAGACTTGCATCACTTGACCAAAAAATCAAAGTTCTTGCTATAATCTGTAAACCAATGCAAATAATAGCTATTGTCCTTCTAAAATATCTGTATTTTAATCCCATTAATCAGTTATATGTAGTATAACTGCATGATGAAACAGAGCTGACAGATTGCCTTATATTATGTGTATTACCTTATATTATGTGTATGATTGCCTTATTCTGTGTGTAGAGCTTAAATAAATTATTTCTTCCGTATCCTCCATTTTAGATATGTTATATAATCAACGTATTAGTAGAAAACACAGTCTTCAAAGTATTTAAATCTAAATTAAACTTGCATTTAAATTAGATAAAGTTATATTTACTTTAAAAACAAATTAGTTATGATTCAAAATTAAATATAAAAAAAGTACTTTTAACTTTAGTACTTGAAGGCATGGTAATACCTTGCCTCAAATAAAACCACAAATTTATATGTGCCTGTGCCACAAAAGCATCTAGAAAAATAATTCATATTTGTCAGGTGCACTTTTTGTCAGTGGCTAATATTAGAGTTACTTCTAAAACTGCTTATTTTGATACGTTATCTTGTGTCAACTGGGATACAATTACTGCATCCTGGTGTTTTTCATGCATAAGCTAAACTGCGTAACTCTTTTTAAAGTACCTTTTATATCAAATATAGTTCTACTCAATAATAAATACATTTAAGCTTATATATATATGTCAACAAATGCAACTAATGATGTAACTAATTCCTGGAGGAATTTAAATTCAGGTATTACTGAAAACCATCACTGACTGTTCTTAATAGGCATGCGCAGTGAGAGAGAGAAATAGAAGTTTAAATTTATTTTATTTTTTCCAGTGAGAGGTCAAAATTCTTTCACATTCAGAGGACTATTGTGAGAACTTTTGTGGCATTGAAGACTGGCCCTCACAGAGCTGCTTGTTACTCTTTGCAAAGAAGCAATATTTTAAACCTGATCCTCACCATATTGTAATTTCATTGAAATATTGTGCCAGTTAGTGTATAAACCACATCCTGGTAACCTGCACCTCTTGCTTATCCTATTGTCTTTTCCTTTTATTTGATTCCAGCCTCCCTTTGAATGTAACTACATGTTCTGGCACACTAGAAACCAATAACCTTCATCAGGGCAGAAACTTAACAGTTCAGTTCCATCTGTGGGGCACTGCAGCCCACTGGTGATTTTAAATCCATCAGACTAGTTCATCTCAGATCATCAGCTGAGAGCTGAGAATCCATTTGCAAATGCACATCCAGCCTCACTGCCTTAGAGACTACCCAGAGGGTATCAAGATGACTGATTCCAAGAAGTGAAGTGGAACACAAAGTTACTTTTATATTCTGAATAAAAATATCATCTCTGTGACTTGACAGCTGAATGTGATCCAGCCAGGCAAAACTATGTGCTCATTCACCGTCTTTGCTATTAGATTATTACCACCACTACCCCTTTGAAAAGCACTACACACATCTTTCATTTTCTCTGTTCTTGAATAAACAGTCTTCTGATAGCTGAAATCCCTGATGATCTGTTAACACAAGGAGATAGATTTGGAAGGATGGGAAACGGAAAGCTTCAAACTTAAATAAAAAATTACTCAGCTACACTATGACACAGCAATCAAACGGGTTTTTAGTAGAATTAAATTGTGTGATTTCTAAAATGTATTTTGAGTACTCCCAGCAAACATCCGCTTGCCATATAATAGCAAATCTCTTTTAAATACAAAAAACTAGTAATATGTGTTTAATTATACAAGGAGACTTTTAAATTGTGCCCTCATTGGTATTTTAAAATTATATTCCTTCTTTTAGTTTCATATATTCATAAATATATTCATAAGTAGAGTAGACATCAGACAAATTTGTTGCAATAACTGAGAGCTGTCTGACTAATATACACTGAATGGAAAGAAAGAAAATATTCAGTAGAGGATTAGCCAAAGAAACAACTTGTAATGCAAGAGGAAAAAAAAATTATATTGTAAACACTTATAATTTATATTGCTAGTTTTTATTAACAAAATCAATACAGAACTTTTGCTGTGTGAATAGATATGAGATGGACACTGTTGTATCCTATGTCCTGATAGTCCAAACTGGTTGGGTTAAGTGGTACAAGTAATTGGAGAACAGTGTTCCTAGCAAAGTTTTCAAAATATTTTATTTACTCATCAGTCAGTAGTTCACCATATATACTCTACAGCTGGGCAGAAGATAAGCAGATATCATTTAATAAGAAAATATTTGTATGCAAAATTGTTTTTATTGATGATGTACAAGATACTTGGAATTCCAATATGCATGTGATTATCCTCCTCTATGCAGCCTGGTCTTTTGGTATTGCTGAAGACCTTTAGGCATTTCCTATTCTACAGTTCTAACCTTTCCCAGTAAAGCCCTAGCACTGTATATTCTAATACTTTGTAAAGAAAGTTCTGCCCACCCTAGATTAGGAAAGTGCAAGTTCATGTTTCTAGTTTAAGAGTATCACTATATTTAGCAGAGCATGAATATTGTATTGAAAGAAATAATATAAAAATGAATGTACACGTTCTATATTACAACACAGATGAAAGGCGTTTGTACCTTGTTCAATTATATTTTAACTATTGACATATAGCAAGGAAAAATGAAATAGAAGGCAAGATATATTTTTGTTGTGTTTGTCTTAGCATTTATGGTTTTACGCAGACAACAGAAAAGGTAAAATTTCCCAATTAAGAAAGACCATCACTTAAGCTGAATGTCCATCTTAATTCAGAGATGAATTCAAGACAGTTATTTAGGGAAAAGAAAAACAGCTGCATGTAATAATGTGAAAATTCATTGTAAGTGGTATAATTCTGTGTCATGCACAGAATTTATTAAAGATTCTGAATCTAGGGAAAATGGATTTAAGGTAAGGATAAGGGAAAAAAGCATTTTTAATGTGTCAATTAGAAGGTAAAGAATTTTAACAGTAACTATTGGTCTATGAAAAAAAGAATTGGTAAAATTAATGAGTTGTGCAGAATCTTGAATAATTCTTGAATAATTCTTTGCAAAGAAATGGAAAGATTGGATTAACGCTTTGGGGTATGTTTATTTACTTGGCAAAGATGGAAAAGAACAGGACTATTATTTTTAAAAATCCAGCAGAATAGTGCATTCATTAATCTTTAAAGATCTAAGGAACACTTACGTCTGAGAAGGCATGGCTTCACAGGTTTATAGCCTACAATCAATTTATTTTAAGCAATTCTGGAAAATCCAGAAGTGAATAGAGTATGAGTTTGCTTCATTGAATTAATGCAGAGGTACTTCTATATGACATTTTTTGACTTGACTGAGGTTTTTAATTAAAACTGAACTAAAGTAATCTATTTTATTTTCAGAATCAAAATCAGAGTTATGGAATGTATGGGTTGTAAGGGACTTCTTGAGGCTATCATGTCCAATCACACTGTTCAAGCAGGGCAGCCTAGAGACAGTTTCCCAGGATCATGTCCAGATGGTTTTAGTGTATCTCCAAGAATGGAGACTCTGATAATGGATCAAAAGAGCTGAAAACACTGTATGTCAGAACTCAAAAGTCACTGCTGATGAGAAATCAACATAGAACTGAAGTTCTTCATGAAATTCTGTAAGGATTGATATCAATATAATTCAGAATTTTCATTAATGATATGGAGGTGAATAAAAAATCAGTGTTTATAGAATCAACAAAATTTCACAAAATTATAAAATTAAGCAATTATGAAAGCAGTTAACTGTACAATAACATGGTTCATTTGAAAAACTGACCTATGTAAATAAAATTATTTTAATGTAAGACAAATACGGAGTTGAAGATATACAATCAAGGAATGCAAGCCATTACTGATTTTAATGCAAATGAAAGATGATAAATTTAAAATAGGAGGGAGGAAATGAAAAGTGCCTGTTTTTAAAAAAGTGTCTGGCTAATTAACAAGACCTACTAAGAAATAGCTTTCATGATAAATATTTACAAATATATTGTTTTTCCTTACAATCTAGTCTAGACTGAACAATAATTTTAATTAGAATTTTTATTCCCCTCTAAAAAAATAGCAGATTGTTCATTTGACATGCTTTAATTCTGTCAATTAAATATAAAATACATTTCTTTTCCTCTTGAAAACACTAATACCTGCTATATTCTCAAAAAAAAAAAAATGGTTGAAATACACTCTAGTAGAAACCAATGCAATGCTATTAGATTAGCATTACCCAATGAAAAAAAAATCACCTCTACTTGTTAGTTGTTGATGTATATTATTGATAGGATTTCAGCAGCAAGTCTAGATGTCTTGCAATCAAGTTTGGTCTTTTTTTTTTTTTTTTTTTGAAGATGTGCTTCTGTTCGACATAAGTTGTCAGATCATATATAAGGGCTACTTGTTGAAATGTAATGACATTATATACAGATATATATACATATGCATCTATACAAACAGGCTACACGACCTGATGGTACCTTCTGGCTTCAGATTCTATAAAAGTCTATTAATCTTTTATACCCAAGGCTAGTGTAAATGCAGCCATTAGACCAAGATTTATTTGCAACAGATCACCAAAGGGGAAATATAAAATGTATTTTAAATTACCCTTCCATTCTGGAGTTCAATTTGTCCACTGTTGCTTGTCTTTTAACCTCTAGACATTTCTTTCTTAGTTCAAAGGAGGGGTCTCAAGTGGCAGAAGAAGGCAAAACCAACTAATTTTTATACTTACAAAAGCTTAAAGGCCCCTCAGGGCTAGCCATAAAACAGGCAACGAGAATTGGTTCAGAGTCCATCTCTTACCCTTGTACCAAGACAAATCTTTCATGCTCAGGTGCGTGTCAGGCAAAAAGGAATTATCAGTGGTAAGATGAATTTGATATAAGGATTGTGCCTTCCATACTGTTCCACACAGGTATATTCTGTTTGAATACATTTGTTCTTTCTCTGTGCATTGAAATGTGAAAAAAATATCAGCATCTCTTAGATTCAAAGGAACTTGAGCTACGTTTTTATAAGTTTCTGCCAGCAAAATACATTTATGTCAGTAATCTTAGTTTCTAATTAGTGGAGTGTGCTGCTTATGGCTTACATACACTGTAGAAAGACAGTAGCAAATCCATAGGTCTCTTAGTATATGTTGCAATGATGAGACACAGCATGTAGGCTTGGCACATAATTTCTGAAACTCTTGAGAAGAGGATCTGTATTGTGTATTACATAATAAGGAGAGCTGACAAACTAAAGTTGGTCAG
Source organism: Phaethornis superciliosus (assembly GCA_023637945.1). Lineage (NCBI taxonomy): Eukaryota > Metazoa > Chordata > Aves > Apodiformes > Trochilidae > Phaethornis > Phaethornis superciliosus. The sequence goes on along the minus strand of JAJQWJ010000005.1, from coordinate 21,063,455 downwards.
AGTAGCTAACAGAATCTGGAGGTTTATTTTTCTCTGCTCTTCCCTAGTGGCTTTTTTATAAGAAATTTTGTGAAACATTATTTTAGTAGTCAGTAATTCAGTAACAATGAAAGTACAGTATTTCTAAATGCAAGTAGAACATACCACATTACATGATAATCACATTATTTGATACACTGAGTATTTGCTTTAGAGTAGATCTGCATTCAGAAAAGCAACAACATGATGTTTTCCTGTAACAGAGAATGCTAACATTGAAGAAAATGTAATTCTTTCTACCAGATCAAAACAATGTGACTACTACTCTGCACTGGTTATAAAAGCAAGAAATGCAGTACAAGAGGGATGGGATGTATCATATACACACCTTTCGGAAAGCAGCTCACAGTAGAGCCTGCACAGATGCCCACAGTAAGGTGTCACATCTGGTTAGATGAGATTGCTCTTACAATAAGTCCTGCTGCTGCACTATCTATCTTAAAGGTAGGGAAGGTGGGAGCAGATGCTTACTCACAGGTTTATTTGGTATATGTATCTAACTTCCAATATTCAGTCTGGAAAAGCTGGACTGTAAAAGTCAGTATTAGGGAGGAGATTAGTTTTTCCTTTATTTCTGTAAATCACAGTCTCACACTATCAAGTTGCTATTGCATCCAGCCAGGCACCACTCCATCTATTCAACAGCTGACGTGATTCAGCTCCAGACCACTATCTGTTAGGTAGCCTGAGGAGAAAATCAGCAATAAACTCTCAGTCTTGGTGATGACTTTGTCTCATTTCACAAAACCAAAGATAACTTTAGAAGATAACTGCAGAAGCAAAAAACTTTGTGAAGTTTTCAAAGTGAAAGCTAAACATTGATCTTTCATGTCCTACGTGAGGGCTGCAACTTTTGATGACACTAAAGAAGTACTTCTTTTGCTATCAGTTGGGCAAGAAGGATGAGGCATAGCTTTCTTCTTATTTTAAAATATCAGTGAAGTGAAACACATGAAGTTAAGAATCTTAACTACACTAAATAACATCTGTTTTATTTATACACATCACTTAACACTTTTTCTGATACAACCTTAAGTACAGCAAGTTATACGCAACATAAAGGAAAGCACAAATATATTGAAAAGATATTGGCCAGACAAAACATTTCACAGATTTCAAATTCTGTTGGCAAAGAACTTGTTCTTACAAGGGTAAAGCAGAAAAGACTTTTTGACTTTTTAATTTCCTTTCTTCAAGTGAGAAATGTTGACAAATAGCACAGATGGCTTAGACTTATATCACCATATTTTACTTAACAAGTAAGGACAAAAGAATTAACAACAAAAAAGTAGTCCTAGAGGATAAATGCCAGAGGAATATGACTTTGTTTTCTTACCTTGATAATTATCTGTTCAAACTCTGATCTTTCTTCTGTGTGTGCTGCCTGTATTAATAATTTTTTTCTAAAGTAGTTCAGAGACCTACCTCTCTTTCAGGTTCTTTAAACATTACCTCTGCTTATATCTCTTTTTTTATCTCTTCTTACTCCTTAGAGTCCTTATGAATTTCCTTCATCTCTTGTCTTTCCGTTTTCGTACAAGACTTTTATTTCCTTCATACTGACCATTACAGCTGGAAGAACCATTCTGTACAAAGAAATTCTTTCAAGAAACTGTGTTTCTGAACACAGATACTGGACTGACTGTGAAATTGTTTTCAGAACAGGAATTTATTTCCATTTATCACACACAAGGCATATCCATCTGTATTCCAGGTATATGAAGGGATGAATGGTTCCTGTCATGGGCTCTGAAATAGGTCATGTCATTGCCCTGAAGATAGTATATTTGAACCCTGCTGGTTGACCTTTCAGGACTGGCATCCATGCAGAGGTACTCATCATTCCTGCCTGGACTGCCACCTGTATATACACAAATGCATTATGTTGTAATGTGTTCTATTTGCTAGCTTGCTGCATTTTATATTCTCTCACTGAAAGTCCCTGGACTTTTTGTTTGCAAGCAAACTATCTAATGTAGATAATTGTATTAATTCTCTGCCTCAAGTATCTGAATTTATGGAAGCTGAACATGAAAATGAACATTTCGAGCCACTGATTTCATCTCTAATATGAGGTCCCAAACTATACATATAAATGTTTACAAATATACATAAATGTATATAATCACAAATATGTGCATGTATGTAGCTTTCAAAACTTCATTGTACCACTCTGATACCAGAGTCTGATCTCATGTACATGCAATAGTACCCTTTACAGTGAAGAATCAGGATATGTATCTTTTTAGAAAGAGTTTTTCTTATCAAGTATTTCCTATGTCTATTTCATAAAGATAAAACCAAGAGTCTATAATAACTGCTTTTAAATAAATATATATTATAAACAAACCAATTTAGAACATTAAGATATAATTAATCACATCTAGTTGCATTCTATGAAGTTAAAATTAATCATATTTTTAAAAAGAAGGTAACTATAGTTAAAATTATTTAATAAAGTGGCTCAACACTTCAGTTACTTTTCTGGATAAGTCAAGTAGAAATAACATTTTGCCAAACAAGAAGAAACATTATTTTACCTGTACATATGTATTTATCAAGTTCTTTGTGCTCATATTATTACTGGGATTGATATGAACAAGCATAATATGAGTAAATCATAGACATTCTCTTGTAACATTTCTCTACAATACCGGCTATTTATAAATGTTATTAAAGTGAACAATTAACACAAATTTTGTCATTGAAACACCCAGTGCTATTCTTCTAAAAAGCCTTATTCTTCCATAAATCTGAGTTTCCAGATCTGATGTTTGTTAGACAACAAATAATATTTTATGTCTAGCTTTGGGCCCTGAAATGCAAGAAGGAGATCAGTAAGAGGGAATGAGTAGAGGGGATTAAGGTGATCAGGTGCTGAAGCACTCACCCTGTGAGCAGAGGCGGCAAGGCTGGGGCTTGTTTCACCTACAGAAAGGATGGCTTCATGGGAGATTTAAGGGCAGCCCCCCAGTGCCTAGAAGGTGGCTACTGAGAAGCCCAAATTTGGCTCTTCACTCTGGTCTAGGGTCTGTTTTTCTCTTATATTTAATCAAAGCTATTGTTTCCTTTTAAAATTATATTTATTGACTTAAAAATTTCCATGGATGAGTGACTGCCTCCCCAGGCAACCTGTTCCAGTGTTTCACCACCCTCAAGGTGGAGAACATTTTCCTAACATATAATTTGAATCTACCTGCCTATAGTTTTAACCCATTCCCCCTAGTCCTAACCAGCTTTCTTCACAGAAATCACAGAGTGTTAGGGGTTGGAAGGGACCTCAAGAGATCATCGAGTTCATCCCTCTGCCTGAGCAAGACCACCTACTGTAGGTCACACAGGAACATGTCCAGGTGGGTTTTCAATTTCTCCAGAGACACTGAAACCTTCTTGTAGGCCCATTTAAGATACTGGAAGGCCACAATAAGTTCTCCTTGGAGTCTCTTCTCCAGATTGAATAACCTCAGCTCTCTCAGTCTGTCTTCATAGGAGAGGTGCTCCAGCCCTCTGATCATCCTCGTGACCCTTCTTTGATCACATTCCAGCATGTCCATATCTTTCTTCTAAAAGGGGATCCAGAACTGTATGCAGTACTCTGGGTAGGATCTCATGAGAGTGGAGAAGAGGGGGAGAATGACCCTTGGCCTTCTGGCCATGCTTCTCTTAATGCAGTCCAGGATATGAATTTGGCACAGAAACCTCCATAAACTTATTTTCTAGTTGCACTATGCATATCTATACCATATTAAACCTTGTGGTCTCATTTGTGGCACTCAATATATTCTCAAAATTGGATCTATATCTAGTTGACCTGGATCTCTTGAAATACATTTCTTTAAAGGATTTATCCACTTTTGTGTGGATTGTATATTTGGTTTCTTTGGTTTTTTTTTATTTTATTCACTGGAGCAAACTATGAATCATGCTAGATGTGGAAAAAAAAAAAAATCCCAGCCCCACAGAATGTAATAAAGATGTTATGTGACATACAGGAATTCTAATCATGGTGTTTTCAAACATTCTTGTTTACTCCTTGATCAGATTCCCACATTCAGATAAGACCAAAATAGAAATGACAAATAAAGGTGGCTTCCTACACGGCCATAAGCCTTCATATGTTTAGACGTCCCTAGGGACAGTTAAAAGATGAGAAAACATTGACACTCTTAGCAGCACAGTAATTTACACCACTGGGAATCATTTCTAATATGTAGAGGAGTAGTACTTGCTACCCTATTCTTCTCTTTAACCTCTGCTTTGCTCTTGTTACTTTACTTACCTATGCATAAATAAAATATAGTCTATTTTACTTTAAAAGTAAAAGGCACATATTTTACTGCCTTTTTAAATTATTATTATTTATTTTCATCTCAGTCACGGTGAATATGTTGTAGCACTAAATAGCTTTTCTCTCTTCCGGATCTATCTGCACTATTTTCAGGTTAGGTTTACCCTTTGTATTCCACCAGGTCTCTGATATCCCAAAACTCTGAGCCTTTTTCCTTATTAATCAGGTCCCTTTGCCAATGGTGCCCTCCCTGAGATCTCATTACTCATTCACTGATGCTAACAGATCAATTCTTTTTGACCACCCCTGCTCACTTTTTCGGAATATCTTTGAAATTATATTTTTGATTCATAATTCAAAACTGAAGCAGTTACATTGGTCTCTCACTGACATTTGTCCTCTGACATAAATAATGTCACACCACCTTTCTGCAATTGACAAAGCAGATGTACCCCTAATTGATACGTTTTCTTATTTTTTTTTTTTTTTTTTTTACAGGTAACACCTTCAATCAATACTCACAAATCAATGATATCTTAAGTGCAATCTGAAAATCCACTTTCTATGTGAGTCAGCGCATCCAACTAATTCGCATGTTTATATTTACCTCCCATTACCATCAAGGTGGAGAAATATCTCATCTAGTCATTTGTGAACTCACACCTCAATTTGTGTCATGTTGTCCACAACCTTGAAAAATACAGTTCTCTTCCGCTCATGCATACTGAAAGGGCTCAGAGGACTTGTCTGCATGGACTTTTTTCAGACTGACATGGCTAATCTGTGTCAAATACAAGCTGCTAAAAAATGTACGTGTAACAGCAGCCCAAGAGGACTTACAAGTTGAGCCCAGGTGGCTTCTGTCTGATTCCAGGAGTTTCTCACCTATATCTACCAACTACCTTATTGCCATGATTAGACTGTCATGGAGATGGTGTATTGGACTCAACACCCCAAGAAAGAAAGACCTGGGAAGAATTTCAACATTAGCAGCACAAGATGTAAAGCATTATATGCTGTAGGTATTAACAAAACCAGAGAATCATATAACAGACCAGTTTGGAAGAGACCTCAAAAGATCATTTAGTCAAAAATTCCATGGTAAAAGGAACCTAAATGAATCTCTCTAGCACCCTGTCCAATCTTGAATACTTCCAGTAGTGAGGACTCTACCATGCTGCTGAGAAAGTTTTCCCAGTAAATGAATGTTCTCATTAAAAAATATTTACTCGTATTGAGCTAAAGCATCTCTTAGTCCAACTTGTACTTTTTGCTCCTTGTCTTCTCCAACTGACTCCTTGTGAAGACAGAGCCTCCATCCTTTTTTTAGTTACCATTTCAGTAGTTTTCTGAGAATGAAAGTTCAGTCAAGTTAAAGTACAATATTCAGGCCCTGGATCAGTGCAGCAATTTCAGGAACTGACGTCAACTTTGGCCCAAAGATGAGTAATTATGAAAAAGATTTTCACCAGCAGATTTTCAGCTTATCAAGAATCAAAAATTTTAAAAATTTCTGCATGTGAACATGCACATCATGCTAAGAAAAATAGAATTTGTGGTTTTGTATAAAGTTTTAATTGCATAAGATTTATATACTATTGTGAGCACAGAAAAAATCTGATATGTCTCTTCTGAAAATGCACTTAGGGAAGGAAATGCTGAGACTGACATTAAAAAATTACCTTTCAGCATTCAGAAGCAGTAGGTATGTCCTTATATGCACCTAGATATAACTCTGCAATTCCATAAAAAATTAATTGCTCTATAGTACTGAGTTCAACTCTAATTGACATTAATTAGGAACATGAATCATGTGTGTGAGAAAGGAAGATATTGTTAAATTAGAGTTCTGTCTTAATCCTTTCTTGTTAAGCCCTCCTGCAACTTTAAAAGATACTTCTCTGTCACAGTGACAGTCAACAAATGAGAAACAGTCTTTGTCATCATCCTTGGAAAAGGCTATGAAGACATAAGTCCTTTTGAATTTTTCATCCTTTGTGATTCCTCCTCCTGTCTAATGTATTGTTCATCTTCACAGTTATCTTTAATTCCCTTAAATTAGACTTTTCCTTGTGATGTTTTCTTTAAATATGAATTATAATAATTGTCTGGAAATTATGCCTTTGGGAGATCTACTTTACTACAACATGTTCCTTTCTACATTTTGAAAAGTAGTGAAAATATACTTTTACTTCTCACTGGAAAAATGAATGTTACCTCTGGAAAGCTTAGAGCCAAAACACAGTACCAGTTGCCAAAGACAAAATGCTATAAAATTGCACAGTGTTGCCATAGTTAGGTAAAGACTATTTGTTGGTCAAAAATCCTCAACGTTTACAATAGTGCAAGCAGGCAAAAACCTGGGACAATTTTTCCAAGACTATTTATTTTATTTTATTTTTTTTTAAGTTCATGTCTGTATGTATTCCTGATTTAAGTTCTGAAAAAGCAAAGAATTAAGCTTAATATAGAAACTAAACTCATATCTAGTTTATGATGCTAATGCAGTTCCTGCATCTCTAATTTTAACAATTGTATGAGCTTGTGTATGAGGTAACATTATTTTAGTTAAATGAAATTTATTACTATAATTTAATGACTTTACATAACAAAGGTAAGTTTATTTCTAATATCCCAGCTTTAGTATCATATATTCAATGGGTTCTATTATTTATATTTTTGAGTTTCATCATATTGCTTTTGCTTTATTTCAGCTTCATCATGTTGATATCATTTAGAATAATCTTACTTGTTTATTGAAAAATTATGTGGGTCAATGTCAAAGAAAGTGAAATGTAGTTTAGACAGTTAAAAAGTGGTAAGAAATTGAATAGTATAGATGAATTTGGTTGTGAATATTTAAGAGGGAAAATAAACTTTAGTTTTCATCTGTAGCATAAGAGGTTACATCTTCACTAGATAGAGGAGGTACAGGAATTAAAAGAGTGATGCTGCACAAGATCTTACAACATTGTGGTAGCAACATGAGGACATTATCATACCATCCTGCTTGTTTGGTCCAGTGAATGATACAACAAGCTGATTTTTTTTGTCCCATTCCACGTTTACTTTTCCCTCTTGCATCAGTACCAGTCCTTGTATAAACATTTTTACTTAAATGTTCAGGACACTTTTGTTTAGACAAATCTATACCCACAGAGGACCTTCCTTCCTGGAGTACCATAGTCCCATGAACCTCGTCAGATTTTAAGTATTGAAAGCCACTACAATGTTCAGCAGAGGAAAAGCAAAGTCAAAGTAGGTCTTAAATTGTCTGAGCTAGTCCCATAAAATTATGTGTTGATAGACCAGATTAGGGCCCAATTTGGACTGCACTCATATGAAAAGATGGAGAAAAATAGGGTTTCATTTCCTGTTATTTCAAGAAATGACACAGCTATTATACTAGTTTCATTCTTCTCTAATTCTACAAGTATTGGGGCTGACTATCTGAATGAGGCAAATAAAGAACATGTCAGAAGAGTATATCGGGGAAGGTTACTGCTGCACTCCCAGATATGGAAGCTACCCTTGACCTTTCATGAAGACTACCTCTCAGTCCAGCAAAATTAACTTTCCATTACTCACAAAGGAGCACAGACTTGGCTTCTCATAAGCTACCATTATTTATCTCATCATTGACAATTTCCAAATTAATAACACATTTTTAACATAAACCAATCCTGCTTTGGATTGTTTTTCTTTCTTTATTTTATGGAAAAAAAATCATCAAACAGACAATGCAGAACAAAACAAAACCCAAAACAATATAATAGACCCCCTTCTTCACCCCCACAAAAAGAAACTGCTCTAAAACTCACAGATGTTTTAGAAATATTTCACTGAATTTATAAAGTTATATAAATTTTGAAATGTATTTGTTTTAGGAGTTTTCTTCTTTTTTTCTACAGAACACGTTAGTAAGAGAACTAGAAACTTCCCAGAAATTATACTTTCAGGAGAACTCTCAAATACATATTTGGAAAATATGTATAGGTTTAAAAAAATTCAAAGGCTATTGGGAAATATTAATCCTAAATATAAATACAAAATACTATTTAAAATGTATTCTGACTCTTCAGATAAAACTTCTTTGCTCAGATCCTGAAGGGAAAAAAGCAGCAACAAATCTCATAACAACATAAATCCGTCCTCTGACCTTTTAAAGAATCTATCAGCTTTGCTGAGATTTTAAATTTCAGCACTTTATGTCTGAAAAAACATTAGTTAAGATGGAAATGTTATGAAGTTGTGCATAGTATATGCCTTTAAAATAGAAATACATTTTTCTTATATATATATTGTATATTCTTATATACCTACATTTAAATAAACTCATTACTAGCTGGAGTATTGGGATCTGTCATTTTATAATTGCTCAATTGTTTCATACTTTTTTTTTCTCCTCTTTTTGTTGTCTTTTTTTGTAACACTTAAATGTTGAAACCTTTTCAAGCACAAACTTTCCTTCCTTGCTTACATTCTAGTCATTCCTTCCTGGCCACAGACTCAGCTTTTCTTAGAGGCAGCTTGAGTTTTATGTTTCTGCTTTCATCTGGCACTGTATTCATGGAGGCTGGAGAGGAGTATCAGCTATATATGATTATATATGATTATATATTGCTTAATTTCATTTTCAGAAATAGGTTGATATATACATACATATACAATAATTCACATTAAGCAATAAATTTTTGTTGAATTGTCTATTATAGAGGATGAAAAAAGCTTCACAATTACAGGCAACTGTCTTTAGCATATTGATACAAGTGTAATCTTCACCCAGTATGCTTAGAGAGAGAATATCAATACAGGGATCTATGAATACACCACTCCTTGCGCCATTATATTTCTCTCATGGATGTTTCAGGGAAGTACAAAAGCAGTTCTTCTTTTCCAACATTATTCAAGTATTATTTTAAAATATATATAAAAAAAGAAAAGTATTAAAGCTTTAAGAAACACCGTATAACCAGTACCACCATCTTCAAACCACTAAGAGCAGTCAGATAAACATGTTTCTGCCTCTTTTAAGTGCAAAACTCTGCTCCAAAGCTGGAATGCAAGGTTAATTTCCTCTTTGTCTCAGTCTAGTTTTTACATGGCATTTAGCATCAACAAATAGAAATTGGAATAAATTTGCTTTCAAGTTGTGTTTTTTTACCTAAGTAAGCATCTTTTGCAAGTAATTTAATGAAATGTTATAAACAAGAGATCAGGGGGTCTCTGAGAGAGAACTTTCTAGTAAATTGTATTCCACATGGAAAAATGGATCATTGAGAACCATTCTACTACGTTCTTCTATTAGTTAAGGGCTAGTAGTTCTGACAGCAACATACAGAAAAAATTTGTCAACATAGTGCTGCAGATACCACAAAGTAGTCAATTAATTGACAATAAGGGTGCTCTGTCATCAGATAACTAAATGTGCTAAGCCTTTTTGCATTAGGGATGAGAGTATATATACACAGATTAAATATTTTATTTATCTCAGTCCAAGACAGCCAGTCATTTTAGAAATCATACATCCACTTCATGGATATAAGGGCCAACAAAAATATGGATGTCTTTTCTTACCTTCACATGTCATTACAGTTTTGGATGGTTGATTGCTGGACTTACAGAGGCAAAAATACTTTTTTTACCATACCTAGAATGGAATCATAAAGGTTAGAAAGGACCTTTAAAATAATCAGATCTGACTGTCAACACTAGACCACCAGCCAACTAAATCGTGTTCTCAACTTCTATGTCCACGGGTTTTTTTTTAATACCTCCAGAGACTACACCATTTTCCTGGTCAGCCTGTTCCAGTGTTTGACTCCTCATTCCATAAAGAAATTTTTCCTGATATTCACTGTGAATCTCCCCTGGCACAAGTTAAGATCATTTCTTCCCATCCTATCACAGGTTACCAGTGAGAAGAGACCAATCCCCATCTCCTACAACCTCCTGTCAAGTAATTGTAGAGACAAATATGATCTCCTCTTAGCCTTCTTTGCTCTAAGCAATCCCAATTCCCTCAACCATTCCTCATATGATCTGTGCTCCAGACTTTTCACCAGCTTTGTTTCTCTTCTCTGGACATGCTCCAGCAACTCAATGCCCTTTTTCTGGTACTTGGCCCAGAACTGAAAAGTACTTGGGATGTGGCCTCACCAGTGCCACGTACAGGGGAACCACCACCTCCTTAGTCCTGCTGGCCACACTATTTCTGATGCAGGCCAGCACCATGGCCACCTGGGCACCATAATGGTTCATGTTCAGCCATCTGTGAACCAACACCCTAGGTCCTTCTCTGCTGGGCAGCTTTCCAGCCACTCTTTCCCAAGCCTGTAGTGTTTCCTGGGGTTGGGACCAAAATGCAGGACAAGTACGAACCCAGATGTTACCTGAAAAAAACACCCAGAAAAATGTGAAAACACTTAAAAGCAGATGTCCACGCTAGCAAGGAGTAAACTCAGAGCCAGGAGGCAACAGTATAGCTAGCAACATGCCAAAGCCTTCAATAACCTAGTTTTCCATTCGTCAACAGGGTTGTTTCAGAATCAAGCAACACCTAAATATAAAGTAACAGCCTTGAAAAATATCAGCTATGCTGTACAAAAATGCATGGGGGGTGTGCCCTAATTACCCAAGAATCCTCTGATTGTACTGCCTTCTTGATGATGGAAAATAAAAATCAATGTTTAACTACATTTTTGACTGCAGCTGTAAAACAACCATTGTAATCTTGAAGGTTAGTTCTCTGATAAAATTGAAAACTGCAAAAGCTTGAAGCTGATATGAAGATTTGAGTCATCCCTATTTATGAGATGCTTTGGATATGAGTTTATAGATTAGGCTTATTAATAAACAAGTTTTGTTACTCTCAAATATATGTACTTGTGATTGCCAAGATCTGTCAAAATCAGTTTCATTAAAAGTAGAAGTGAGGGGGAAGCTAATTGGAGGACTGTAGAGAAGGATTTCCTGACTACTTGTCAGATATCTTTTTTTTTTCCCTTTAATTTGAATAATTGGTTCTGTGCAGCATTTCAAACAATAAAATCAATATTCACATTCACTGAAATAGCTAACTAGTAAGAGATATGTATTGCTTGTATCCTTCTTTTCTGTGAGGTAAGTAGGTAATTATACAAGTAAGAACTCTAAATTGTCTGGAGACTACTGAAGTGTACAAATAAACAAAACATTTTCCCAAGTGTATTTAATGTCCATGCAATTTATTCTTTTTTCATTCAGTGTTACTGCTGAAAGAGCAGCAGGAATTTTTGAGGCAATTTTCTGTGCTTTCTCCTTGAGAACCCCTTAGCCTCAGTCATTTGTATTTAAAGTTGATTAGGACGAAGTCAGAGTCAGTTCACATTTTTTCAGCAGTTTCTGAGAATGTTTAGCTTGGGGGCAGGAAGAAGAAAAACAAATATTCCTTACAAATATTTTGTCTTGAAAGCATTGCCCTAATAGTAAAACTATGTGTGCGGTCAGATGGAAAAGGCATCCTCAGATCTACTGACAGCCACGTCTTCAGACACCTGGTAGTTAATGAATGCAGTCCTTGATAGAAGTTACTACGATCAAAGCATCACTTTAAAAGTCTGCCTGAGAATTTATATTGAACCTCTTTAGAAGGTAATAATTTGTGCTAAAAGGGTTAGAAACTTACTAATGCAGATATTAGCTGTACTATGAGAAACTTAGTTTAAAAATTATACAAAAACATCACTAATTTCCAGGGGGTTTTGTCCATTTAAGCAAAATGTATTCTCAAATTATAGAATATCACATACTATTTTTTTTTACTGGTAGCAAAAGTGGTGCTTAAAGTATGATAGCACTGACAGTAATTGTAGTTTCACTTTTCCATAGGAACTAGCTAAACTAAAATCAGGTCCTCCATGTCCAGGTCTGATATTAAAGCAAAACGTGAAACTTGAGTTAGTTTGCTGTGCATGAAGCTCAGAGTTATGCAAGCGATCACTCAACAAAAGCAATGCTAGTTCTTTTCTTCAAAAAGATCACACATGGTAACACAGAATTTTCAGGCAAGAAAACAGAAGCAATGGGCATTTTATGTAAAGAATGTGTGAACTTCTGCATAAACGGACTCTAACATGAAAATATCCAGGCCAAGTTAGAAGGGTTTTCTGCTTAGGGAAACTCAAGGAAATATTTAAATTTAGCCTCTCTCCAGTTAATTCCTTCAACACTATCTATATTTAAAACATAGCTGAGGTCGAAGACATTTTTAATACCAAGAAAGGTAAAGAAGCATTGCTCTAGGAATTTAGATTTTTTATTGTAAGTGCGCTTTTTTTTTTTTTTTTTTTTTTTTTCTTGTGGGATGATATTGAAAATGACAGCTTTATCTTTTCTCTGGCATTTATTATGACTCTTGTGTCACAAGGATGACATAGAGTCATCGTTAAACTGATAGTAACTTGTTAGTTTAATCCTAATATGTATGACTGATATTTTACAGACTGTTTTGGTAAGACTGATCTCCATTTGAATTGTTACTTCACCTATCTTAGCAACTGTTATCAGAAAGACAAAAAGTGAATTTTCATTTTAGAAAAAAGCCTAAGCAGTGGCAATGTGATATCGCTCATGTCTATTTTCCTACTTTTTATATGCATGAAAGGTGGAACAACAATATTTCACAAGAAAATTATACATAAGAACACAGAATCTACCAGTCATAAAACAATGTAACCTACCATTAAAAATACATGCCCTTCCTTATATTTTTTTTGTACCAGTATGAGTTTATCATAGTGTATTTATATTTTCTGAATTTGACATATCTTCAGCATTCTGATATCTGACATGACTGATACCTATGCAATTCTGAAGATTTAGTGTTTATGAAAGTAAAAACTAGGTAGTCTGTTGGACTATGTTGTGGCAATACAGGCCATCAGTGAAGGCAGCCTCTGTTTTTTTCTGACGTGAGCATGATGAGGTTTTTTACACAGCCACCAAAACCGTAACTGTAATAGAATGAGCACTATAAATCTGAACATACACAACCAATTTGTTGATGGCTGTCACTTTTTAAAAAACTACACTTAAGAATTTCTAAATTTTCTTTCCTACTTTATAATTTCATTGCATTTATTACTCAAGCAGGGGACTCTTGTTAATTACTGTGATATAAGTCAATTGGCACCAGCCACATATGCATATTCTCCCCAGCTTCTCATAACCAGTTATTGTTATATGGCTACTAATTGCACAGCTGTTACTCTCTTTTATGGTCTGAATTATATTGTTTGTGTTATTTATATCAAGTAAGCATCTTTTCTTGTTCAAAGGGAAACAATGAAATCTTTTGTGGTGAAATATCACATTTTTAAAACTACATGTTTCCAAAGCAAAATGATGATTATGGACAATTCCAGTAGTGTGCTACGGGACCTAACCAAACCTTAGATACTGAAGTTCATCAACTTGAAATTGCAACCTTAAGTAAACATGCACATTAAAAGCACTCATACACATCTCTTCCTCCTTGGCTTCCTACAGAGTCTGTTCTCACAGTGCTTCTCTCCCTCTACTTGGAGGCCTTCTTCTTTGTAGGTAGGTAAAACACCCCCACCTTGAGGAATTCTTCACATTTCTCCTGCCAAAGCCCTGTTTGGATCCTGGATTTTTTAAGTAGCTGTCATTTAAAGCACCTGACATAATTTCTCTTCATTCTAATGATATAACTGTTATATTTGATTCAACTGAATGTAGAAACAAAGTGAATTCCATTTCATGGTAGCATTTCTTATCTATTTCAAAGTATTTTTGGGTGAGAAATTGAAAGAGAAAGGACCGATGCAGATCATACTGGAACAAATGCATAATCTGGAATGGTTGTGAATTTTACACTTTCACAACTTTTCATTGCCAAAGGGTAATGTATTGACTATGGGTAAACTGGGATAGCTCACTTTTGATAAATGCATTTCACTTAGACTTGAGTTCGTGAAAAGTCTGATCTACTGAAACAAATACTCTTACAGAGAGTGTTTTATCATTTATAGGTGGCTGTAACTGTTTCTTGTTTTAAGATCAGAATCACAGGACTGTCACAGTTGGAAAAGACCTCTAACATCACTACATCCAACTAAGACTGGACTAACTAAATCTCTGTAAGTATAGGAATCAAAAGCAGCGTGTGACTCTCGCACGTTTTTCATCCAGGGAAAAGTAAATGAAACAATAGCATCATACCTAAATTCTGATAGTGCTCAGACTCAATAGTGTACTGCTGATATATTTGAGTATGAGGTAAGCTAATATATTAATTGTCCCTGATTATATTAAAAAAAAAAGTCTATAAAGTTAACGTAAGTTGGTAAATGAATGATATTTTAAAGGACCATTTCATTACTACCTGAGTAAAGAAATGCAGTGATGTTTGCATACATATTTTTCTGCACCAAAACAATGAGTTGCTCTATTTCCATTCCTATTAGTCTCCAAACACTATTCAAATACAATAATGACAAGACTGAATAAACACCCTGGAGTTGCAAATCATCTTAAAATTCTCAAGTCACTTGAATAACACAGTTAAGTGTTAAATCTCCTATTTCAATTCCTAGCTACTTTTTATGAACAATTGGTTAAATGTCTTCAGTAGCAATCAATTAAACAGCACTTTTATATTTGTGATGGTTGAGGACTAACACGAATGAGGTAGATTTCAAAAACAGATACAAGAATCAAGTATTTTTATACTTAGCATTATCTTTAACAGGAGTTAGAACTATTCTAAAGAGCCTGACATATTATTTAATGTCAAGTTCTTCTCTAGAAGCATTTTGTGGGCTAAGAGGAGGTAACATAAATTATGCAAACTGGTCTTTGAACTCTCACACTTGTTCTAAAAATAACAAAAACCCCGAAGACTTTATTGCAGGCAATATTCAGGACAATCATAACAAGTTTTTAAAGTGCTCATTGAAGGATATCTTTGCCTTGTAGACCGAGGATTTCTCAACAGGAGATAGGTCATGTGATGGCCAAATCTTGCAGACGTGTTCACTGACCCATGATTGAGACCTACACCATGAGTTGCCTCTAGTTTTAGACTATAGAAACCAAGACAAGAAGATACAGAATGCCACATGCTAAACTCTTATTCCAGGAGCTAGAATGCAGATATACCTCAGGGTTTAAAGAACATCCAACAGCTATCAAAATCATAGCACATCCATAGTTAATATTTGACTTTTAATTATATCCAACTAACTTCATATCTTTGAGCAATATCTGTTACAGCAATATCTGTTACAGCAATATCTGCTACAATGACTTTGTCTACAAGTATTACAAAACTTCTGTTATTAAAGATAATACCCTTTTTACAGCTGCTATTGATAGAAGAATTTGGTATTGTATAATATGCATACTCTTGCATTATGTGCAGTTTGTATTAATATTTTAATGTTACACACTATATTTTGCATTAATATAAAAATTACACACACTTTGGGTCTGATCCAATCTTGATGTAAATACAGAATGTACATTTTCATTTTTCTGTAACTCTGGTTTTGTCCTTAGCCCTAAGCTTTGTTTTTGTGATCAAGGATTTAAAAAAGACAAAAATTAGAAAAAAAGAACATGAAACATATGAGAATAAATAAGCTCTGAAAGGGTAGGAAAATCTTCCTTTTGACATTGGTGTCTGGTCTACATCTAAAAATGTAGATTAATCATGATTAATTACCTAGGATTCTTGTTGCTTTCAACAGCACAAGAAGTACAGTTCTGCATGATTTTTGTATGTCTTCTATATCTAGTTTTCACTAAGAACTGCACACTGAATTTCTGCTGCACTGACAGGCAAGAAAACCCCAATACTATATCACAAAAAGTTGTTTATCTAGGCATGTCTTAAAGTAGCTGACTGAAAATTACTCATCAGTGTTAGTAAATTTTTTTAAGTACATGAAAGGAATTCAGAGCGTGTTACCAAAGTGCTGACAGGATTGTTATCACCCTTGATTGTTAAATTATACTTGTCTAAAAACTTTCTTTTTAGTTTCTAGGACTGCGCTAGTAAACATAAGCATCAGTCTTTTTCTATTTCGCTGATATAGATAGTAAAGTTTCATGTTACAACTGGTTTGCCACATCAGTGACTGTGAGGGGCCTGTGATCAGCTGCAGGGCATTCTCCTACAGCAGTATCACTGATCAGACTTTAAGAAAAAAGGAAAAAGCTTTCCTGTCTTAAGGCAGGTCAGTGTGCCTCCATCTCAGATATGATGAATGAATTCCATGGCACAGATGGAGAAAAGGTGAGTATCTCAAACAAAAAGGCTTTAAAGTGTTTCATAAATTATTTCTAATGTGCTGGTGGGACTTATGCCTAATACAGAAACCAGTGGTCCTTAATATCAGCATTTAGGATGAAACAGAAACGTGAGAAATGAAGGCTACAACAACTGTAAAAATTTCTCTTCTAAGACTACAGCAATCCTTACATCCTATTCTTAGAAGTAAGAATGTTTCCATCAGGTATAGAGACCCAAACATGCACAGAGCAGCAGTTTATGGAACTGAATGGTGCCTGTTGGAGTACAAATGTAATACTATGTGTCTGCAAATTCTTTCAGTCTCAGTCCTGACACTATTCTATCTATTCCACTCTAGTTCACTGTGGAAGGCTATTCCTACTTTAAAATCTGCATTAACTTCAGATCTACCTGGTAAAACCCCATAGAAGTTGAATCTGTATGAGAGAAGCAGTATTCCTTAGGTTATCTTTAGATATAATACTTGACTTAACTTGAAGCAAAATAGAAGCTTTTTATACAAGAACACATGAAAGGAAAAGAAAGTAAAAGTTTCTCTCTGTGTCTACCCAATCCTAGCTTGTATTTCTTCATTCTACATGAAAAAGACTTCACATTATTTAAGTTACAATAGCAGATGGGTCATTTGTCAATCATTTTTCAGTCACCATCTCTCACTTGACATAGTTTTCAGAACACTGTGATCCTGTAGAGGTTCTTGGACAACATCAAATCCATTATGGTAGCATTTGTTGGTAACATGTGGAACACTGGATTGTAACACACACAAAACTCCTACTTGACTAGGATACCATACATAATGTAGATAAAGTTAATAGCCAGAGAGCTTGTTAAAATTCAATTTAGCTAGGTGGCTAACCACTTTAATAAAACAGGCACTATTAGCTTATGGAGCACTTTCAAGCTAAAACCAAGATGGCACAAGTGGAGGATGCTGTTTTATCAGCATGATGTAGTGAAACACCACAATTTTCCTCATTTTATTCTATAAAAAAACCCCAAAACTGTCATCAGAAGTGATTTAGTCAGTTTGACTTCCTCAGTTTTAGTATCCTTGCTTCAGAAAGGCTTGTTCTGTGAATTCTCAGAACAGTGAAAAGCTTTGTGGTCAGACCATAGTTCCTACAGCTGAGCTATTCAGGCTGTGAACTCCAGATTTGACCTCAATTCACCCTATGAGTTTTGAGAAGTGGAAGAATAGGAAGAACTTTCACAGAACTGTAGGGAATAAATTCTGCTTAAACACAAAAGGATTTGCACGGGCTATTGTTTTAGGCTTTATGTTGGGTTTGGACTTTTCTTGTGTATCTAATTCTCTTAAATATGTGACAAATTAATTAATTTTTTAGAGACTTTGGGTATCAATGCTGTTATTTCAACATTATTTGCTGCTGTTGCTTCCTCAGACTGCATGCATTTCCTGCTATCTAAAGCTTCTTTAAATGACTGCAGGACTGTAAACCAAGTATTGCCAAATATTATCTTGGGTTTTATTCATCCACAGTGTGTTCCCAAACTTCCTGCCAATGACTGATCAATTTGCCTTGTCTGTTTTATCAGTTTTAGATAAGATGCCACTGGCTTTAAGATTTATTGAGTTTGTAATGAACTTGGCTCTAAATTACCTGAGATCATTAATCACTAACTTCCTGATACGATCCTATCTGGAACTTTGGACTTGCCTGGTATGGGTTCAAAGTTTATCCATTGAGTGAGCCAGTTTTAAATATCTAACTTAAATACAAATCTTTTCCTATTTAATGATATGAACTTCTCTGTTGTTCCCTTTTGAGATTCAGTTGAATGTTTAATACAGACTATCCCAGCAATTGAGATCACAAAGACAGGAAATATCCAATATGTTCACCATGAACTTCGCATACAGATTTTAAACAGTAAAGTTCACATTATCTATTAACAGCACCAAAAATAAATGAAAATTTAAGATGCTAATCCCTGGAATTATCTTAAAATTTAAATCTTACAGTCAGGTACACATATTTCAATCTTTACCTGAGCTTCGATTGTACTTGCTCCATTTTGTTACTGTTACCAAACTTTAGAAGTTTGCTGGTTAGTAGAGTCATCTTAGGCTTTATTGCTTTTGTTTGCTGAGGCAAAATATTTCTTGCTAAAATGTTATTAGAATTCATACTGGTATTTTGATGAATGTAAGACCGTAGTACTTCTCTTTCCACTAGTTCATTTCAGAGAACTTAGGGTTTTTTTGTCAGTTTTAAGTATTAATACAGAGACTTTTCTCAATGTCATGTTTTGTTTTTGTGTTTTCGTTTATTTTTTTTTTATTATTGGATTAGGTTTTTTTGGTTTTGTTTTCATTGGTGTTGTTTGGTGGGGAGTTTTTTGGTTGGGGTTTTTTTGTTGTTTTTTGAAATTTTTACTGTTAAAGGATAAACTTTTAGAGTTTCTAGGTATGAAATAATCATTTTTTTTTTGTCCAAAATTGTATATGTAGTACAGTCTGTGAACAAGAAGGTGTTTGGAAAGAAGTAGGCCACATTTACCTTACAGCACTAATGCCTGTATCATGTTTAAAAAACCAAAATTGGTTACTTCTAGTTTATAAATACTAGTCATCTAACTCATATTCATGCTCCTCAAAACTAGTCAATATCATGCCTAAGTTATTATGTGGGTTGTATTTGGGTCATCAATCAAGTTTATATAAATTCAGAAAACACATGAAATCATTACTGAATAAAAGAGCATACTGAATTACTGTGTTGCCTCTCTAAGGCAGCTTCAGTTCTTTTTTCTGTATGCCTCATGACAATAAAACCATTATTGCTCTGTGAAATAAATATACAGATATATACACGCTCATATGCACCTAAAAGGCAACGGAGACTGTCTGGCAGGCTTGATTCTCCTGAATCAAAATGAAAACCAAGTAGATACTGCCTTTTCCCCACTTGCTTGAGGAAGAAATGAAACCATCTTAAAGCTGAAGTACACGTTTAGGAAAACATGAGCTCCTTATTGAAAAACCAGAAAAAATGATCCAAGGGGTTTAACAGAAATGTGAGCCAGAGATTATTGTTTTTCATAAGAAAGATACCCACATTAATAAACTTCAAGTTCTTACTGACACCAGGGAAGTTCAGCACTCCCCAAAGGAACTCTGGTTGTGATATGTGAAAAGCAGGAATATTACAATGGGACATTCAGTTCAGTCAGAATCCAGTGATTGCTGTTTGGTAAGACAAAGTATTAAGTAAAGGGGTCTGTGGAAAAATAATCTCTTTGATGGAAAAAAAAAAAGGCATTAAAACAAAATCTAGCATCATATCTAATTTTCAGTGAGGGATATGTCTGTTCAATTAAAATTTTATTATAATTTGTCTACCACAAAGACAAATCTTTCCTTGTATTACTCTCAGAATAATTTTTCTACAAAATTTCCCTATGCAGTATAGATATCATCAGTTCACACAGAACCACTCAGAATTGTCATGGTTGGAATTTGTGGAAGATACCACATGGGCTGGTTTAGACAATGAAGCAGAGCAGGCAAGGTCTGATACAGTAACCTACTATGTAACTCTGATAGTAAACCTTTGTGGAAGCTTAAAATTGTTATTACAAAGAAGATCCAAGAATGAATTCACAGGAATGTCTTAGTACAGGTTTATGATCTGCTTATATTCCTGTGTTGTCATATTTATATAAGCAGTATCTTCCAGTATGATTTTGGCCTTATGTACTAATAAAATAAATTAGGTAAATGGCTTCTAATGTAGCTAGATAAAAGAACATTTTTGTGCTGTTTACAGAGAGGACAATCCTTTAATGCTTATTCAACTAATAAATAACTGGTAGCTTCATAATAGCTCATAATACCTCCTGAAAAGAGCTAAAATTAAGCACCTGTAAAAGAGAAGGTACAGATGAACAAAAATACATTTGTTCTACCCTAGCAAAGTACTTCAGCTTTTGGATGCTTAGTTGCTGCTTTGTGGGAGGGCTGTTAATAGACCACAATTATATAGTATATAAGTGTTAAATTCAAGTACATATTCAAGCTTATATTGAATATAAAAATATTTTTTACATATAGTACTGTATTTTATATTATCCATGGGGAAAAAGCAAGGAAAACATAGGAATGTTAAGGTTTTATAGCTACTACATACTCCTTTCAGAGCTGGTGTTAATAACTGGGAGATCAGGGTGAAGACGTCCATGGAAATGCCCAGATCTTGGAGCTATGCAGTACCTGATGCCTCTGTCTCCCAGCAAGATAAAAACATTTTGCCCTTCAAACCCATTCTCCCACATGTCTTGATATTCCTTCCACTCTGGGAAACTAAACATAAGCACCCACTATATCTTAGCAAGGAACAGGTTATCTATGGGACAGAAGTTACTCTGCAATATCGCTTTATTCAAAAGACTGAAGGAAAGCGGGCTTGGACAAGCTGCCTTGTATATGTACAGTCAGGAGGCTTTAAGATTTCCAATAGAAGCTGTGCAGCAATGTCTATGGAATTCTCTATGGGAAGCAACCTAGAGGAAACTGACTAATCTGACTAAACTGATCTCTGACTAAAGCAAAATACTGAATTACTGTAATATTTCCAAAGACCTTTTTCCTGTTGAAAGAATATAACTAATTTCCTTAAATGAAGTTCATCTAGCAAAAAATATTAGAAGCCACATTTATACTTCAAAAAGAATAAACATGACTGTTTATTAACAACGCTGTTGCTATAGTGGATTTCTAATTTTTCCCTAGGAAATATCTGTTGAAGAAAATAAATGTGTGAAGTTCCAGGCTAATTCACAGAACATTAGCATAAGACAAAACAGGCTTGTTTTGGGTTTTAAAAGTTTGGTTTTCTTGCTTCTTTTTTTCATATATAGATTCTAAAGATGTGAACAGATGTTCCATTAGCAAATAACTGTCCACTGAATTTGTTAAAACTTTCCCTATCCAACTCACCTCAACTTTTTTTTACATCTCTTTGCATTGCCTCCAAATACAGAAGACATCTGTGTATAGTCTAAGAATTCTGCAGTAGGTTAGAAAATCAGACAATACATTTTTCTTGGTATTTTCTTGTTATTTTGCATAATAAATTGTGAAGAAAAACAGATCCACATCATGCTGACATTTGAACTGAAATGTTATGGTTACTTTATTTAGCACAACAATATTTATTTCTTTTAAAAATATTGCAGTGTTACGGTCCAAAGTAACACTAAATTATTTTTCTGTTTCGATCAGTGAGACCAAAGTCCAGCCAGCAAAGGTCAGGTGCAAGCATAAATTTTTATTTGACAGTTGGAACAAGCGAAATGATAGAACCCCATGAAGGTATGGGGAATATGTTGCCAGGCAAAGAAGAGAGAGAGAGAAAGAGAGAAATAGGGGAGACAAGAGTAAGAATGTGGGAAAGGAAGGAATTGGAATAAGAGAGAGAGAGAGAGAAAGAAAGTCATCATCACCAGCTGTCTGGTGAGTTTCTTGTTTAAGATGATGTTCCGATGCTGGACAGGGCCTGATACAAGATGGTGGTGGGTCAGTGCAGGACGATGACAGCAAAATGGGGTCCCCTTTATATGCCCCTAAATTCCCACCATTCCAGAGCAGATCCTTTGTTCCCCAAGGAGAGCTGTCAGTCAGTTACAGCAGGAGCTGTGTCACCCCACCCTTGTCAGGGCCATGGAAGGCAGGGTTGCCTGGAGGGGATTTCTGCCCTGCTCCAAGGATGCCCTCAGGAATGTCACTTCCCAGGTGGTCTATTACCACATCCTCAATGGGGGGGTCTCCCCTCACCCCACCCCCCCTTGCTTATCTGTTATCAGTTCTTATCTCCTTCGAGGTGTCACTCCTAGCCCTGCTCCAGTCACCTCTATTCACATTTAAAATTGTCTTTTGGGGCAAAGAAAAGTCCAATCAGTAGGATCTCACAAGTGGAATATCACAATATAGTGCTATTGTTTTCTGTACTTTAAAAATTATATCTTTAAGAAATATTGTACTGTATGTACTTAAGAACTGATGTTCTTCTTTAAGCAGAGCAGTATGATAGTCTAAAACAGTTTCAAAATAGTGTTATAAGTGGAGTTAAAGAATATTTGTGTTGTGCTGGTAAATGAATTATTATATGAAATCACATAATCACCACCACCCATGATCTCAAATTACTAAGGCAGAGATTTTGCAAGTATTATTTGATTTGAGGTAATAAAATAAATTTCAGAAAAAGCAAACAAAAATACCCCCCAAAATTGAAATCAATTAATCAAACAAACAAACTGACTGTCTGGAAAAAAAAAAAAAGGGGGCTCCCCCTTATTGCTTGATGCAGGTTATTTCTTTAGCTGTCATTGTTCATAAATGCTAAAGATATATTTTGCACATATTGCAATTACAGATTTACCAAATTTCTACAATTATGGGTTTGCATATTTCTCAAATAAATATTTAAATACTAGCTTGACTGCCAGAATACCCATTCAGTAGCTCAGTGTAGCAAACCACCAGTTAAGTTCGATTATACAGAATAATTACATGGCATGAGCACTGAAATTAGAAATGCATAATGTAAAATGTGATGATTATTCCTAAGGTGGGTCTAAATTGAATAAAAAAAGATTTATTGATCTGGAACAGATCTTAATGTTGTATGATCTGGGTTGGGCTGATATTTTTCCATCTAGCAAAGCCTGAAAAAGCTAACAGACTGCTCACCTCTTTGCTAAAAATCTCTTTTTACTCTTTACAAACCATATGTTTCTTCTTTTAATGTCAGTACATACCTACATGCAGATGCAAACACAGTAGAGAGCTGAATTATCTAACAAGTATTTTAGCAATAGAAAATAGTAATACTGATTCTGTCTCCTGGACATGTTCCTCTGTGACCTACACTAGGTGGTCCTGCTCTAGCATGGGTTTTGGACTCAATGGTCTCTCGAGGTCCCTCCCAGCCTCTAATACTGTGATTTCTGTGATTTCAGTGATATTTGATGACAATATAAAGTCCAAAACAAAATTTTATAAAGTAATTTCTAAATGTTATTGTATTAGGTTAGACATAATTTTGGTGAAGGAAAAAAAATAAATAGAAGCAAACAAACCACAAACTAAACATGAAATAATAAAGGTTCCAGAAAAATCTGACAGTATTTAGGGGAGATCCACTTTATCTTTAGCCTTCTGCCATCTTTTGACATTTTGTCACTCTGTCTGGAACTATTATAAATAAAAGAAAAACAACCCTGGAGTATAATAAGACTATAAATTATGAACATCGAGAATTTTATGAAATGGTGATGCTTTCAGTCACCTCAAATGATGCTATTCTATATATTAAATAGTGATTGCAGTACATATAATCCCTCACTTGGCTGAACACACTTTCTTTCAATTACTTGAGAACAGCTTGTGTGAGAGTGTTTACAAATAATAATTTCTATCCAGGGCGTTAGCACAGTTATGCAGAAGTGAGGATGCAAGGGTTGTTCTCTCCTATTACATTCGCTTACTTCATGCCTACTTAATTAGCTATTGAAAAAGAAAATATCAGCAGTAAAAGGCTTAAAGTGCAGCTGCCCACTTTTATGTGCAGGTTAGGACAGTCAGTTAAGAGAACAGAAAAATTCCAAAGGAATTTGACCACAAGGTTGCTCCCTACTAGACTGTTTGTTTTACTTCTAACTGGCAGACAGGATTATTTTATAACAAAAACCCCAGGCAACTACAGACCAGTCAGGTTCACCTTCATCCCTGGAAAGGTGATGGAGCAGCTGGTTCTGGATACCCTCAACAAGTTTGCTCATGATACAAAGATGAGAGGGATGGCTGTGACACCAGGAGACTGTGTTGCTATCCAGTGAGATCTGGACAGGATGAAGAGCTGGGAAAAGTGAACTTCATGAAGTTCAGTAAGGACAAGTCTAGAGTCCTGCTTCTGGGTAGGAATAACACCAACCACCAGTACAGATTAGAGGACGTCCTGCTGGAAAGCAGCGCTATGGAAAAAAGACCTTGGAAAGTCCTAGGGCCCAGTAATTTCTTCATGGGTCAACAATGTTCCCTTGTGGCCAAAAGTAATTTATACAATAATCAACACATCTTTCAGCACTGACATCTTTCTGTTTGGGGCACAAAATAAGTATGCTATATTGTCAATTCCAAATTATAATTTTCCCTGCTTAAGCTTCCCCAGTGTGGTACCAGTCATTAGACCATGAACTTAAACATTGCTTCACATACTTCCCTGGTTAAAAAAAAATTAGCTCATTTGCTCAGATTTTAATCCCTGTGATGCTAAAATAAAATAAAATAATAAAAACCACATTTCTAGTTGAAATGCTTCATGTTTTGCATAAAAGAACTTTTCTAAGTACTTATACACATATACCTGCCAAGCTACAAGAGTTTACACTCTACAATGAACAAAACATATTCCCTAATATATGAACAACCTGATGACCTATCAGTCAAAAAAACCCAGCCCCAAATTTAAACATAAAAATAGTAACATTGATTCAAAGGAAATATCATGTAGAGAACATTTAAGTAAGATCTTATGTTGTGTTTCAGATATTATCATCAGAGAATACTATAAAATTATTTGAAAATCTGTGCAGAATTTTCCTTTTAATGTTAAGATTTGAAATATGCTTTCATATTCATATTTTTCTATGGTAAAAGAAAAGCATTTCAAATTCCCAAACAACAGGTGACCTTAGTTTAAAGTTGTTAAAATTTACCTAATTATATATAACAGAACAAATTTTAGAATTAATCAGTTTCTCAATAATTCTATTATGGTTGCTGTTTGCTTTTGTTTTCTTTTTGTTTGTTTCCTAAGGCAACACTTCTGTTTTAAGATTTTTAAATAGATATTAGTAAAAGCTAGCTCATAGTACTTTAAAAAGAGGATAAATTCTTTAAAAATATTAAACATGTAATTTAAATTAAAAAAAAATTTATACATCATTGACCTCTTTTGTCAGCTTACTTTCTCCTCTGATTATGTTTGTCAATTTTTAAAGAAATTGCTGATGTTTACAGATTATGTTGATTCCTATGCTCACAGAATTTTTTTCAGAATTATTTTAACCACCATTGTTTCACTAGACTCTATATAAAGTATTAGTAATGAAAAAAGCTTTTAATTAAAAAATAAAATTTATAAACTATAAAATAAAATTTTAAAAACAGTAAATGTTTTTTTTTAATGTACTGTGTGTTTTGCCTTAGATATTTCAAGGGAAAAAATGACACATTGGTGAGAGAAAATATGAAGCTGATGCAACTTAATGTATTCTATAAGATATTTAAACAACATTTGCTAAAGATATAAGAACTCAGTAAATTTTAAAAATGCTATACTTCTAACTGAAAAGTACCTTTCGAGTAGACTTATGGGATGCTATGATAATATGCATTTCTTCTTGCAACTAAAAATACATCTTTGCTTTAATAAGCAATTCTTTCTTCAGAGAACTCTCATGAATCTTTTTTCTTATTATTTATTTTGATACTATACATTTATACGTGAGGGCATTAATGATCGCCTTTACTATAAGCTGTTATCTTAGATAAAGGATCTTTTAACTTATTTTTTAAAAGATATTATTTGTTAAGTGGCCATAGGTATCTAGATTTACAATTTATCTTTCACAGTGTATCTCTAACTTGCAGTTACAAACCTCTGAATTGTTTTATATAGAGAGATATCAGCTCAGTTCACTGCAGTTCATTATTATATACATCTTTTTAAAAATAACGTAAGGGAAAAGAGTATAGGAATATTGAAACTATGAATCTGCCTTCCAGAATTTGTTCAGAAGATCGGCTCCCAGCCTTTGCCTTTCAAAGCTTAGCTACTACTCCTTAACATCTTGAACTTGTGTGAATATCCACATTACTAACTACTACTTATACTTTATGATCTTAATATTTGTATGCAGGTTTGTGTTTTTATCCAAATTGGTAAAAGCCTCTAACATCTATTATTTTTAAGATCTATTAAGAGGTATGCAGAACCATGCTTGTGGTCTTACTGAGGTTTTTTTGGGTTGAGTTTTTTACCTTAGCTTGACCTAATTCTTCATCTTTTCTTGCCACCACTTTTCAATAGAGAGTTGATGTCAGGGAAGTAGAAATGTGACTTCAGGGAAACAAAGCTTCCATTCCTTGCAAGTACCTCCCACTAATATCTTGAAGAGAACTTCTAAGATATATTTCCCTCTTTCACTTCTCTGTGTAGGAAAGAGTTTCTTGGCTGATTTGCTGAGAATTTCGAGGGATCCCAAACAAACAACCACTCCACTTGTTCATCCATGACCCATCAAGTATAAGTGAGCATATGCTGCACAGATGCTTTATGCAGGCACAGTAAATCTGAGGTACCCAAAATATGTCCAAACCTCAGCACTTTTGGACCCAAGGTGCTTGCTAAACACTAAGCCAAAGTAAATTTTTGGACATGTATTTTAACATATATTGTGGCAGTAAAAAAGCCTAGGGGAAAATAGCAACTCATCTGTATGAACATAAGTACAGACACTATGTGCATTGGAAAGAAAATCCTGAAACCAAAGTCAAAAAAAAAAAAAAAAAAAATCAAAATAAATTCTAGATTATTATTATTATTAGAATATAATAGCTGGTTAACTGTTAGTTGTTAAGAGCATATATAAAAAGATAGGAACCAAACAAACTGTGAAAGAGTAAGACAGTTTGTAAACTATGCTGGTCTAAAGGCAACCTTTCCTCCTATCCTTTAGGTCACTGTCTGAAAGACAGATGACCAGCTGAGACACTTTCATAAAAAAACAACCTACAACAACAAAACAACAAATAGCCCTCCTTAAAAATATTCAAAGGTACCTCAAAAGATAAATAAATAAATAAAACACTATTTTTCTGAGCTTGGTCAAAATGCCAACTTTGGATCAGCAAGCACATTCTTGCCTCAACTAAGTGGAATGTTTACTGAGCCCTCTAACAGGAATGCTCGTGAAACTCAATTATTAATGAGATGTGGTAAATCTTACGTGCCTGAAAACTCTCCCTATTTAATTTACTGGTGCCTTCCTAATCTATTTTGCTGTGCTAGCAAGTGAATAAATTCAATGATCTAAATAGTGTTTTTCCCCATCTCTGATTTCTGTGAATCTCTGTTCTTCATGCTGATGATCACTAAAAGGATTATCTATGAATCAGAACCATATAAATATGCACAGTTACAAATATCCATAAATTATAGGCTTATTTTTTCAGAATATATAATATTTGAGTCCTAATTAGTCAGTGAATAGGGAGGTTTACTAAGATTTAAATATGAACAGCAATAAAATAATCATAGTGTTTTTCTGTTTATTTGTTCATTCTTGCTTATCACCCTAAAACCAATTTGTAGGTTGACGATATTTCTTTACTGAAACAAAGTAACAGCTACAGAAGGCTTACAGTGCTGTGCAAAGGTATAAAGTTTCTGAACATTTCAGCATGTATTGAATAAAACTGCAACTGTTAGTAGATAACATATAAAGAACAACTTTTAAATAAATCCCATGTGTTAATCATACTTTTAATGCATCTATCTCATTAAGTGCAGGAGTGATCAATACAATATTAATCTACATTATATTGAATTTATTATAATCACTCATGTATAAATAAAGTGTCAGATTCAAATGACTTATTTTGTTCATAGATAAACCACGCTGTCCTTAAATACCTTTGCTCATTAGTAGCCTATCCTTTCCTTTGAAACTGTCACACTCAAAGTTTCTTAGTTTATTTAGTCATTCTTCTGTTTAACTATGTCATGGTCACCTTGGAAAAGACTATTCCCCATTCATGGATAGACTACTGAGATATCAAAAGCTTCAATGATTTGCATTAGCAGGTACTGCTTCTGAGATACAAACACATGATTTTCCAAAAGTGTTGTGGCTATATACTGTCTCTTAGGTAGAACTGTAGCATCTGATGTATGCACTGAAACCCAAATGGTGAGATCAGACACCGTATACATAAATTTTCCAGCATGTTTTACGACACTTGGAAGAAGCAGTGAGACTAAAGCAGGTTTGTCTCAGTGTATGAAATGAACAGAGATACAAGTTGTCTATTTTCCGTCAAGATTCCTATTTCTATACATAGTTCTCTTTTTGTTTTTAAGAATCAGGAGTTCATTCATCAAGACTTTCTGCGTTGTGGAGGCATTTGAAAAAAAGTTAGATAATGAGTGTGGTACCAAGAAATAACTACAGATCTTAATACTTTTTTATCCCCCCCAAAATTTTTTTCATACACCATTTTATATCACCAATGCTGGTTAAAAGACAAACCTCTAACAGGCAAGGAATGGGGCATGGGAAATTGTAGGAAAAGGCGAGAAGAACAAGGAAAAAATGGTGTGAAATATTGAGTAAATGAGATTCCATTGCTATACAGCTAGAGCTGCTGCAGTAAAAGTCATTTAAAATTGTATCCTGAGAGATAGATTTCAATTCGTAAATAATAGAATCCAATTTTGACAAACCCCAAAGTGAAATAATATGATTTTAATGCTATATTGGTTTCTATAAGCTATATCTGACACAGAATCTATGAAATCTTGTCAAAGATATCTTAAAGGCCCGTAAGTACAAAATGGTAGTATCAAAAATATCAAATAGTTGGTGTTGTGTTTATGGATAAATACTTTACTGCACAACCAAGACAAACCTCAACCTTCTGTATAACTCAGGCTTAAAAGAAAAGGATATTACATTTTCTTTCATGTTATAAATCTAAGCTCCTAACCACAGCTCCTCAGACACCATGGAGGAGACCAGTGATTTAGCAAGAAGATCGAAAAACTTGAAACATATTCTTAGAAATATGACACACTTGATGTGTATATTTTATATTTGACAAAAGGAATAAAATCTTCAATTTCAACATCTCCAGGTAATCATAGCACAGTTTTGTGGCTGTCAAGGAGTTCACTTTAACTTCCAAAACAAAAGGAAAAAGATAAGATTTGCAGGATCAAGCTAAAAGCAACATGAGAGGACAAAGACAAAAGAAGAAAAGTCATAGCTCTTCACAAGAAAAAGAACACCTGTATTTTGAAGTGACTAAAGGGAATCTAAGTCTACGTAAGCATCTAAAGGGGTTTGGTACTGAATCTTTAGGAAGTTACAGTCATTTCTCCATAAAGTGTTTTTATCAGAATAAGAAGGTAATGTGGTTATTTTTAAATGTGTGCCAACAAATGGGGAATTATTCCCTATTGCATCAGAGAACTGACTTAAAGTTCCTATAAATTATTTTTCCTGTGACTGTTCTGTGTAAGGAAACCTCAAAAAAAGTTAGTCTCCATTTGAAAAAAAATTATGAAATACCATAAGCATAGAAACAAACAGTTAAAATAGGATGATAGTTAAAAACAATAATATTGCAGTTTTAAAGGACTATTGAAAACATGGTTTAGCTTAAAATATACATTCTTTATGATTACTGCTTTATAGTATGATAAAAGTTATTCTATTGAATAAGACAGTATTGTTCCTTAATGACAGGCGTATACTACTTAATGGCAAATTTTTATTAATTTGAGGCTGTGAGTCTGTCATGGCATCTTTTTTCTGTTTATGTAAGATGTCACCAGCAAATAGGCAACACAACAGAATTATTTTGTGGATCTAAGTCTGAAATGTCTGAGAATTAAAGCAAAATATCAGAAAACACTGTCAGCTCATGCTGTGAGATTCCAAAACCATTGGAATGGTGGTAAACTTAAGTTATTACATAAATTTCCTGCATCTCTGGCAAAGTTTGAAGAGTGTATTGTTCTATTGAGCACAAGCTTGAAAGTACCTGACTGAGCATTATAGAAGCATAACCACTAAAACACTTATATAAAATTAAGTTTTGTTTCTAATGCATGAAAAACTGCCCCTCAGATAACCAGCAATTCAAAACTCTTTTAAATCTCTTTTTTTTTTTTTTTTTTTTTTTTTTTTTTTTTTTTTTTTTTTTTTCCCCTAGGTGTACAGATTTTAAGTGCTTTAAAATCAATCACTACAGTTTCCACATGAGCTACACTACATCCTTTTCTCCTAGTCAGTCTCTCATTCCTCACAAACACCTTAAACTGCAGAACGTACTTTGCACCTGCTGTCAGACAGAGTGTCTTGAAAAAAAAAATCCTTTATAAAATTATAATAATTAACTTCTGTAAATTAAGGTAGTTCTGTTGGATTTTACTGATTTACAGCTGTTAGGGTTCTGGGCCTGTGGTTTCTTCAATAATTAGTGAGATGTTCAGTCTGCAGAGACAGATATTGTTCTGCTTTTCAAGAGTTTATTTGAGTCTCTAGTCTTGTCATTTCAGAGTGTTCTTAACATAGGAACTACAGACGAACCCAGCAACTCAAAATTCAGTGAAAACTGGTGTCTGTCTCCTGTTTTGTAATTATAATATCAAACAATGAGTCAGTACAAATTGACTAGCAAATGTATCATAATTTGCATCAGTTTTTGTTGAATTTATGTTCTCTACTCTTAAGAACAGCTAATGAAAATGCCTTAAGAAGATATGACTTCCAGACAAAAATTATTAGCCTGTGTTGTATCATCGGACAGAATTACAAGCCTTTGTGAAGTAGAAGGTATGTTTAGAAAATTAAGTGTAGGAGATTAAATTTATGGGAAAGTGGAGTTTTTTCCTTTTCATTTTCTCATTCTTCAGTTTTCTTCTATTTCTTCTTTGATTATAAGTCCAAATTTAAAGAAATTTTCTGGTTATACTCATCTTGAGCTTACCTACAGTGGTTACTGCCTAGTTAGTCTTTCAGATGAATATTAATTTTTTATGCCATTTTGAAGGTTTCAAGTATTTTCTCACTCTTTAACATTCTAAGAAAGAGATAACCAAGAAAAGATATAAAAGCAAAAAAAGGATTATACAAAAAACAAACCAGGGTTAATTACATGACAGAACTGAGGCATCTGTGTAGTCAGTTGGCAAATAGAACAGAATTTTTTTCAGTTTGACCCATGTAATGGAAGCCTTGTCCATGCAGGAGATTTTCCCAGGAGCTAAGTCTAATGTGTTGATTACTGATAAAAATGAAATAGTGAATTAAATGGAAAATTATATGCTAGAACAACATTATTGCTATGCTGAAAATACATTTTTTCTCATTAACAGATAAGAATTTGTAGTGTTTATAATTTAATTTACTTCTGTTACAAGTACAGCTATTACATCAGGGTACATAAAAGTAGGAATGGCTTTTATAATGAATTTCATATGGAAACATATTAATATGTAAACTTCAAGAATAATTAATGTATTATGCTATTCCCCTTTTATTTTCAGAAGAAAAAAACTTTCTGCTTAAAACCACACAAATTTGTCTAATCTAAAAAGACTAATAAATCATTGTTTAAAGTACACCAAGGAGCCCCAGATTGGCACCTGAAAAGAAGGAAAAATGCTTTGATTTTTTTATCCCTTTTAATCTTCTATTTCTGCTCATATTTTTCATATACATTAAACAAACTCCTGTTTTCCAGTGAAATGACAGTAAAGAAATGTCCAGCCATTTTTCAAAAGTAACACTGTTTCTATTACATCTATCATTGATAATAAGTGTATTGAGAATAGCAGGCAAGCAGAGCATTAACGTAGCCTAAAGATAGATTAAGAAGATGTCAAAGAGAATACAGGGAGATAAGCCTTCTGATGGTATACACTAATAGCCCCTGAAAAGAAATGAAAGTGGGGGTAGATAATCATTATTACCGAAATTCATTTTAACAAAGGAGGAAATAAAAGGATTGGAATTTAGTAAGTACTAATAAATTGCTGTGGGTGTAATTTGCCCACTGCAATAAGAACTGTGAAAGCCTTGCTAGTCCTCTGACACAGATGTATGGGTAAAAAATAATGAAAGGAGTTCTATAACTATGAATGCTATTGAACTGAGTTTTTCATAGTATATTTTTAGGAAGGGTCAGTTCAAAGACAGTATCAATTTTGGTGTACAGAGGATTTGCAAAAACACCCCATGTTCCCCTTTTAGAGGAACTGAAGAGCTGCAGTAAGATGCCAAAAATATGATTACTATTGGTATTTCTCTGCAGAGAACCATTGTTATTCAGGCTTTGAATGTCTTTTATAGAGAATGTTTCTGAGATCAGGCAAGAAACACAAGTCTGAGAAATCAAGCTTTAGAGCTTAAAGGAGCACAGTATAAAGTAATGTTTTCACACCAGAGCAGAGAGATGCTGGAATGCTGATGTTGAAACAGGAAGGCACAAAGACTGTAGCCTCAGGGGCTGGAAACCATTGACAGACTGTGATGCTGCTACTCTGAAGATCTAGCAGGTCTGATTTTCTGAAGTCATCCCCTATACTCAAACAGTCCAATGTGTAAAGCATTTTATATTGTCCTTTTCACTGGGAGGTGAGTAAAGAAAGAGGCTGTTACTAAGCCACTGTAAAATATCGATTTTTGTTATTAGTTCTTTGCTATAAATAATTTCCTCGCTGATCATTTGAGGAATGCAATGCATTAAAAAAAAATAAAAATAAAAATTATTATAACCAGAAAATCAAAACACAACAGACCTCTCTTCACACCTCTTTTAGAAATTGAATTGAAGCGGAATATAAATTTATAGGAAGTTTCTCTGTCACTTTAATCAATAATGTTTGTGCTTGTATGTACTACCAATTCATTTGCTGAGGTCAGTGTCTATGAAGATGGCATTGTGCATACAGAAAACATCTGCTCTAAAGCATGTTGATGTTTAGAAAACAGTTGTAAAGATTTCCTCCCCACGGATCCCTGTAGTTAACTGCTTATGAATGTGTGCAGTCCGGACTGCAAAACACAGTGGTAGTCAAATTACCTATTACTTATGTGTAATTATAATTTTTTCAGAGTAATTATTTCAGTATTGCCAGCTAAAATCATTCAAAATTTCATGCAGTCCACCCTCCATATTGTGTAAGTCTCAAAAACCTACAATCCCAGTGCTTTCACCATTACATTTGTAATAATCTTCCTTCCTAAAAGGGAAGGAAGCCACTAGTGTGGCTATGATATTTATACAAAACTACTTTTGAACAACTTTCAAGAATTAATTAATAATACTTTTATTATTTTTTTCTATTTAATGTTGAAGGATATTCATATGTTAAACCATGAGATCACATAGATCTTAACATTGCTTAGTTATGAGTTAAAGTTCTGAATATGGTCTTAGCCATAAGAAAAACCTGGTGCTCTACTGCTTCATTTGACTTTCATTTCCCTTTACAAGACTGAAATTTGAAAGCACTATATGCAGAAGAATTAGAAAACTTTCTTTCAAGCTTATAAAGTATTAAGTTTCAGATTTTTTCCTGTTTAGTTTGAGAGCAAAATGGCTCTTCAGAAGTATAATTTTGAGGGTTGCATTAAAATAATTACAATCAAAACCTTGCATTTTTAACTGGTTCATCTTTATTAATTTAACTACTGAAAACGTACTTGAACTAAATGCATGAAGTTCACAAGGCTTTGGGACAGACCCAGATGGAAGCCCATATCTATGTGGTAAAGAACATTTTTCATTCAGTGAACTTAGAAGTGTATGAGCACTAATATTTCCTGTCTTGTTTAAATATTGCTTTTAAATATCCATGTATTCACATTACATAGGCAAGAAATATTCTCTGCCAAAATCTTTAATAAGTTCTTATTTTAAATCTCAGTTCACAGAACATGGAATGAAGAATATTTTAATCTCAAACTTTCATACCAACAATTTAATAGGACTTCTGTCATCATCATTGTAAATTTGCTCTACCACAGGCATAGACGGTTCCTAGGTGTACTACTTATTAACCAATAAAATAATATAATTAGTCATGAGTTTTAGAGTCTTCTTTATTACATAATTATTTTTACTAGTATAATATCAAGATCTTGGCAGTAAAGTGAAAAGCAGTGCTTCTTATAAATAAACTGCAGTCTGTAGTGTCATCCTTACTAATGTATCTGAATGGAACCAATGTTTGTAGGATATTATGAGCATTAAATCTCTTACGTTTTGCTAATTTTTGTTTTTAGGTTGAAGTTATGAAGCTTTGTGATTTTGTTTGACAGCACCATGGATTAAAAGGATGTAAAAGTCATTACCATTTTAGGGGAACTATGCTCTCAATTTAATAGTACATCCCTTCATTTTTACTTCAGACTGTCTTTATCATCGGAGTTATTATAAATTTCTAACAAACTATTACCCTTTTGTAAATTTTCATGTCCTAATATATCTTGCAATCATATGTATTTGGAAGCATATTTTACAATTTTGAATAAAACAGGCAGATGAGGTCCTTTTATAAAATCTGTAGGTTCATGTTCTCAGGTAAGGTTTCTCCAGTCAGAAATCAGCTGGGCTCATTCTCAGACATTTTACTGTTTCAGCAAAGCCAAAATATTTCACAGAAAAGTGTTCACATAGACAAAAAATTGCAAGGGCAAGGTTTGTAGAATCACATATTTCCAAGTCAGAGGAGATCACAGAGGAGATCACAGAACACAGGAAAAAAGGAAAGAAAAGAATAAAATTTGAAACTTGAAAGCTATCTCAAAGAGGTAAAATTATTTTTAAGCCCTTTCTATCCATTAAAAGCAGTGAAGTATGTAATTAAACTTAGTGGTTTTATATATTGAGGTTTTTTCATATAAAGAATGGAAGTATGAGACCACACTGAATGCTGCTATCAAACAACTAGTGGAAAACAGCTTAAATACACATCAGAAATATGTCTGATGGTTACTTAAATGTCATGAAGGTAAGATTTGTTCATTTATCACACACCAAAGTTGTTCATTATGAGTAATTATTTAATAAATTCTACTTCAATAAACAAAGTTTTAAAATAAAATTACTTGAAATCTTAATTCAACTCATCTAACACTCTGCCAGTAATACTTTTATTGGTTCTTAACTGAAAGTTTCAAAATGATGCATTTGACAAACTTTGCCTGGAAATACACCAATTTACTTCCAGTTGTGCCCTAAATATTATTTTCATGGACTACCAAGATCTCAAGAATTTAGAGCCAAGGCCATCTAAAACTGAGATCCTCCAGAGCTTCAGATCCAAAAGATACTCATATTTTTTCACCCTGGACTACAAGATCATGTCTCATTATTACTGGCCGTGAATCATTTTGATGATAATTAGTATCTTACCTACTGTTTTATCACATTTGATGCATTTATTTCATTCACTACCTACCAAACTACTATCGCAAAATATTTGACATATTACAGTGAGAACAAGAAGCAAATTCTTTTTGTTACAAATATTTAAACTGAAGGAAAATATGTTTTGCCTGCACGTTCATAACAATCTTTGACAAGAATCATATGAGCTTATGAAAAAGAAGAAAAAAACCCTTTCTTTGAAACTATTTCAGTACATTGTAATAAACCCATATCAACTAGCTTGTATTTGTATGGTAACTGTTACTATCCATGTGACAAATACCATAAAAGAGATTGCAGAGTTTTTAACCCTTTGAAGAGCTAATTACTAAATATATGCGAAAAGACAGAAAAATAGTGCATTCAACACATCTCAGAGCTTATTTGAAGTTACGATACTGTAAGGTCCTTGAACTCCCTAAGGTAAAGATCTTCTCTCTGTGCCTCATTTTCCCCTCCTTGCATTTGTGAAATGGGTGTGTTACTCAGATCTCTACCATACAAGATTTTGTTCTGAAGAGCTACAGGTTTCTAGCCTTGTACAAACGCCATTCATTCTATGACTCCAGAAATAGGTCTTCTCCCACTGTTCAGTAACAGCATTCAGTACTTTTTCAATGACCTCATTTACTTAAATTACTAGGTGCAAATATAGAAGCCTGTACCTAACCATAAAAAAAAAAAAAAATTACAAATCAATTGCTTCTGCTGATTTAATTTTTCTATAATTTATCCTCACAGTGCTTTCATTTACTCCTCACTTACCAATACAATCTAAATAATAGAAGTCAGATTCACGTAGCAAATATACATGTGTATTATACACAAACATACGAAAGGCAGCCCACTTACGGAGATAAATACGTGGGTACTTTACAATGAAAATTTTTTGAAGACCTGTTTGAGCACAAGTAAGTCACAGAAAAAGAAGACTTCACTAAAGCAGTACAGCTCTTCAAGGACAAAAACCAGACCTATAAGCAAGAATCAGAGGTGTGGGTAGAGATAATGTCATAATTGTAGCTGGGCTGGATTTCAAGGCTATTTTCCTAGGCTCCTATTCTCCTTGTTATTTTAATGCAACAAAAGAAGAATATTTTGCTTTGTCAAAATAACCATCTATATGCAGTCACTCCTTCTTTCAGTTCTGTCAAGGTAATTAATCAGGCTAGTGTTAATATTTAACAGTATGGATGTTTTATTTGGCTTTAAAATATTATCATTTTGATAGAACTGGGTTAGGGAGCAATCACACAGAAAACTATGCTGAGGTGGGGCAACATTTGAATGAAGGACAGCAACAATCTGAGGGTAAA
Organism: Phaethornis superciliosus; assembly: GCA_023637945.1. Lineage (NCBI taxonomy): Eukaryota > Metazoa > Chordata > Aves > Apodiformes > Trochilidae > Phaethornis > Phaethornis superciliosus. Next base: position 21,026,238 of record JAJQWJ010000005.1, on the reverse strand, counting down.
CAGAGGTGGTAACTTTTTAATGCATTTTGGCTGTAACCATTCCAGAACCACACTTCTGATCAAATATTAACACGCAGCTGTGTCAGAACATTTCACCAGTATTATTAATCCTGTAAAGCAAAGTCCCTTTTATTAACCTATTAATCACAATCCTTACCCTTCATGACCAAGCAGCTAATTTATGTGTGGAAACTAGAGTAGATTAAACACAAAATTGCCTATGAAATCCAGTAACCCACAAACCCCGTGTAATTATATGAAGTCCAAAAACATAAACCCTTTTCCATAACCTTTATGGAAAATAACCGCTTTTGAACTTCATGGGACAATGCAAAATCAGTTAGAGTCTCAGGCTAATCTCAAATTCAGCTACCATTTTACAGCCATAAGGATTTTTAAAATGAAGCATCTTCAAGACAGGATGGATCTGTTAGGAGATTATATTTGATATCTGATTATATTTGAGTACATTGAGTACATTGTCCTCCGTCAAATCCCATCACAATCTACAGACATGGAAGACTGATTCAAATTATGTTTCTAGCAAGATGTGGTGACAATTGACTTTTCCTTTAAAAAAGAGGGCAGGAATACTCTTTAACTATAAATTATCAATATGTAAATGAAGATGTCAAATGGTAGGCCCATGAAAAAATTAAATATAAGAAAAATTAAGTGTGTTTATACTTTGTGAATTAGCTTCAATTCAAAAAGCTTCACTTCTAATTATTTGTCACTTTGTACTAATTTTTAACAACAAGCATTTAATTGCATTTTCATCTAACCATCTCATAAATTACAGGGCAGACCTGGGTCTAAACAGCTAAAAAGGATATGATTTATTTTTCTTTGGAAATCTAAGAAATCTATGAATTTTGTAGTAATTCAGATTTTATCACAAACATGTAATGATAATCAATTTATTTTTTATGTAATAGATGTTTCTATTGCACATGAAATCAAGTTAGTGCTGATTTGGGTGACCTAATGTAAATCACCTGGAAAAAAAGTAATTATAAGAAGCTTCTGAAGTAGAGCATGAAACTGAGATGTTTCCAATTTCCTGTAGTGCTGAACATCTGTAGCCATTAACCTAAGTTTAAGTTGTCGATGTTCAGATATTCAGTAAATCTGTTGTACAATTTCAATTATCTCCACTGAGGATAAGATACTGCATCTGACAATGTTGACATCCCTCTTTCTGTATCATTAAAAAACTAATAAAATAAATTTATTGCAGAAGAACAGACTTTTCTTGATGACATTGATATGCTTTGGTAATAAAATCTGCAGTTTAGCAATAATATCTAGGGTATATATATTTATCAATACTAATATACATTCATAAATTTTTATTTCATTTTAAATCATTGATTTTTTTTCTGTCTGTTTGTAACAACAACAACAAAAAAGTTTCATTAATTTATTGTCAGGATTTGAAAACAGCTGAAACTTCCTTTTTCTTAGCAAGGTAATCAGTGTCCATGGCTTTTGTTAGCAAGAACAAAGCCTTTATATTCACATCCTTTGAGATGTATTTCATATAAGAAAAGTCTGTCCACCGACCACATTGACAGCCTATGATATAGTGGATGTAGCTGAGCATACAAATGTTCAGGACTAGCTGTAATCACAGGTCTGTCAAAGCCACAGTATGGGTATTACACTCTAACAGAGAGAGAAGAAATATTAGTCGGAGGTCAGTGAAGAGAGAGCTGGCTTACAAGTATTTTCAAACTTCAAGCTTTAATTCAGTAGTGCTGAATTTCTCCATATGTTCAGCTATCCGTAGTGGTTCCCAGGTGACTAAAATATGAGGAAGGGGTTTTTATTTTAAGAGAAAATTCTTTTGAAATTTAGTTAAGCCATGATGTCCGATATTGAGGTCCATCCACTGTAAAATGTCTTTCTTCCTTATTTCCTGCTTCTGCTATCAGTAAATGATCCTATTAGATTAATTTCTGGGTCCTTGACTTCATTTTAATTGATAGAGTGCAACATTCCCTCTCTTGCTGACTTGCCACTACCTTTGTGTGTGTGTTCTGCATTTTAGCATTTCCCAATCTTTTTGTTATCAATAAAATTTAATTACAATTATCAGCTCTTTACAATGCTGTTCACTGACTGGGAGTACCATATCTCCATACCTGCCACACAGAGTGGTATTACTCCCAATGACTGGGAGATCTTGTACTCTCCGATATTTAGTGTGGTTCAGCTGCACAGCTGAGGTGAATGCGTGGGATAACTCATATCTCATGTTCACCAAAGAGGTGGATTTCCAACCTTTCTCTTAGCACTGCTAAGTAATCTTCAAACTTGTTTCTGAATCTGCCAAGTTAATGACATTTTGTACAGCCTTTTGGTGACAAAGATACCTTTTTCTTACTCTGGATGCATTGATATTGATTTTTTTTTTTTTTTTTTTTTGTCAGCATTCTCTGAGCATCTGCCTCAGTAATCAGTTTCCATGAAAGCATTTGTTAAGCATTGAAAGAGAAGTTTCTGGCATCATCCATTTTCTCTTTCATGATCAGGCTATGTGCTCTGCTGTAAACTATGTGTTACAGCCTGACAGTAAATAAAAATAGGTATCTTTCCAGACCACTTAGGTGCTAAAGCTTTGTAAAGGCATATTACAAAACACAAACCAAAGGTAACTTTGAAAAACAGTACAATTTTTAAATGATAGATTTTGGTAGATCATCCACACCCGAGTGAGCAAATATGAGGGCATTTTCTTATGCTATCATGTAGCCATTTTGTTTTCTACCCTATGTGGGTTTTTTAAGCAGGGAATCAGTAATGGTCATCTGAAAACAGTGGTCTTAATGACTGAATGCTGATAAGTCATTGATAAGATAAACTGACAACTCTTTTCATTGTCAGCTTAGTATTAAAAATATCTAAATAAAAATGGTAGCGCATCATTAATATGTTTGTCTTTAACTGGAACCCAGGATTTGAAGCCAAAAGTTGATTTGGCGCTGCTGGTCTTTTAACTAATACCTCCCCTTTCTTCTATTCTCAGTTTGTGGTAGAAAATAGAAATACATCTGGACTTAAATCTACCACACAGTATTTTCATAGTGTGTATGATATGAAACCTATACAATTCAGTCTTGTATACCAAGCATCATGAAGTCATTCTTTACTCCAGGTAAAATTAATGAAATGCTGGCTGCCCACAGTTAGTGCCCAAAGGAGATGACCATGTAATGGCTATGGTGGTGCTGGGAAACCACGGGCATTGGGCTGACTGAATTCTCAAGAGAACTTTGCTCTAGGGAGTTTGGGGCTTTGTACAAGGCAAGAGAGCTTTGGGATGTGCTGATGGAGGGACTTGATAAGCAATAGACTGATCCTGCTTCTCCAACAAAGGAGATGACAACCTCATGGAGTGTTTTTCAGAAGCAGGAGGTGAAACTTCTGAGGCTTTACTGAACAGACTTGGGCAGCAGTGTTATGTGGGATGCCCTGCGTGCAGGAGGCTGTCCCATGACCAGCTGGCTCTGATGTGGATGGAATGACACACTGCCTACCAAAACTTCCAGTAGCCAGGGAAGCACTCAAACTTCTTTCAGAAAGAGCCATGGATGCACATGGGGAGGCACAAAGGAAACATCTAGAAACTCAATCATGGGGAAAAAAATGACGCTGCTGCTGAGAGACTGCAACACTTGGAGGACCACACTGGGGCAGGGGAAAAGTAAGAAGCAAGAATTAGTGGAGAAAAGTGAATAACCATTAGACACTGACCTCAACCTCCTACACTTCCCATCACCCCACTGATAGAACTGGGAGGGATGGAGAGTGATGATCATGTGGCAAACTAGTGTAACTGAGACATGGGAAAAGAGAATGAAAAGTGTCTCCTTAAATGTTTCTTTTTGTTTGTTTTTGTTTTGTTTTTTTAATCAGTAATTAAAAATGTGTGTTAGTTGAGAATAAATTCTATGAATTTTAATTCCCAGGGTTGTGCCTCAATGGACATGTTACAAATAGAGACTAGAAACAACTTCCATCTAGAAAAACAATGAATACAACATCAACATGCACTGCCTTTCTGTAATAGATTAAAATTTTCAGAAGAGATCATACTCTATCGTATCACCTTTCCATTTTGTGTTTTCTAACTTCAGTTTGCTTTGTTTTGTTTTTTAATTACATAAATTTCTCACATATTCAGTCTTTCATTTAAATACATGCTACTTTTGGGAAACCATACGTTCAGGATTCAAAGCTGCTTAAGTGGGTAACTAATGGTAATGTTGATAGCAATTTCTTTATTTCATTATCACAGAGACATTAATTTACTCAAAAGAGCAACCTAAAGGAGGATAAAAGAAAAATAAAGGAAAAAAACCATGAAGACAAACTCAAAAACTTCATGGTGAGTGACCTGCAAAATTCAGTGTTTCAGCCAACCCTAAATCGCTGTGTAACAGAAACAAATGTTTATTTTTGTTACACAGAAACGTTCCTTTGGAGGGGCACATAAATAATCTTCTGTAATTAATAATATTCCTTTAACTGTTTGGCTATTACACCATCAGAGAATGTGAAGAATATCTCTAAAACAGTATAGTCTAGTCTAAAAATGGAAATAAATATAGGCAGGAGAGGAGTTGCTGTGTGTACAAAGAAGTGGCTTACATGTAACCTTCATTTCAATTGGCCTAATTCTTGAACGAAGATCTTGCATTAATGAAATGCATCTCTCTCATACTCCAGTTAATTCAAATCAAAGGACTAAACTTTGCCCTATCGAGCAGGTCATTTAGGTAATCGTACACTGCACAGTGACTCGGTGCCTTATGTTCAAATTTAGGTGTCTTCAGTGGGGCATGATAGCGATTAATAGATAGTTTTTGTACAATGCTTAGGAATGTGTTGGTCACAAGAAATATTAGTGTTATTTTGCATAAGTAAATGGTTAAATTAAAATATATCAGTTACATGACAGATGTAGGTTTAGTATCTTGACAAATCTGTACATATTTGCAAGAGACAACGTGAGATTTAGTCGTCAGAATTGCCTTCCTAGAAGAATAGTCACTGATTTCCTGTAAATAGAATCAGTTTTCTTTCTGGCTTTATGCCAAAGCTGCTATAAAAGGGTAAGTATGGAAGAAAAGGAAAAGCTGGTGCCACAGTTCTCAGGCCTCACTTGTGACAGTGCTAGGAAGCCAAATATGACCTTATAATGGGAGCTAATAAAACCAACACAAATTACCCCAAGAATTTTTTGGCATTAAGTTCCAGAAGACTTTAACATTTTCATGTTATATTCAGTTTTAAGACACCAGTGCTACACTATTTCATTGGCAAATTTCCATTAGAAATATGTATTTTAAGAGCAGTTGCTTTTTGGGTTTGTGCCTGATTCTTAACATTCAATAATTAAATTTAAAAATACTGCAGGCAAACCATAGGGCTAGTCTTCCACTCATACATTTTATTTTCTTCACCAAAGAGCAGGATGTAAACAAAAATTATTAAGCCTTTTCTCAATTAAAAGCAAAACAAAAACGAAAACCAAAGTAAAAGGTATGACTGGTGTAGTTTACAGTTTTGTTTTCACTAAATATTTAAAAGGAATACCAATTCACACAATGCTTCCTCTTTACTGAAAACCTACCTATAAAAAAGACATATCACTGTCAAAACTTGAGTTATATTTGCAAATCTACTCTGTTCCCCTGTGAATCACCAGTCATTCTGTGCCTCACCTTGAGGAACTTTTTGAAAAACTTCTCAGCTATTCAAGATTAAAAAATGTTCTGCAGGGCTATTAAAACCTCCAAAAATAGAACATGTTCTTAGCAAAAAAATATTGAAATTTCTAGGGTTTTTCTAGGCTACTAATATTTTCCAGTATATACTTTAATAGGATGGCCACCATGATATTCTGCTTAAAATCTAAGCATGGATCTTGTACCTTCAATTATGCAGTCAAAAATGTTAATGGGGAAGAGAGGATTATAATTTTTATCAGAAACTGAGTATTCCAGGCCATCATGAATATTTAATAAGCTAGATGAAATTCATTTTATGTAATCTAATTTTGTTCAAAGTAGTTGCTAATTATTTTAAAATGTGTCTTTCCTTTGCCTAATAAAAAATATCTTTTCACTAAAGTGATAGGCACCATATCTTTACCTACAAAAGCCACTTGTTCATAAAATATCAAGTTTTGTTTTGTTTTGTTTTGTTTAAAGAACAAAATAGAGCAAATGGAGTTTTTCTACAGCTTTAAACAGAGCCTTGGATTTAGAAACAAAAATGTTTATTGCTGGGAGATCCTATGGCAGTGTTTGCACTGTGACATTAAACCATTCCCATGGCAGGCACAATGCTTAAATAGCTATCTTTCCATGCTGAGTTCTCTATGGATAAAGCTCAGATGTCCCCAGTGTTTTGTTTTAAGCACACTTCAAAAGGTATTTAGCTGCCTTGGGTGTAGGTTTGGAACCTCCATGAATTCCATTTGTCCTTGTGGTGATTGCGCCAAGCGGACAAAAAAAGTCAATTGTAAGGGAAGCTCTGGCTGGCTTTGAAGTTGCCCCACAAAGGCAGATAACGTTTGTAGGAATTAGTTTGTAGAAAACAATTTACGCTTTGGAGTCATAATGGATGGCAAGGTTTGTGTGGAAAGCTGCCTGGTATTTGGACAACTAGCAAGAAAAAACTAAAAATATTTAAAAGTGACTAATCCTCCATTAGTGAAGCTCTCTGCAAACAGCAAGTGACATTCCTCTGCTCCAGAGTACTGTGCTCTTAATTGCTGGAGCAGTCAAAGTGTGTATGAAGAGAAACATAATTATCCTTGCTTTAGATATTAAGAAGTACCTAAAGATCAATCAGCCTGTCCAAGGCCAAAAAAAAAATATGGTCTAGCAGAGAGAGAGACTGGACATAGTTTTCATATTTCTTGTTTAACCCTTAAAATATCTCATTCTAGCTTCTAAAATACTTAAACACAGTAAAGTCAGTTGTAATTGGTTGATGGTTTTGTTTTTCATAAAGACAAAAGATCTCACAACCTGCCAGGCTTTTGCATGATGTAAGGTCACAATATTTAGTTTATTATAATAACCAAATATTAAAAGTTATGAGAAACAAAGAGTCATAGGTCTGCTCAGTTGTTTTCAATTCTGATTGGGGAGAGAGAAAGAAGACTTATGGAAACTGACTTTTACTGAACAGGTCAAACTGTAACAGTGGATAACCAGTGTAATGAGGTATGGAAGAAGTATTCTGCAGGGAATACTGTCACACAAATAATAACAAAGTGCTTAATTAGTGTCTAATATGAAACAAATTGAAAAGACAAGAGATCTCGGCCTGAATTTCTGAGTGTAAATACCTTTGGTGATACATTTATAACAGCTCAGGTTACAACCGATCAGTTTTTTTCTTATGAATTTAAACTAGGTTGTCTTTGTTTTCTCCTAGTCTCTTGTTTAAAACTAGAAAAAAGATTTGAAGAAAACTAGTTATTTGATTCATTTTGCTGTGTATTATCAAAACTCGCTTTGATATATGCAGAAGCAGCATCATGAAGTTCCTTTCTTTAATTCATGTAGGTGACGTATTTCCAATTATAGCCTGAGAGTTAAATAATATGGAAATAATTCCTCTTTGCAGCACGGCAATAACACTGATGCAAAGAAGCAGAACTGCAAAGGAGCAGCCTTGGGGAAATATTACTCAACTCTGTGCTTTACAAAAGACCCAGTCTTGTATTTCTGTGCTGTCTGCCATCTCCTTTACTTGCAAAATAACTGCTTTAGCACTGAAAGAGGCAGAATAGTGAACACATTTTTTACAGTTCAGGGTATAAAAATAATTTTGCAATTTTAAAAATAAATGTGTACTGTAAGTATAGCTTTGCCCTTTTTTACAAAGCAAGTTCTTATTTCCCATAACAGGCTCTAAGAGGAATGTAACGTTATTGAATTAATCAAATATTATCTAACCCTGAGTTGACTATCACAGGATGACTTCTTCATTCCTTCAGGCCACTGCACATCATGGCTTGTAGATTGCTAGCATCTCACAGATACAGTCTGTTGCAGCCTGTAACAACATAACTTTCTTGAAACTACTGCATATTTTATTTTGTCCACCTTTTATTCGCTGAATGATGAGCAGTGGATAACCAAGGTTTCTACTGACATGGAAAAATACAAACTAAATTTTCTATTTAAGAAAATTCTATTCAGAAAGGTAGTGAATATAATTCTGAACTAGTTTGAATAAAATAAATTGAAAAGCAGACAGACTCAGGTACTACTCACGAAAGCACACTTCTCCAAATGAATTAATTCATTTTCTGGAGTGTATACTCACCCAGAGAGTCTGTTCATCTGAAGCATCTGCCAAGCAGCATGACAAAATCAAAATGTTGCTTAGAATCACAAAGATTATGGCTTTGCTATAAAAATCTTTCTCTGATTCCTTTAGACCAGAGCCTGCATGGTGCCTTCGGTGATTTGTAGTAACACTGATCTTGTTCTGTGGGTTTCATGCTTCTGCCATCCTGCTCACATAAACACAGAGTGAGACGATTTGTATTAACAATGATACAGCAGAGTACTGGAGGAAAGGACCCCTCTCTAGAGTGTCCCATACTAACACTATGTAAGATGAAGTATGATCAAAGTGTAAATATGAAAGAGAAAAATAACCGGGTAGTGAACACTGTTTCCCACTAATTACAGTCCAAGGCAATCTGTGATGTGCCAGGGCAGGAAAATATCTTCCACGGGACATGTATACTTGTTAGCAAGCACACATTAACCCAGCATAATGAGTCTCACTTGAAGCTGTTCCTGAAAACCCCATGCTGTTATCCATATGCTGGATGCCTCCCATAAAAATGTTGACTCTGAACTTACCGTTCCAGGAACCTTTGGGATTTTATGGTTTTCTCAGCTATAAAGCACCATTTGGTCTCAACGTGGAATTCTCTGAAGCACAATTCTTTGTGCACAAAAGAAGAAAAAACTAAGAACTGAGTCTCAGTGTAGTTTTCACAACTGTACATTCAGAGTAATTCCATTGGCTTCACTAGGCTTATCTTCATTAAATCTAAAATTTTATTAGCAGTTTTTACAGACAGAGCAATTACTATTTGCAGCACAGATCATAGTTACAGAAACAGTACAGATCTACCTCCAGAGCACACCACTATCAGTGAAATATTGGTGTAAATGTTCAACCCCAGTCAAGTGAATAGGCTCTGTGCCAGTGGTTTTAGGAGAGACAAGTTTATGATTTTAATTTGGAAAAAAAAAAAAGAAAAGAAAAAAAAGAAAAAAAAAAAGAGAGACACAGAGAGATATTTTATTCCATTTAAGTGTTATTAGTTTGAAAATTACATTCCTAGCTCTCAGGTCATATTTCATTTGATACTATTATTCTTATGTTGTAATGTAAATAAGACTTCTTTTTTCTACTTTATACCCTTCAGGTGATATTTGTTCTTTTACTTCTCCGATCACCCTTTATAATAGATACACGTATTTATTTTTGTAACCTTCCTTCATCAGTCAACACCTCTGTCATGCACACATGTCACCAGTTCTTCTCTGGACTTCCTGCATAGTTAAAATGCATTGTCAATATAGGACAGAAAAATCTAAATGTCATGTAATTCTTTCTTTAAAATAAATATATTGCCACCCTGTTTTCTTACTCTATAGTCATATTATGCACAGTGTTTGTCTTGGTTTAGCTGGGCTTTTTTAGCTCTTTTTCTGTGTCTTTATCTTTAGATGGTGATTTTTTTTCAGAATTATGAGTTTATATGTTATCTGAGTTTTAAACTCATTCATTTGCTTTGCTTTTTCCACCACCAACATTTTTCTATTGTTATTAATAAATCTGTTGCCTACATCTGCATTAAGACAATTAGGTACTTGAGACCAAACAATCTTTTGATTCTTACTCACCATTTTTTTTTTACCTCTGCTTATTTTTAGTCAGTTGGATTTTAATATAATTAACAATACTGAGGTCCAAGAAAAAGTTGAACTGGTTTGGATGCATAGAAGTAACTCATCTGTTGTAAAATGTTTTGTATTTTCTGGGTTTAATGTAACTTTATGCATGATAATAGCTTCCATAGCTATGCGGCAACAATGATTGAAGAGATGCTCTCATATTTAACAAGCTGCAGATTCTGAGAAGTTTGACATCTTTGTCAGAATAATCAGGTTCAAGTATGCTGAAATTAAGCATTTATGTATTTGTTGAGAGTAGTTTCTTTTACTATACTAGTTCATGTGTCATTATTCTTAACTGTGAAGTATTTATCAATTTATGAAAAAAAAATGCATAGTTTTAACAGCCTCTGAACTCTTTGTGGTACATTTTCTAGTTGGCCAATTGCCCAATATTGTTCTCTAAGAAACTTTTAAATGGGAGAATAGCAGCCAGTAGCAAATAAAACTGTTATGTCTAGAACCCCCATTGGGAAAACAACACATATAAAAAATTCTGATGATGATGAAATGTTGATCATCAATATTCATTTTCAGAAAAAATAAAGGTTATGCTTACTCTTTAATTATCTAGAAAAATAGTCAGACGAGCATGTAAAATAAGAAAATTAATTCACTGTTACATTTTCTGTTACAGGAATTTCTATACTTTTAAATTATATACACTCACCTTTGTGAAAAAAAAATTATCTTTGTGAAAAAAATCTTTAATGGCAAGCTGAAGACTAAAGTCAGAGTGAAAAATATTGGTTTTAAAGAAATAGTGCTTTTTTTTTTTTTTTTTTCCTCCAGAAATGTACACAGATTTGTGCAATATACCTATGTATTTCATACAAGTGATTCTAGGAACATGGACTGAAATGCAGAACTCCTTCCTTCTCAAAAGTTTTCTTATAACCGTGTAACAAAACCCTTTTTTATTTCTTTTTTCTTTTTTTTCCTTGTTCTCTGAAGCTGTGTAGGAAACAATGGAAAAGGACTTGCCTTTGTCTTTTCATAGTTTGGGAAGCCAGAGAAATGAGCTTAATTATCTTGCTGAAGAAAGCATCGAAGTCAGAAACCCAACTTTTTGGATGTTAACAGCAAATGTTTGCTTTTTATGTATGAGATATCACGCAGCCCCCCCCTTTCTGACTATGTTTTAACAGAATAAAATAAGGCAAATACTAGGGCAGTGCAGGAGGAAATGAAGTTTTACATAAGCACCATATCAGTCTTTAAGGAAAAACACTGTGTCACATCTCAGTACCTTAAACACTGAACATCACTAAATCAACACATTTTAAGGGGAAAAAAAATGTAATTCTGCATGCAAGTAGGATATTCACAAGGCAGCTTGTGTGTCTCAAAAGACAAGGTGTTCATGTTTGGGCAAGACACTCATCCAGAAGAGAGGTGAAGCCCATAGAGAGGTGAATTTTAGGCATGTCTTCCTCAAGCACACTGTTGATCTCAACAGACTGGGTCTTGTTTTCCAGGAATCCCATCCCTAGGTGTTAATTCCTTCTCTGCTTGCTGTCTCCTCTTAGCGTGTGCACGTCATAGGCAAAATGTATCCTCTTTGTGCATATGTACTAAAGTAGCTAACAAAAAAATAAAAAGAAAAAAAATGTAAAAAACTCCAAAACAGATACAGGAGGACAACCAAGGTGTAGGGTTTTCTGGGTTTTTTTTTTAGTACTGAAGTTCTAAATTCATGTCAAATAACTTGATAATTGAAATAATAAAATCCTTTTTCTCCTAGGTATCTATGTACTTATAGTACATTCTGACCACTGAATGGAGATACAAAAGAAGACGACAAAAAGATTTACAAAATAAAGTGAAAGCTATGAAAAATAAAATAAAAGTTTCTGCTTTTTGTCTGAAAGATCATATTTTCTGTGCCAGAAAGAGCACTTTGAGGGTTATGGACTGTAAATCTTTTTAATTCAGGGAATGAACCATCTTCAAGGTAACAAGCTCTCCCTACTGCAGAAAGACCTTTGCAAATAGATGCCTCATGTTCAGTGCTGTAGGGAATAGAGCACACGTTAGTCTGCTATAAAGCTCTCAGGGGTGGGGCAGTATTTATCTTGTTTCTTTACAGAGCCTAGTACTATGGCATTCTGGTGTTTGACTGCAGTTTTCTACTGTAACTACTGATTACTAACCCTCCTTTAGCTTCAGTAAGACTTAAAAAAAAAAGCATTTCATTCAGAACAAAACTTTGAATAACATTCTCCAAGTAATAGACTGCTGGAATTCTGCTACTATCCTACATACTTCCATCAGGCATTGAAAGTTTTAAAGAGGAGCTCCTTAATGCTAATGTGAATTGTGAAACTAATGTGAAAAGTGAGCAAGACTTTACACAAGAAATGTAAGACAAACAGGTGGATGGACAGTGATGGACAATGCAAAGAAACAATAAGCACCATCATTGGGCTCCACCACTGAATCTCTACTGCTGTAAAGCTCATGTGCATTGTCTAATTAATATTGCCCTAGTGACACCTATATGCAGGTGTAGTAGTGGAAAAAAATCAGTTATGTTATGAAAAAAACTACACATATATTTATCAACTAGATTTTAACACTTGACCCTTGCAGTACTTTCTTTTTTAAAAAAAGTTATATATCTTAAATTTCACTTTCTGTAGAGTTTATGTTTGTATGTTTATATTATACGTTTGTACATTATTGTTCATCTATTAATATAAATATATAAATTCTGTATAAACACTATTTCAGTTACAATGAGCATCGTCTGGAAAGAAAACTGTCTTCCACTAACATTATTTAAGTCCTTTTAATATTATGAACTGATGCTTGTTGGAAAATCTGAAGATTACTTTTTATATTTAACAGTATCTTTGAAAATTATTTCATTCAATTGGAGAGAAACAAGTTCTGTTACAGGTCTGGATTTTTGATGAAGATTTGTCAGGTTTTTCACTATCTTAAAGAACTTGAGCTTATTTCTATTCCACACTCATATAAAATAGAAATATTTATTGTTGTAATCTTCAAAGTGCAACATTAAGTAAATGATACACATTTCAGCATAATGCACCTGTGCTTCAAAATGCTGGTGATTGAAATAGTTTAAGAACCAGGACCAAGACGTGTGAATTTGTATTTGTAAAATATATTACTTTGCTTTGATTGTATCTAAGATGGGCTTATGCTGTACAAAGTATTTTAAAAATGAGAACTGAGCTTTTCTAGACAGACACTGTTTACATCTGGGAGCTTGGGATATTTATCTCTTACCCACCAATATATCTGGCACAACACAAAGATCAGCTTCCTTCAAATGCATTCTGGTCATGCAACACTTGTTTCCAGAGCCACAAGCTGCTGTGGATCAAGTAGTTGTGTATACAAGGCACAAAATAGTCTGTTGTTCTAAATTGCAACATAAGGTAACATTAAATTTTTTCCTTTACATGAAATAAATACTGTAAAAACTGTCTATTAGTATGCAGTTTTCATTAATTATTATGGGATTTTTTTTGTTTTTGTTAGATGTGCTTCCATCTATCTTAAAGGATTTTTTAATATTATGGAATGATCTAATTCACACACAGAGACATTTGGTTAATGTAACCTTTTCTTGATACTTGAAATCAAGATGTTTTTGTTTTCACTATACGCTGGCTTTCTAAAATAACCTTTGAAGAAGAATGGATGCATTGTAATAATTGCAAATGAGAAACCTTTGCTTTATTCAAATAAAAGCACGTCAGTATAACCAGAAGTTATTCATTAACAATTGTAGATGGTCTTTGGCATTTTACTTCAAGACTTGATTTTCAAAATACCTAGAATATATACAATAGTAAATATTATTAACCTCTTCAAAAAACACATAATTAACTCTCTCGATTTCAAAATTAAACATAAATGTGCTATTGAGTGGTGATCACATAATTAAACATATGTTCTTTGCTGCTGTCATGCTGAAAAACTAAAAAAATAATCACTGAAGGTAATCACAGTAGTGATCTCACACTGAAGACCACGATTAAAAAGAATCAAAACCCAGAAGAAACCAAGAAAAACTAACTTAGTGACCTCTGTCAGACAAATATTTCACATCCAGCATAGTACCTTGACAAGTGAGAAACAAGTAATGGTAGCTTCCAGGGAATGTGAAACTCCCCTGGTTATGCTGCAAGGATGGTGATGAAAAGCATAGAATAGATGGCTCTATAGAAAGAAGTGGAGACATGCAACCTTAAGTAAGGCTGTTAAAACCACTCCTCAGCCTGTTTGAGACTAGTGCCAAGGGCAGACAAGCACACTCACACCACTAAATTACCTAATTAAACAGTGTAGTCTGGAGGTGAATCCAATGGATACTGGAATTAAGCAAGTTTATATGGTTAAATGGGAACAGTGTGCTGACCATTTTAGAAATGCCGTCCTGTGTTGTTCCCAGATCCTGCATGCTCACTAATGTCCTTGGGAGATATTTTTCTCCTGTCTGACTTACTACATCTTTCTGTGTCAAGACACTGCACTATTACAGCTTTCTGAAGTTGTGCCTTCATATCACGGTACCCCAGGTCCAAAACTTCTAGATTTAGGAGTGACTTTCAGCTCTTCCTACCTGGCCCCAGGAACCCACCATCCTCTTTCCTCCTCAACCTCATGTCACCAGGGCTCTGTCAAAGATCCTCAAGTATACAAGAGAGAATGAGGTCACAGCAAGGTCCAGACATGTCACCAGCCAAGACAATCAAAGCACAAGGACTAGGCATGCCATGCTGTTCAGCTGCTTGACAATGAAACTTTTTGGGTTTTATGAGACACTGGAGTTTACACAATCTGTGAAGTTTTTCATCTTTTTTCAGGTCTATTTGTATATCACAGAGGTAATAAAAAATTGAAGAGAAGCCATTCACATCCACTTATGAAACAGAGGGACATAGCAGTTGGAAAAGTATCCTAGTCCAGTACTATTGTGTTTTCCCTAAATAATATTGTCCACATGTGACCAGAATATTTTTTCAACTTACACTACCCTGTGTGTGTTAGTTCATACCGCCAGCACATCTGATTGACTCACTTAATCAAGATGAAAAATAGAAAAAGGAAAATGACTGTCTCCTTCAGACAAGGGAGAGACTTTGATTCAGTGCAATCTCCAAAAGCCAATATCTAATTTCTGACTTCCTAAATCTTTCTAATAAAACAGAAAAAAAACCTCCTCTTCTCCTGAAATTAAATTATAGTGTGCTACATGTTATATTTGATATGAAATAGAATAGAAAAGAAACAAGAAACATAGAATATTCTATTCTATGAAATAGAATAGAAACAAAATACAGGCAAAACCAAAATAATCACATTTAGACAGAAACATAGTGAGTTATCTTTCTCTGAATTTATATCATCTCATGCTTAGCTTGCTGACAAAAGGACTCTTGAGGCTCTACAAGACATGTCCCTTTCACACACCATCTCTGTAGGATGACAGCACAATGTATGGTTTTCATGTTGCAAAGTTACTAGCATGAAGACTAAAGCTACTGCTATCTCCCATCTACTCTCTTCCCAAAACCTGGCAAGACAAAACATGAATTCCTTTTCTGGGGTTGCAGATCAGTCAAGACAGCATCAATATTTTTTATCTCCTTTTCCTTATTTTTTCCAACATATATGTAAAGCACTTAACAAAAAGCATCTGGACAAGGTATTAAAGCTTCCATCTCCTTCATCAATACTGCTACTCAGCATGCCACCTTTACTGTAACTCAGCTAATGTTAGTTGGATTTAGTCTTGATATCTGAAGCAATGAATTAATTTTGTGAGATGGACCTATTTCCTTAGCATTAATGCAAGGGAAAGCTTTCAGAGAGTGTTCCCTAGATGACACCCCTATAGCTGTTAGCTTCACTACACACTGGCATTTCACAAAGTTGCAGCAGATTTTGTTCAAATGTATTTAATTTGAAACTACCTTAGTAGAAAAAATGACTGGAGCTCTGGGATGTTTTCTACAGCAAGGTACTGAGTTTGACCACCTGATTTCAAATGCTGCATGACTGAAACCTCTGTGGAATAGACTGAAAATGTGATGCTACTCTTGAGTGTTTAATAGTGCAGGAAGGAACATGGTGACAAGCAGCATCCTGATCTGAAACTAGAAGACGTTAAGCTCTAAAAATCCTTATTTTCCTCCTGTGCATTCTTTCATCTGGCCTCCTATTTTTTTTGTGTTTTCCTCTTTTTAACTCCCTTGTCAAGTTTATAGAGTCTCTCAAGCACATCTGTTTTTTTTTTCATCAAAGACAAAAAAAAAAAGTGAAACATATTCATAACAGAGAAAGAATAATAACTACATGCATCATTATCAAAGCAGTGGCATGGTGTTCAGAGCTGTAGCATTGCAGGAGGCACACAGAGGATGCCTACATCAGATGGCAGAGCTCAGTACAGAAGCACTCTGCAGTCTCTGCCAGCCCAAGCACCGCTGCACGGCACAGTGCAGCTCTGAGCCACTGCCACTGACTGTGGGTGCATCAGGAACTCTGCTGACAAGTGAGCCTCTAAGTGCCATCATTCAGGTGATCCTTTCAGGATTGTGCTCAGACTCCTGACTCTTAAGCAGAGTCAGCCCATGCAACGCCCTTTTGCAGCACCGTTTTACATCTGTCTTCCCTGCCCAAGACAGTAAAAATCTAAGTAAACAAACCAGAACCAACAAGGGGAAGTAGGTAAGAAAAACTGTGCTTCTACCTGGGGCTGTGAAAGGAAACCAGAGATCATGTCATTCAGACTTTCTCCCTGTAAGCCTTCTGTGTCATCAAGACAGTAGCACTTTCAAGAGCTACATCTGCATGATCCAGTGTGGTGGTGTATAGTTACCTGAACAAGCTGCCCCTACTGCAAAAAAACATTACAGTAATATTAATAAGGCAGTCAGATCACCTTGGTTAGACTTGCTGAGCAGCAGTTCCTATTAGCCTCTACAAACAGGGCTGTCATATTACCCATACTATGGATTACCATAGCTGATGCTGGATCATGTACTTCTAGGAAGTATTATGTACATCACTATAGTTAGAAGCTATAACAATATTATCAGTAAAAATATTACCTCTTCTACCTGAGCAGGAATATATAAACTACCACAGATTTTCTTTAATTTGCATTCTGTTGGTATAGTCAGTAAAATCATTTAACAAATAGAAACAAATACATACTCCAAACTTAAAACATTGGAGAATATTTCTTTTCACTCATTAAAATTTCAGTAGTTTTCAGCATATTAAGAATAAAATGTTGCCTCACCACAATGATGCTGATGTTTCTGTTAAGAGCTTCCCTGACAGGACTGTAGCAGCAGGAATCTCAAAACTTGTCATTTGCCATTTTTGCAGTGTCATGTTTTTAGGAGGAAAAACATACCAAAACTTATTTTGTTAATCAGAACAGATTTATAAACCATTTGAAAACACTTTGATTCAGACTGTTTGTCTATGGACAAAAATAGCAAAGAGGCTGTCTTACACTTCACACAAAAGCTACAAGAGTACTCTAAGAATTTCAGCGATAATAGTCATCAATTTCCATACATCTATTTCTCCCTCAATCAATTCTTCCAAAGTCTGGCTTTATGTTTGAGTTTTAAAGTCTGCTTTCTTCAAATCTCTCTTTAGGAACTACTTCTGTTGTGAATCCCATAAAATCCAGTATTTTCTAAGCATCCACTTTGGAATTACTGAAGTGCGCTCACGTTACCACTTTTTAAAGCTCTTTCTCCCTTATTATTCTCCTTAGTTTCCCCATGTGCAACCCTTCAATACATTTTGTCAGTATCAAAACAAATGAAATTCAATTATTATCCATGTATCACTGTAGTTCAGGTATAAAATGCTTGGCAGGCATGACTACGAGCCAACGATTTTTTCCTTGAAACTCCATTGAATAAACAGAAAACTTCACAGGATGTGGAGTAAACTTGGGAAAGCCAGTAAACTGCTTTATTATTAATTATGACTCCTATCTTGCATGGGTGAGTTGGAGACTTGGCAGCAGACTAGGGCTCAGAAATACAATCTGATTCTCATGACTTACTACCATACGTTAGCAGAAGGTTGGAACTGCTACCACACAGGCGGAGCACATGTACTTCCCCTATTTGTGATGGCCAAGTGCACACACAGTTTGTTACCATAGCCTGGATGATGCATACTAGGAGATTTTACAATTCCCTTCCTTTGCCTTGCCTTGCCTTGCCTTGCCTTGCCTTGCCTTGCCTTGCCTTGCCTTGCCTTGCCTTGCCTTGCCTTGCCTTGCCTTGCCTTCCCTTCCCTTCCCTTCCCTTCCCTTCCCTTCCCTTCCCTTCCCTTCCCTTCCCCCTTTCTGCATGCACAACATCTGCAAAAACATCTGGAAGAGCCACTGCAAATTAAAGAGAGGAAGACAGAATCTGAGTGTGGAATCTAACCATACAGGATAAGACACTGGATATTGTCCCTGTCGATCCTGTGTGGTAAGCTGCCAAGGGATCCCAGAAGACCATATGTTCACTTCACAAAAAAGGATATGTTGTGAAAGGATACAATAAGCAAAACTAGGCAAAGATATTTCATGGTAGGCTTTTCCATGGTTCAATCTGTGCAGAGAAATGAGAAAGCTCAGTAGATGAGAACCAGAGGAAACTGGAATTTCTAACTTCTCTCTTCCACACAGTGTTATCATTGCATTCTTTCTCACAGTTCCCCGAGTACTGAAAATGAAGTCTATATCATACATTATCACAAATCTCATCATTTTATTTAAAGTATGGTTTTAAAATATCTGGGTTTTTTTCTGTTTTGGACATATTAAAAATAAAAATCCTCTCTTTTTATTTCAGAAATAGGAAGGTGAAACAAATGTGGAAGGATAGAAGTTCTTTACAGGCACAGAAGCTGGAGTTATACACTTGTTTGCAGAAAAAAACTAGATGACCAATGCCCTTACAACAACTATAATCAGCAGTTTCAATAGAACTTGCTTGTTAAACTGATTCATAGCTTTTCATGGTATAATGACTTTATTGCCATTTATTACAGAGGGACAGGAGGTAACAAGAGATGCTTTATCTTTTCTTTATTTTTTTCAGACAGCAGCAGTATTTGTTAACAGGGCTGGATGACAGAAACAGCAAAGTCAGCTACAGCATGGATTAACATGAACAATAAACACTTCCTGAACATTTTGTTCAAAGCCAAAGGAAAACAATCATGGTTTTGAACCAAGAGATGACGGTTTGCAATCAGTTGGAGGAATAATTTCCAGAATGCCTAGCAACTGCTAGTCCATGATATTTTAAATTAATTATAAATAACAAGTAATAGATTGTGTGTTTGTTTTCTAAAAATAAAGAAGTGCTTTGTAGGTGATTGATAATTTTAACTTCAGTGTGAAAAACTACAATGCTTATTGAAGTCAAGATAATTATTAAATTTTACTGGAAAGAATTCAGATATGCCTTTGTTTCTGCATATGGGGAAAAAATAAGTTGAAAACTATAACTATAAAAAAATTATGATAACTAAATAACTTCTGAAAATATCCTCATGCAGTTAGTCACATTTAACTTTCTTAAAATAAATTAATTGTATACACACAAGCTTAGTGCAAGTGCTACAAATCCCAGGGAAAATAAAAAATGTTTTCTCATACATTTTTTTTCCCAGTAAAAAAAAATGCTTTTGGTTAACCTTATCACACTATGGTCACAGAACATGACTGTGAAGTAACCACAACTGAAAACCTTACATCTTGGTGAACTGAAATGTGACCTTAATTGTTACCACAAGGAGTTTCTGGTCAGAGTTACAGGCCATCTCTCAGACAAGGAGGTAAAACACAGGTAAAGCAAGGAACTGTGCTCAAGGGACATGCTGCTCCAACTTTAGATCAGCAATACAGACAGTACCAGTGTGGAATCTTACAGAAAGAGGCGATTATTTTATTTAAAGTAAAAGTTAAAATAAAAGATTTTGCTTGTTGCACTCTTAAATTCATAAGCACCAGAAGAATGTGGCATTCAGTAAGTCTGTTTAGCTGCCGGCGTGGGCAGAGGTTGGTGTTCAACTCACCAACCAGCCACTGGACTCCACAGCACTTGTATCCAGCTCTTAGGTCCCTTGCTGTGGGCTGGAGGACAAGGGAAACCACCTGCTAAGTCCTTCTCACCTTCCTAGGATATTCTTAGGCTGGCAATCATTTGCAGGTTTCAGATATGCCTTTTTGTACTCTCTTGGATCTGACATTGATCTGTGTCTCTATTGTGTCCCAATTCTGTGAATCATCAGGACTTTCTCAGTGTTCTTTATCTCCAGATCCATCTCTTCTGATTAACTGCAGAGAGGCTGGGATCTGGATGACATGCCAGCATGGGTGCCAATGATACAGGATGCACCGAGATGCGCACGTTCCTGGTGTGTGTCCTGTCTCATGTCTCCCACATTCAAACCTTCTTTCTCCATTCACACCATCTTAAGCCTTTGTATTACAATTCCCCACATGCTGTGTCTTTGCAGGCAGATAAACAACAGCATTGTCAAGTGGTGCTGTGCATTTTGCCATTTTTCTGAAGTATCACACTAGGTCCACCAAACCACCTTATAAGACAGGCAGATTCTCCTGCATGTTGAAGTCTATTTGCAATGGTGTTGAAAAAAAGTCTGATTAGAAATACACTAAGAATCATGTTTCAAAAGAAACCTGCTTCTTTGTGAGAACTTCCATGTAATGTGGTGATCTTTTTGTCCCATCCTTTCCTGTTTCTGGATATGGGACAACACAGGGCAGCTTAGAATTGTCTGCATCTATACCCTTCGGAATAACTGAAAGGTGAGAAAACCATCTGGGCTACTTCACCAGCATCCCTAAAATTTGCTACATTATAAGAATAACATTTATCCAACCTTATGGACCCCTTCATTCTTCTAATCACCCTGCTGGGCAATATTGTTTTCTTCTTTGATGATCTCACACAGAGAATTTATTTAGGAAGAGCTATAAAGAATCATATGTAGTACGGACTAAAATTACATTCAATTGCTGTTGGAAGCACTTAACATCTACTGCTTTTTACAGCAACCAGATGTAGTGCTCTTTCCCACAGTGACTCAGTAATTGTGCTTTATCACTTTCGAAAGCAGTTTGCAGGGGTCAGGGATTCTGCATACGTTGAATCCTTGCAGAAACTATTTCTTACTTACTGATGTGTCTTGTAAAAGATAAGGGCTAGGACAGTTACAGACATATTTCTGCTTACACAGAAATGTTACAGCAAGCTATTCCTCAATCTTGTGTGACCAAAAAAAAGGTAAATGAGCTGCAAAATATCTTCAGTGTCATTTCCAGAAGTCAATCTACTCATTTCATTAAGTATCTGTGCATGGCCATTCACCATTCCTGCAAGTGAAATGAACAAGAGGGGCAGAATACTTCAAAGAAAGTTTTTGGGAGTGGCTTCCAGGTACCTTGAGAAATGCAAAAGCAACAACATGGACTCCATCTTGTTAGAGACTAGAGACTATACACAGAGAAAACAGCAACAAAATCAGTGTCAACTTTCAATCAGTCTTCCCAACTCAGAGTATAGGGTTAGCAGGATTAATTGATTCCTGGCTTACAGAACTAGATATTTATGCTGAGAAAATTATTCCTAGTATCCTGTTATATCCCTGTTTATTTTTTAGACCAAAACAAGTAAGTGACACTCCTCCTAGTAGTAACAGAGTAATGGCCCAATCCAAAAGGAATGCAAGATTTTCTCTTTGATGGCTTTTTAACTTTATAATAGTGCAAACAATGATTTTTTTTTCAAATCTTTGGAGACTGCTACACTGCCTGATATAATTTCTTTTTAAAAAGGATGCTTCCTAATATTTCTTATTACAAAATTATAGCCTAATTCCTATGCACTAAGTAAATTAAAGCTTTTAAGACATTCCTAAGGTCAGCACATTCTAATATCTAGAATGATTTTCCTGAGGTTTTCTTATACAAAAGAAACAGAAGTTCACAAAAATCATGCAGGTTGTGAACTTGCCTGTCAGATGTTTTTTGAAATGAAGTGTAGTGAAATGAGGCAACCAGGTGCCCACTACCAGGCAGTGGGCATGAGCTTGTATTCAGCCCGCCTGTGCCTGATTAGGGCTGGCCCTAACTGCGCATGAGCAGGATTAGGAGGCCAATAAAAGGTGTGGCCTCCAGTGTAGGTGGGGCTCATTGCAGGGTAAGCCAGAGGTGAGGGTGAGGGTGAGGGTGAGGGTGAGGGTGAGGGTGAGGGTGAGGGTGAGGGTGAGGGTGAGGGTGAGGGTGAGGGTGAGGGTGAGGGTGAGGGTGAGGGTGAGGGTGAGGGTGAGGGTGAGGGAAGTCTGATCCAGGCTAACTAATCCTGAAGGCAACAGCTTCTGCTGAAACACCTGTTTGACCTCAGAGCATCGTGCCCTAAGAGAGGCTCGTCTTGCAACAATGAGGTATGGAAAACCGCAGGACTAGCAGGTTCATTTATCTGAACTGTATGTTCTGCAGAGTAGTCATTCTTATTACTTACATTAAGAATGAAACTGGGACTGATCCTTAGAAAATAATCTCTGCTTCAGATACAAACTTGCCAAAATGATCATAATATATATTTCAGTTTCTTATCGTTTATCTTATTTCTTATCGTTTATCTTATTTCTTATCGTTTATCTTATTTCTTATCGTTTCAGTTATTCTTATCGTTATGTCATATAAAGCTACAAATTTTTTACGGTGGCTGTGAAGCTTACAATATTATAAGTAGAAGACTGCAGGATACAGTCACACCATATCTAAACTGGAGTCTTGCTTTTGAAAGTAACGGCAATATTTGACCAGAGTTACACTGTTACTATTACACAGTTACAGAGTTACATTGAAAAGTTTTTTGAAACAGATATTAAAATATTCCTTTTAATTTTTTTATTCTTCTTCATAATATTACTTTAAACAAATAGTTGGAATTAAACTGTCAGAAATGAAGAAGAGAAAATGGCAGCTCCCTACCACATTAAATTATTTTCCCAAAATTACTCAAGTGATCAATATCAGCATTGGAAGCACAGATCTCTTCAGTGGAATTGCCCTGGCAGCCAAAAAACTTCACTTCCTCCTCTTTACTTAAATAATCTTAACCCTTTTAGTGTCTTGTAGCTAGAAAGGTATGATGTGAGGTTTTGTATATTTTGTAGTCTTTGTTCTGTGTTTAAAATATAAAAACAAGATAGCAGTGTTAAAGTTATGACAAGTGAAGTGAGAAATATAAAGGCACCTATGTGTAATTCTATCAGTATATAGTCAGAAAATATATTTGCTCTGAGAACATCCACTATTCTGGCTCAAACTTTCTTCATCTGACAGTCACTGGTTCTCTGTGGAGAAAACTATACAAAAATCTCTGCTCTGGCTGTATACTGAACACACATCCCAGGCCACACAGACAGTAGGGGTGCACAAGCTAAGCACTGGGGGAGTGACATACAAGAAATACAAAGTTTAACATACAGGTTCAGGAACAATGAAGTGGTGTAACAACTGTGTTGCAGGAAAATGTAGGGTTCTTTTGCCAATTTGTCATTAAAATAGTATATAAGAGAACTAAAATTCATTCAAAACAGCATACACAAAAAACTTCCAGTTCTATAGTGCATTAGAAGAACAATATCTTAAATTAAAACTTTAAAGATTTCCTTTTAAAATAACAGGGGATTTTAGCAGCTATGTTTTGTTTTGTTTTAATTTTAGTGTAAAATTGCTAAAAATTAGAGCATTTTAATAGACTTATTTTAAGATATTATTTTTATAACTATGCCATACATTGTTCATGTGTGCTTTCTGTCACTAGTACTCTCTTTGTTTAAACACAACATACAGATACTTGCAGGACTACCAAGCGGCCAAGGAATTTGGCTTATTAGCATATCAACCAAAAGATTTATGATGGAATAGCAGAGTAATACCCTTTACAACATGTATCTCCTTCAAATGGGCAAGCCATTTAATTTGTCAGCACACCATATCATATTTGATAGATTTGCTCATCTGTAGTTGCTGGGTCATGTAATGTAAATCATCAATTTACAATGTAAAACATCAATTTATTTTGTGACATTACTTCCTTCAAATATAGTCCTGCAAACTCCCTGTTCAAGTAGAATTATCTTCTGAATTAATTATAATAATTATATAAGACCCTTTGCAAGTCAAATGCCTTTCATCAATAATACAACCTTTCCAGACAGACTGCACTTAAATTTGGCATAACTCCCTAAGATACTCTTTTTTTTTTTCTTTTTTTCTTTTTTTTTTTTTTTTTTTTTTTTTTCATTACTAGTCAAATGATGCTAAAAGTATTTTGGTATCTATATTTCTAGTTCACATATTACCAAAAGAAGAACTCAAAATATGAGATATTTGATTGTGTTAAAAGCGAACAGTGAAGGTTTTATTCCTGAACTAAGTATATGCTGGAAGATATATAGGAATTGATCTTAATGATACCAAATAGCAACATTTATTTTTGCAAGGTTTCTCTAGAGTTTCTGTTGCTTCATAAGCAAATTGCTTTGGAATTCAGATTATATGGAATAAGTGTTCTTATAATCTGAATAAATGATATAGTTGACAACAGTCCATTACTACTGGAAAATTAACAAGTATGTAAGACTGATAAATTGTTTAGTTTTGTTAAATTTAAGGAACAGATGGAAGTGGAAAAATCTGGAAATTATGTTCTCTCTTAGAATATACAATTTATTTTATATTACCTTCAACTATTCATCTCTACAAGAGTGATATTTATGTAAAACATTCCACTGAATACTAGGAAAGGTAATAGAAAAATAGTCATAAAAAAAAGAAGTGTTCAGGTGGGAAGAGCCTCTGGAAATTATCTACTCTGAACCCCTTGCTCAGAGAAGAGAAAGCTAAAGCAGTTTGCTCAGGGTCTTGTACAACCAGGGTTTGAATATCTCCAAGTCTGAAGACTTCATAACCTCTCTGGGCAGCCTATGAATGGTTACCCATTAAGTCAAGCATATCTATAAAGGACTTTCCAATCAGTGTCTCTAAAAGCCACAGTTTGATGTAAAAATCAGTTTACCACTATATTGACAGTATGCAACCTGTATTCAGCTTGCTGTATTCAAGGTTTCCTTCTCAATGAAATAAGGAGGAAGATTTTGTTTTAAATTCATGGCAGAAATTAAGTAAATAAACTGAAAGATTTTAAAAGAATGTTTTTTTACGGGTGAATAGTTGAAGCTATGGCATGTTACCAGGGTCAGAGAGATGTTCCCATTGTTATTAGACTACGTTTGATCTCTAGGGATCAATGATTCCCAGCTGACATGTCAAGAAAAAAAGTGGTCAGGCAGCCACCAAGAAGCATTACAAGTCCTTTTCCCCTAATATATCTGCAAATGTCAAGAACTTTCAAAAGAAATAGCTAGTCCCACTTCCATTTGGGCTATTGAGATTTGCCAAACAGTAGCTTCTGCAAAGATCAGTACATTCTGTTCTTGCCTGTTTCTTAAGGACATTAATTAACATGGTAATCTGGGGATCATTTTATTTTCTGGTGGTGTAGGCCTTTTTGGTCACTTCCATTTATGAGTATATCTAAATAAATATTTTCAAACAACTTCAGTACTTTCCATACAAATAAAATCAAAACACCTAAAAGCATTTGAATATTTTTGTTCTTGAAGGAAAAATGAAATAGAAGCATTCACAGGTCTGCTGAACAGAAGCCATTTCAGAACTTCAATTCTGCATATGATACATGATGTCTGTTAATTTAGTCTTCAGTGGAATCATGTTCCTTCCACAACTGTTGTGTGTCCAGGGAGCTTCTGTAACTGCATGCATGTGGATTAAAACCTGGGTTCAAACAACATACATTCCCACCCCAATTTGTTTTCTAGCTCCAGTATGTTGTGGAAACCACACTTAAACTGAAACTTTCCTGAATGAGAGGTCCTCTGTAACAGTGGCTACTGCACCATCTCACTGAACTTTAAATGAGTGTTTGATTGTTTTACAGGAGGAAAAAGAAAAAAAAAAAAAAAAAAAAAAAAGGAGAGAGAGAGAGAAGGAAGGTGTTCCTTATGTTCAGAATAAAATGTACAAGTAATTTAGTTTCTGATACAAATTGAAGTTTCACAGAAAGGTCTCCAGAATCAGACTTTATGCCTATGACTAGGGGATTTATATCACAGTATAAAAATGCTTATATGAAACATGCAATTCTTCCTTTTTTTCTAGTGATTTTAATATTGAAAACAAAGGAAGGAACAAAAAAAAATCATGTATCATTTTTTAACTCTGTTCTAGTGACTGTCAAATTACTGTCAAGGATTGTACGTAATTCATACCGGATATCTTGATTCAGGTTCAGTGATGCCCTGAAAGAGAAATAAAATGAAAGAAGAGCAACAAAGAAGAAAGGAAAAAAAGATGATCAACATGGATGAAGAAATTGAACACAAAATCCCTCATGTGGGGACTTTAAAAAAATTCCTTTGTTCTATGAATCAAATTATAAAAATTAAAATAAATTGATACAAATCTAGGGATAAAGCAGACCTAGGAACAGAAAATGTTCAGGCTGTGTGATGAAATTAATATAATATTTTTATCTTATTTTCTATTGAAAATTCTTTGCCGAAGTCAAGTTTCGTTTCATGTAACAGTACAAAAAAATTGGTCAAAGACGCAGAGCATTGCAATCTGCCATGTAAACATCTGTTAGGTTATCTTTTTATTGACGATCAATAGAAACATGAAAAAATCTTAAGAACCATATATATACTAATGACTCAGTGCCATATATAATTCTTTGAAAAGAACAAGTAACAATTATTGCCAGATCCATTTTTTTTCACAAAAGATTGGCATTTAAGCAGTTGCAGAGAATTTCTAATCGTAGAGGAGAATATACTCACAGCGTAGATGCAGTGTGAGTAGCAATCTAGAGAATGAATTTAAGCCAGGAAAATACTGCAAAATACAGTCTTCAAAGATTTTGTGGAAATACTAGTGTATATAAAAATTTAAATTATAAGAAAATTGTCAGTGTAGTCTTAGAAGTTATGGATGTTGCTCTGATTCAACAAAACATTTGCAAATGCATTAAAGTCTCTGAGTGTTCAGAAAACTACTATATGAAACAAATATATTAGCTGAATATTGCTCTGGGAAGCAATTTCCTTGCAGAAAATTATTGAAGGGAAAAGGGAAAGCTCTTTTAGCATGGTTCAAATTACCTGCATGTACCAGAGCTTCTGTTCAGCATGCTAGGTTTTGTAGTCAGGCCACGGCAGTGGAGTATGAGATGTTGAAACCAGGATGCGAGGAAGAACTGCAGGATTTTGTCAGACAATAATTTGAATTGATTCCCAAGCAACATGAACATGATTAATTACAGTATTCAGCAATGTTTGAACTTTCCCCAAGCCAAAGTATTTTCTTGCACTGAAGGGTATTTATGAAAAGAAGAGAGAAATAGAGGAAAGGGAAAGTTTCAGTTCCAGATTAAAGAACCTGAGCTATGTTCTCTAGTTCTAGTGAAAACCATCTCATCTATAATTAGTTTCATCTTTCTAATCCCCTTGAAATTTACTGTTATCATCAAAACCTAGTCTTAATGTCTTTATTTCAGGGGGATTTTTTTCACCCCCAGCTGCCTTTCTTTTGAAAATCATTACTGGTCTGTGCAGGGACTGCTAATGAGGAACCCCTAATGTGAGAGCAGATGCTCCCACCAGTAAGTCAACAGAGGTCATCAGTCTTGTCTACATAATAGGAAGATGTGTCCTTTTAAGAATTTCTGCCACAGCAATCTCTATCTTGCCGCTTCCAGCTCCAGCAACAAAATAGGGATTTACTTCTAACAGGTCATGAAAAGCTTTTTGCAGAAGTCCGTTTATAGCAGAAACATATCACGGCAGACAAGCACTTCCCACCAAAAGAAATTCACCTCAGATACTTTCATCTTTCTCAAATTGGTACTCTTAAAGGTAGGAAAAGAAATACAATTCTATTTGTGGATTATATTCAGACTTTACAGCCTACCTGGTCTTGTTTCAAATAAGTAAGCTTCAAAATGTTTCCTTCATCAAGTGGTACTTAAGTCTAACTTGCTCAGATGATAAAAACAAGAAAAAACAAGAAAAAAAAAACCACAACAAACCCCCAACTTTTGCAGAAACTGTGAAGCCAGGAGTAATATATTCCTACTTATGTGTAACATAATTTTGTAAAATGACTGTAGATTTTTTGCCTAACTTCTTTCTATATCTGTCTCATAGACTATGAGAGTACAACACAATTCTGACACATTTGTGATTTAAACTCAATTGTTGTGCATTTGCACGAATTCATCCAGCTGCAAACTCTAGAACATTATTAAAGAAGTTAAGCAGTTATAAGATTTCCTGCTTAGACGTACTAACACAGACCCAGTAAAAGAACAGGATGTACCTCTACATTAATACAATGGCCAACTTTTTTACATGAAGTTCAAGTTCCACAAAAAGAACAAGATTTTGGCTTCCATTTATACCACTGCAAGCACCATAAGTTTAATGGGCTTTCACATGTGTAAACAGGACAGACATCTGGGCCAAGTCCAGCTCTGGAATTATAGTTGCCTTTAGTACTGGCTTTCACCCAATATGTATAAGAGGGAAAGGAGATTTTTCCTAGTATTTTAAGATTTTATATCAACTCTTATACATCAGGATTTCTGGAGTAAGTCAGATTTATTTACTTATTTATTAAGTAAATCCTGCTTCACATTCTCAAACAATGGTATTAATATTACTTCTAACCTCATACCCATAAACTAAACCCTATATGTTCAGAATAAAAAAAAAAAAATTAAAAAAAAAAAAAAGAAAAGGTACTTTTCTACAGTGAATAGACTTCTAGTTTCCTAAGTTTTAAGTTTTCAGGAGCCATTAATGACTTGGCAGATGTTACAGTCTGAGGTAACATTAAAATTTATTTTTGGTTTGGATCTGTGAAACAAAGTCCAACCGTAGGAAGGGTCGGGTGCAAGCAGACTTTTATTTGACAGTTAACACAGGCAAAACTATAGAGCTAGGCAAAAGAGGGGGAGAGGAAAAAAAGATGTAAGAGAGAGAGAGAGAGAAAAGTGGAGAAAAAGGGTAAGAAAGTGGGAAGAAAGAATGAGAGAGAGAGAGAGAGAGAGAATCACCACCAGGGGTGCAGCTGCCCAGTGAGTTTCTTCAAGATGGCGCTGATCCTGGACAGGGTCTGATGCGAGATGGCGGTGGGTCATGAGACAATGATGCAGCCAGAGCATGGACAGCCATATATATCCCTGAGTCCCTTTTGTTCTGGAGGGGCAGGTGTCAGTCAGGTGCCACAGCAGCCAGGGTCATTGGCATCAGAGCCATTGCAGACAGGAGGGGAGCTTCCCCAAAAGGGTGCAGCCCCCCCCCCCCCCCCCACTCATCAGTTCTCATCTCCTTCCAGGTGTCACCCCTGTTCTGCTTCGGCCCAGGCCAGGTCCATTGGCACCAGAGCCATTGCAGACAGGCTGCTTGGGGGGGGGGGGGAGTGTTCCATCACACAGTTCTTATCTCTTCCCAGTCCCCACTCCCTGCTCTGTCCCAGCCCCCTCAGCCAGGTACCTCAGCATCAGTACAACCAAGGTGGCTTCCTCCACCCTGGCCAGGGTAATGGTGCCTGGAGGGATGTCCCAGCATTGCAGGCCCTCAGAAAAGGGGAGCAGTCTCCACCCAGCCCCTAGTTCTTAGTTCTTATCTCTTTCCAGGTGCTCAACTCTGGCCAGGCTAGGTCCTCCACCCCAGCCAGGGCTATTCACTTTAAAATTGTTCTTCAGAGACAATTTCAAATCAGTGAGATCAGACTCTTACACAGAGGAATGTTCAGTTTTAAAATTTATTAGAAATCCAAATTTTCTGGGGACAGAGCCTGTTTAATGTATTTCTAACAGAGAACCCAAACTATAGCACAAATAATCATTTGTGTTTCTTGAAAGCTCCAGCCAATATGTCTTTTCCACACTATTTTTCACTATTTTTTTTTTTTTTTTTTTTTTAGGTGTATGAGGTTTTAGCTTCTGGTATTTATTTATGGCATGGAGTGCTTGTTCTGACCCAAGCCCATGTTTCATATAAAGGTTAGGGACAAAGACACTGGAAAATGCTTCATGCCTATGAATACATGCTAGTTTTAGAGGGAAAAAATATTTTTCTTGTACTATAACAGTGTCATATACTGCTCTTATGATCACTGTAAACAATGTAATGCATTATTACTCCTCTATGTTTCAAGTATATGAAATCTTTGAAAATATTACCTGTACATTACCCAAATCTGGGTTTTTCAAGTAAGCTTTCCTTTGCCTTTATAGCATTTCTAAGTTACCTCTATCACTGAGAATCTTAGTTTTCAAAGAAAGTCACCAAAATTTATGCAGTTATCAGAACAATCAATACAGATAATCAATACAATTCTGTAAGAAGTTCATTATTGGTATAGTCTTGCACATGTACTGTGCTATAGGTTACAAGACAGTAGTATAAAGGAACAAAATACAAATACTACAACTGAAAAGACAGAGTGAACCTACTTAAAACCAGGGACTACTATAGTAATGTAACATGAAGAAATTATGCACTGATCTAGCATAATTGTATTTACATTCTCCCTAAGTACTGACTGAAGTACTTTCTAATAGAACAAACTTGAGCTCAGAATTTCTTCATAAAAATATCTTCAAGAAAATGCAGGGGAAAATAAGAAAAATCCTAATTTTTCTGCTAAATAGTCTCCTTAAGCCAAATTACCCAACCTAATAAAGCAACCTTTTATACTCTTTCAATAGAAAAGAGGAAAGCAACTAGGTCTTTACAAAGGCTTGACAACTTGTTTTTCCTGATCCTCTTTACAATGTTTCTTCCAGAGACAAAGTTAGTGATTTACTAACAGAGTGGAACATTCAGAAATTTGAAAAGGAAGACAACAAAGGTGGAACCAGATGAGAACAAAAACCAATACTAGGAAATGAGAATGAAAGTAAGGCCAGAAGCAAGCAGTTTTAAAGTATTAGGAATTTTGTGTTAATACATTCTAAATAAAATATACTTTTATAAAGTAATGCTGTTACTTTTAACTTTATGCACTTAAAACCAGACAGTAAAAAAAAAACAACTTAAAGATGTGTCAGTCTTAAACTAAGTAACTAGGCTGGACTGGGCTCTGAGCAGCCTGATGCAGTGAGAGGTGTCCGTGCCCATGGCAGGGGGGTTGGAACTAGGTGATCTTTAAGGTCCCTTCCAACCCTGAAAATTCGATGATTCTATATAATGTTCATGTTACGTAAAAATTTGCTATTCGTACACAAGAAGGGTGGAATTAATTGAGAAGAGGTTCAAAGAAAAGCAGTAACATTAAATTGTAACATGAAAAACTTTAAAAATTCATAAATCTGTCATATGTTCTTTCTACCTACCATATAACCTATAGCCTTTTTAATTTTTCTATTGTACCTATTTTCTTAATTTTGTAACATTCTTTAAGAGATT
Source organism: Phaethornis superciliosus (assembly GCA_023637945.1). Taxonomy (NCBI): domain Eukaryota; kingdom Metazoa; phylum Chordata; class Aves; order Apodiformes; family Trochilidae; genus Phaethornis; species Phaethornis superciliosus. The sequence goes on along the minus strand of JAJQWJ010000005.1, from coordinate 20,994,622 downwards.
GGCATTTTAAGAAGCCTTTTCAATCAAGAGCTTCATGACTTTGACTTTTCAGTTTTCAACCAGAATCACATTTCTCAAAGTGTTCTATTGAATTTACCACAAAAGCAGAATTTCAAAATGGGATATTACATCAGAAAACCAAAACAAAATAATATTTTCAGTGTTTGGTGTGTAGCTGTATTATCCCTAAGCACATCGAAGAATTTGATTTGTTTCCTAGTAGAAGAACCACTTGAGGTAAGCAGAAGAAATAATCCAATAACCTCAGCTCACTAGAGCTGGTACTGATGTTCAGCTGGTACTGAGTTCAACTTGTAAATTCCTTGTGCTATTCTAGATCTGCAGCTTAATTCCAACATGCAGAACAACTTCTCTGGAGCGAAGTCTTTCTTCATAATATTCCATGGTAGGAGAGAAAGAAGCCACCAAGCCACATGAGCTCTGTCAGTAGCAGGAAAACACTGCAGGTACTATTGAGGGAGTGTCTCAAGAACCATACAAGCCATGATATGGTAGTGGTTGTGTTTTAGAGCAGAGTAACAATATTATTTACTGTTCTGCTTTCTGTTCCTCACTGTCCTCTTCCCTGATAAAAGGATAGTTCAGTAGAAATACTTTCACTTCTTGAGGTCTCTTCCAACCTGACCTTCTATGGTTCTATGATTCTATGAAATGAGCATGAGTTAATAGTCATCCATAGCTTAGGATCGTATCCCAGGAGAGTCCTTATGGAAAAAGCTAAGAAAGTAAACAAGGCTGAGAAAGTAAAGAAGGAAAAATGGACATTAAAAGAAGTAAACTTTCACTAAAATTGTGCGAACTCAATGATAAAATACAGTTCTTTGCTTTTGCAGGGGCCCCAGGAACCATATAAACACACAGTATAAACACAAGGTATGTTACAGTCAGGAAGGCAGCAAGGCCAAGTGGAATATGACACAAAGTTTTCACACTTACACTGTGTTCTTCCATGATTTCTTTGTATAAGACTGCAGAGGGGAGAGTTTTGGGAAGGGAATGGCTTCTGGGCTTCTGAATAGGTTTATAGTTTTCAGATGGGTTGAGAAGTCTAAAATCCCCTGTGTTTTCAGGAGATGACAGCTCATTCATGAGGTTGGATGTCTGCAGTATAGACTGGACTACACATGTAATCTACTCAACAAAACTCAAGAGCAGAGTATGAAGCAGCAGGTCTACATAAGAATCATTCTGAATTCTGATCAGTTGTTTAGAATAAAAAAAAAAAAAAGAGGAAGCATAAATAAACATTATTTAAGGGCAATGATCATCAGTTTTTTTTCCATCAGTTATAATGGAAAAAAAATATTAATACATAAAGACTCAGAAAAGATTTCCTCATTCACTAACTCAACATTTGTTTTCCCTCAAAATTTTTCTCAGAAATATTAATTGAAATAAATTAAATACTTGTTTCAAATACGATTCACATGTTTAATGTTTCTGACACCAAATGCCTTTTTTCATGTCACAATAGGTATATTTTATTTTATTTTTATTATTACAAAACCCTTCTGTTTTCTCCCCTATATTCTATATAATGGCAGCCATCATTACAAAAGAAATTACTTAACCCCACCTACCCCTGGAGCAAAGTTTACATAGTCATTATATGTTTTAACAAAATGTTTGGTTAATAATTGAAAATGTTGCCATGTTTTATAAGTGGGAATGCAATACATTTTATAAAGCTGTCATTCTAACAGTTCATTAACTTGAGAATGTGACTTCTTTTCCTGCAGAGTTTAGTAGCAAAATCTGAAACGAAAATGCATTACTTTCATGGTAGCAAAATACTGTCTGTTCAAGTCCTGGATTAGCAGAACCTGGGTTTCTCTGTCATATCACAAGTTGGTTAGAAATAAAGAAAGGATTTTATATGTGATTAACAATCAGAAATATCTTTCAAACACTCTGCTAATTGCCTACATTGATCTTTAGGATGCAATAAAGACATTGTGAAGTTGTCTTGAGGTTCTTTTCCCTCTAGATATAATTTCCGAGTATTCTTAGTGAGATAATTTAAAAGAAAACTGCATTTAGTCTCAGTTGAAAGAACATTTTGAGAAACTACAAAGGGGACAAAGCAAATTTCTGTCCAAAGATTAAAACAAAGGAAAAAGATCATTGAAAGCTCTATGTGCAGTATTTGTCACGTCCAGTGAAATCCAGGTATCTTATTTGGAACCAGACTCTGTCTCATCCTTATACATAAGACCTCAAAATCACAGGAAATGTCACATAACATTTCCAAGCAGTGACCATTTCACTGAGGCAGGTACTCCCTCACAGAGGGACGGTACTCCCATAATGGTCATTATTTAATTCCTAGTTTAACTTGAGCAGCTGGTGTAACTCATCCCCTCCAAAATGAGGGGATGTCTTTCGAAGGTCTGCTTACTGTAGGCTAGAGTCCTTTCTGCTTTTCTTGCTTTTTTCTTCAGTGATGACAAGCGTATGGATTAAACTACTCTTAGTTTCCAATACAAAAAATATGGAATTACAACTTAGTAGATACTTGGTTGTATTTCAAACTGTAAAAATAGTTCAGTAGCAGACACCCAATAGAGGCTGGTAACCATCAATTCAAGAAAAGATGACAACTGAGAGATAAACTATTGTAAAATTATTTTCTTACTCCGGTGCTTTGATATCAAAGATTCATTTAATTATCATGAATATACACTAATCATGAATATATCTTTACATTAGTAAAGATAGCTGTAGACAATTAAAGTTCAAATGGAAACTGAATTTCATGTTGATTAAGAACATCAGATGACAAGCTCAGAATGAGGCAAATTAATTGACTAACAAAAATCCATGAGAAGATCAAATATTTTTTTCTCTAACCGACATCTTTGGAATATCTGATCTACCTTAGCTTAGAAGGCGAAAGTCATGTATTTATTTATATTTCAGAATATAAATCAGGATTCATCCTGATCTGCAATAAAACTCTTTCATTTCTATATAAGTAGAGGAAAAAAGACTCCTGAAATTATTACTCACATAAACTGTGTAATGAAAACAAATTTTTGCATAACACAATAAAATGTACAAACTATAACACTAATATATTTCTAAGCTGTATGAGCTATCACCTGTGGAACATAACAAAGAGAAACAACAGATTTTGATTAATTCTGCTCCACAATGCAGGCCATAAAGTCCATATTCACAGACTAGTAATAATTGCAGCACTCAGTGTTATAAAACCTATGACAGATGAGGCAGTCAACACCATTTAGTTCAATTATTTTTCCTAGATATATGGGTAGTAGTGGTGGTGAAAATAGGATTGACATAAATCTCAGGGAATAGGTAGGTAATGTTAGAGAAAAGTATGTTTATAGAATTCTCTCTTCAATGCTTACAGTGCTTTATAAATGCTGAGTCACCAACAGAAGATTGGGTGAACTTATCCTTTTCTTCTGAGAAGGAGGACTTGTAAGTGGTTCTCAGTTTTCCATAACTGTCTGAAAACCAGGTCACTTTCCAAAGTAACAGGAGAGATGGTTTAGTCTTACTCCTTCCTTAAAGAGATTAAGTCAATCTATCTTCCTTTTCCAGAAGAGTATTGTAAACACAAAGCTACAAGGCAATCAGGAGAAATATATTGACTTGGGGACACGAGATTCTGGGGTCTCTAAGGAAAGGCAACAAAAGTGTACAGCTTAGGACACAGAAAGGAAACAAAAACTAGAATCATAAAAATATTATTATTTGTATCTAATGTTAGCCATGTATTATAAACAAGAGATAAGTAACGAAAGAAAAACTCAAAAATTAAGTTGAAGGCAGGTAAGAACATCAATTTTTATATTCTTTCACTTCAGTGACCTAACTACTGCATCATGCACTTTTTTCAGTGTCCAGAAATTCATTTTATTATTATCTATTTTTTTGCAAATGAAAATTATTTAATTATAATTTAACTGTCAGGCAGGGTTCACCACACCATTTCCCAACACAGTTTATTGTGTCATCAATAATGGAAATCCTATATTTTCAGTTTGAAATAGAGGGACAGCAGTAAAATTTAATAGATGTATCATAGGCATTCTGATAATTATAGTCAAAATATGACTTTTTCTATGAAAAATTTAATACATCTGAAAAACAATGCTTGTTCGTTACATTTGTTCCTATAGTTTGTCAAGGAAGTTATATGATAGCAAGGATTGACTACAGAATTGCTAATGCAATGCCTATCTCTATGTATCCAAATCTTTTGGTGATGACAGTCCTTTTCTTTGTTTTTGACAGCATTTATTCTTTCTGCTAGTATGACATTTTGGGGGGAAAAAAAAGTAAAAAAAAAATGCTCACATTACTTTGTTTAGCCTATTTTGACCCACTTAGGGTGAAGAGGCTGATCACATTTAATAAACAGTTTTCATGTCTCTTTCACTAGTTTGTTTTTAGTCAAAAAGATAACCAGTTGGAATAAAAGTATGAAATTTATTTTATAAAATGAAGGTATTAGGAAGAGTTTTTGATGAAGAGTTTTGAATTTTACAAAAGAAATGAAAAATCTCTTAGAACATAAATATCAAAGGAGATGAGAGGGAATAGTTGCTGGTGAAGAATATAGTTTCTGATTAAACCTTATAAAAAAGAGATTTTTCAGGTTGAAATTTTCATATGGGACTTCTGAGCTATTCCAGGAAAGGCCAATCAAATGTTTATAGTACATAATCAATTCAGAAATGGTCATCTAAAGAAATGCCAAACTGGTTTTAGGAATATGAGAACAAAGAGATCAGAATAGTATTTAATTTATGTAAAAGAAAACTAAGTTATAAAATCAGACATAATGTGAAGTTGCAGACCAACGAAGAAAGAGAAAGGTAAAGTAATATGTTAGCGGATATATGACAGCTGCCATCAGATCCTGAAATGTGGGAGGAGCTATCAACAATGTATTCTTGGCAAAACGCTCCAGATGATGAAAAATTGCTAGTGCAGACACATAAAAACACATGAAAACAGACACACAAATATTAATCTATCAAACTTAGGAGACAATGAGGGATACATGCAATTTTTCACCCAAAATCAGCTCCATATTTTCGATATTATTGTCAACCGTGGAATCTCTCTGAATTTTTGATATAGTAAAGGCCTTTACCTATACAAGATTGTGCTGGAACTTATCCAAGATTTTACTGGTTTCTGTATGGATGCTCAGGAGGTTGTAAAAAAGTCCAGTTCTTGTAAGTTTTTCTAAGATTCTGAGAAACAGTTTTTGTCATCTTTTGTCTCTTGAGGTTAAATCTAATAAGTTTTCTCAGGACACACTTGGCCAATAATCACAAAAATAGGTAAGTCTCTGGATAAAGTATCTGGAATTCTTTTTTTAAAGCAGGGTCAGCAATAAAATTTTATTTAGTATTCAACTAGTTACATGACTCAAAATATAAGACAGACATTTCAGACTAATTTTCTCATCTTTTGAAGAGGCTAAAATGAAGAATGTCTGAAACTCTAGAAACATCTAAAAAGCATTCCTCTCTACAAAACACCAGGTGAGATTTAATAGGTAAGAAGGACTGAGAAATTTTTATTATCCCATTAGTTATAATAATGGTAGTTATTTCCTCTGGACCTTATATTTTCAGTACTAAGTTCCAAATGTAAGTAAACTAGAGTCTTTGGTGACCAAATCTGCTCTAAGACAGTATATACATATGGTTTCATTGGAAGGTAGTACACAAGGAATTATTACTCCGAGAAAGTGTTTGCAGGCTGGTTTTCCTCTTTTCCAGGAAGAAATATTTTCTATTAGTCTAACCAGTAGTTTATTACTACTTTTTCCAAATTATTATTTTATTACTTCTTTTCTTGCTTGCATTAGTCTTATATTTGAATGTTTTCCCACACAGCAGGAAAAATAATATGTTTCAGGCAATTGGTTTCTCAACACATTTTATAAGGCATTAGAAATGTACAGAGCATAGGGAGAAGTATCAATTCATCAACAAATGGGAGGCAGTTTTATTAGATTTACTTAATATACAAGATTAACTTGTTGTACTTCACAACTACAGGCCCCGGAATATAAAACCAAAAGTCTGGAATAAAAAAAAAAAAACAAAACTAAACAGGAGAATGGGAAATGTTTTAATAAACTGCATAGATAGTGTCTGGATTTCTTTTCTGTGGAAACTGAAATTTTTACACACTTTCAGAAAAGCTAATCTGTTAGAGCATTGTACCAAATATGACCAGGAAACAGAGGATCTTCTACTAAAAGAATTACCATGACTGAAGGAGGCAGCTGAGGACAGGGAAAAAAGTATCTCAGAAGATACTTTCTTCTATCTATGAAAAAGCTTCTTGCAAGAAAAAACAGTCTCATGTTATCAGCTGTAGAAAATTCAACAGATTTCTTGCAGGCTCAGGAAATGTAATTTCCTATCACTCATGATAAGTGCATAGGGAGGTTTTCTTGTGAGAAGAGAAAGGAATTGCAAGGTTTCCATTTTTATTAACATAATTGGATATTAAAAATAATGAATAATGAGTGTTGCAATGAATTAAATAAACCCTTTCAAATTCCATCCTCTATTAAAATTTGTATGCTTTTGTCCACCATTTATCCCTGCGCATCAAATTCTACTTAATCTTTCTTCATAGACAATCCTCTACATCATCATGACTTTTGCTCATTAGTATTGGCACAACCATATACATGTATGCAGCTCACCAGCCTCTTAAAAACCTGATAAAACTGCTTGCAAAGAATGACTGATACTGGAGGCCACAGTTTGAATGTAGTTTCTATGATACCTAAAACTTCACACTTGTCTCTGTTCAGGACCTACGATGCAGAAGTAACTCTGATGTCCTTCAGGATGTTTTCTTTAATCCTGGTCCTCAGGGTAGCAAGCATTCTTCTTAGCTGCTTTTGTTTTGGGTTTTTGTGGTGTTTAGCAGATTAGTTTCAAATGTACAACACAAACATGTGTCAGACTGAGGTGATTTCTGCCTGTAACATCCATATATGTGCAAATCTGATTGAAATGTTTCTTTAAGGGGTATGGAAGAAGGAAAGCCTAAAAATATCACCCCTTGAAGAAGCAGTCTGGCAATTTCAACTCACAGGGAACTGTTCAACTCACATCTCTCCTAGGACTGATTAGAAGACATTCTTTGCTAGAATCTCTCAACCTGGAATTGGAATTATATACTAAAAATATTTGCTTAGCATTATTCAAAGTTTCTATTTCTGTTCAGGCAATCAAGAGTTTTTCAAGTCATTGTACAAATATTTCCAGTAATGAACATGTGATTTTCTGTCGTGAAACATGCTTTTTTTCCCTGAATGTGTCTTTGATAAGAAGGCTTCCAATGGCATTGTCAAATCACAGTGAACACAGAAGAACAAAACTAACAGACTTTCAGAGAAGTACACAGCCTCACATTTAGGGGTCTTTGTCACATGAGGGTTTGTAGGGCCAGTCCTAATCCCTGCTGCAGTGAGAAAGGGCGGTGCAATATCTTCTTATAATCCTAAAGTGCACAGTAATATTTTTTGCATTAGACTTTATTGAGTCTTATTTCCTCTATAAATGAAATTTCAAGATCACGTGGAGATGCATTATTACATGTCTAGCAAGAGGTTTTTGAGGAAGTGTAGATCTTTGGTTTCAGACAAAGTTCTTAAGAGCTAATTGAGAAGAAAATTCAAGAGTGGTGAAGGAAAGGCAAGGATTCTAGCAATTCTGATTTGTACTTTGTTAGAGGTCTTTTTTTCTTGCATCTGTAAAAAAGAAGCTAACATTTACAACCAGTTCTTACTGAAAAAAAGGTTATGGTGACCATTTCTACCTACCTTTAAATCAATTATGACATGAGGAAATATCCATAATTTCTGTACCTGGTACTTGTACTTTCAGAGACCTTTTCGTAATTTCCCATGCCATACAATACATATGCAGAAAGCATTCCCTGAAAATAAAACTGATTGCCTAGCTGGTATAGTATGGAAGCCTAAATCAGAGTAGTAAATCTAGAAACCTATTTTGTTGAGGAGGATCCTGAGCTAGCATTAACTGGTCTAATATCACTAAGATGTATAACTTATAAAGCTTAGCCAAGATAAAACCTAATAGTCTTTAAAAAACAAGTTGGTTTTTTTTTTTTTTTTTTAACAGTAAGTATATCAAAGCCTGATTTTTCAATTTTCTAGAGCTTTGTAGAAATCCTTCCTCATTATAGAGAGGATAGGTCAGGTTAGAGATTACTAGAATCCAACATAAAGCCTCAGTGTCACACCTGCATACTCAGAAAACAGACATTGTGATGGTTATGATCAGAGAGCAGCTCTCAGCCCTGACCACAGCCATCCAAATACATCCATGACTCTGTGTTCCCTCCTAGGACATCCTGCTCCACATGACAGCACTAGCAAAGTTTTTAGCCAGCCCTTTGTTTGTTTAATTGTTTGTTTTCTGGAGATTAAAGGAGGGATTTTGTATAAAAATAGGGGGGAAAAAGAAAAAGTTTGGTTCTCCTATATTCCTTGAATGCTAGACCCTTCAAGAGCCAATAAATGAGTTTAACCTCTCCAGAGAGCCTCATGTCTTGCATTGCATTTCTTGAGAGTAGACTGTAAAGCAGAGCCTAGATAAGCTTTGGACATGGATTGGAAACTCCTCTCATATTACATTTTATTTTACAATCTTGGGATTTACTTTGTTTTTAACAGTGATGAAAGCATTGTTTTTTCCATCACATGAGGATTGCTGTGGGGTTTTGCTGTAAAACCTCACAAGGAATACTCTGCATTTGGACAATGCTACAATAGACAAAAAGCATAAGTCACAAAATAATATGCTTTTGAAAGGATTTTTTTTCTAGACAACTGAACCTGGACCAAGATTTAATTAAAAGTGTGCTATTTCATTGCCACTTCATTACATTATCTGTTCTTGTCATTGAAAGATCTTTAGAGAACAGATTAGTCTGAGATTTTCACAGCATTAGACCATCTTAAAAAAATAAGTAAATTTAAATCTAAACATATTGGTGAATGGAACTAGATAGAACTATAAAAGCAAGTTTTACTTGCTTTTAATGACAAGATCTATCCCACAGGTCGCAGTGACTGATTAGTCTAATGTTATGATGAGTAGTCATGGGTTACTAAGCATAGGAGAGTTGATTAATAAAGAAATTTGGCTCATGCCAATGAGGTTTAGATTCTTGAAATAGATAAAATGTCACTGAAAAGAGACTCCAAGTTATATGTGGAATGGAAATAATACAGCTATAGTCTATTAAAAAATAAAACAGCCTACAAGTGCAACCTGGGGTGAGGAGGGCAGATGAGAATGTGGCAGTTGAACTTTAGGTAACCATATGAAAACCTCATTATTTTCTTTAAAATATAATTTACTTAAGTACATATCTGTTTTAGAGACTTGCACCAATATACCAAGGCATGAGAAAGGTGGAGAGGAGTTACTTTCATATTATCATACTTGTTGTATGAGGCATTAAGCAAGAGGCTGAGCAAAAGAGCCACTACTTACCATCACTTGAGGTTTTTCTAGGTGTGCATGCTGGAGAATCACAACTGGCATGCTAAGGCAAAAGACATTTGGGCTCCAACTAAGGCCCATATCACAGCAAGATGTGCAGTGCCTCATTAACCTTGTTTATGCAGTGACCTGACAATTGATTTATACTTTATTAATGCATTACCATTGCTAAATTTTATTTTTCTCTTCTGTAGATTTCTCCAGACATAAATGTTAGGTATTCATATTCCTATAATTTATTTTAAAACCTACATAAACTGTTGAAGAGGTGCTTATTCAACTGTATATTAAGTATATTAATATATCCTGCATTATGACATGTAAGTTTATATGTAAAACAATACTATTTACCAAGGCACTAAGGGGCTTTTTTGGTATCTCCTTTCCTGTCCTCTTCTATGACACATCACTTATTTTTTTCTAGTCTCTTAAGATACTAGATAAAAGTAACTTGGCAATGAATCAAACACAAAATTTTCATTCTCGGTTTTGGTGCCAACAGGATTTGTGTAGGAAAATCACTAAGAAAAAAAAAGATTGTGAATAATGCTTGAAAGTCCTACCCAGTCCCTGCCTACTCTGTATCCTTTGTGTTTTAGAAGTTTTTAATTCAGCATCTATTGTATCTGCCAAATTGGAGTTTATCACCTGTATTGATTGATACTGCAGCATTAAACTTAGCCAAGGGTAACCTTTAACACCAAAAGGGCTAAAAGTGATACTATTCTTGTGCTGTCTGACCTAAAAAGCAGTCACAGAACCTCCAAGGAACAGAACAGACAAGAAAAAACCCTGTGTGTTATTATGAAGGGAAAATTCAAGTAATGAATTAATCCTCGGATTTCTTTTCAGGAAGTTACTGATGATGCGTTCAGAATAGTGAAAGAGCTTTTTATTCATCCAGTTTCAAGACATGGACATTAGTTTAGCCTGTCTGTACTTAGAGAACTAAGAGGCTCCTTAAAACAAGGGGTCTAAATGAAGGTCCCTCAGGGTTTTGTGCTGTGACACAGCCCCTTTACTAAGCCTGGCTGTGACAAATGGGGAGTCTCTGAACTTTAAAGAACAATGGACAGGTTTGAATTATTATGCTTTACCGAGTTAAAAATCAGGAGAATAGCCATTCTTATCCATAAGAATCTGCCAGTTCATATAATTAAATTCTGGCAGACCACATACACCAGGTGTATTTTAATTAAATTTCTCCTCTATTACATCAGGAACGGTACGCAGCCTCTGTGGCTCTTCTTTGTGTTGTTCCCCTCCACCCTCCCCCAGTCTCTAAGTAGACAATACTTACAAGCAGGGACTAGAATTAAGCAGAAGATAGTTAAATAAGACATGGGACAATATGACTTTGGATGAACAAAAAATATATTAAAATCGCTGTTCATGGATTAGGAAGAAGATAACTTTTTGTCTTGATCAACAGATTTCATTTAGCATCTCTTTCTGAAATCTAAATATGATAAAATAAATCTTAGAATCAGTATAGTATTAAGTCTTTGAAATATTGTCAATATATTATTTAACTCTTTTAACATATAATTAAAACACTTAAGCACAGAATGTATTCTTACTAGCTGCTTTGTTCACTAACAGCTATTGGTGTTCACAAGATCATAAAAATAATCTTTGCCTTGATGGTTCCTGGGGATCTATATAAAAACAGAATACCTATTATGCTGAAAAGTGCAAGACAAAAAACTACACAGCACATTAAATACATTAATGTAATGTAAAATTAGAAGCTATGTTTTAAAATGCAAGCTAGGACATAAGTTTAAAAGTGAAAGTGTCACATAGCATAAATGGAAAAAGAGGTACACTACAAAAGTTCACATAAGAAACAAACATCTCTGCAGAAATACAGTTATAGCATTTTCTGTATGACTCATCACAGCAATACTTTCTTTCCTGTTTAAAAATTTCATTTCCTTTCACTTCTTCACTGAATCTAATTCTTTATAATTTCTCTAAATTCTCCTTCCTTTTAAGGAAAAATAAAAGAAAGAAACAAACTTCCTCACATGAACCAGGAACAAACAATCGGAATTTCACAGGAAGTGTGTATTTGTGCATGACCTGTATTTTTATGGTAATTACAATGATAAGGAATCAAGATATGTGTTAAAATCTTGGGTTTTTTCTCTGTAATCCATGTGACCCTTTTTTTGTTTGTTTTTTTGGTTGCTTGTTTTAGAAGGGTGGGACTACAACAAGACCAGGGGGTGACCCTGGAAAAGGTTGTCTCATAACCAGAATAATTTCAAACATATATTCTAGTTTATTCACATGAGAGTTTAACAGGATGAGCAATTCTTGAAAATTAAATATTTTGTAAGAGAAAAATAATAAACTTCCACAAATGAAAGCAAATTTTAAAAAGTAAAACCGTATTTTAAGTCCACAAAAATTCCAATCATAACCATGTCATTTGCATCCTGAATTAGTGTAAGTTTATTTTTAACTATTTTAAAGAATGAATAAGAAAATAATAATAAATGTTTCAAATTATAGTGTCCTGTATGATCCAGCATGTTCACTGCAGTTTTGAAAATGAGCGTTTTGGTATTCCTAAAACTGCAATATTTCATTCTGATTTTTTGAAATGGCCTGAAGCACTGTGATGTGAATCACTTAAGAAATTAAACTTCATTTTCCTGTGGTGCACATAATGTGCAATAGGATCTGCAGAGCCAGGCGACCTGCACCCTTCCTTACACTGTGAGATAATATTCACATCAAACTTTGCTGTGTAAGTGACATTATGGAAGTTGAGGCACTGCAGGGATGCTGCCCCGTACCAAGGATGAGACTAGAAGGCTCTATGTACCATAGAAATTTATGTACTATAAGAAAATGAAACAAAAGAAAAAAAAGAAAATCTACGTACCATAAGAAAATGAAGCATGTTGTTTGAAATCTTCGTACTAAACTAAAAATCTGACCTTTGGCTCAAATAAAAATTAACTTTAAATGTATGCTAATTTTTAAAAAGATTATGTACATTTTCTTTGGTTTAAAAAAAGCTTCTCCCAGAAATCAGTTTTCCAGAAGCTACATTTCCTGTTAGGAAATTCCAATGGAAAACTTATACCCTGCTCTTGTTATAAATAAATGTATTTAAAGCATTCAGAACATGTTCTGACTGATATTATATGTGGCTATAAGAAATGTAGTGGGCTGTTTTAGGTTTTTTTGACCTATTTTATTTTTCTAAAGCCAAGTAGAACAGCAAAATGGCCTCCACTGCAAAGCTCTGAGCAGTCTGCAGGGTGCCAGGAGCTCCTTGGAGATGTCATGCCCTGCCTAGGGGCTCACGTCTCACAGGCAGACCTCCCAGGGTACCAATGCCATGGGGCTGCACAGTAATTCATCCCCCAGCATCTTCTAACACTCCTCAGCCTTGATAATATAATCAGGGTGATAATATAATCAGTGTGTATTAGACTCAACAGGGCTGCCCTGAGGCCTTACCCCTAAAGGCTGGAGCATCAGGCTTTGCATTGAGAAATCAGAATTTTTTTCCGCAAAAAAAAATAGTGTTGTGGTTTGTTTGTTTTGTTAAACAACACATCCACCTGAAACAAAATGTATCAAAACAATGGCACTGCTGACCAAATCTTGCTTCTTCATCAACTGGAAGTTTGGGGCTGGGGTGTTTTCATGACCAAATTGAGCAGCTGTCATAGGTTTTCCTCAGTATCTCTGGACTTGAAGAGGTGAAGTAGAAAATGCCTGTACCATTCCAACTTAGATAGGTAAAGGAAGGAGAAAATGGAAGGTTGAACAAAGCAAATCTAAAAAAACATGATGAGGGTTCAGCTTTTCTCTGTCAGAGGCCACAAATGAAGAAGAATTCCCTAGTAAAGAATATGTATATACACCTGATATCAAGGTCTACAAGACAAAACAAAGCTTCAGTATGAGGGAAGTTAATGTGAGATGTCATATGAGCGTTTTTCCACTGAATAAGTGGGTTCGTTTGCTTTTATTTTATGTAAGGAAAGAGAGCGAAAGTCAGTGTCCCAGAGCTCCTCACTAGAAAACAGCTTGGAGCACTCATGGTGCAGGGACTGCCATTGGAATGGCAAGATGGGTACAACTGATCTACTGCACACTCTAAGATGTCAGGGAAGCTGAACTGAAGGGAAAAAAACCTACACCAAATAAGGTGTAATACAGACTGCTGTAATTTGTCATTGCCCAAACACCATTATATATATTCTGAGTTCCATATATACATCTTTTGGAGGGGAACTACTTTGTTCTGTGCAGGTGACACATTGTTTACTTCTTACTACTCAATTCAGGTTCCTTTATGTCTTCTTTCCTTCAGCCCTTACAGATTTACAGTGTTATGCCAGATGCCTCACATTGTTGCCACTGTTCCCTTTGACTTTTTCTTGATATCTGACCTACTCTAACAAACACTTAGAATTTCGTTCTACTTCAATATAAGTGGATTTGAGTTATCTGTATACTAAAAAGAATGCATTTCTGTCAGCCAGTCTCTATACCTGCAACCATTTTGTCCATGTATTCACATGACATTTTGACATTTTAATAATTTTTTTCTTTATGCGAGCCTCTCTTTCAAAATTTAATGTTTCTGTCTCATTCCACCACAAGCTGCTTTGTTGCCAGCTCCATACATCATGATTTTGTTTGGATTAATCCAGTTTATATTTTATACTTATTTGCATAATGGGTGAGCAGACATAACACACGACTAGGACAGTTACAGTAAAATGTTTTCAGGTTAATTGCTGAGAATGAGTGTAAAATAAAATATTTGTACAGTAGCTATCAGTCTATTTTGTACTTCCATTAGAATTTGCTGGCTTTGTATTAATAAATTCATCTTTAATAGACTTCTATTTGACCTTAGGAAAAAAATATCTTTGACTTGCTATTTTACAGTCTTCTATCAGTCTATTTAAATATTTGTCTTGCAGCATCACTGTGTATCTAAAGGATCATCTGGTGCTTATCTCCCACAGATGTGAAAGCACTGCATGAAGACAGAATAGTCATTCTTTAACCAAGTTTTAGACAACCATTTATAATCCACCATAGTGATGTACATGACTAAAATGTTCTAATGTATACCGATGCAGTAGTATAATTTTGTAATGAAGCACAATTAAAGATTTATAATTGAATTATTATACTGGTTTCTGAACCCTATGATTGTACTGGCTTCTATCCTTTAAATGTACGGGGTTCCTTGTCAGCATGCACTTCCTTAAAAAAACATAAAACTATTTGCAGTAATAAACGTGTATTTTATATATAATTCATAGTTCTTGCTGTTGGCCTATGGATTTCTTTATTCTATTCCTTCACCTTCATCCTATTCTACTGATAGAACTCATCATTTAGAGTAGGAAATAAAATTATGGAAAATTAATTTTGTGGGGATAAAACATAATTTGATAGTACATTTTAGAATTCAAAATATAAAGCCTTTCTTCAAAAATTTGATGTTGTTTTTGCTGTTTGTTTGGGGTTTTTTAATTATTATTATTTATTTCTAAATTTTTATGTTATTTTGTCTTTAATTTATGAACCAGGCATTTGAAAGCTTTGAAAGCTTAATAGTGTAAATATATCTTCTTACAGATAGGTATCATACTAAAAATTTGGAGTAGGGTTAAAATTATTAAATTAATTTAAATTTAACAACTGATCTTGCTCCCCATCACAGAAGTTTATTTTATCAGAATGCTTGCAGCTTTACAGAATTCTCTTCCAAAAATAAACACTAGAATCTTCAAAGGAAGACTTATTGCAAAACTTAAAATTAACTGCTTGCACACATGTTGCATGATGTGGTATTGATCAGACAGTCACTGTAAACTCTTGCCTGATTCAGAACACCGACTGGACTACATATTTCTAGGGGCATCTGTGTCCTTAATTTGGTTTTGGCACACAAGTATGTGCGTTAGATTGAAACATCACTGTTACATTCTATCAGTATCTACTATTTTGAATAGTTTCTTACTTTGAGATTAGTATCTTAAATTAAAAGTATTGTGAATTTATTAAAAAGTATTATACAGTTATTAAATCTGGCCTTAAATTTTGGTGGCATACGTATCGGTTGGAGCAGCACTGTAAAAACTCTGTGAGATAGGTGCAACTATTATGTATAGACCACATATATAAAGCAACTTCACCTCCCTTTTCCATGCTTAGTGAGGACTGTGTTTCAAGGAATTATGAGGAAAGCTATGGAGATAGATGTGTTCATAAGAGCTCTTCTCTAGAAAAACCTGCAGACATTCAATTCTGCACACTACTCTTCACAGACAGCATGAATCAGGGATGCAGAATATTCACTGTGATTAAAAAAGATACATCAGAAGCGTATATTCTTGAGATAATTAAGAGTTTTCCAGAAATTCCCCCAAAACAATTAATAGATTTCAGTGAAGATGAATGTATGGTCAAAGATCTCAATCTTATCAAGGATATTGATTCATCTGTTACATAAACCTACAACTCTTCATTTATTATGTCTGTACATATATATCTACAAATGTATTGCAGCACATTGAGAGAACTGATGAAGCCTGGATCTGGTGAGACATGACTGGGTTTTCTGCTTTTCAACAAGGATAGAAGAACACAGTCTTTCCCCTTGTGGTCCCTTCATAAAGCTGGCAGAAACTGCACAGCTCTGTGGCCTTTACCCTTTTGTCACACAGGACCAAAATATGTCATTGTATACTGAAGTTACATGAGCAGAACCACAAACTTCCACCCTGCTAGGTTCCTGCTTAGGAGCTAGGTGCTAACTGAATGGGATAGGCTCTACCAAGGAGACTTTTACAAGTAAAGATGATCCCTGGTGGTTTTTAAGTCAGATCTCATTAGAATAATATTTTTGTGAACATTTATTTTTATGAAAAAAAAAAATAGCATTTTAGCAAAAATGCAGAGCCCTTTTGAGAAAGCAATTCCAAATAGTCCTCAACAATAGTTGTACTTTCAAATATATTCACTTTCTTATCAGTCTTCAAATTTTCAGCTCCTTCAAAGGTTTTGACAGACAAGTTATTAATGTAACAAATAGTTCATACATTACAAGTTCAAGCTGCCAAAAGCAGGTTGGCATGGATAACAATCTAATTATTTTTTTCAGTATATGTCCGTTTGATTTTATCACATTATTATTATTATTATTGTTTAAAACAACGCTTTCACGTTGATTTATTTTCTCCACATACGCTTTGGGTTTTGTAAATAAACTTGGATTGCAAATCCTGGGTTTATAATAAGTACATCTGATTTATTTTAAATCAGAATTTCAGCCCATGTCTCCCTTACTACCTCCTCCTTCTACCATATCTCCAAAATTAATCTTCCTTTCTACGCTGTTTTACTTATTCCGTGTTTATATAATTTAGTGACTCTAAGGCTTTCTATGACCCCCTTCTTTTTACTACCATATTTGTATTTATTCAGCTTTCCCAACCAAAACCATTCAAATTTCTTGCCATTGTATCTTCCTTTTCTCTTTCACACACAATTCTGCATTTATCTGCAATTTTATTGCCTGGGTATATATATTTTTTTTTAATTTTGTTTAAACAGCAACTTTTTATATCTTGTTCTGGAGCTTCTCAGGGAAAAGATGGGCACTGGCAGCACAGCTACCCTTACTCAAACTATCTCTGAAAATTATTGTTGAAGAGAGCAAACTAAATCCCCTTGAGCAGGAAAGCATTTCAGAGAAATTCATAGTGTATTTCAGTAAGGGTTCCCTGTGAAAGACATTACACAAAAGGTTCCAAGCTGTCCCCATCATCCCTCCTTTTAAAGCTACTGCCTCCTAGAAAATGTGATGCATTTGCTGACAGCACGAGGAATGCAGTTAGGGTTTGGATTGGATCAAACAAAACAAGCCCTCCAGCCAACTGTGTTCTTTTGTACTGTCCCCTAACATCACATTTAAAGCACTGTTCAGTGCACTCTAATTTACAGAAAGCATTTTCCCACCCCTTTATTTCAATGAAACAGAAAGATATATCTTTTAGGCTTGTGTTCAGAATTAAAACTTAACTCAGAATTAAGTGATAGATGATGATCGGGGAACAAAATGTAGTTTTAAGGTAAATGGGGCATGATCACTAGTGATGAGGGCTTTTCCAGTTGCAGAATAACTGAGTATAAGAATCTGTGTTCTTACCAGAGTCTACATATGATATGTGTTGGGAAGCTGTATATAGGAATGTGCATAGCCCTGTATCATTACAGACTAAGTGCAATCCAATGCTCAAAGTTCAATACAAATATATATTCTTAGCACTGCTTGAGAGCTTCACTGATCATTTTAGTTCTGGTGCCAAACAAAACTGCAATCTCTCTTCAAATGTGCAGAATCCACATTCTTTCAGAAAGCCAGAAAGTTCTAGTCTAGTGTGCTTATGACCTGAAGCATTCTGACAATTTTATGCAAAGCAAGTATGTAGGTCAGTTATAACATTAACACAAAAATTACTATCTCATATCTCTATTATTCATAATGTCTAAATTGGTCTCTCACTTCATGTATGCTAAGTAACCTTTCCCCCATGAATGGCTAAATTCACCTTCAGGCAGAAACCAACCATAAAAGAAATAAAAACCAAAAGGTTAGAAAAAGTTATGAACAGCTATTTCGAATTTTAACATGAGCTGAACTTTTTAAAAGTCAAGAAACACTGATTTAGGGTAGCTACAAAGCCAGTGGTCTCAAAATTGTCAGATTTTAGTTTCCAAGTGATTAACCCATTTAAGATATTTTCTTTTGTAGTGCAAACAAATCTCCAGCTTCTTCTATTCCACTGTCCATGCTTACATTGCCTTGGAGCTGACTTCTGAGCTTCAGCACTGACTGAGGCTTATGTTTCTCTTGTTAGGCTCTTCTGCAGGTATTCTTATTTCCCTGCATAATTTCTTCTTATTTCTGTTGCCCTTTTCAGTCTTTAGATTAACTAGGCTGGCAAGACATTATCACAATGACAGCTTTAGTTGGGAAACAACTTATCTTATGATGCCTGTTATAGAGCGAGAAGTCAGAAGTCCAGTTACTATCCCTTGTCATTTTCTTTTCTTTTTTTTTTTTCCATAAAAATACCAAGTTCATATTCAAAAGAAAAAAACAGCATAACTGCATCAAGAGCCTCCACTCATCTTTGCTATTTTTTTCCCTTTTATTCAGGAAGAATGACTTTCATAATCTTTAGTATAAATAAATTAATATCAAGCTTAACATTTTCTGAGTAAAAACTTTTACAACCTACAGGAAAAAGAGCAAGGGATATTGTTAAAATGGAGAGTATATTCCAGGCGTTTCATTTATTTTCTCTTCCTTGTAAGTAACATTCAAAAAACTGTAGAGGAATGCCTAAAAAGGAACATTTTAAAATTGTAGAGGCATACCTAAAACATCTCACATCACAGGAGAGAACAGGTACGTAACTGCTTCTTTAATTTCAGTTAGTTCTGAGTCCTAGTTATTTCACCAGGTCCTTACTTGGAAGAACAGAATTTCAGTTGCAAACATAAGATAAAATATAATAATCCAAAACTTTTACACTTGTTTGAACATAGAGAAGGGGGTTGCCAAAGATACATTTACAATATTACAACATTTATTTTATTTTTATTTCATTTTCATTTATCTCTAGCATACCTTAAGCAACACGCTCCACTTTTCTGCAGTTCTGAATTCTAAGTCTTTTATTTACAAAATATACAGTGAAAATATGCAAAAAGCCATTCCTTCTTAGGAAGTTTACATACAGGACAGACAGTTAAGTGAAGCCTGGCCTGTTTTACCAGGAAAATCTACATCTGTGATTTAATTTTTTAGGCTGTTACATGACAGCCTTCAAGCCACTCCTGTGTTTAACATTTTCTAATATTAAGCCAAAATATTAACATCCATTTCCTATTAGATACATGTACTAATCTTATATTTCCCCCATTTTATTGGATGTACAGATTTTATCTGGAATTATATATACATGGGGAAGAAACAGCTGCTTCAAAACCTGGGAACTCTTGTGTAAGAAGTCTAATCCTACTTGATCTACTCTTGATATAATCTGTGTGGACATACTTTATATGTGGTCATGAGATATTAACTTTCCTTGTAATATTAGAAAAATTAAATATTATTAAAACAATGTATTTAACTCTTCAGGCCAAAAGAGCTAACACAATATGGTCTACTCAAAACAGACTATTTTTTGTTCTTCTTCTCAAGCTAAATTTGAAGTTAGTCATCCTTCTGCTAGTTTCTTAAGCAACTGCTGTCTACAACTGCTATACAGACCCATATGTTGATTTTTTCTACTGAGACACAACCAACTTTCTCAGAGAGTAACTTCTGCACTGCAGTAGAGCCCATTAAAAGGACAGTTTCCAACACACTTTATCTGAGAGAACTTCTGTTCTCATTGTTACTCAGTTTAACACATTTATTGTGCTCTTAAAAGGTCTTACCTCATTGGGCACCAAGGACTCCAGAGCTTTCCTTGCAAAATACACTCAGGCAACATCGCTTAGAAAGAAATTCTCATCAAGCTGTCATCATCTGGAAACTGCACCAGTGTTTTCATTACTTGTTATGTGGTACTTTCTCTTTGCAAAAGTCTCGTGAGTCACTCCCAGCCACAGGCCAGACATCCTTGATCAGTGTTGTGCAGGCTGACTGTCCAAAGCATCCAAATTTGCTAATTCAGCACTGACTCCAGGTGAACCTTAAATCTAATTTAATTTATATGCATCTACACTGTGAAACTTACGGTCTTTAAGGATAATTGTTTGAGATGGCTGGGCAGTATCTGTGGTCCAGAAATGTTATCCTTGCCTCTTTGACAGATAACTGGATGTTTGGCCCAGCATCCATTAATGTCAGTTCAGAGATCCTTAGTGACTTCCACAGCCTTTGGATGAGGTTCTAGATCACTAATTGTCCATCTGCCTGTATATTCTATATGACACACATAATGCCCACACATAATGGACAGTTCATTTGCAGTTTCCAAAACCCCTTTCTATTAACTCACTGTAAAATGCTGTATTTAATAATAAAGTGCTGAAAATATGTAAAAAAAAAATAAAAAATAAAAAAAATAATAAAAAAAAATCAATGACCTGTACACCTAAGCATGAATGCAGGGTAATACTGAATTGGGTTTCCAAATCTGCTTTTATAGCCTTTTCAACTCTGGATACACAGTTTATCTTAAAAAATTACATGCTTGAGTGTTTTTTCTTCTAAAGAGAAAACATGTACATTCTAAGAACTGTGTTGAAAGACTTTTAAAACTTACTCACTATGACACTGTGAATGATAGTTATTGTGCCATCCAATATTTTACAAAAGTTACCAAGAAAAAATGAAAATACATACACAATCCTTATTTGAAAAGATATTTAAATTAAGAAAAATAATTAAGACAATAGTTAATCATAAAATCCTAAATAGGGACCCTAAATAGTTTACAGTACTGCTACTGTGAGGCATTCACTAAGAGAAGTTCCTTTAACTGAAAAGGTAGTAGAATCAGGTCTTTCTGATCCAGTAGGTCACAAAAAAATTGCATGTGCTCTCATTATCTTTGAAGATTAGTCAAAAAAAGAAGAGAGGAAAGAGAATAAGCTAGCATAGGAAGGGTCTAGACCTAATATAATTACATACTGGTTTTAACATGTTATGTTTTTCTCCCCTAGTACAGTACTGCTTTTACATTTTGTTTGATCCCAACAGTATTGGATTTGTCCAAAGCATACTCACTAATGCTTCTCCCTAGATAATACATCTTAATAAACTTCAAAACTCTTCATACCAATGTATTTGTAGTTGCTGTCCATATGCATGGAATGTGTCTGGAAAACAAGTTGTAACTGTTAATTTATGTATGTATGCATGATCTTACATACATGTCTGGTAGTAGATTAACCAAGGTATGGACTCTTTTCTAAGTTCTTAATAC
Organism: Phaethornis superciliosus; assembly: GCA_023637945.1. NCBI lineage: Eukaryota > Metazoa > Chordata > Aves > Apodiformes > Trochilidae > Phaethornis > Phaethornis superciliosus. The sequence continues at coordinate 20,973,051 of JAJQWJ010000005.1, read as the reverse complement.
ATATATTTATTGCAGATATAGATACATATAATATTATACATAGACAGATACAATTTTTACTTATTAGAAGTGTTAACATACAATTTAGTTGTTCCATTCTCTTTCATATACTGCATGTTCAAACTGAACAACAATGAAAAAAGTTCGCTACAAGAAATAGCAAGTTTTCATTCTTCTTTGACTATCAACTTCTATTTGTCTGTCAAAAACTTGTATTATTACTGTATGGTGTTATTACTCTGTGAAATACAGAATAAACATGGTAGTAGAGTTGAATATGAAAGGGATCCACAGTGTTCCCCAGGAGTCTAATTACTGAAGATAATTTTTAACTTGTACGTACCTCATCTAATAATCCAGATATGGGCTAAATGTCTGCCAAATATATTATTCCAGCTGATAACATTTTGTATTTTTCTACAAAGTTATATGGCTATAGCAAACCATGCAGTAAGCTTTTAGATCTACATTACCCTTTAAAGGTATTACTAACATAATCACTCTATAATCTATTAAGTGGAATTTCTTCAATGTAATCCAGGATTATTTTCTTAAATTTTCCAATCCCTGAGTCATATGCAATTTTTCACCAAGAAAAACAAATACAGATGAAACTGTAACCCAAAACAGAATTATAATCCTGCTTTCAAACTACATATTATTTTGCATTTTGTTTATCAGCATCAGTGCTGGTTCTATTTTATAGCAGAAACAGAAGGAAAAAAAGCAGCAGTTTGCTAAAGAAGAAAGGCAAAGTCAACAGTTACAAAACTACTTGGAAATAGAGATACAGTTCTAGAAGAACAAGTTTTTATTGTCCACTGAAGATGAGAAAAGGGAAGCAAACCACTGACCTCTCAAGGTCTATGCCAGACAAGGATCAGATTATAAAAACAAGTAGAGCTAATAAACAAAATTGTTCTATACCTTTACCAAATTGCTCAGACATCTTCACAAGTACGTTAAAAACCTAGCTGGATTATAGAACACTGAACTGATAATTACAGGAAAAGAGACACATGCTTGAATAAAGAGACCTTTAAAAGAAAGCACTGGAAAACAAGAGAATAAACAAAAAGAGGGAAGTAAGTATAAGATTTTACTTAAAAGGACAAACAAGTAGGAAAATGCTATCCTCCCTGTAACTTAGCTCTAGTGTCTCCTGTGACCAAAATTCACGGGACAAAAAGCACCCCATCGTGAGTTCAAACCACAGCAAGGTTACTGCTGAGGTGACAAACTTAAGATAACAAACAGGTGCTGAATAGGTCAATCTTGCAGAAAGAACATTGTATTTTAGCTGAACTGCAACAAATGGGACAGATCCCAGATATAACTGGGGTCATGTTTCTAAATGCTACCAGATAATGTACCAACCAGTGTTAATGGAAAGGCAAAGCTCTTTTTGCCCTCTGGGTTAACTACAATAACTTTTTCTACTTATACCAATGATACTTTGATGCTGTAATTACTCACTGCATGTGTCGGTCGATATTTGCAATGTGCTTATTTACTGCCCACTTTCAAGTTAGAAAGCTGCTGTGGAAAGTGCAAATGGCTTATCCTGCTGAAAATAAATCCATGTTTTGTTTTGTTTCGTTTTGGTTTTTTTGCTTTTTCAGAGGAGAAAGCAATTTTTCAGTTCTGCTGTATCTTACAGCTTGCTGAGCCTGCAGAATTGTAAGCTACAAATATGGAGAAACTCTGTATGACTTTTGCTGAAACTTAATAATTACTCCACTGTTAAATATGCAGCACCTACAGACTCAGGTGGATCCAGAAAGGAGGGGGTGAAGCAATGCAAACTCATTTGTTTCACTCTGAGTATAAAGATGTTCACTACATGACTTGTTCTAGAAAAAGAAACCAGCCATTTCCTATGGGTACCTTTGCCACTCATAAAACTAGACATCAAGACACTCACTATCTTTAAACTTCAATGCAATCTTATGTAGCCACACATGAGCAAAACAGACAAGCTACAGGTTAAAACTGTCTGTAGCCATCAATGTGTTTTCTTCTTTCCAAAAATACAGGGGATATAGTCGAGTTTACAGTGAACATATAGTAACTATACAATGAACAATGTTACCATGTTGTTTACAGCCTCTTTCATGTCATAGGAACACTGTGCTTCTCTTTCAGTATAATGAGTGAAAGCTTTCAGGTGCATCTTTTTGCACCATGTTTGCACCTATTTTAGAGAAGTTTCTGTCTTAGTTTCTAGGATCCTAATACTAACAGTAATAATAACAATTTTAAAATCACCAGTTCATTTCTTACTAGTTTTTGGACTACTAAGAAAGAGTGTACAGAACATGAAACCTTTTGGCATCTTCAACAGTTTTAGCTTGTACTAGGAACACTTGATGTGTATCAGCTAACAAAAACTTCTACCGACTTGCCTCACTGTCACAATGTTTCTTAGCTCAGGTTTCCAGACTTGACAGCTAGAAGCATTTTGTGTTGCCTGTTATGGATTGTAAGTAAGAATGAAACGGGAATAGATGTCATTCAGACAAGGGAACAATTTCTCTTGATAATAAATCCCTTTATTTCTATTTAGGCTTCATTTGTAACGTGTATGAAAAGCAACTATAGCTACACCTATAGATATGATTTGCTGATAAATTTGCAGGAGGGAGTTACAACATCTTTTTCAAGTATGAAAAATCTACTTTGTACATTTGAAATAGTGAGTAATCCTTACTCTTAAAAACCTTTATAGTTTTCTGTTGCATTTAAAATGTTCAAAGCTTACATCCAACACAATGTGTCATAGTTTTAAACCATCAGACTAATTTATTTTGGAATAATATTCATGGACAGCATGAGTATCTTGCAAATAATACTGAAAACGCTTCTGTCCCAATGAAATGTTGTCGAGCCTCCACTATAATGAGTGAAATAGCTGACACTGTAATATGACCTGACATAATAAGTCTATTCCAAATGAACGGCTAAAGTAATACACATTGAAAACGGAGTAGGTACCCAATGTCTGAAAAAAATAATTCTGGGGGACATCAGATGACATTCTGACAAATGTTTGCATTTTGGAACTAAAATGACTTTTCTTGCCTGGAGACAGCTGAGTTGGCCCAGAGCCAGTGGGCAAAAGGAAGTTGACTCAGGGTGATCTCACTGCAAGGGTGATGCAGAGGGAGCTAGCAGTCCAATAGGAATAAATAATACATTACTTTTCTGTGCATTTGAATTGTGTTCAATTTGCTGTTTTACAAGGACACTTGGCAGGTTCTGATAAACAAACCAGAGACCAATAACAGCATATTGGTCTCTTTCAGATGAATTCAGTGAATGATAAAAAGGGATGCAAATCTCACTGTTCTTCACAAGTAAGGAATCTAAAGAGGCATGACAAGGGCATTTTAAGATGACACATAAACTGAAAGGACACAAGGAATTATTATAACAAGCTATCTGAACCATGAATAAAATTACAACCAGAGTTTGGGAATTTTTTTGAGAAAGCTTTTGTATCAGACATGCTGATTCATTAAAATCACAACCATTGGCCTTAACAACATTTTGTGAGGAGAATTGCTTATGTCCAGGATGGGTTTCCCCACAAAAATAGAGAAACGAGTCAGAATAACTCATTACCCAATGGTTGGTAGGACAGCTCAGAGACCACATGAGCCAAGAGTCCAGTAGTGAGGCCATTGGATTGAGATGGCATAGAACAGTGTGAAACTTGGAGTCAATTTTTATCTGATTTTCTAAAACATTGTAATAAAATATTTTTGCATTATTAACAGGTGTCTCTTTCATCTGATGAAAGAAAAACATAATTCTGGTATTTGCATGAAAAACAAGAAAACCATTTTCTTTTGGAAAAATGGAATTCTGTTCAATTTAACTAAGTCTGTGAATTGTAAGTAAGTTTATTAAATAATTGGATGGTATACTCAAATGTGACTCTGACTTAGAGTGTTTTCAGCGTCTGAAGTGACAGACTATTGTGTCTCTGTGTCCTTATCTAGAATGCACATACATGGTAGCACAGTTCATCCTGCTAAAGTTCTAGAAATAACAAGGTGTCTGTGTGACAGATAGCACGACTTCAAGATGTAATTTCTGTGACTTCTAATGCATTTTGTTAAAAGATAGTGGCTGAGAATAAGGAAGGAAAATTTTTCTCTATTCCCCATTTGCTATTTTCTTTTGGATAAAAGAATCTCTCGAAGGAGGGGAAAAAGATGTGCCTGTCTTAGGGATAACTGTGAAAGCCCAACAGAAATGCAACGCAAAATGCCTGTAAAAAACCACATCTATTTTCTCCTGAACAAAATCTGGAAACAACTCGTGAGAATTAGAGGTCTCTCTTCCAGCGTACTGATTATCTGGCCTCAGAGATGACCATAAAAATATTTTTCTAGGGGTGAAGGAGTCTGAGTAGAGTTTTTTACAGACACAAAATCACTGCCTATTGCATGACAAGAAAGAAAGTGGGAAAAATTTCTCATGTTCTAGAGGGATGGAGAAAATTTGTTTTCAAAACTGTTTTCCAGCTGTCCCACAAAGTAAATATATGTTGCTGTCTTGAAACCTAGCTTAAGAGGTAGAGAATACCAACAGTGGTTGGTCTTCTATAAAAATAGTGGACAGATCATCAAATCAGTTCTGAATAACCACTTTTAATTTTATTTTTAACTAGTACACTTAAGGAAATCCTTAAGCCCTCTACAAGTGCTGACTGTATTTTCCCATATTGTTTTTCATTGTGCTCCATCTTTAAAATCTTTTTGCCCTGATGATAACAATGCATCATATAACCTTGAAAATATCTTCCAGCAATGGCATAACATAGTGCTTATTTGTACATTAAAAACTTAATTTACATTTTTATCCTATGTACATACCAAAGTTAAATATAGTATTCATTTAAATGCCACCATCCATATGTCTAAGATGGTAAACATTCCCAAATAGATAATGAAAACGACAATGTGATTACTTTAAAGCAGTGTCATAAACTGGCATTAGTACAGCCATAAAAGAATCATACAAGAAAATAAAAGACTCACAGTAATTATTTATCATATTGTATTGTCTGCTGCAGAAGTTGCTCTATTATTTGCAGTGCTCAATAAGTAAATTATCGAAAAATATTAAATCTAAAAGTAAATACACAGTTTGTCCTCCATTCCATGATTTAGATTAATTAAGGGTCAGACATAGGTATGCCCATCAGTTATCTGCTATCTATAGTTTTCTACTCTGCAAAATTTGTTTTTCAACAAAATTTATTGTAACATTTTGTCCACTCCTCTGTCACATATAAAATGCTCCTGCCTTCTTAAGATCAGGATGGAATACCTCCCCAAGGCACATCTGTGCCATCCAGTGCTACCTGTGTGAGTCATTACACTACATGCTGTTCCTTAAAGTGACTCAGAAATCTTCTCTTTTGTGTCTTGTGAAGCAATACCAAATGTCACATTCCTGGAGTTACCCTAAGTACTGAAACTCATACCCTTTGTTCTGCCTTGCTGCTCTCTGCCTTCACTGTGTGGCCGGGTTGTTTTACACTTCTCAGCACAGACCTTCTGTCACGAGAGGGTACAGGAGAAATGCCAGCACCACCAATATGATCGAAAAGCAAGTCTCATCTATTTACCTCAAAACTGTGCTTATATACAAACAAGCGTGCCTTACTAGATACAGGGCATTCAGTGATTGGTCATCATACGGTGATCACGCTCCTGACATTTAAGCTAATTGGTTAATTAGCAGTGTCCACACGCAGATTACATAAGGTTGATTTTTCCTACGCCAGCTTTTTCTTGTCCAAGTCTTATCTTCTACACGTAGCTCTTCTTCCAGTAACCTTGCAGACGGCCTTGCAGCTGGGCCTCAAGGCCCTTAGCTCACTCTGGCTAAGGCTAAATCAGCATGATTTTATAAAACAGCATTGTCAAGTATAAAACAGCATTGTCTAACACGAAACAGCATTGTCTGACACTACCACCCCCTTGTACATGGCTCGTTCAGTATATGACCGTTCTCTTGTTGAAATCCCACAACCTTCTGCCCAGGTTGCTTGTGCTGTCCTGTCACCGTGTGAGCAGATTGAGTGAGGGTCACTATATATCAATCAATGCTCCTCTGCACCTCCAGTACCCCCTGGTGAAGGATTTTGAAGAAGTGGTAAAAAATTAAAGCCAAGTAGATCCTCAGACAAGAATATGCAGTGGCTGGGGAAGCTCTAGCACATGGTCTGGAGGAGGCAGCATTGCAAAGGAAAGGAAAAGTAAGACCCAGCAGTGACCTGGGAAGGTTTTTGCTGAACATAGTATCTATAGATGAATGAAATTTTTTTTACAGGAATGAACTCTATGAAAAAGAAGGAGGAATACGGGAAGGATAAGAGGACAGAGAGAATTAAAAACTGAGACCAACAAAACCGGAAGAAATGTAGGAGATGGGAAAAGACTGATTTCTTGATGCATCAAATGTGGATATCATGCAAAACATAAGAAGAAAAGAAAAAGATAAGAATTATTCTACAACATGTTTTACTTTTGTGTTTCTGCCCTTTAAATGAGCTAGCCTGTAGGAATAAGTAGCTGCACACTTGTTCTCCTTTTCTTCTTGACAAGACAGATTTAAGAAGAATGATTCTTTCTAGTTCCCCAAAATCAAAATTCTCTTCTCCCACCACAAAAGAATACAGTAGCCATAAACAGCAGGCATGCTTCTCCTGTTACTCTCACAATTTGACTTCCCAAAATACCAGGCAAGGCAACAGAATAGCTCAGATGCTGGGTACATATCTTGTCATACTCTCTCCCTGAGACGAATCTTCATCTTCCTCCTGTGCACTGACTCAGACACTTACTCCAATTGACTTTTCAAGGATACATTGTATGTATTGCATGGAAATAGGATAGCCAGACAGAATAAATATTTTTGCATTTTGATTGTCCGTGTTTATTCTGTATATTTTGATACTGTGTAAATCATGCCATATTCTAGATTATTAGGACAAAAGATGCAATACTCTTTTTCAGTACAGCAGTTAATCAGGCTAAGACACAATCTAATGCATAATCTCTGCATTACTGATAAAATAGTAACACAAATGGATGGTATCCCAAAATGATCTAATCCTTTAAGAGGCTGAGTGCCCTTAGAGATGCTCAGCAGATTCCACTCCAAATGAAATTAAAGAGCCTCTAAGACACAGCACTTCACAGGACCAAATATTTTAATTACATTATAAATTATTTCTACAAACATTTTAATGTAAAAAAACCAGCAGCCAACCCTTCTCATTAAGCTAATGTAAATGAGATTGTGTGCAGATAGAAGTCTGTGAGGCAACAAGTGAGACTGCTGGGTTACTGGGGAGAGGGGTTGTAATTGAGGAAAAGTTACTGCAGAGAAGGCAAGGGCTACCCTGTACATTGCCTGCTCATGTGACTGGTCCTACTGAAGTCTTCTGAAGTCAGAAATACTACCCAAATTCTCATTCATCTGAAGGTAAGGCAATATCAACTGTTCTTTGCTAGGAAACTGCACTCTTGTTCTTTCCTGGGTCACTTTCCTGCCAATGCCAATGCCGAGCTGCTCCCCATGTTGTGCCAGTATATATGTTCATATGGTCAGATAATGTTTTGGATCAATAAATAACTCTCTTTAGGGGAACACAGACTCACACATTTTATCTGGGGACAGATCCATGGCCCTGGACCATCTCCTTGATTTGGGTCACTACATGATACAGTTCACTTGCCAATACAGCTGTACTGGCAAAGGGAAAAGGATGGACAGATCAGATTGTAGTAGCTCCTACAATTAAGCAGTCAGCTACATTGACTAAAACTGCAGATTGGTTCCAAACAGCCAGTTTTATTGTCCACTTCTCTTTTCCCACTGCCAGATGCACATACTAGACCCCCCTTTGTTGAGTTCATTTTCTTCTACAGCTATGGTTAGACATAAAAGAGGGGTAAATGTCTAGCCAGGACCAGTGTTTCAGCAGGAGTCTGAAACCAGATGGAAATGCTTAAGCTGGACATAGCAGTACAGCTGGTGAATGTAAAACCATGGACACAGTAGGACTTCATAATTTCAAATTAAATTATTCTTTTGCATTAATCTTCAGCACAGAAATTGTTGGAATAAATTTCTATCAGGGACCTTCTCTTTCAAGAAATTAAAGGGAAATTTTATTTTGCCGCTCAGTTTCTCCTAAGGAGATGGTCTAAGAAATTTAAATTGTAATTAACATGAAACACATCTCCAGGTTAAGGTAATGTGTGTTCCCACATCTATAAAAGAATACAGTGTTCAAGCTACTAACTTCAGTAGTGTTAATTATCAGAAGTTAATGCATACAAAATACTGTCTCTGCCTAATACAGGTGTAGAATTCATTGTCCCAAGACAATACATAGCTCACAGGTTTAGGAGAAGATTCAGAAATGGATGAGGCATTCTCACAGCATACAACCAATAGGCTTCAGTCACTAATGGAAACACAGAATAATTTTAAGTGCCCAGGTATGAGAATCAAAATTCAAAAAAATAATGTACTAGGCAGAACTGACTGGTGCAGAAAACTCTTTTAAGATTTCTAAAATATTAATGTTTATGCTAATTCTTAATCTTACAAAGACAGCTCTAGCCTTGGTGCTTCCTTTGGAAAAACTGTAATCCTTTGCCTTGAAAATACAGCTGTTGCTCAGGTAAGTATGTCCTGTATACAATGATAGCCTTTTGTTGTTACTGCTGAGAAAGAGGTAATGCCCTAGAGGATAAGCAAAGCATTGGCAACTAAATTTCTGTAAAAAAATAAAAAAGAAAATGAAATTGAAATTGAAAATGAAAATTAAAATGAAAATATAATTTTCTTTTGAGCACTTTATTCTGCAGTTGTTGAAGTCAGGCACTCCTGAATATTACCCTGAAGCTGTCTACTGTAAAGGGCTGGGCACTTACCTACAGCTAATTTTCATTTAAGAATTATAGTGTCTCATGTGTGATATAGCCCTTTAGACTTAAATATCTAAGCACTGTAGCTTCTACACCATCCTATATACAAAAGAAGGAAAACCCATGAAAAAATTTTGCTTGTGTACAGAAGCATCAAGAGACTTCTGATGGTCATATTACCCTTAATGTCTTCTCAGAGCTTCTCTTAGCATTGATGGGGTGGCCTAAACTTCAAAGGGTAACTTACATCTCTTAAACTCCCTTAACCTCCTACTATTGCCACAGGTAAAATCTACTTCTTGATTATTTCAATATTATATGATAAAATTCAAACTTTCAAAAATATATAAAGCTCTCAAAATACTGCATTCAAAAATTGTGAAGAGATTACTGGAAAAAAAATCAAAGCCATTGTTATTGTACTACACCTTGTGTCTTCAAAAGGACAACTTTTAGCTTTGTGAAGGTGACATAGTACTGTAAAAAATCTCTCTCTCACCCCCAGCTGTCCAGCTGGTATATAAGGCTCACATCAGGACTTGCTCTCTTAGCATTTGAGCATAAGTGAAGAATACACTAGGAAGCAAAAAAAAATCCCACCAAATACACTAAATCTATCCTTTATTTGTGTTTTCATCTTGAGTACATGTGGATTGCTTGACCCAAGTAATTTCTAGAAATAAACTGTTTCTGAGAAAGGGATTGTAAACTTGTTTTGAACCGACTTTGGAAGATAGACTCATTGTCAGTAACTCATTAATGATTTCTTCAAGGAATTTACCTTTTGAGATTTTTTTTTTAAATATAATAAGAAAAAAATAAGAAATTGCTCTATATGTGAATGTGGTTGGGGGAAAATAGTAGTACTGTAGTTATCAAAAAAAGTGACAGTGCAGTACTGTAACTGTATCAAATCTACCTGCTTATGAACAGTAAATAAGAACCATGTTTTAAATATGTACATTGATACTTGCATTTGAAAACTATAGGAACACATTCACAGTGTTAGGAAGACTGTAGGGCATAATTACAGAGGACTTGGATCTTCTGCCTAATCTTGGGAAAAAAAAAACCAACTGGCTTTAAACAGTCCTAGGTTTCTGAAGATCACAAAACCACTGCTTTCTTACAGAACCTTTTGTCATTGTGGCAAAACATTAAAAAAAAAAAACAACTTTATGAAACATTTGTTGCATAACACTGCCATTTATGCTTTATAACTTTTAGGGAGGAATTTGTGGACATCTTGTTTCACCCAACTATTTCCTTTCTTCACGCTCCTCCTGTCCCCACTTCAAGGATAAAACTTGTTTACCAATAGTATCAGTTTAAAAAATGTGAAGCTGCTAAGGAACAGAAGCTGCTCTGAAGTAGAAACTGGTAACTATTTCAGCTCCAGACCTGGCTACATCTCTTTTTCAACTATGCTGATAGAGTTCTCAGTTCACAGAATGAATGGATAAGATTATAGAACAGATCCAGATTATTCATGGACGATTTATTTGTTTGGGGTTTGATATGGATCTGTTCCACGTTTAGCTCATAGAACTGCCAAAAATTTGATCTCTCAGCCTAATTTGTTCCTTAGCACATTGTAGAACAGGCACAATGATAAGAGGGAAAGAAGGAAATGGAGAAATACCTGCAAATGGCATTCCTGGAGAAATATCATGCAAATGGACTAGAGAGTTACCTGCATTCTTTTGTTGCCTGTTAGAATTGCTACTGACTCCTTATAATAACAGAATGGGTAAAAGAATCTTTAGAAAAAAGATATTCTTTTTATGGTCTTAGAAACATAACTGTTATTAAAATTTAATTAGTAGAAAACCCCACGCCTGCTCTTATTTTCATTCCCCTTCCCTCCAAAACAGAGCCTCAGAAGTCTCTCATTTGCAAACAAGCCTTTTACATTCACTTCCTTCCACTTTGTCCCTTTTCTCTGGAGTAACAGCAAGAAATAAGGATGAGTCTTTCAGTCTTAAAATATCACTACAGAAGCTGCTGCTATCCAGAAACAAATATTTCTGATAGATTTCATATGCTTTTCCTTTTAGATAATCATTTCAGATGCAAACACTATTCATGCAACTTAAATAGAGGATATCATTACAAAAAAGTCCTTTTTCACTTCTTCTGAAGTCAAAAGAAGTCACATAACATTGATTTTCTTGACAGCAACTAGTAACAAAATTATATTCATAGCTTATATTTTATTTTTGACAGAAAAAATACCATTGTTGCAAGTAGCTCTGAAAACACATCAGATGTGAAAATATGCAATTAAATATCTTTGGAGTGTCTGGTAGTGACAAAGAAACAAATTCTGCAGTAAAATAAAATCTATCCATACATCTTTCTGTTTTAAGACCCTTTGAAAATCATTTAACTGTGTGAGCGAGTGCATCACAGCCTCACTGAGCATTGCATTTCATCAAAAAAGGCCTAGTGAATTTTAATAGACCCAGAATGCTTAATAAATTTAAAGTGTATAATTTTAAATTCAGAAGAGTAATCTGAATTATAAATAGAAACTGAGATGAAAGATAGTTAATAATTTGAAGTCAGACACAATACATGCTGATTAGTATGGAATTTCGCATGCCTGGCCATCAAAAAACAGTATCCTTGAATATATGAGGGATACTGGAAAAGGAAACACATGAAAAGCTAATACATAAAAAATGAATACACTTCTGAGAGAGTGAGCAGATGTTAAAATTATTTTTGAAGTGAATTGGAAACACATCACAAAATCAGACTCATAGGAAAGTATAAAATCAGGTGTAATTTATCTAGTGAAGGTCACTTTACATTTCAGACACATTCTGCTATATTTCCTCTTCAACATATCTTTTTAAATTTTTGTTTTATTTGTAAAATATCAATGACAAAATAAGTCTACTTATTGGGGTTTCTTGAGTACAGCCCTGAAGAGAAGGACCTGGGGGTGTTGATTGATGAGAAAGAAGCTCAACATGAGTCAGCAATATCCACTTGCAGCCCACAAAGCCAACTGTATTCTAGACTGCATCAAAGAAGCATGGCCAGCAGGTTGAGGGAGATCATCCTTGCCCACTGCTCCATAATTCTGAGACCCCAGCAGGAGTCCTGCATCCAGTTCTGTAGCCTCCAACACAAAAAGGACATGGACTTGTTGCAGTGAGTCCAGAGGAGGGCCAAAAAAATAATGATCAGAGGGTTGGACAACCTCTCCTATGAAGACAGGGTGAGAAAGTTGGCATTGCTCATCCTAGAGATGAGAAGGTTTCAGGGATACCTTATAACAGCCTTCCAGTACCTGAAGGAAGCCTAAAGGAAAGTGGGGGAGGGACTTTTTACAAGATCCTGTAGTGATAGGACAAGGAATAATAGCTTTAAACTGGAAGACAGTACATTAGACATTAGGACAGTGGTTGCTCAGGGAAGTTGCAGATGCCTCCTCCCTGGAAGTGTTCAAGGCCTGGCTGGATCAGGCTGTGAGAAATCAGATCATGTGGGAGGTGTCCCTGCCCATGGGAGGGAAGCTGGGACTAGGTGATTTTCATGGTCCTTTCCAACCCAAACTATATTATACTTCTCTGATTCTATGAAACAGACTATTTGGTAATAGATAATCTTAGGTAGAGTTTACATGAAAATCTAACTTTAAAAATGTTCTGATTATTCAAGCTATGTAGTCAGACAAAAGATTAGTTCTAAATTAACATAAAAAGTCTAAAAAGTTATATTTTTTTTTTTTTGGTTGTTGTTGTTGCTGGGTTTTTTGGTTTTGTTTTTTGCTTGTTTGGTTTTTTTATTTTTTTTTTTTTTCATTTTAATTTGAATCACCACAGTTATAAGCAATAGAAAACCAACATTTAAATGCTGTGTGGCTTTTAAACAGTATGCTCTTGTTACTTACTGTCATCTTCATTTTTTCTTCCAGTACTGGTTTCCTAAAGGAAAAAAGAAACAAGGAAATGTTAAATTGGTGCTTGCTACAGTGATTGCCATTAAAAATTCAACAGTGTTAGCAAATTCTTCACAGTTCCCAATTGCCTTGTATTCAGAACACATAAAGAAAAAGCAGCTCAGGTGACATTTACTGGAACTCTTTTTAAAACCTGCCTTTTTGATGTATGACTATAGTAGTTAAAATGCTACAGTCTTCCACGAAAGCTGTGTTTAAACTATGATGAAAGTGTTGCTATTGTGGTAACAGGCAGAGAAAATCAGGTCCAGACCTAGAGCTTCAACTTTGGTACTTGAAATAGCTTAGAGTCACAGAAATAGATTTTTAATACCTCTTCATCAGTATAATTGTGATGTCTACTTTGTACTACCCAGGCACATAAATTTATGTTTATGATGAACTCACTGCTTCATGAGCTCAGCCTTTTTAGCCTACTGAACTTCTGCTGTGATGTAGCCCTGAGTCAGAGGGATACATGAGCTGCTGCCTCTGTTGGGAACACTCAGTAGTCTGTGGACATCAATCACTGCACATCCAAACCAACATTGAGTCCAGGACAAGAAAGGCAGATTTCAGAAGTGGTAGAAATGTCTACCTGCTCTTCACATCATAGTTTTCTGCCCACATGAATCCCCTTCCCCTCCACTTTCCCCCAGGGTAGGAGAAACAATTTTACCCTCTCTTCATTCTAGGAAAATTTCATACTGCAACTCCTGGTGAAAGCAGTCAAAGGCTTTAGATGAAACTGAGTATGAGTATTACTACTTCTTTGTGAAGCTCTTCTGCCTTCAAGAAGATTGGATTTGTGGGGAAAGAATAAAAGGCAGAGGAGCTATTATTACATGTTGAGGAATTTAAGGGCACTGAACTAGAAGAAAATAGCCCTGGCTTGAAGAACTCAAGAACATGTCTGCTTTTATCTTGACATTAAGTAATATAAATGCATGATACATTGTACGAACCCTGTTTCTGCTGTTTGAAGACTTGCATAGAAAGAAAAATCCAGGTGCTGTTTCTTTAGAAACCAGGATTTGAAAATCCAAGAAAGGCTTTTATCTTTAGCAGATGACTACTAGGAGATGCCCACATTACTAATCCCATGAAATAGCATTCAGGGGCAACATAATTTCTGTATTTCCTAAAAACTTCACTCTGGCACTTCCAGATGTAGTTAAGATGAAACAATTAATTTTAGGTACTGCAGTTACATTGATGAGAGGGTTTATGAAGTTTATTAGGATCACAAATCCAAATGTTGTGATGCACTCTGAAGTGCAGGTGCTTGACTGGAAGCGTATCATGCATTTCCACCCAGGGCAAATAAAACTAGCCAATATTACCCTGTAACATTACGTGCACACAAATTAACTATGTGGGTATAATCACAACATGCTTCCTTCAGAACAAGAAAATGGCTATAGGATAAAGGAGACCTGAAGCTAAGAATGTCTGTCCTCCCAGTTCCTGGCTTCTACTCTGGGCAAAGAGCCATACAAATTATACTGCCTCCTGTGTAGGTGCCTACATTTTGGGGAAAACATCTCTCACCTATTTAGCACATTTGTTCAAAGCTGGGAGAATTCAGCTGAATGCTGTGAACTGTAATCCTTACAGAACAAAAGAAGCTGCATGTAGCAGGTACTATCTTTTATATTCAGGCTAATTACCATACATGATAATATAGGCAAGCTTTGGAAGAGATAAGAAGAGTTAGCCTTGAAATGAATTCTCCAGAGATTATTTTAGTGGAAGTAACCAGACTAACTCCTTGGCTTCCTTTCTGTTTTATTTTATTATGATTTATTTCATAAAGACAGGAAAAATGCAATTAATAATTTTGTCAGAAAATAACATGGATCAATCATAATTCATAACAAAACCAGCATAAGTTTTTACTTTCAAAGCAATATTTACATTTGAATACCAGAGCTCTATTTTCTAGAATACTGAATTTGCATTCAAATATCTTATTATCCATAATGTATATCTTTATGGCTTTACACATAGTGCTGGCATAAGCTCTTCATTATTACAATATAAGAGCATTTGGAATAGTATATTCCCTTTAGTGATAACTGTATTTTTAAAGAAGTAAACATAGCAGTTTTAAGAAAAGCAATCAGACTGTACTTTTCCAGCAAAGAGGTGTGGAAAAGCACAGGTAACATGAAATAGTACAATTTCTTTATTGTGCTTTATTAATGTGACAGTTGAGCAGTGAGCCTTACAGTATTATCACTGCTGAGTACCACCTTGAGATCTGACAAAATGTCACAACTTAATGTGGCAGCATTTCTTACTATGATTTCAACTCTGGAGGTCTGGTGCTTTTAATAATACTTCATCTCATTCTGCACAATTACTGATGGTCAGACACATTAATGACAAGCTACTTACTGCACTGAAAGACGGAAAGAAACAATTATATTGGAAGATGTTGCCCATTAAATTCAAAGTGATGAACCTGAAAGCACCAGAGACTATTTGATGACATGAAATTTTAACAAAGACTTCTCTAATATACAGAGGACTTGTCTTCATAAACAGTTAGGAGGGAAGGAGAGGTGTACTGAGAAGTTCTTCGTGTGTCCTCATTGCCGTGCTCTGTTCTGCCTACCCACTCACTGAATATTTTACGTATTTAACTGTTGAGTGGGATGTGTGGCACACTCCTTTTGTTGTTCTTTTGAGTTTTATCAAACATAAGTATTCTTTTCTTTCCCGCCCTGTGTCTAGAAGCCATCTACTGACTTAGATGAATTTACATGACTTTTCTTATGCTATCATATGATCCTTCACCATTACTTTAGTGTTTCTAAAAAGCTACTGGACATCATAGAAAATAAAGGTCTCAGCATTATCAGACTGGTCATACTGATTAGAAAGTTTTAGAAATGCCCTGTGAATTCATGTCATTTCAGTGTATTGGAACTGGATTTAGGGTAATCAAGCCACAATTAGTAAACAAGATGAGATACAACTATATTAATAAAAGTTTATAAAACTTATAAACTATTTGATTTCTTAAATTCAGATCATCTTTGTAATCTATGTAGAAGTCTGAACGGATATGAAAGGAAATCTTTCATTGCTCTACCAGAATAATAAAGAAGCACTAATTAAGTGCTTCATGTGCATCCTGAAGAAATTCAATTCAGTCATCATGCAACGCTCCTTAATTTTTAATAAATTATGCAAAACTATATATAAAAAGTTTCTCAAAAGAAGGTATCATATGCTGGTTAAACCTTAACACACTGCACCTCCTGATGAATTGCAGGCATTTTGAATGTAAATTGTTTAATTGGAAAAAATATTCAACCACAAGTTATTCTACTTGCCAAGATTCCTTCTCAGCTTTGGAAAAAAGCAGGTATAAGCACATTGGTTTCCATAAGCTTCCTTAAACTCATAATCTCACAGATCCGGAATGCACTTCTGAAGGGCTTTGGAAAGTGTTGAAACTAAAAGAGTTCTGTGAATACATGTTGATTCAAGTAAAACTGAATCTAACTCTGTCTCTCTGTATTCTGAAATAGGAGAGTAACTTGAACTAGTCAGAAACAGAGGATGTTTATGACAGTCAAACAATAATGTGTTACTTTTAATATTTTGATAAATGAATGACGAAAAATTATTCCAGTCTTGCACAAAATATTTCACAATCCTACATTGAATATAAGTCCAAGGAAACATATTTTTAAGTGCCTTTGCTCATATTTTCTACATAGAGGTGATTTCCACCCTTGAGATCTATGGATTAAGTAAATTTATGACAGGAAATATAGCTATATCTTAAAAGTATACATAAATGAATTTTGTGCCAGATTCATGCTTCACAACTTATATAGTGATTTATGTGGTTAATTTCATCTTTAATACTATAATTTAACTAAAATGTTCAGCCTACATTATAAAATGTACTGTAATATCTACTTCTAATGTTCATTGGTCATTGAAAATAATTCTACACATATTCTTGCAAATTGTATCATTAATTTCTTTAAAAATCTTATACAATTTAAGACTAGTACAACTATGAAAAGATGAGACATTTATGAAAGTTAGGAAAACTTCTGTAGTTCTTTATATAAAATGAAAAGTCATGTTGGCTAATCAGACATATTTTAGTTATCGTACTCAGCATCAATCATCTGGGGTATGGAAGAAATTCTTCTACAAGGAATTAATTAGTTTTTTTTTTATTTTTAGTATTCTCTTTTTCAGTTATAAAATTTCTTGCACTCCTTATGAACCATTGAGAGACAGAGAGATGATACATGACATAATATTTCCAAAATTGTCATTTATTCATGTTATAAAATTTTCTTCTAAAGTCACACCATCCCTATGAATAAAACCATGCCTGAATCTTATTCTTGCGTTCTTTGTATTCTTTCACTGGACCTAATTCTGTCTTTCTTATCCCAATCCACATCTTTTTTGCTGTTGCATTGTTTTCTTTTCTTTTGCAGGGTAAGATAGTTTCATATTAGACTATGAAAAAAAATAATTTATATTACTATTCTTAAAACTTCATTGTTGCAGTGTCATACAGGGAAGAAATTTCTGTATTTTTCCCATTGTTAGAGCTGTGAATTCAAAAAAAGACTATCAAATTTAATGCTTGTATTACTTATGCCCATGATTCTCAGGATCTTGGAGTTTCTTGGGATTGTAAAAGAAGTTTTCAAAATCACTTAACAATGGTTTATCTTTTTTTTTCATAAATGTCCACAGCAATTTCATTGCTGACTTCAAAAGGAGCAAAGATAGAGTACTAGATGGACACCTTTGGGAATTCTACTGTAATTAAAAAATACACACAAAAGCAGAGGCTCTTCCAGTGGAACAGGTTTTTTGGTTTTATTTTGTTTTTTAAAGGAGAAAAACAAAGCAGAAGAGTGAGCAAATAAACTTCCTCTAAGTACCAAAGAAGAAATGTAATTTTCACATTTATCTGTACCTACTGACGCATAGAAGGGAGAAGCTAATTATGTAAAGAATCCTACATTGTACCCTCCCTCAGGGAAAATCAGCTTTCAAACAAAGCCCGTGTTTCAAAGCAGTCATCCCAGTAGATATTGATGCCTCTCTCACCTAGCCCTGCTTTCCCCAGATCCTTGTCTTCCCCAGGCTCTGTCAGAACAAGGGCTCTTGGCAGAGGTTAAGTCAGAAGATGCCTCTGGCATGCAGTGGGTGAGAGCAGTGAATGAAAAGAAACATCAGAGTAGAAGAGCTCTGTTAGAGAAAAAAATACATTGCCATGTTTGTACATATATCGAAACATCTATGTTGAACTAACATATTCCAAAAAAATACATTTTGGTCTACATAATTTCTTGTATTTCTTGCATATTTTTTTTCTTTTCTGAATAATCATAGCTATAAAATACTTCCTATTTTTTAAATCTTATTTCACATACTATTTTCCAGTCCCTGGACCAGAAGCTGCTGAAGAGGCTTAATCAGGCAGTGACCTACAGCTACAGAATTAAAAGAATCAAAGGCAGTACAGCAAAACTCAGCTAAAAGTTTCTGGTTCTCTTGTGACATTCCCTTCAACAGAAAAGGGACAGGTGAGATGTTTGGTTTTTGTTGTTTATTTTTTTTTTATTATTATTAATCATTCTTAGCATAAATTAGCATGAAGACCATGATTACTGAATTGAACATCTCATACTTGGGCTCACAAGTTCTGAGACTTTCTCATAATTTTATTTACAATTAGCTTGTGCTATGCTGATCTACAAATTGTACTAATATACAAATCAGTATAGCTGCCCAGGCTTACGTCCATCATCTGACAGTAGAGAAAAAATGTTGAAAGGACAAAAGTATCTGCCTCTTTCTGATATACAGGTCAAAGACTGAGGCTGTGATGTAAAATCTTGGCCTTGAAATGTTTTTAACTCTTGAGAAATTTTAAGAGTACTTCTGGTGCGGTGATTTTAAGTTAGTTTTTGAAAACTTTCTATGGATACCTTTGCCTTATGAGGCTCTTGGTAACCATGTTCTTCACACAGTATGATATATTTGTATCTACTTTCCAATTTCACTAAGGGACAGAAATGAAAGAATGAAAACAAGATTTTCTCAGGTTGCCACGAGAAAGCGAGAAATTGAATTGTTGCAAATCTCTACTAAATCTTTTATGAAGCTTCTAGATTCTGAAAACAAAGCCTGGTAGGGGATTTTTTAAAGACTAGAAGTCCCAAGGCAAATGCTATGCAGTACAAGAAGATAGAGTCTGATGCAAGGTGATGCTGGGGTAAGCTGACTCCTATGGCTGCCGAGGTAAGGCTGATGTGCTGTGAGAGCTGTGAAAGCCCAGCTGCAGCTAAACCATGCTACTGATAATTCGAAGAGACAGAAACCATTACTCTCCTCTGTTACTTTCTTTCCTACAATAAAACCTCTAATTCCCCTTACTTACATTCTCCTTGTTCTGTTATTCTCTGTCAGGTGCTGATCAAGACCTGTCCTACCACCTGCAGAGCTACCTAGTAGAGCAGCAGCATGATTTAGCTTGGAAGTGGTTAACCTATTTGATCCATTTTATAAAAGCTAGTTTGTTCCAAACAAGTTAGGTTAGCACAGGAGATTATATTACATTATGGCATTATAATGTAATGTCATCACCAAGTGATGGTTTGAACTCAAAATTTGGAAACCAGTTTCATGCTATTTTGAAAATACCATCTTGGCACCAGTGGCAGAAAACTCATTTAACACAAATAAAACTAAGTAAAACAAAGCAAGCCATGCAAATCTGTAGTTTTTATTTAGACTACCACTTTTAAATGGGAAATGTAGGGCTTTCATGGTTGTTGCACTGGGATCCCCAGCACTGTTAAAAATTGCTACAATATAACAAAACAAACAAAACAAAGAAAGAAATTGCTTCTTAGATGGAAAACAAAACAAAACAAAACAAAACAAAACAAAAAACCCCAACAACCAATGAAAAAAACCTAACAACCACAATAGAGAAAGAAGAAAAAATAAGTAATATCTGAAAAATCTAATTTCTAGCATTATGATTTCTAAATATAACCTAGATTATTAAAAGGAAAATACAACAGAGCACACGTAGATTCATCTCTTCATTATTCAGTGAGCTGAAATACTCCTGACCCCAAATGATAAAGGTATGGAGGTCACTGCAGAAACTTTCCAGTTCTCCATAATGAGTTAGTTCAGGGTCAGGTGAGCTTGTTAACTCTGGTTCAGCACTTTTCCTTGCTAGACCCAGCATGGCTGCTGAGAAACCTCAGTGGGGTTTCTTGCTCTGCACCTGAGTACTCCAGCAGCAGGGCTTATTAGCTTGAGCACAGAAGCAGCCTGGACCTAGACCCTGGGGTTCCTGCAAGGCTAAACCAGTCTGATAATCCTCCTGCAACCAGGGGTTCAGTGGATCTGTGTAGCTGGCATAGCTAGAGATAACAAGTCTACCTGAACTTGGTGTCCCAAGAAAAATTACTGAAATGTCTGAATCACAGAGACATTCCACCTGTTTTTGAAAAATGAGCTGATTTTAGCAGCAACCTATCCATGTTAGTGAGTTATTCCAAGAAGCCCTTGTATCACAAGAATGGATAAAAGATGATACCAAAATTGAGTGTCATTTCATTGTGTTTCTATGAATAAAAGAGCCTTCATATGCAGAGTGATATAAAGAACTGAGCCCTTTCAGGAAAATGTGTTTGAAAACATTTCTCTTTAGAAAGAAAATTATGCATAAGCCTAAATTAAATTTGTTCTGTTAAAATGCCAGAAACAAGAGTTCTTTCTTCATTAAGATTTAAATGTTGGACATGTTTCAACAGCTATTATGAGTGAAAATATTTTTACATCACATTTCTATGAGATGCACTAATAGAAATTCATTGTGTGCAAGAACCTGTTTACTCCAGACATCAGCATGTGCCATTATGGTTTAACTCATGAGAATGAACGAAAAATTACTTTTCTACAAGACTTTAATCTATAGATGTAAACAGATTCCTCCACCAAAATTACTGAAACACATTTTCATGACAGCTATCAATCTTGAAACCTTCACACCTGATCTCTTATCGGATATGCAAATCACATATTTGGGTTTGCACAGTTCTAGCCAGAGAAAGTTTTTGGATATATCCTGAAGCATGACTTTCAAGAAAAGCTAGACATAGTTTTCTCCTTCACAAAATTACTTTGAAATAAATTAATGCCTTAGAATAAAAGATTTTTAAAAGAGTCATTTAGCAGGACCAGATGTCCTCCTTGATGCATCAAGACATCAGGAAAACACAACCCAAAGCAGGATGCTCCATACTGCACAATTAATGTAAAACTTCCAGTTTCATTCCTCTAGCACAGTACTATCACACATAGAAAGGAAAATATCATAACCTCAGATAATAAAGCTCTATAAATTTCCACACAAATAGAATAAAATAAATTCAAAATCATGCTTTTGGGTGCTTCTCTATATATAAAGATATACAGGGATTATAAAACAATCAGTGACAGAATCCTGCAGATGAAAGATAGCAGAGAAAAACAATCTCACCTTTAAAAGGAGATGTAAGAGTTCTCTGAATAGCTGAGGTATCTGACAGCACTTAGTATAATGAGCGCTCTAGGTATTTGTTGGCTTAGCCTTTGTCCCTGCATGAGAAGTCACCTAAAGGGAAAAAAATCCTTATGTATGGATATCAGAAGAAATCTCTGGTTTTGGAAAGAAGATGGCAGCAAGTCTGTATTTAACAGTAATGCAAAACTTTGCTCCAAAGCCAAAACTATATGCAGCATGTGGAGCCCTGAGAATGAAGCGTGAAAAGACTCAGTGCTTTTCTGAATTTAACTTCATCTTGTTTATCTAAGAAATTGTTTAAAATTTCCTTGAATTCCCCAAATTTTTTAAGCTTTTGATGTCAGCTGAACCAGAACAATTCCATTCCTCAAAGAATTCCCAATCTCCAGTAAAAGTGAAACATTTCAACAATATTCTTGAAAGAAACTTCTGAAAAACACTGAGTTGGTTAGGTTGTTGGCAGTTGGTTATAAAGTTCGCTTGACATAACTGAAAAATTCTCAGAACTTAATTTGCTCAGTTGAGAGTACTATTTCTCAGACCAGATAGATCAAGCAGGAAGAAAAATAAAAGGACATTTCACATGTGTGTAAAGCAAAACATAATCTTAGGTTAAATAGACATTTTGTTCTCTCATTCACGTCTTAAGTTAGAGAAACTTTCCCTAAGGCTCAGTAAGGAAATGGTTAAGTCCAGCAAGTCCAAAACTAAAATGAAATTCAGTTAAATAACATTTCTATACAGAAAAAGCCCTTAAATTTTCTTCAGACAGCACTATTAGAAGGAATATTTCAATGTTCTATCATCTACAGTAACACAAACCTGTTTTCATTCTCAGTCATCAGCAGTTGGACAGATGAGAAACTTGTCAGTGAGTTTCATACAGTCACTCTTCCTCATAAGCAGAACTCTGCCAGTTATGGTCTTAAAAGCAGGGCACAGTAAAAAAAAAAAAAAAAAAAAAAAAAAAAAAAAAAAAAAAAAAAAAAAAAAAAAAAAAAAAAAGAAAAAAAAAAAGCTGTAAATTCTTAGCCAAAAGGAAATGCTCAGTTAATATGGCTGGAAAAGGAAGTATAGGCTATCTATACCACATCTGCTGCATCAAAGCTCAGACAGTGAGAAATTCAGATGGTTCCACAGAGTAGACCTTTTCCTGACATATTTTGAAGCTTTAATATTTTGAATTTCTATTTTAAATCTGTTCCATTAAGTAAAGAGGATATGTAAGGGAAATAAGGGGCAAATGTAATGAATAACTTCAAATACAGAGGATGGGAGAGAGCTGAATTTTCTATGAAGCAGTATTTGTAGGATCTTGATGTTCCTGAAATTTGCATCGAACTCTGCATTTAGGTAAGTCCCAGGTTTTTGTGCCTTACAGGTCTACCAAGAGTAAATGAATATCTGGAATAAACTCTGCCTTTATCCTAGGCTTTGATATTTCTATGGTGCCATGACCAATTCCATTGAATAAGCTTACTGGTCAAAGAGGCCCTTTTATGAGGTTCAAAATATGTTGTGTTTTTTTAGTTCTTTGAGATAGAACACACCAAGACAGAGCACAGTGAGCTGCCAGAGAGACAAGGAAGACACGTAAGTCACACAGAGCCTGCAGGAACATCTCCTGATATCTTCAGCTACTCTGCATCACTGTTGGCTTTCTGCTGTCTGCAGTGTCTCATTTTCCTTACAGTAAAGCAGCAGCAAGGTAATTAAATAGTACTTAGCAGTAGCATTGAAAATGTAGATTATAACAGAGAAAAACAATAGATGTAAGTTAGCTTAGAATGTGGTGATAAGAGAAAGCTGATATCTGGGAGAGTTTCTGGTCTCTGAAGGTAATTTCAGTTGCCTGTAAGGACCATATTCAAGATAAAATTACAAAAACAAATTCAACCTGTATAAGAATGTTACACAGAGGAATACTTGAGTGAATGCTGGGGTTTTTTTTTCCTTTCAATTAATTTTCTTTTTAGATAGCTATGTGATGTCTGGGTCTGAAATCATTATTTTAAATAGGATCTGAAAGCAGAGTCTTCACATCTAGTAATAACTATGCCTTCCAGCTCTTCTGGAAAATGCAAAAAAATGCAGCATGAATTAAATCCAGGCTGTTCCCTTCAAAACTGTAAATTAAGGGGTTCTGACAAAGCACAGATACCAACAAAGCAAAATCTGGACATATCACATTCTAACCAGCTCTGCCAAAATGAGTATGAACAACGATGATTATCCTAATTCAGAAGCCAACAACAAGACAACTAAAGAAAGAGTAAGAATTTCAGGTGCTAAAATGAAGTCCAAATTTGTTTCCAAAGTGTTAGGATAGTTCCTCTGCACATTCTTAGATCCAGGACTTTTGTTTAAATTTTCTCATTTATTGATTGATGTTCAAAGAAAGTTTCAGCTGTAGAAAAGGAAGCTATACTCCTGAATACAAAACCAAAAGACAAAGGTTGATACAGTAAATCTGCAACAGGATAAGAAACCAAACTACTTCAGGTACAAACTAATGAAAAATAAAAGAAAACAAGGCCAAAGAAGCACATATTTGTTTTAATAATATTTCACTTCCTTGAGGAATGGAAGAAAAATAAAAATCCTTAGACACATACTCACTTTTAAAGTGTTTTAAAGTGCTAGAGAACAAAATTTCTTCTTGCTTTTTCCATAAAAATCATAGATATTTTATTTCCTATGTAATTGGTTACCTCATTATATCACTGTTATAGTTCAATAATGCTATTCTATAGTTCAGTAATTTTCTATTCTATGGAAAAACTGTGTTGTATTATGATTTAGACAATTCATGAGTGTTAAAGGAAGGACATTAGAGCAGGGTACACAAGAAATAGTCTTAGGGTGGAATTTCCCTGTTGCCTTTAACATTGCTTATAAACAGCGTGAGGAAAGATGCAAATACAAATAATATCAAAGGCATTGACAAATAGGCTCAGGTGTGGGAAGGTAGAGTGATGAGCAACAGAGAGATGGCCAGAGGGAACTATTTGGAGTTTAGAGCAGGACTTGCAGGGTTTTGTAGCAACTTTCCCAGCTGGAGAGTTATTTGGCCTATCCAGCTTTTTACATGAAGCCAAAAAATTAAAACTTTACACAGATGCAGTGGATCCCACCTGTAGTTGTGATTTGCATCAGTATTTCCATTCATTCTCTGCTTTAATCTTTAGCCAAATTGTTCTCTGGTGTAGGGAAATAAGCCATTTTCAGGTCACCTCTGGCATTATAAATGGTGCTAAATTCTGTCCTTAACTTGAACTGAGTGTGGTATATTACTATATGTTGTGAAATGCCTTTCTATCAGTGTCTTCCTCAGACATTGTTTTTTCCCGAAGGCACCATGATTAATTATTTGATGAATTATTTATACTGCATGCAAAGGAAGATAGAAACACTACTTTTTGGAACTTGCATTGTAAGGTCAATAAAAAGCAGTAAAAATAACAGGATGAGAGCATATAAAAACCTGGATTTTGTAAATATTTTATATACTACTATGAAGAATTTGATTGTGAATTACTTCCAGTGAGGAAGTGTGTATATCAATTTCCTGGATGCCCAAAAAGATATCATGATATTCATGTTTCAAGAAAAAAAAAACATGTTGAGACCCTAAGAAGAGAAAGTTGGCAACAGTCAGATACAGTATTGGAGGCTCAAGTAATGCCTGGCCTTAGCTTGTCTTTTCAACTTAATAGATCCTTAGTGGTGCACTGAACATGATTTGGCTTGAAGACTGAAAATGAAATTTAAAAAAAAAAAAAATGTCAGTAACTTCATGCTTCTTGAAAGTGGGTGACAGGCAAGGGTACACTGTTACGAGGAAACATGCTGTCTCATTTACGTCATCATCTTCAAGAGAAAGAAGCAAAAGCAGATGAACACTGACAGAGGAAAGAGTTCAAGATTCTGCATCTGGAAAGATGGGGAAGAACAGTTGTGGCTACATACAAAATGAAAAAGCTGTGAGCCTTTTCTGCTTACACTTTCCCATGGCTGTTGCCAGGATTACTGTGTTAAAGCCTGACGAGTAGAAGACAGTGCTGTGTTAAGCAATCTGCATACTTATGGCTGCAGAGCCAGTAGGATGTCTGAAAGCTTTGGCACAGTCATGTCATTGTTGGATAAATCTCTGTATTATTCTTAGTAGAATCATACCGTGTGTGTGTTTATGTAGATTGTTTCACAATGGTAAGTCAAGTATCTTCTAAAAGTTGAAACTGTTAATTTTTTATGGTAGAGTATGTACTCTCTTGCTCTCCAGTTGAAGGGCAGTGTATGCAGGATGCATAAGATGGCCTGGCAGCATTCTTGTAGGAGGATGTGGTTGAGTGGTTCTTCTCATATGAAGACAGGATGAGAGAGCTGGGGTTGTTCAGCCTGGAGATGTTTCCGGGGAGACTTTATAGTGTCTTCTGGTACTTGAAGGGGCTTACAGGACAGCTGGGGTAGGACTTTTTATAAGGGCATATAGTGTTAGGAAAAGGGGGAATGGTTTTAAACTGTAAGAGGATAGATTTAGAATATACTTTAGGACAAAATTCCTTAGTGTGAGAGTAATGAGAAAGTTGTGGATGCCCCTTCCCTGGAAGTGTTCAAGGCCAGGTTGGATGGGGCTGTGAGCAACCTGGTCTAATAGGAGCTGTCCCTACTCATATGGGGGGGAGGGGAGGGATGATCTTCCAATCCAAATCATTCTGATTCTAGGATTATATGAAAAATCTACTCCATGTTTTAGGCATCACAATTTTGTCTGCCTTTTCACTTCTTATTCTGCTGAGCACTAGAATGGATACAATAACAGCTCAGAACAGAGCAGTGAAACAGTTAGTAAGATAATTGTTTAAATAACATGAAGTATGACTGTCCCCTTCAAAATTTAGACAGCATGGAAACATTAGCAAAACAAGCCATGTCTCATGAGACACCCAGTTAGATGCTGCATCCTTATCAAAGCTCAAAGAACAATACCTATGAAGTTTTGTCATCACTAATGCTAAATATTCTTAATTAGTTATTAAAATTTCTTGTATCTTTTGATTTCTAGTACCATTAGAATGGCAAGTTTTTAACAAGTTTTGATCTCCGTCTTTTGGAGATTTCAAAGGGTTATTACATAACAGATTGCTGATTCATCCAACAATGAAGTAAAAATATGACGCATAAATCCAGACTTCAAAAAAGCCTGACGACCTAATTCTTTATCAAGTTATAGTATGAAGCAAAAGTGTTTAATCATTACACTTCCACCAGTATTGTTTCTAGAGATTCAAATACAAATGAACTATAAATACATAGTCTAATGCTTCTATTACCTAAGATTATTTTACCTTCTGTAATACAATGCCATTAACACCCTTCCCACAGCTGCTACTACAGTAGCAGTTTGAAATATTCAGATGGATAACACTTTAAAGCATCTACACTATTTAGCAACTTCATGTGACTGGAAGAGAATATAAAAGTGGAAGATCAAGTAACCTTGCAGCTGTTCTATTCACTTGACTACTTTTTCTCTTTATTAATTTATATTTCTTAGCATAAATCACAATTCCACAACTTTAAACTGGGTTTTATTATGGCCTCTTCACATAGCAAAATACAACTGGTACTTTATCTTGCAACCCTGGAAATTCATATCTTAACATGGCTCTCTGTGGTATTAAAGCTTTACATTTTCTATAAGATTTAGGTTCTTTCTTCCTTGTATGTCTGCTATCCAAAAAATAGGTTGCCTGAATACCCACATACCTTCAAGTATTCTCTGCTCAGAAATACTTCTGAATTTGTTACTCTTTTAACTTAGCATACACAAGTAAAACAGTGTTCCAAAAGTGCAGTTCATGGAATAAATCAATTATCTGCAAAGTAAATGAGATGCAAATATAGGCCATCAAACAATATTCAGCAAATAGTCATTACTTTGTGCTGAGTTCCTAAAACAGGAATATATTGTGGTTAGATTTGTTAGAAATTTACTCTTGTTTTGTTTGTATGTATGTATGTAATGTATTTATTTCTGTAATAGAGTTTTTATAACAGCAACAGGACTGTAAAATGCTTTCTGATGTAATTTATGTATATCTGTATTGTATGAAATGTATACACCAGATGTAAGTTTTATCATACTGAATAATATGTTAGAACTGTATGTTAGAACTGTTAGAGGGTCTACACATAATATACATGGAATCTTAACTGTCCTATACATAACATAGTTGGAACCTTAACTGTTTAACTTCTTACCTACTGGGAAAAAAAAAACACAATAGTGAACTGTGCTCTCTGAAACTATTCATATCTAACATCCTGTGTACTTTCCCCTCACATACCTGAACAGGCTCAAGAGAAAGTACCTTGTCACTCCAAAACTGAGTCAAGAAATTATATTCTCTTCCTTCAGCATTTGTGCCCTCTTTTTTACACAATTGGAATATTCAAATATAATTGCAAATTACACTGACATGCTCAAGCTAACTTGGATGGGCTACTTCAGCCAAGGACCTGTGCAGCAGTGCACATTGAATTCTCCAGAGCAGTAACTGCACAGTTTTCAGGAAATACATTGATCAAGGAGCATCTTAATGGGGTGCACACTCCTTTGTAGGCACACACTGTGTTAAATATAAAACCACTTAGCATTGCCTTTTATTTTTACAGGAAAATAATAACTGTAGGTAGCTAGAAAATCTGTTACAAATTTTTTCCTTTACATAAAGGTATGTTGGGAGGAGTAGAAGACTGTTTTAAGACAAAGAAAGCCCTTTGAAGCATTCTCGTCTCAGATATTAATATTTCATTTATAGCCTATGCAGGGTTTGAACAAATATTTGAAGACATTCACAAGCAGAACAATAATATTCCCTTTAGTTCTATGTAGATTGTTAACTGTAGAGCTGCTTCTGAAACAACTTGTAATTACATAACTAATACTAAATAACTAAAGGGAAAGGGGTAGGTAGACATTTTTCTTTCTGAGAGGCAGTATTATTTTCATCTGGTGAAATTTATAAAAGATAAAATCTCAGTGTGAAATCTTCAGCCATCTCTCTCTAATATGATTTTAAGGTCTTACATTTATCAGTGTTTGCTCAAAGACCTTGGAGAGAAATAAAAGGAACTTAAGCATGTCCTTCAGTACCACTTGACTCACAGATGCCACTCAACATTTGAAAAAAAAACTACTTCTTTTGACTCAATGGAATTAACTAAGGTCAATAAAATATGTTTTTTAAGTTACTCAGAATAGCTTAGGACAGGAGCAGTATATTGGATTCTATTTCATCTTTGTTGCAGTTTAGCTGTGACCTGGCAAATTTATACAGAAGAAAACATGAAAGATACAAAATTCAAGAAAAAAATGCTTAAATTGAACAAAATGGTGCAAAAAGGCTTTACTGCTTTTTTCCAATGAATGATTCTGGGATTGTCTTATGGGATATCTTGCTTTCTTTGGAGGAAAAATACAAAGGAGTAGTTTTTTCTTCATTTTTACTCAGGAATCTGGAAAAAATTCTGGCTTTGTAGAGTTAATTGGAGAGTTTACTTTGATGGATACTATTTTTCTTGTCGACCTGCTGATTTTTCAAGTGAAATGTTTTCTTCTACTTATGTCTGAAATAAAATTGAAATGGGAAAACAAAACAAAAAGACCAATGAAACAAAGAAAAAAAAAACCAAACAAGGTTTTTTGTAAAGGGCTGCTACCAGATGATAAATGTCATTCTCATTGCCTCATTCAGTTCATGCAGCTTTGTAAAATTTTCATTAGACATTGTGGTGGTGCTGACCCCCATTTACTGAGCCGTGTTGCAATGTGAATACCAGCCAACATTGTTCTTGTTTTAGTTACAAGGGCAATGGGCCCAACATCACACTTGTTTAAATATCAAGTACAGTGGGCTGAGACAATCTGGCACTTTCTGATCTTGCTTTCTGGATCAGTGAGTTGAAATAATTGGGTAACTTCTAGTCCTAGTGCAAATACAGTGATTTGGGGCAATTAGGGACTTCCTAACTGTACATGGAATTCTTGTAGCCTGAGAAACATACCCATTCCTGCCCAGATCACAATCCCACTCTGAAAGCTGTCAAAGATTATCAAATTTGAATTGTGGTCATCATGGAAAAGGACTGATCAAAGTCAGGTCCTACAAATATTGTTGCTAAAAGAGATGCAATTTACAGTTCTCCAGGACCACAGCAAGCTGCTATCCCTTGTCTCAAGAAGAAAGTTGGTCTATTTGTTGTGAAAGAGTAAGTATCTGGCTACTTCTCATACATATGGTGAAAAGATCAAATAATATTAATTTTCTATAATTTGATCCTGTAGATAAATTGGCAATACATTTCACTGCAAATTCTTCTCACAAAATTTAAGCATCAGTAGATAAAAAAAATTACCATCTTCACATAAGTTAACATGTATAGTTATGTGTGTGTACAATTTAGTATTGATTCTAACAACTTGTTGACTAGTGGTTAAGTATTATTAGAAAATAATTTCATCAAATTTCATGATTCATTATAATAGTGTCAATCAATCTCAACTTGCTACTATTTTGAATCACACCAGTTTCATAACCATGTGTTAAGCACTACACTAAAATCCCTACACTTAAACCCCTGAGTTGTGAACCATTGAGTGAGTCTGAGACTAGGAGTGGATTCACCCACACTTAGACACCTCTCTGAGTTTAGGAAGAAAGGAAGTTCATTTTGAACCTTGTGGCTCAATGGAAGGGCCTCCCCCATTCTTTTCCCTGGTCCTGAATCACCTTTTCCTGGTATCTTTGTTGTTTATTATTTAAACAACCTCATAGCCTTCCACTCCCATCCACATCAGACCCACTCCTCCTAATTTGAGCCCAGTATTTCTTCTAAGCATTAAGGCAACAAATTTAATTCTCCCTGACTGATGAACTGGTAATTTTTTAAAACTGTACTTTCCCCTTCCATTCTCATGTTTAATGTGTATAATTATGTACATTCCTCATGTGCAGTTCATAAGACACTTTTCAGAGATTTTTTATTTTTCAACAAGTTCTTTCTTATGTTTCTTTTGTTACTTGTTTTAATGGAGAGCATGATAATTTTGTTTAAGTTAAAAACTCAACTGGATTTTGATGCACTGTTCTAATAAATATATTTCATCTGCATGTAACAGAACATAAAAGCTTAATATCTAGACTTTTTCCCTGCTAGTCAATGACTTGCTGTATAAGGTATTTAACATATGAAACACTGAAAAATAAATCTCAATTTCTATAAATCCACATGCAAAATGACTTGAAACAAGAGAAAGCATACATTTAAAATATAGTATGATTTCTTCTTAGTTATGTAGCTCCTACTGTCATAAAGTTCAGATGCATTTTTAGTGCCTGAAATTAAATGAGATTTCACTGCAAGTTTACATTTGAAGATTGACCAGAGAGAAAGAATGCATGCAGTTTTGTTCTTTTCATCTCAGTTACACTACTAAATCAGCTTTTGTTTTAACCAGCTAAGAGAAAGCATGACCTGGTTGTTATGGTTACTATGATGTTAGACCTATCACTGACTGAACTATTAAGAGTAATTCTACTAATATACAAATAGACTTTGCTATCCCATATGGTCCTTTAGCAATAATAATAATAATTTTAAAAGGCAAATGGCGTCTTATATTACACGTAATTATTGCCCTTTTCATATTGACAGATTGTTGTTTATAATAAGAATGGAGAAGTACATAAATCTTTTTGATTGCCTTCACTATTCTTATATTGATGTCCCAGAAAATTTGAAAGTATTTATAGTAAATGGACTGAATACAATAAGGTTATGAACTTAGGTTAAGTAGTATTCATAGTATTGTGCAGCAGTTTTCATCTTTAGCTAACAGTTGTTCCTTTTCAAGCAAGAAGCAGTGTCCCTTAAGATAAGAGACTAAAAAATGAAAAATATTGTAGAACATCAACAACTAATTTAATTGACCTTTCGGTATTCATATTAAAATATTCACTTTTTATAATATCTATCTTCAAAAGGGCAAAACTTGGCTTGCAGTAATGAAGACAACTTAAAATGCTTCTCCTCATCTGTATCTTTTATTCCATTACTAACAGAAAATCTGGCAGTAACAGAAATATGAAAACAAATTAGTCTTGAAATAAGTAGTTTCTGTAATAGTGAATCATTAACTGCACTTCTTTCTGAAATTTCCTGTATTCTTGAATAGCTCTGTGGAGAACAGTCTGAAAAATGTTCACAGCATTCAGTTATTTCATTAGAATTTGTTACTTAGAATTAAAGTAGCACAGAATTTAAGAGTTAAAAAAAAAACAACAAACACATCATGTCACTCAAGCTCTCTTCTTTCCCTTATATAAAGGAGACCTCCATTACTAACATCTCCTAAAAAAGGAAACATCCTCAAAATTTATGAGCTACTATTCATCCGGCTAAGAGCTATGTGTGTGTAAAGGTGACATTATTTAATCAAACTGAAAAGGAAAAAATCCTTCCCTAAGATCAAGAAGGAAGACTGAGGTTAACTTGCACTTCTTCTTGTCCCTATTTTTAACTGAGAAGCAACTTAACAGCATTAAAAAAAAAAAAAAAAAAAAAAAAAAAAAAAAAAAAAAAAAAAAAAAATTCATAGCAGAAGGCAGAGTTCCATCTGCCTGGCTTTCAAACTAAAGCACCCTTTTGCTTTCCCTTGCCCTTTAATGGAGGTACTGCTGAACCTGTGGACCTCAACAGAGGGTCATGTCATTGCCCATACAACGTTTATGTACATTTCACCCAAAGGCATACATTTACTCTGGATCATGTACAGACTTATTTATCAAATCAGCCAGGACACAACAGAAAGTTTTGATTAACTTTAAGCTACTAAGCCAGCTTTGTCCCATCTGAAGTGGCACTGTTTGATCCAAGGTGGACCCTGATAGCTCAGAATCTAGCTATCCTCTTGAGAGAAGCAAATTTTGAAAGGCAAAATGTGCCTAGTACTCTGTATTTTGTAACCAGAGGATTTATTAATATTTAAGCCCCGTAGCCTGGGGGATTTACTGTGTTGCTGAAAAGTAACCCACAAACTGGTGGTTTCCATCCCCAGTCCTCGCTCTGAGTCAGTAAACACTTATTTTCAAAACAAAAATGTGGGATCATAAGTTTATCTCAGAAACCCTTCACTAAATCTAACCTTAAGCTTCAGTTAACCCCAGTCTGGTGGTCATAGTCACCTCTCTGCAAAATGAGTGTTGTCTGTCTGGTAGTTGCAGGCACAGCCAATTACTTCTCTGCTGTAGAACCCCGGTGGTTATTTCACTTTTGCCTACCAATAAGAAAGTAGAAGACACATTATTATCACCCTAGCAGCTATGGGAGTAACTAAAGATAGATTTATGTACCAGATAAACTGTGAAGTTCTAAAGGATTGTTTTCTGCTCTAGAATGTTTGTCTGTAAAGCCAAGGCATGTAACTGAGGTAAGTAGATAATATACACAACTGAAAAATCAATCAGTAGAATATTTAGTAAAACGTATTTGAAAATTCCAGACTATCTTTGCAATATTTACATGGGATTGACAACAAATAGTTCTATGAATATGGTTTGCTTCGTGATATAGCTCTATGAATATGGAAAAAAGAAGATATTGTTCCTGTATTACCAGACGTAGCGAAAAGAGCTTACATTTTCAGTGCACTGTAAGTCTGAGCATTGAACAGATGTACCCCTGCTTAACAGGTCTGTACCACTGTTTGAATAGGGCTCATTAAGCATGGATCAGCAGACTGTACTGTAGATCTGTATAGCATCCTCTGTGCACCTATGATTCACATCTGTGAACATGGTGTGGAGAAAATTATTTAAACTTGTTAGTTCTCAACAGTTAGAGATTCGAGTTCATAAGAGAACAGGAACCCTGTTTTAGAAAGTGACAACATGACACCTCCTCCAAAGGACATTAGCACTAAAGCACACTCATTAGCTCAGAACAAACAGCAGATGGCCCTTGGAGTGTGGAATGCCTATTTGGAAACAAATTATGAGCAGGGTAACAGAAAGTCAACAGGTTTTACCCAAATTAAAAGGTACAGGGCCAAAGAAACAGCTGGCATAAACTGGAATATCTTTGCTGAAGCTATTTTAGGAGAAGTTTCCTATTTCTATTAGTAGAGTCTTGTGCACCAGAGCTTTCTAGGATAAGGAAAGGTTGCAATTAGAAGGATGCTCAGGAAGAGCAATATAGCCATATATTGAACAAAAAAAGCCACGAAAAAACAAGCTGCAAGCTATGCTTTAGAATACATTCCAATCAAATCAATTTTGGATTAATCAAAAAGATGTCTTGTTTACATTGGAAAACACTTAACCACTTCAGCATGATTTTTTTCCTCCAAAATGCAGGGGGTTTTATGTGAGTGATGCATGGAAAGATATTTCTGGCAACTTATTTTGAAATCAAAATTGCAAACTTTTCAATTTAAAATGTAACAATTAGAAAGCAGGGGTTTATATACAAATGTATATATTTCAGTGAATGAAAAGAGATTTTTCATTTTCAGATTGCATAGATTCAACAGTTGAAAAAAAATCTAATAACTTCAAAAATAACTGAAAATTTCCTTACTATCCAATTTAGTCTGATAAGGCATCAGCTGCTACATAAATACAAAGTAGAGTGGTCCAAGCACTTATTTTTAGTGTGCAGATAGTGTTAAAAGAAACCTTACATAAAACCTTGTGGGGAAAAAAAAAAAAACAAAAAACAAAACATTTGTTTTCAAGACTTGGAAACAAATAAAAACATTGATCAGATCAGCCCTAATTAGTGCTAATTTTTTTGAGAAGGAATTGGTGTTTTTTGATTAATTGAAGATATTAAGTCACACAGGATATTTCATGTTCCAGCTTCCACTTCTGCAATTATTTACTGTACCTTTCCAACATTGCAAGTGTGACCACCTCTTTTCAAAGACTGTGATTCTGTAGTACAATATTTACATAAAATTTATTAAAATCAATAAAAATGTTTTAGACAACTAAAATTATCTTGGAATGTTCCAGAAGGGACAAATGTGGAAATGAAAACATCATATGATATATGTCTATGATATCTGCTATTCATATTTATTGCATTTGAACTCTTAAAGATGTATTTCAGTAAGTAGAATACAGATTAGCTTTAAAATTGCTTACATAGTGTTTGTTGTGGGATTCATACTGTCTTGATTTTGAAAAATGTGTTCTTTGTATCTCATGGTTATGATGGTTACTACAGAAGATTGGTGTTATCAAAGATATCTGAAAAAATAACCTTCTGAGAAACTATCCTGGATTATTTACAGGAAATTTCAACAGAATAAGGGACTTTAGGTAATCTTACTCATATTTCCTGATGCTAGAAATGGGAAACCTAAATATGATTAGACTGGTTTTGTACCAGAAGAAGGAGCAGTTTTTTACAGAAAGTATTAGTCCATTTAATTGTTTTAAAGCAAATTTGGAGTGGAACAAGCTACCCACATTGGGAATGCTTCTAAGATATAAAAAAAAAAAACATTCTACACTATTCACCCACAAATTGTTCCATTGCCTGAATTTTCTCAGCTATGCAAAATTAGACAAATCTATTTATTTTTACCTCTACAAATAAAGAAAATGAGACTGTCCACAGGACATACCCATGTTTAGAAATGTAGTACATGATTTGTCAATGTTATCTAGGTCAGATGAAATAATCTAGCAATGTCTCAGAACAGGGTTATATTTTGAACAGAAACAAAAATTTCCCAATGTTAAAAGTTCAGAAGCCTGACTGTAAGAAAGGGGACAATTTGTTAGATATTCTTTATGTTTAATATGAACACTAGGAAATATCTCCCAACTTCCAAACTCCCTTACCTTCTACTAAATTTTACTCTGGCTTAATTTTGGGAAAAAAAAAAAAAAAAAAAAAACAAAACAAAAAAACAAAAAACCCAAAATGCTAAGATCAGGAGTAGATTAATTTCATTTGGATTTTAACTGCAACAAAGAGATAAAAAGGTCAGTTCTTCTAAGACATCATGAAATAAAAGTACCAGTTCTGACTCAGTGTACTCAGTGTATTTATTAATGACATAGAAAACATTGACCAATGAAGTGACAAAAATGCAAATTTTATTAAATAATTCCACTTTTCAGTTTTATGAAGCATGAAGAATGATTTAATCAAAATAGGTATTCAAGCAATGTGGAGAGAGGTGCAAATACCGGAGAGAAGAGAGAAGTGGCCAGGCCCAAAGAGATGTGGTGAAGGGAGTTAAATCCAACTGGCAGCCACTCAGTGTTTCCCAGAGCTCAGTTTTGGAGCCAGCTCTAACCCTAACTCTTAATAGTGATGTGGATTAGGGTATCAAATGCACCCTCAGTCAGTTTGCAGATGACATCAAGCTGGGCAAGCATGTTGGTCTGTCTGAGGGTAGGAAGGTCCTACAGAGGGACCAGGACAGGCTGGATCAATGGGCCGAGATCAATTGTATGAGGTTCAACAAGGCTCCGTGTCAGGTCCTGGAGCCTGGGTCACAACAACCCCATGCACTGCTACAGGTCTGGGGAAGAGTGTATGAAAAGCTGCCTGGTGGAGAAAGACCTGGGTGTATTGGCTAATTGCTGGCTGCTTATGAGCCAGCAGTGTGCCCAGGAGGCTAAGGAGGCCATAGTGATAGAGGTTTGGTCTAAAACATAGTAGAAACTATAGGAGATATAAATGATAGCTCTTTTACTGTCAGAGTCACAGATATGATCAGAAGGCCTGATGAATAATACAGAGAATACCAGCAATAGATATAATTGTCTGTACTGAAGTCTTAGAAAATGACAAATCTAAATTACATATTGTTGTGGATCTAACATATTTTAATGTCAAATGTATTTTTGAATTATTTAAAAAATAAGCATAAATGCTAAAAATAATGACCTTTATTTTTTTATATACCCTCTTTCTTGGAAAACAGAACTGATACATTTAAACGACACAACAGAACAACATGTTATCCAATATATAAAAAAATGTATATTGAGACAATTTCTAATGAAAACAAAATAGTGTGTGGCTTTCACTACAAATTAAGCTTCTGAAAAGGAATATTATTTCTGAAGATCAAAAAAAGGAGTTCTTGATGTACCTGATCCTATTTCAGGTGTGATCAGGCATGGCTGTCTGTTGATACACCCCTGTCACTAGATGTCAAACATTTATCTTGGTGGAGAAAAGATGCTTCAATAAGTGATAGCAAGCACCTAGATTTAGCTACCTACATGTTATGGAAACCTAGAGAAGCCAGTGTTTACTAATGAAAGACTACCCTGCCTAGACAAAAGTTTGCTGTTTTTTGACACAATGGCCCAATGCCCAAAACCCATGTTTAGGACTACTTGCTTGGCCTCATTTTGCCAGTGAATCAGATTGAGATTAATAACAATCTGTATTCCCAGTTGTATTGCTGTTCAAGATAATTTAAAAATTTATTATTGGATGTGCAGCAGTAAGGGCAGGATTTAGTACCTTATTTTTCAGGCAAATATGCAGACTAGATAATAACATTCTGGACAGTATTTGGAAAAAGAGAGGGAGAGAGAAATGTGTTCCACTGACAATAGGTGGGAATAGACTAGTATTTTAGGGAGTAGGTTCTGTTCTCTATGCATATGTAATGCTTTGTCTGGTGTACATATTACTTCTTTTAGGATAGAGTACTCATTACTCACTGCAAAATCTGAATCTTTCATGCATAAAAAGGGCTAGCAATAACTCCTACAGACTTCAGGGAGTCTTTGGCTCACTTATATATATATTAATATATCTCTTTACTGTCCAAACAGTCAGGGCTGGAACAGAATATCAGGGAACAGCTGCTCACTTCACATATTTTAAATCAAGATTGAAGCAATTTATTGATTCACAAATGACACTAGTTAACCCATAATGAGTGAACTATATAGTCAGGATCAATATGAACAGCAAAACATATGTAATTGACAACTCTATACACTTATAAAATGTTAATAAACACCTATAAATTTCTAAAGACCCTGCTAGAACTCATTTTAAAAATTCAACCACACAGTTGCAAGCACGAACCCACCTCCCCTGGGACTGCAGGATGACATGTTTCTACACACCTCCTGTTGGAAACATGAGTGCTCAGGCTTTATGAGTGTCTTTGCTGCTCCCTGCAACCCAATAATGCATGAGACATGGACAAAAAATCCCACTTGAGCTCATACCCACAAACCCACAGTGCAGGTCCCAAGGGCTGCTCACCCAGCTGTTACTGGGAGCAGGCAGCTGCACTGACCCAAGCAGAGCTTGCAAGGTGAATCCAGGCATCATCAAACTAGGTGGTCAAAAGTGGGTGTCCTGGTTTGAGACAGGACAGAATCAATTTTCTTTTAGTAATTTTGCTTTTCAGTTAAGTCTCTTCTAAGCGACTGCACAGTCTGAAATTAACAGCAAGTTTCTCAGTCAGAATCTGCTTCTAGGACTGATAATGTTTGATTTTTATTGTTACTGCTGCAAAATGGTATGCAGAACATCGAAGGCCACTGTTCAGTTCTGCTAAAACATTTATGCTGCAGAAACTAAAGGAAGAAAACAAGTCACACCTGTGCCCCCCCTTCAGAGTGGAGCAGACCAGACAGGTGACCCAAACTGACCAAACAATGTATTCTGTGCCACTTTGCCATGGCCAGCTTCCTGGGAGGACTCTGCCCATTTCATTGCCTTTGATCTCAATCTGTGCATTCCCAAATCCAGTTCCTGTCTGAAGATGACTCCAGGAGTCCAGCCCAGGACTTTCCCAGGTCCTGCCCTGCTGCCTTGGTGGTGATGTAAGAGTTACTGGGTGGGGAGGCAAGGGGGAGTGTGATGGTGGGTTTGTATACATTTGTATATATTTGTTTTCTTTTTATCATTATTCTTCTCATTAAAGCTGTATAGTTTAGTTTTCAATCCATAAATCTCTCTCCCTTATTCTTTTTCCTTTCCATTTCTTGGAAGAGAGAGGGGTTAATGAGGAGTATCTGTCATTCTTTTAATTACTGGTTCAGCACTAAAACTTGACAGCGGGCTTGCAAGCACTCCTCCCAGAGAATTTGTCTGCTGCTGCTCATGTGCTTGATGCAGGAAGATTTTGCTTGTTTCAGGAAAAGGTGAATATTTTGATTTTTCAAAATTTTGGGGTGGAGAAAATGTACATAGAAAAGGCCAACAGTCTCAAAGAACAGTTTTCAAAAAAAGCCGAACAGAGTTTGAGCTAAATGTTAAAAATGGTCTAGAAGGATTCGCATACAATTACTTCTGTTAATTTATCATCTTTTTAGTTCTCTTGTATGAATGTATATGTATTTATATACATACATATATACACAATTGTGTGCATACACACACACATGTGGTATATGCTCTTCATTTATGTTGTTTATCTCCAGATAAGAGATAAAAAGAATATTTAAATGTTAAAGTGTATTATCAATATTGTTGATGGTCTGAGTTCTGAAATTATGCCATTTTAGCATGTTAATGTTGTATCTCCACCTTGATTTTTTTTTTCTGAACTCTGAACTTTACTGTCTCTGGAGGAGCAAATCTTTATTACTGTAAGCTGTACAAATGACTAGAGTTTTCTTATGCTGAGTGCCACCAAATGGGTATAATTAGTAATTAATAAAGTATAATTAATAAAGTAAGTATACACTGTGGTATATGATATTTTAGCTCATATCATCTATAAAACACAAATGTTATTTTGATTCCTTATTGTCCACTGCATGCCATGTTGAGAGTTATGAAAAAGACAGAACTATAATTTGGTTTTAATCAACCAAGAGAAGCAGAAGGTGACAGAATTTGCATTAAGATGGCAGTGCACATACCATCTTTCAGTTTGAAATAAATGGTCATGAATGTAACATTTTGCTGGGGAATGAAAGACACCTTACTGATATTTTGTCAGAACAATT
The DNA here is from genome assembly GCA_023637945.1 of Phaethornis superciliosus. Taxonomy (NCBI): domain Eukaryota; kingdom Metazoa; phylum Chordata; class Aves; order Apodiformes; family Trochilidae; genus Phaethornis; species Phaethornis superciliosus. The sequence continues at coordinate 20,933,538 of JAJQWJ010000005.1, read as the reverse complement.
TGCTTTAAAAGCCCATGAATAGACACAACATTTACATGTGTCCTTATATTCCTTAAAAGTGTCTCTTTCATTTCACACATATTATTTATATTACAGTTAATTTAGATTAGCAAAATTTCTCAAATTTTGCAGGTTTTGTGTTATTTGTCCATGTCAGAAGACTGGTTTTGGATGAAAGAATTTCAGTAAAGTCTTGCTGGTCATACATTGATGAACTGGTAAGGTTCATCATCTTACTTTGCTCTGTCTGAATTAGATTGATCTGTGCTTCATCAGTTATTTTTCTTTACTTTTCTTTTTGGTTTTTTTTTTTTTTTATATTCTTTTCTCTATAATTTTCAGCTTCTTTTCTATAGATGATTGGTTTTAAGCTTGGGAGTATCAGAACTGGCCCTGTAAAAACCTTAATTTTGACTATTAATGAATACAGTCCATCTCTTAAATGTAGCCTATCAATATCAGTATCTTAGGCTGCAGGCTTGTTTTGGAATGTATTTGAGGACTGTCAATACAAAAGAGTTATATTAATAAAGTCATATTAAATATCTGAGTCATAGATGTTGAAAATAAGTTGTATGGTTGACTTGAACAGTATTTCTACAGATGTACAAGTATTTATAAAAAAGTATTTAATCTTTAAATTATTTTACCATGAATGAGAGATATTTCTTCCTCTCTCTAGCCTGGGGAATGTATTAGTGCTAATAAGAATTATTCAATTGCTATTATAGCCTTGCCTTTTGTTTAGGTCAAAGAAGTAATTCAAATTTATCATTATGATAAGCTAGCAAAACTTGATTTATTCCATAGTTCCTATTCTGATATAAATTTTCATTGCTTGGCTCTGATTTTTCATCACAGAAATATAGAATTTGAAACATATTCTATGAGGATTGTAAACGTACATAAATAGAAGACTGGTACACTACCAAAAAGCCAACATAAATAGATGGAGACCAGACTCATAAAAATACTATTAAGTCGCAATTTGCTAATTATTTTCTCCTTAAGTGCTGCTAAAAGAAGGTCAATGACTCCACTAGATGAGTTATAGTTCATAATAATCTATTGAAGTCCAGGCTACTAGTTTCCTAAAAAGATCTCTCAGATGCAAGGTGCTGAGGCAGAATATTAAGATTAAATATAATCAAACCACAGTAAAGGAAAGCAACTGGCATTGTGATATGTCAAGTCAGTCACATCAGATAGAGTTTGTATGTGCAACACAGTGCACAAGATAGCACTAAAAAACCTCAAGTATTACAGTTAGAATCATAGAATCATAGAATTAGCCGGGTTGGAAGGGACCTCAGAGATCATCAAGTCCAACCCTTGACCCTCCGGAGCACAGTTGCTAGACCATGGCACTGAGTGCCACATCCAGTCTTTTTTTAAATGTCTCCAGGGACGGAGAATCTACCACCTCACTGGGCAGACCATTCCATTGCCTGATCACCCTCTCCGTGAAGAAATTCTTTCTAATATCCAACCTAAATCTCCCCTGACACAACTTAAGACTGTGTCCTCTTGTTTTGTTGAAAGTCATCTGGGAAAACAGTCCAACTCCCACCTCGCTACAGCCTCCTTTCAGGTAGTTGTAGAGAGCAATGAGGTCTCCCCTGAGCCTCCTCTTCTTCAGGCTGAACAGCCCCAGCTCTCTCAGTCTCTCTTCATAGGGCCTGTGCTCGAGTGCCTTCACCAGTCTGGTTGCCCTCCTTTGGACCTGCTCCAGGACCTCGACATCCTTCTTAAACTGAGGGGCCCAGAACTGGACACAGTACTCGAGGTGTGGCCTAACTAGCGCTGAGTACAGGGGCACGATCACCTCCCTGGACCTGCTGGCGACGCTGTTTCTGATCCAGGCCAGGATGCCATTGGCCTTCTTGGCCGCCTGGGCACACTGCTGGCTCATGTTCAGCTTCTTGTCGATCCAGACTCCCAGGTCCCTCTCTGCCTGGCTGCTCTCCAACCACTCTGTCCCCAGTCTGTAGCGCTGCATGGGGTTGTTGTGGCCAAAGTGCAGGACCCGGCACTTGGCCGTGTTGAACCTCATCCCGTTGGAATCCGCCCATCTCTCCAGCCTGTCCAGGTCCCTCTGCAGAGCCCTCCTGCCTTCCAGTTGGTCCACACTTCCTCCCAGCTTGGTGTCATCTGCGAATTTGCTGATGATGGACTCAATCCCTTCATCTAGGTCATCGATAAAGATATTGAACAGAACTGGGCCCAACACCGATCCCTGGGGGACACCACTAGTGACCGGCCGCCAACTGGATGCAGCCCCGTTCACCACCACTCTTTGGGCCCGGCCCTCCAGCCAGTTCCTAACCCAGCACAGGGTGATCCTGTCCAAGCTGTGGGCCGACAACTTTTTTAGAAGAATGCTGTGGGGGACGGTGTCAAAGGCCTTGCTGAAGTCCAGGTAGATCACATCCACCGCCTTCCCCTCATCCACCAGACGGGTCACCTGATCATAAAAGGAGATCAGGTTGGTCAGGCAGGACCTTCCCTTTCTAAACCCGTGCTGGCTGGGTCTGATCCCTTGCCCATCCTGCAGGTGCTGTGCGATTGCCTCCAGGATGATCTGTTCCATAATCCTACCAGGCACTGAGGTCAGGCTGACGGGCCTGTAGTTTCCCGGATCCTCCTTCCGGCCCTTTTTGTGGATCGGCGTGACATTCGCCAACTTCCAATCATCCGGGATGTCCCCAGTGAGCCAGGACTGTTGGTAGATGATAGAGAGGGGCTGGGCAACCACTTCTGCCAGCTCCCTCATAACTCTTGGGTGGATCCCATCCGGTCCCATAGACTTGTGGGGATCTAAGCAGCTCAAGAGGTCACTGACTGTGTCCTTCAATATTTCAGGGGGGCTGTTTAGATTTTTATCACCTTCTATAGGCTCCAGAGGCCTGCTGTCCATAGGATGATCTGTCTTTTTGTTGAAAACTGAGGTAAAGAAGGTGTTAAATACCTCAGCCTTTTCCTCATCTTCGCTAACTATATTCCCTCCCATGTCCAGTACAGAATGAATGTTTTCCTTGCCCCTTCTTTTACTATTGATGTATCTGTAGAAGGATTTCTTATTATCCTTCACAGTGGTAGCGAGATTCAGTTCGTGTTGTGCCTTTCTCTCTCTGATTTTCTTTCTACACGACCTGACTATTTTCCTATATTCCTCTCGAGAAGTTAGTCCTTTTTTCCATAATTGATAGGCCCTCTTCTTAACCCTAATTTCTTTCAGGGTCTCCCAGTTCAGCCAGACCGGTTGCCTTCCCCGCCGGCTCGCCTTTCGGGACTCCGGGATAGCCTGCTCCTGTGCTTTCAGAATTTGCTCTTTGAAGTATGTCCATCCCTCCTGGACCCTTCTGTTTTCAAGGGCTGTTTTCCAGGGTATACTCTGAACTAGTCTTTTAAATAGTCCAAAGTCTGCTCTCCAGAAGTCCAACACAGAGGTTTTACTGACGACCCTCCTTGTGTCCCTGAGTATTGAAAACTCTATTATTTCGTGATCACTGAGTCCCAGTCGTCCACCAACCACCACATCTCCCACCAGCCCCTCTCTGTTTGTGAAAAGAAGGTCAAGTGGGGCTCCATCCCTGGTGGGCTCATTTACTAGTTGGAGCAGGAAATTATCTTCAATACATTCAAGGAATCTCCTAGACTGCCTCCTCTCTGCGGTGTGGAGTTCCCAGCAGATGTCTGGCAGGTTAAAGTCACCTACGAGGACAAGGGATGATGATTTTGAAACCTCCGCCAGTTGCTTGTAGAATGTTTCATCGTCCTCGTCATCCTGATCGGGCGGTCTGTAACAGACTCCCATCACGATATCGGCCTTGTTGACCTTTCCTCTGATTCTAACCCACAGGCATTCTGCCTTGTTATTGGTGATCTCAACTTCTACAGCGTCGAGAGACTCTCTAACATACAGGGCTACCCCTCCGCCTCTCCTACCCTGCCTGTCCCTTCTGAAGAGCCTGTAGCCACCCATGGCAGCACTCCAGTCATGGGAGTCATCCCACCACGTTTCCGTGATAGCGACTGCATCATAGCTTTCCTGCTGCACAATGGCTTCCAGCTCCTCTTGTTTGTTGCCCATGCTGCGTGCATTGGTGTACATGCACTTCAGCTGGGCTGCTGATTTCTCATTTATCTTGCGTAGTCCACCTTTAGGTTCCTCTCTGGAGAGCTCAGTTTCAACCCTCTCCCCCTTCAAACCTAGTTTAAAGCCCTCCTTATCAGCCCCTTCAACCTATGAGCTAGAGTCCTTTTCCCCCTGTTGGTTAGATGAAGTCCATCTGATCTGGTGACACTAGGCAGCATGGGATTTGCCCCGTGGTCAAAAAACCCGAAGTTCCACCGGTGGCACCAGTCCCTTAGCCACCTATTGATGAGACAGGTTTTCCTAGTCCTCTCCTCATTCAGGTCTTCTACTGCAGGAATTGAGGCGAAAACTACCTGTGCTCCTGACCCATCAATTAACCGACCCAGTGCCTTGAAGTCCTTTTTAATTACTTTTGTACTTCTTCCAATAATGTCATCACTGCCAGCCTGGACTACCAGCAGTGGATAATAGTCTGATGTTCTCTTACATATAGTCTTATAATAGTCTTAAGTTCTCTTAATTTAAACTGAATAATTACCTAGTTTAACCAAACTGCTTATGCTTAGATATACCGAGCTGACTTCAGGTACCTGAAGAGAAATTTCACTTCACATGCAATAGATTATCAATGGAGTCAATTTCTAATGATATGAACACTTCTAAATGTTACAAGCTACTCAGAAGGCAAACAGAATGTATTCAATAAATAAAAGGGATTTTTGCAATAATGGAATGGATGTACTTTTTACAAGCCCAGTCTGAGTTCCCTGAAGCTAGCTGGAATATATCTCTTAGGTGAAATACAGTACACAGGTTTAATTAAATGGCTTTTGCATACAGATATAAACTAGAATCTTTAATAAATTATATTGAAATTCAGCTGTCTATCCTCTTACCTGGATTATCTGTAGGTATCACTCAGACAAACTTTTAATTTTTAGGTGTGATGTTGCCTACTGGGATACCTAACTTTGTCATGTGCGTACTCTGTAGCTATTACCTATGTAAAACTTAATTCTTCCAGAGGATAGAAATAATACTGGTGCCAGCCAGGCAGTCAGCCCCATTCTCCACTCCATCTTTCTATGCTGAAGTGAAAGAACACGGAGTTTTTCATAGTTTTACTCTTGATGTCTGCTCACCAGAAAAGAAAGGGTAAATTTAAACCTTATTCAGTCAAACTTACTTGTAGAGCAAGTTGAATACACCTCTCTGCAAAGCATAACCATTTCCAGTGGACACAGGCTGAATTCATCAGAATATGTTTTCAAGACAGACACAGGTTTTTTGCTATCACATTAAAATCATTATACAGAAGATAATTTATTTAATTTCCCCTTCTACTCCAAGGATTATTTTATTTATCGTGTTGATCACAAGAGAGTTTTGCAGTTTCTCTTAGTACTACAAAGAAAAAGACCGAAAAATCACTCCCATTTTCATAACATCCTTCAAATCTAGAAGTTGCAGCAAACAGATCCTATTCCACCTTGTACCCTCCTTCTGATTATTTTACTTCTCTCACTGAATTTATACATGTTGAAGAATAGGGACTTCTGTGCTACGTCTACTTCTGTATCTAAGTTAAATTCTGTCACCTCTGAGTACATGCGGTTGTGTTTAATATAGGCAAAACTTTTATGTAGCCTATTAGATGTAGCACCTTTAATCACATGCCTCACAGTGCATACATGCAATTTTTTTCTGTCTCATAACTCATACAATTCATGGTAAAGCATTTTTCCATCTAACAAAACTCAAATATTTTGGCCTTTTTATATTGTCTACATTTCAAGGAACTTGTGAAAAATATAGATTACATTAAAACCACATAGTTCTATTTATTTATTAAAATGAGTATGTAGGTAGCAGTATGTTTTAAAGGTAAGAAAAATTGGAATTGTAAGCTTATAATTTTTTACTGCACAATAAACATTTGCATAATATTATGGTAGTCAGATATCATCTATCATGCTACATGATCAAAATGTAAAATCAACAGCCTTATTTAATAACATGCTGTAGCTTAGATTAGCCAGCCTCAGTTTCATTCAGTAGAGCAAACTCTGCCCTTCAACATTCTAAAAAAGAAGTATACACTTTCATTTCAAAACTCCATTTTCAGTAAAAGTAAAAAAGCTCTTCTGATCTCTCCTCCAGCCAGTATCTCCTGAAGTTCATGAATTTTTCAGAGGTCTCTACCTGACTAGATGTTTTTATACAGTCACATATAAGTGAATGTTAAACGGCCTCTCCAAAAATTATTATATGTATCTGATTCTTTACCCAGAAGAATTCACCAAAACACCATTTTAAGGCAATTTAAAAAAATAAATTATCTTTTATCTTGACCTGTTTTGCATAAGATTTTACTTTAAATTTACTATTAAATTAAATATTAAATTTACTGTGTCTAGAAAAAAATTGGAGTGCCATCCTGTTTGGATAACCAAGAATTATTTTAGATTATATTTATTTATATAATTTGAGATGATGAATGCAGATAACTTGTTGTAGGACCAACATATGGTTCTCATTGTAGCAGTATATTTAATTTAGGAAGATTTGAGAATTCCTCAAACGTTGCTATCTTTTAAACTGTTAAGAAATTTACCAAAGAAAAGAACGGTGGGAATACATCATGGTAATGAGAATGAATGTAAAAGTAGATTAGTTTAACTTTATAAAGTCTGCTCAAAATTGTATTTAAAGATATCTGAGTATTTTCTATACTGAGAGCTTTTACATTAATGCAGACAGCATTTTTTCAATGGGACTTGGATTTTTTGTTATTCTTCTTTGTGTTACTGGTATTTTATAAAAATTTCTATCTGAATGTGAACCTCTATAATAATTAAAGTAATATACAGTTTACAAAGGTTTGCCTAATTGAAAAGTGTCATTAAATGGACTTTCTCACATTGAAGTTATCTAGTCACAATGTATTTGCAGGTGCAATGGCTGCAGAATTAGACTGCTTTTGCATACTGCTTATGACATATATTTTTTATTTTTTTGATTCACATATTAAGTCTGGAACAAATTAATTCAAAAGACTTACTGTGACACAACAAAATAATACAGACATCTAGCATAAAATAATACATTCAACAACATATGTTTACATTGATGCCCTTTTTAAAATTTTTTAGTGAAAAATTGTATTTCAAAGGTTATGCATTTATATGGTTATATATGTTCACCTCTAGTTAAACTATTCATGTACTGAAGTACTTCACATATTTTTGGTATGTTGTTTCAAACCCTCAGCTTAATAATTCTTATTAATTAAGATTTTTGTATTGCATGTTGAACCATCATTTATTCTAATTCATAAAGGACTTGAATTCAACTATACAAGTGCAAAACATTTGAGCTATCTTCTTTCCTTTGCCGTTGTTAGCTTCTCTTAGAGACCACATCCTTTGCAGTCATGTTGTATAATACTTTCTAAGATATATTTCAGGTATGGTTTAATGCAGTAAAACAGCACAACTCTAGTTCTGGAGGTTGCTTCAGCAGTATTTCATTCCTGACTCAGAAATATTGGTTTACTGAGAAATTTGACAGAAATAATAACTCAGTTCCTTCACTGACAGAAGCCTGTTTGCAACAATGCCATGGTGAGTACTGAAGAGGATAAGGTATTACACCAGTTCTTGATTATGCTAGGAATGCCAGAACATCTATAAGAATCTGTTTCTATTGAAATAATTTTTGATTACACACTGCAGTTTTTGTGAATATTATAGAAGCTATTACCTGCCTAGATTTTCAGGAGCTTGTATACATCAGATCAGCCTCATACTGAACTGCCGCATTCAGACATAATGTATTTATAGTACTAATTAACACCATATACAAGTGTATGTTAAATTGGAGGTAGCCCATATCTTGATCATAACAGTGTAATACACAACTGCTTATAGAGATTGAACCACTGGTCTGAAAAACAATGCAATATTATTGGTATGTGAGTATAGCATGGAAGTGATAACTTTGTGTGACAGATAGTAAAATATCGGATGACTTTTTCTTCTACTCATGGAGTTTTGCAACTAAATATCTACAATTTATGAGTATACCGGAAACTTGGCATATTCAGAGAATATTTTTTGTAGAAGACATAAATTCATGTATTGCCAGAGTTTCATGGAATTTTTCCACCCATTTCCCCTACAATTACACTTTGAGTTTCTTGAAATACATTTTTCTCTAGATTTTTAAAAAACTTGTTAAAAAAATATTGACTCATTCATTTAACCAAATCATTGCAGTGGATTTTTATATCAGTGAATTAACTGAAGTAGCTTCGTCATGCGAGGATGATAGAGAGGTCCCAGGTCTTCAGATACAGTTGCTTTTTTAAAATTTATTCATGAAAAAGTGTGATGTTTTTGATCTCTGTTTTTAAAGCCTAAATTCAGTTTAATTGGGACACTCCGAAACTCCCATAAAAAAATCTACTTAATCATTCTAATCTATATGCTTTCTCCTTTCTCCCAGTTCACCATACTATAAAGTCACAAATTCAGGATGAAAATGAGAGCAAGTACTCTTCACACAACTGTCATATCTCATTTGCAGTAGTCTACTATAATACCCAGTACAATGTTGGGTAGAGAAATCTAGGCAAGCACATATGCCAAAAGCAGTATAACTGCATTATTGAAATAACCCAACTAATATAACTAGATTACTTCCACTACAGTGTCACAAAGTAGCACCAATGCATTACATAAAATATATTCAAGTTTAATATGCACAGAGAACTCCAGTCAATTTAAAATAAATGGCATATTTCTAATAAAATAGGATAGCTCAAGAATTTCATGCATAGACTACATAGTCTCTGATATCATTCAAGACAGAAAATTAAGTTTCTAATAATATCAGCCCTGAAGTTTTCACTTATTCAGTGTGAATTAGCCTGGACAGAGCACAATTTAAAGCTGGCCTAGGGACATTCATACATACCATAGTAATTTCTGGAGCATAACCTAAAGAAATTGTATACAGTTTTGTGAGATATAATTCTCTGTCAGTAACTCATTGCTTTTAGCCTGCAGGTAACTGAAACATAAATTTATGTTAAAGATAGATTTGCTCACAGGAACAAAGGATATATATATTTTACTTCAAATACATGTGCATCACACTGTATATAAAACAAAAGTGGAGTAAAGGAGCCCATTCTAGATATAATGTAGGCACAGAATTTTTATTGAGCATTAAGGGAAGTTTGCACAATATAAAGCAGAAATTCTCTCTGTGTTTTTTTTTTTTTTTTTTTTTTTTTTTTTTTTTTTTTCTGTGTGTGTGTGTGTGTGTGATTCTAAGGATACAAACTGAGAACTACAGAAAATAGAAAATTTTCTTAATCTTCAGAAAAAACATATCGCATGGGAAACACACAGTTCCACTGTAGGAATTTTAAAGGTTTTCATTGAAGATAAGAGGAAAAATCCTGTTAAAATTCAATTATTTTCTTAATATTCTCATATATACTAACTAATCATGAAAATCCCAACATTCCAGGCATTGGCAGTGTAACAGTGGTAACAGCAGTGCTTGTTTTCTAATTTAAAAAAATACTAGGAATATTACATTATAAGATACCTTTGTGTCTAAATCTTAAAAAATAAATTTAAAAACCTCACCTACATAGACCTAATGCTACTTTGTCTGCAGCCCTCTGGAACACAAAACCATTTTCAGCTCATTAACTTTTCCACTTTTTATGCAAAACCTAAAACAGAAAAGAGAATATTGTTCTAGGTAGGTTTAAGCATTGTTAAAAATAATTTTTGTTGTTGAAAAAAATCCCTCAAATTAGAACAAAGACATTTTGAGCAAGATAATCTGGCTGGCAGCACATCATAAGCGTTGTCTCAAAAAATAGACTCCAGAAGTATGTAACCTGTAGTCTATATTCTTCTCCCACATAAACTCTCCTTTTTAGCAGTTTTTATGATCACACCAGTTTCGTTTGTATAATGAAACCAAAGGTATATCCTTTACAGCACAGTGTGAAAGGAATAGGAGATCTCAGAAATGGAAGCAAATTACTATTTATTAAATATTTCTATTAAATTGAATGTGACAGGGTGTTATCATAAAATTGGTCAAACAGGGGAATATGTGATATTTGTTAATACTTACTGAAAAAACTATTTGTTTAAGTTGTCCCTTTATTTGGCTAGAGATGCATGTGTGATGAAAATATCAAAGATATATCAACTGTTCAAGGACTCGCTCAGAATGACAGTTTCTTTGTGTCAATGATAATTTGGAAATTTTCCCAGGCCTCCAAGTTACCTCTAGGAATGATGGCATCAGTAGCATATTTGTGAGCTGTCAGAAACGAGGTAAGCCATCACCATGTACACCCAAGGAATTGCAAATAATCCAAACACAGAATATTGTTACGTGCACCCAGTATTCAAGAAAGCTGAAGATCTCCCATCTTGACTTTCTCTGGGGTTGGACTCACTTCTGTGCTCACATTTTGATGCTGTGAATTCTCAGAGTTAGTCTCACATAGTAATTCCTATCTTGTTTAGAGAAATCCATAAAAACAATGAACACAAGTTAGATAATGCTGTTATAAGCAGTCAGTCTGACCTTAGGCACAGAAAGGGAAAAAGTTGGAGTGACTAAACTAGTATAGCCAGGAAAGCTTTTTGTTGTTTTTGTGAAACTACTCCTTATGTTTAATGAAATAGTAATGTTACAAACATAGACAACTAGCAATCCGTTCAAAGATAATTAATATAATTATCAAAAGGTTATGTGATTAAGTAATACTAGCATAACTACCTCGAATGTTATGAATTTAATGGTGTAACACTGACACTGATTATGCATATCTGTGTGTTTTTCAACTTCCAGCCTTTATAATCAAGTTATTTGTATTTTCATAATGTAAACTTTTCTTTAATGCCCTAGTTGCTCTTCTAACCCATAGATATAAAACAACTATTATAGCAGACCGTTGATTTCTACCCGTGTGGTGTCTGTTTCAGTACATATATTGTTATGATTGCAGTGTCCCATAAGAACCCATCCAAAACTGTGAGTTCCTGATTTCATGGCTGTTGTAGGTAAAATCCTATGCTGTGAGGCAAGGTCCCAACTATATATTTGTTCTTGTGCAGACTGCATCAGAGAGCAAGGCAGGATTTTTACATCCAGTAATTTTCCCTGCATGGGGGCACTGGAGTATAGATAAAAGGTGCTATTTACCCTAGAAAATCACTACTTATTGTCTTTCTTATGATTGTTTCCTGTAGTTACAGCAAAGTACTATATTTATTCTTGTGAAATGATTTTCTGCCATTATGCATACTGAAGATCCTCAATATCTTGATTTTTGGTAGGTGGAAAGAATATTTAGTGGTTTTCCATGGCCTTTAATTGAAATGAACATCATATGTACTGATTCTAATTAGAATTTACTTCACTAGCTGAGGTCAGAGGTAGGCCGATTAACTTCCAGATTGTGGACTAATGAAGAAGATAATATAGACAACAAACTCCAGTTTAAAAGCTCAGAAAATTACCTCATCATTCCAGCTCATAGAATCCAATGTCTTTTGTAGTGTATAGTATATTAATTGTATGTTGCGCTTAACATTAAAAAAAAAAAAAAAAAAAAAAAAAAGAAGAAAAAGAAAAGTTTATTGGAGATGAGACATGCCTCCCTTGGTTAAATTCTACATTAGATTATTCAGATGATGATTTTAAGACACTATAATGCATTCATTCTTGTTTATGTCAGATGAAAACTGACGGAGAAGCAATGGTTTACCTGAATTTGATAGCTTTGGTGATACTCAAATCATCTGCATGTGGTATGTCTGCTCCTAAAAAAATCCTTTCTTTTCATAGTCTTTTCTGTAATATTTTTACAAGCAAACTGCTTCTAGATATTATCCACTGCAAAAAAATGAAAACCAACAGATTAATTTTTTGTTGCCCTCTACTTTATAATGCATTGTTTTTGAATGATGTCTGTGTTTATTTTAACAAGTTGATTGCATTCTGATACATTTTGCTCCCACCTTACTTTTTATTTGCAACATTACAATCAGGAATAAAGGTCTTAATCTGAAACGTAGACTGGTCAAGCAAAGTTCACTTCAAAATTAAGCCAGTTTACTACCATCTCTGAATCTTATCAGTTTCATTTAGAGAAATTCACCTTCTAGTACAATGTGCTTTGAAATATAAGTAATAAAAATAGTGCTATTTTTCCTTTCACTCCGATTACAGCAAAGTAGAGATTTTGAATGAAAAATCAATGTGTAACACCAATGTTAACAGTTATGGCACCTCTGTTTCATGAACTCATTTTAGTCTGGTACTATGTTCAAGCTGATGAGACTGATGTAGAGCAGCCTAGCTGAGCTATGGCATCTTACTAAAAAAACAGTTTCTAGGTTGAGTATCCCAAGCTAGCTAGATACTCACTCCAACTACCTTTCACTGATACTAAGGATAATCTTTCCTAGCCTATGAGTAATTTTACAAGAATCAGTGCACAAATCGCTTTACAAATTCAACATTCATATGGAATTACAATAGGCAATTTTGATTTTTTTTTAAATTACAGCTGAAATGTCTCTGATATTCTATTAACTTTCATAGTAATAATTATTTTGAAAAAAAAATTTTGAAAGAGCATAATCACCAAATAAACTGATGTGTCTGTCTATCTCTTAAGACCTACAGACGCTGTTCTTATTTAGCCTTTAATTTTATTTATAACTGCTCTTATTCTTCTTCAGTATAGTGCATCAGTTCTTATAATTCTAGAGCAGCAATTCTCTATTGTGCCCAAGCTGGGCACAATAAAAAACTATAGTTTTTTATCCATTTTTCTATGATAACATCCTACCTCTTCCCCTTGGAGAAGTACTACCTTTACTTAGGTTCATCTAGTTCTTTAGCCCTCTTCTACTGTATTTTTTCCTTTCATTTCTCTTCCTTTGCTTCAAGTTTCGGTGTTTGTGCAATTGAAGCATTAATAAATTGTATCTTTTTCCTCCCAGGCACAAAATTCTTTCCATTCAGTCTCCACTGGATGAAAAATTAATGCAAAAATTAATTCCGTTATGAAAAAATAAAATAAAATAAAACCAATAAAAACATTTTATCGTTCTTTAGAAAGCAAAGAAATGGCTGAGAAAATGTGTGAAAAAAAAGGTTGTAAACAACACCCTCTGTGACAAAGAACTTAATTACAACTTACTTAGGTATAAAACTAGTGGTTCAAGATCAACTGATATCATCAGAGAAGGGAGCTGGTAGGTAAGTAAGTAGTCCTTTCTTTTTTTAAGAAAAGATCATCATGGTTGCAAAATCATCATGCAAACACTCATAAAAAAAAGGGGGTGAAGATGGGATCCTCTCAGCTCTTGCTGAAAACAAACCATTTCTTTTCCTCCTGTTTTTTTTCTCTTTGTCAATGCTATTTTCTAAAGATGGTAAGGATCTATCCAGAGATCCAGACAGGAACAAAAGGAAAGGGCAAGAAAGCTGAAGACAAGCTACAACAAAGTGAAAGTGATCCATCTAGGAGAACAGCTATCCACAGTGAAGAGCAGAGGTCAGGAGGCAGACAGAGATGCAGATGGAAAACGTGATTTCTATGGCTTCTCTGAAGGAGAAACTGATTGTCTCAAGCTGGGTTGAAATGGGATTCAGAGCCATGGGCAGTGTTTGGCCCATGTGTTTGGCTTTTGATATGCTTTGTTCATTTTGTTCCTTTAAATTAGGACCATACCACCTTTTCGTGCCATGGAGATTATCTAGCAGTACACGCTCCCAAGCTCACCACTAAACCATGTTCTTAATCATCATATCTACCTGGCTTTTAAATACCTCCAGGGATGGTGACTCCACCTGGTGACTCCTTGAGATGCCTGTTCTGGTGCCTGACAAACATTTCAGTACAGAAATTTTTTCTCATCCAAACTTCCGCTGGCACATGGTGAGGCCATTTTCTCTTTACTTTTCCTTGTTATATGGGGGAAAAGATGAAGCCTCGCTTTGCTACAAACTCCTTTCAGATAGTTGTAAAGAGCGATAAAGTCTCTCCTCAGAATCTTTTTCTCCAGACTAAGCAACCGCTCAGACATCCTGGTAAGACTTGTACTCTAAACTCTTCATCATTGGTATTCTCTGGATACACTCCAGCACTTCAATGTCCTTCTAGTAGTGAGGGGCCCAAAACTGAACACAGTATTTGAGTTGTGGCCTCACCAGTACTGAGTCCAGGGGGACAATCACCTCCCTGGTCCTGCTGGCCACACTGCTTCTCATACAAGCCAGGATGCTGTTGGCCTTCTTGGCTACCTGGGCACACTGTTGGCTCACAATCATCCAGCAATTAACCAATACACTCAGGTGTTTTTCCACCAGGCAGCTTTGCAGCCACTGACCCAGGCCTGTGGTGTTGCATGGGTTTGTTGTGACCCAAGTGGAGGGTCTGACACTTGGCCCTGTTGAATCTCATCCAATTGGCCTCAGCCTATGGATTCAGCCTGTCCAGATCCCTCTGTAGAGCCTTTCTGCCCTCAGACAGACCAACACTCCTGCCCAGCTTGATGTCATCTACTAACTAACTGATGGTGAACTTGATCCCTTTGTCCAGCTTACTGATAAAGATATGAAAGATCTGGCATCATTACTGAGCTCCAGGGAGCACTCCTTGTGACTGGCCACTGACTGGATTTAACTCTCTTCACCACAATTCTTTGGGCTTGGCCATTCAGCCAGTTTTTTATCCACTAAATTGTATACCCATAGAAGCTATGAGGAGCCAGTTTCTCCAAGAGAATGCTGTGGGAAGAGAATTCTCTCTCTACAAGACAATGCTTTTGTCTCATCTGGCTCACCATGCTGTTCTTGAGGAGTATCAGTTTAGAAAACATTGAGTAATTTTTCAGGTAAAAGTCATCCTTGCAAGTTGATAAAAGACTTTTGACAATGTAAATGAAGCCTTTTACGTGGCTTCTGTAAATGGTTTGTTCATTCTATAAACTCTACCTTAACAATTAAAGCTAAGAAATGCAGTCTAGCCAAACCATGTTAGAGTTTAAGCAGAAGTAATCATTCTGTCTCTCTTAACGACTGTTTTTAAATTACAAAGGTAGTAACAGGAGCAATCTGCCCATTGCTAAGCATGCTATTTGTGAGAGAGGACGTTGTGCTCTGGCATTCATTACTGGCTGTCAGTAAAGGCTTGATGGGTTTTTCCCATGACATTAATATTTTATTTCATGGACAACTTCAGAGGCAAAGTGTCTGCATCCTAGAATCTCTTGAAACAACAACAACAAAACAACAGCAACAACAAAAAAGGTTGTGCTAATTACAGTGAAAGCTATTCTGTATGAAGAAGCATAGAAAAGGTGAAGGAGTTGCTAGTTCTGCTGGTATTTACCAGAGACAATCCTCTTTCGTTTCATAGGAGCCTGGAGGTCACCTAACCAAAACAGTCAGTGGCACAGATAGAAATTATTCATGTAGTATGGAATAATCAGAGCAGAGCTCAATTTAAGTACCTAATTTTGGGAAACCATCTAATGATGTTTCAGATTTTCAACTCAAGACCATTACGTGCCAATCAAGGAGTGAATAATTGCTCTCTAAAGCACCAAATGAGCCTCATTAAATTCAGAACATTGTATACATAATCACATGCTCAGATATTCTAAAAAAAATTTGACAAATGAAAGTTGATATTTCCTGACTGGAAGACAGCAAATACAACAGTTGGCTCAGATCTTCTCAGCAGGCTGTATAAAACAGGAACCTGCATTTCTTTTCTCTGAGAGATGGAAAAAACCCCCAGCTTATAAGAATGACAACGCAGCTCTACATGTGACTTACTCTGTAATTCTAGTAATGATTTTCTCTGTTCTGCATCAGTCTACTTTGACAAAGATTGTTTTTCTGGTTAACTTTTAATATCAAAAGAAATAAATACAAATGGTTGGTGCAAAATTTTCTGAATGTTCTAATAACAAAACTTGACTGTAAATATATAAAAAACTTTGTGCAAACCACTAATAAAGTTCTATTTGGTTACCCTTTTCATAGATTAGCGATATCTGTATATAAGAATGTAGCTGCTGTTATATAGTAATTTTCATTTTCTTCAATGGAATTACAGAGACAGATTTAGAAATAACAGTTCATATTTACGCTTGAAGAATGAAAAGGAGAAAATATGAAAGTATTTTAATAAAGCAACAGAGAATAAAGACAGAGACTGCCAGGAAATGCAGGTAGATAAAATTTACTCTGGTGAAATGGGCAGCAAAGAAAGACAGAAGTGTTTGGGATAGAGGAGCATGTGCATGCATCTTTTTGTTATTACTTGACACAGATATACTCAGGGGATTGTCCACATGTCAAAAATATTTATTGGACAATTTTTAGATCATTATGATGACCAGACTTGCAGGTACATACAGTGGTTTTTAGTATATGCCTTCTGGGTTTCCACTTCAGCTTTATTCTCCTCACTATTACTATTCCTTAGATGAACTGTTGTTCTTCATATTTAATTAGATTTCATTTAGAATCCATCACATGTAATTTCAAATAACATGACTAGTTTGTAATGCAGGTTGGGGGTTGGTTTTTGGTTTTTGGTTTGTTGTTTTTTTGGGGTTTTTTTTGGTTTTTCTTTTTGGTTTTTTTTTTTTTTTTTGTATTGGGAAAAAAATTGATTCTGAAATGGAGTTATAGCAATTGGACACAAGAGCACTTCTAGACTGTAAGGGTTCAGTTATCACCAGCTGTCCTGGTTTGAGCCAAGATAGAACCAATTTTCTATTTAGTAATTTTACTTTTCAGTTAGTTCTTTTCTAAAGAGCTGCACTAGCTGAAATTAACCACATGTTTTTCAGTTAGTGTCTGTTTCTAGGACTGATAACACTCAAAGTTCATGGTTATGGCTGGAGAATGGTATGCAGAACCAAAGCCACTGCTCAGTTCTTTAAAACATCTTGTGCTCTAGAAACAAGTGAGTAAATGGGTCACACCTGTGATCCTCCTTTGGGGAGGACAATACCAGACAGGTGACCAAAATTGACCAAAAAATTTATTCCATCCCATATGCATCATACTCAGTATAAATTTGAGGGATCAAGAGACTCAAGATTTCTTTGTTCATGGCTGGTGCACTGAGGGAACTCCATCTGTTTTGCTTTGATCCTGGTCTATGCACTCCTTAATCCATGTGTTCCTGCACACAGCTCATTTCTGCTGCTGACTCCAGGAGTCCAATATGGGATTTTTCCAGTTCTGCCCTGCAGCCTTGGTCGTGATTTGATTGTTATAAGTGAGGAAACTCGATATCAGTTTGAATATATTTGTATATATTTAATAATTTTTCATTACTCTTTCATTGAAGCTGTGTAGTTTAATTTCCAACATTTAAGTCCGTCTCCCTTATTCTCTCTTCTTTTGCTATAGGGTAAGGATGAGGGGTTAATAGAGAGCATTGTAATCTATTTAATTGCTAGTTCAGTGTTAAACTATGACATTCACTGAGCCATAGAGATCGTTTGTCTGATTTAGTGTCACACATTTTAAATAAGGTGGGAGAGTAGGCTGGAATGTGTCCTTTTTGTCATTAGTCTTAAGCAGAATGAAAAGAAACGATTGAGAGATTGTTGATGGTCTGTGTTTGCAATATTTCATAGGAAACTACTACACTAACCCCACCACCACCACTAATCCCATACATCCTTTTCATTTTTAAGAAATCCCTATTTCATTCAGGTTTGCTTTCCAGGTCAGAATACCGCATAGTTATATAATCCTTATTTAGTACTCTGTTTTACTCCTGAAGCACCTGAAGACACTTAGCAGTTTTTGGCTAACTACTGCACTGGAGCCACATTGAAAATAGACAGCATACAGAAACTGCCTGTATTTCTCTTCGAGTCTTTAGGTTTAACCTTTTTTTTTTTTCAAAGACATCAATTGAAGTTAACTGGCTGGGGCTCAGGGCAGAGTTACTGCAAAGAGGAACATTCATTTGTTCTAAATTCAATTTAGAATAGGTGAATCAAAGGTCACAGTCTTATTTAGTAAACCTTGTACAACACCTACCTCTGATTAACCTAACACTTGGTTTGAGTGCCACACACATAAAGCCATTCCCTCTGGTTTCTGCAAATATCTACAGAGGATACTGCTTAACTGAAGGAGTTAGATGGTACAAATGCCACAAAACTAATCACATGGAACTAATGCAAGTAATAAACAGAAGTAAGAAAGAATTTTCTACTGTTTTCCCTCAAAAAACAATCATATTTGTCAGGAGTTACCCAACAGAAGAAGGGCAACCCCATATCCTCAGGTCCAGCAAGGAGCAAGTCTGAGCATGTGTTCCCAACAGACACACACATCTGCACACATAGAACATTGTCATGGCTCAGCTTCACAAACGAAGATTTCAGCAGGGCTCTCCCCACGCTTGCTGCAAGCACACTGATGGCTGATGCAGCCAACACGGGAAGGGAATGCAGTTGCAAAAGGCCCAGCAGAAAGTCTCCTGTGAGGGGACAGCCAAGGCACGGTGCTTTCTGCACTGCCTTTTCTCCTCCAGACTGATTCTCTGTGTGTTCTCAAAGGAGGCAGCAGCGTTACAGATGGTGTCTCCCCGACTGGAGGCCAGAATGGACCACTGATGGCAGCCAATATGGCTAAAGCTGAGGGATTGTTTCAGGGAGTCCTTGTATCTCCTCTTTGGGGCTCCTCTGTTGCAGCAGCCGGTGGCAAGTTCACCGTAGAGAACAATCTTAGAGAGGTGGTGATCCTCCATCCTGGAGATGTGCCCTGCCCAGCGCAGCTCTGTCCTCAGTAGCATGGCCTCAATACTGGTGACCCCTGACTGTTCAAGGACAGGAACATTGGTCATGTAGTCAGCCCAGTGGATGTTTAGGATTGTATGGAGGCAGCACTGATGGAAGCATTCAGGGAGCTGCAGGTGGTGGCAGTAGATGACCCATGATTCAGACACACATAAAAGAGTAGACAGTACAGTGGTTCTGTAGACACTCATCTTTGTACTTTTCTTCAGGTGTTTCTTCAGGTGTTTATTGCTTCAGACTCCTTTATGAAGTCTCCCAAATGCACTGTATGCCTTTGCTAATCTGTTTTCTATTGCTTTGTTGATCTTGGACGGTGAAGGAATTCCAGCACAAGTCCTATGAAGAAGGGTTGAGGGAGCTGGGATTGTTTAGTCTGGAGAAGAGGAGGCTCAGGGGAGACCTCATTGCTCTCTACAGCTCCCTGAAAGGAGGGTGTAGCCAGGCGGGAGTCGGTCTCTTCTCCCAAGTAGCTACCAGTAAGACAAGAGGGCATGGACTTAAGCTCTGCCGGGGGGGGGTTAGGGTAGATATTAAGAAAACATTCTTTACAGAGAAGGTGATCAGACATTCGAATGGGCTGCCCAGGGAGATGGTGGATTCTCTGTCCCTGTACGTTTTTAAAAAGAGACTGGATGTGGCACTCACTGCCATGTTCTAGTAACATCAGTGGTAGTGGATTAAGGATTGAACTTGATGATCTCAAAGGTCCTTTCCTGGGTAATTCTGTGATTTTGTGTCTGAGGAAGTAATGCATCCCAGATAGCTGAACTGCTGGACTGTCTTAAGCTCTGATTCACCTATGGTGCTGGGGGGATGATGGAAGTCTTCCTGTGGTTCAGGAAGAGAACTTCTGTCTTCTTCAAGTTGACTTCCAGCCCAAAAAGATCTGCAGTCTCTGTAAAGCAGGACGTTATACACTGCAGAGCTGCTTCTGTGTGGGCAAAGAGGGTGGCATCATCAGCAAAAAGCAACTCTGGAACATGGGGATTTAGGGTCTTGGTGTGGGCCTTCAGTCACCTTAGGTTGAACAGGCTCCCATTGATACCATATCAGATGTAAATGCCATTTTCTTCATCAAGGTCTGCCATGGCCCTTTGAAGCACCGTGCTGAAGAAGGTTGCGACTAGAGTGGGTGCAAGAATGCAGCCTTGTTTCACACCATTGATTATTGGAAAGGATTCAGAGAGTGCATCGCTATATCTGACTTGGCCCCGCTGATCCTCATGTAGCAGGATCATCATTTTGAGGAACTTGGGGGGGACATCCTAATCATTCCAAGATTTGCCACAGCCCTTCCTACTCACAAAGTGTCAAAACCTTTAGTGAGGTTGATGAATGTCACATAAAGACCTTTGTTCTGTTCCCTGCACTTCTCTTGCAGCTGTCTGAGAACAAATACCATGTCTGTGGTACTCCTATTGGCTCTGAAACTACACTGGCTTTCAGGTAGAATTTCCTCTGCTATAGCAGGTACTAATCTGTTCAAAAGTATCCTTGCAAGGATTTTTCCAGGAATGGAGAGAAGAGTTATACCTCAGTAGCTGGAGCAGTTTGACTTTTCTCCTTTCTTCTTGTACAGGGTGATGATGACTGCATCCTGGAGATATGGTGGTAATTTGCCTTGTTCCCAGCAACTCACAAGGAGCTCATGAAATTTAGCATGGAGTGCTTGGCCTCCATGCTTCCATACTTCAGATGGGATTCCAACAACCCCAGCTGCCTTGCCAGTTTTCAGTTGCTTTATGGCCTTAAGAGTCTCTCCCAAAGTAGGGGCTATGCCCAACTCAGTTTTCACCGATTGTTGTGTAATGTGTTGAACTGCTGAACCTTGGACTCCAGGGCTGGCACTGAGAAGAGTCTGAAAATGTTCAGACCATTGGTTCAGGGTGGAGGTTTCATCTGTCAGAAGCATTTGGCCATCTGCCCTGAGTAGGGCGTTTGGACTTGGTGTGTGTGCCCATACACTGCTTTCAGCACTTCATAGAGCCCTCTGTGGTCACACGTAACTGCACATAGTTCAGTTTTTTCTGCTAGGTTGATCCACCACTTGTTCTGGATGTCTTAAGGTTTCTGTTGGAGTTTACTGCATGCAAGACAAAAGACTACTTTTCTTACATGGCAAGATGGATGAGCAAGGTGTGCTTAGTGAGCAGTTCTCTCCTTTGTGAACAATTCTTGGATCTCTTGGTTGTTTTCATCAAACACATCTTTGTTTTTCTTTGAGGAGAACCCTAGGGATTCTTCAGAGGACTGCAGGATGCTATTTTTAATGTGTTGCCAAAGTGCTTCAGGAGAGGGATCTATGGGATGATCTAAATTTGCTGGTTAGGCTAGCTTGATGGCTGTAATCACACACTGGTGTACATACCAACACAATATGCATGAACTCTGGTGTCTACAGGTGCTGTTACCCAGACCCCTAAGACCAAAAGCCTCACTGCAATCGTTGGCACTTAGACCTCCATAGACACACAGGTACACATAATATAGTCTCCCCAGCCAGGAAAAACAACTGGAAATTATATTAAATGAGAAGATAGAGCAGACTGGAGAGATCAGTGAAGAGTACAGCCAGACAAGTGTATTGACTAGCAGGATGTTTACATGTGATTGAACCCTTTTATCCTCTTTGCTCTTTCTTTTTTTTTCTCTTATAACTGTTCCTTCCTAAATCACCTTGATCCCCTCTTTTCTACACCTTTGCTGCTTCCATTAAACATCCCATAATAAGTTTTCCAGAAGCCCAAGATGATTTTTCCTTGAATCCCATAGTGATCTCCATACTTTTGTAGGTTGGCAACCCTCTCAGACCAAAAGGTGATCCAGACACCTTGTCTGATAATTCCTCTTGATAGATGTCACCGCAGTGGTTGGGGATATCTCCGCTGGGACAGCTCTGAGAGGAGGTGTTGGGGTGCAAGCTGTATTAGTGGAGTTTCCCTGCCTACTGTTGTGCTCTTCTGTGCTCTTTGGTCTTGGTGATGAGCCTTTAATCACATTCCCTAAAATTTATATCAAACAGTCTCCATGCAAAAAAGTAAATGTGTCAAAGATGTCTGCCGATTACACAGATTTTGAGGCTATTATCTATATTTCAAAATATTGTACAGAACAACCTGGGCAGTCTTGAGTATTAAATTATTAAAAATGTAATAGATAAATTATATAGACACCACCTAGAGATTGTCAGCGACAAGGGTAAAAATGTCAACTGTAAGCTAGGATAGTTTTTTGTTGGATATTGAGATCTCTTCATCTCATGTTCTCAGCTGCTGATCTTTACCTGTAGATGAAGCTTGACAGATGTTTATGAATAAGATACAAACGGTACCAAACTCCAATCAAATTCCATTCCAGCCTATATTAAAAGAACATTCTTTATGTAATACCTGTTTCAAATGAATTAAATCCGAATTAAGTTGTTTTATTACATTTCATTAGTTCTGTAGTGTGTGACAGATGAAGTTACCAAATACAAATTTTATTCTCTGAAATAATTAAATCCTTCATTATTTTGGTTTAACATGAACTATTAGTTGTATGAATAAAGCCATTTTATCTGGAAGTTTGACATGATCAGCTGATGAAAGAGGATGAGAGACATAGTGTAATTTCTCACCTACAGAATTTAAATAAAATCACATATTTCATTACTTTTTTAATCACATAAGAAAAACATCTGTACTTAATGCTTACATGAATTCCTGTTTACAAAAGGAATACATTTTGGAAAATATTTGTTAGTTGATCCTTACTTGCAGAAACCCTTGAAACTTTTCAGAAAATATAAGCAGCAAATTCCTCATTTGAGTAAATATATCCAAGCATAAAATATCTAAGATTTCAAGATTTTCAGTCCAGATCTTAAAAAAAAAAATAGTGATTCCTAAACCGTGGTTCATGAAGGTATGATAAATGTTTTATATGCATTATTCATTTATATTCATTATTCATTGCTATCACCATAATATACATAAATAGTTGTGACTTTCTGTGGCAGAAAGTATTTACAAGATATTAGAAGGTAGGCAACCATGATTTCAGTAGTGAACTTTTTATTCTGTCAGTCACACTTTACGATGAATTATTGGATGAAATCAGAAATTATACTACAGATGCAATAAAAATTTAAAAAAAAGCAGGTTGGGTACCATAAATCTTTCTGTTCCTTGAATTAATGAAGTCTAAATTTTGAAAATTTAGGCAAATAATTATGCACTGTCTCATCTACCCTATGTGCTGGTTAGAAGGAAAGAAAAAAAAAAGAAATTTACTGTAGTTGAATTGTTTCCAAAGAAAAGAAGTGACTGGAAGGCTCTGTAGAAGCAGTGTTTGCTTTTCATACAGGCAAGTGGGAAGAGTAGAAGTGCACATCAGCATGTCTGGGAGAATGTACAGCCTGAGGCATTGAACTCTTTCAGGTTTTCCTCTAAAAGTGATTTTATCAGTCACTTCTTGGCACTTACAAAATTCCATTCTCCTTCCTAATTTTCAGCAAATCCAGGACAATAAATCATATTTTATTCTACCATGGAGTTAGAATACAAATAGCTTTGCAGTTTTTAAACAAAAGAACTTATGCAATCCTGTTTTGGATTGAAATACTTTCTACTGAACACTTCTAAAACTTCCAAAATGACCTCCTATATCTTGTTTTCTGGACATTCCTGGCCCTACATTCTGAGGTGCTTGTCTGAATTATATTGCTATGTCAGTATGAGCACTGTCAGAAAGCAGTAAAACAAATCAAATTCCTAAAAAGATCCTTAAACACTTTAAAATCATGAAATATTCAGATGAAAGGGAAAAAAATAACTGGAGTTTAGCCTTGCAAAGCAGTGAAACTTCAAAGAAATTTGTGGGCTTAGAAAAAGGTATTTCACAGGTTTTAAAACCTCATAAAATAGGTGAATTCAAGGTATCTGCTTTAGGTGATCAGATTACTTAAACTAAACAGTCCCATCCATCTGAGAAACAGCCCTTGAAGCACAAATATGTATGTCCCCTATTGCAGTTCACACTCAGCCATCCATGAAATAACTGAGGCTGAGGGAGTGAAGAAGAAGTGTCAAAACAGAAAATTCAGTATTTGAAATGACGGCACTGGTTTTATTTTTATTGATACACAAGAATGCTCATTCTTCCAAAGGCTAAGGAATATATTACTTAAAGACAAAATGTCATCTTTAGCTGATTCAGTAGCTGCATCATTACCACGGGAGACTCATCACACACAGAGTGCTACATGTCAGCTGTGTACGTAGACACATTTCAAGGTGTTCCAAATAGAGTTCACTGTAATGCTAGTCAGCCAACTGACATGAAGAACTTTATATTTGCCTATAAATGATAATGGCATATTTTCATCTTAATCCCTTCACTTGCATAACCAATCTGATATTTAATTACCCATTCAGAACCAGGTTCCTAATTAGAGCTGCACGGAGCTATTCAGACACCGAACTTGAGTGAACAAGTCTCTCACTGTTTATAAGTTTATTGCCATTATCCCAGTAGGTTTGCTCTTCACCACAAGACTTAGTTCAACCATTATGCTCCAGAGAAAGAAAACCCCTTAGAACACTAATGCCCATACTACTGTACTCTACCAAGAGCCCACTGTGCTTTTGTGTCCTCTTGAATAAGCTATTAAAAGACAAAGTAAAAAACTGTGGCAGATCCAACCAGTAGTGAAATACTTAGTCAATTTTTTAAAAAAAGAGTATTACAGAAAGAATGCAGGAGCTTTAGGAAAAAAAAATTGTTGAAGCAATTTAAGATAATAGCTTGCTAATTAAAGAGCAATTGTAGTGGAGATTTTATAATACTTCTAACCCTGGTGTTAATGTTGTCTGCATCCAGACTGAACTAAGGAATTACCAGCAATTAGGAACCAGATAGTGCCACTCTCAGAAAGCAGCAGGTTTCTATGTAAGGAGGTAATACTCAGGGCAAGTAACAGGGGCAAACCCTACCTCTGTGACTGCCCTGCCACTGTCATGACACTAGATAATTGGGAATAAATTACACAGTCAGCACTCTCTCTTGTGGGAATCTTAAGTGTGTGACTAAAAGTGTGGGGCCTCAGTCTGAATGGGTGTTTCCAGGCTCTTACTCTTGACTATACTTACTCACCTTAAACTGCACAATTTTCTTTTAGCCAGATGTGGGAACTTCTGAAATACATTAGAAAGATTTGTTCCTGTATGGGTAAATTTGTATAATCAAAACTAGTATGAATAGCACTACTGTTGTATATTTGAAAGATCAATATCAGTGCAAAATAGTCCAATTATCAAGAGATAATGCATAATAAGTATGAAGATAATAAATGTAGAAATATCTGCTGATTTTTAAAATTGCTTATCTGAACACTTTTTTTTTCTTGCCTTTTCAACTGACCTATGGAAAATGATAAATCTTCACATAAAGAAGGTATTTTTAGTTCTACTTTGGTATGGTTAGTATAAAAATATTAAAAAGCTAAATGGATGTTTTATTTTAACTAAAATAAAAAAAAAATATTTGGTGGTGAGACTATAAGAGAATTTTTAGCCCAGCGTAAAAAGTTGTGATTGTTTTACACAACTGAAAAAACTGGGGCTTATGAAATTTAATTAACATTCTGTATAACATATAACCACAGTAAGTAAACATTGCCAAATACAATACCTAATAAAATGTGGCACTAGAGATTAGGAACAAAAGAAGGTCTTATTCTTTACTACTCAGAATACATTGATGTAGCATACTTGGAAAACTGGTGAACTGGTATAGCTGAATATACAGTTTAAAAATATGCTCTTCTTGGCCCACATTTCTCCATTATATTGCATCTAGTACATCACTGTAGGTGACCAATGACCAAATACTGCAATAAGCAGAGATACAATATAGATTGGAGAGGACGATGTATTACAAATCATATGATCACTCAACCACAGAGGTATTTTCTCTCACATAAAGTTCTGTGTATTCCAGTGCTTCCAGGGTGGGAGTCACCTTCTTGTCCCTGCAACAGCATAGACATAATGACTCCTCCTTCCCAAAAAGGAGAAAGGAATTTAGAATATATTAAGTGATCTGTATAATCAATGTGTGATTTCCTGAGGGGCTAAGAGGCAAGAAAGCCAAGGTTATATTTTAATTTCATTCTGACTCATTCTATTCTTAGTTTTCTATTATTACCTCTTCTTGAAAGAAAAAGTGCTCACATGTGGAACAGTCTAAAATAGGAACATTATCCCTATATCACTTCTTGACTGTACATTTGCAAAGAAAAATCATTACCTAAAGGTCACTACTTTCAGAAGGTCCTGACCGTGCCTATCTTAAATTGCAGACATAATTTCAGGAACATACTCCTGTTTGTACCCACAGCAAAGGCTGTTTCAGAAAGACAAGCAAGGTATCTCTGTCCTTCTGGTTTACTTCATCATGCTACTTCTTTAGATGATCCTAATGATGCCGTATTGAACCCTATGAGGTATAAAAGAGACTGCAAACATCTGACAGCACAGTAGGGGAACTGGAGATAACAGCACATTATGATAATGATAATAATGGCAGACAGAGACAGATGACTGAGATGAACATTTCAAAAGATTAAGGAGTGTAAATTGGTGTCGTGACATCTTTCATGGCATTACACAAAGGAGGCAGCTAAAAGATTTAAGGTCCATGAAAAAAAATGAAGGTGAATGACATCTTCAACTGCAAAAGGGGAAGGAGATATTAAAATAAACCTGATTAGATTAAATGATAAAATCTCAAAGGTCAGGAAAGGGTGGGAAAAACAAACACAGAAGTCTACTTTGCAATCTAAGTTTAGGCAGAGAATCATCTGCAATGCAGTCATGAGGGGGTCAAGACCAACATTTGGGATGTCATTATATAGCTGTACCAGTATGGGAGTGTGTAGGAAGAACTGCTTTGTTAAAGCACAGCCAAAACCTACTGAAAATGGCAACCTGAACTTAATTCATATGTCCCACCTAAGCATGAAGACAAGATGGTTAGGTATTTTTTTTGGAAGAATTCTAAAAGAAAGCCTTTGTAGCAAAAGGAGATCATCATCATTCAGACATACCTAAAGAGCAAAGCAGGATGACACATTCAGCCCAAGGAATATTCTGGTGGCTAGAGTTTTTTGGACAGTAAAGGAAGATCCTCCTTCAGAACTTGTTTCAATTGACAAGGATAGCATTTCTAAACAAAAGATACATTCAGCAACTGAAATTGTACAGATTACAGAAAAGCTGTGGGAAGTAACATTCATATGAAGGTAAATGAGCAGGAAAGTGATGGCTGAGAGGGAAGGCAAACTTCGCTGGTTGTAGTAGTATAGAGAGTCTACTGGGAAGGGAAAACAGTTCAAAGGACAAGGGAGTGCAGCACTGCTGGAAGTTACTGAAGAGGAGATATTTAATGCATAGTGGTAGATTGTATGCAAGTGAAGCAATGAATCACAGAATAGTATGAAACTATTGTGGAGGCATCAGAATTTCTCCAGTGACCTGAAAATTCAAAAAGAATCAAACAAAAAGTAGAAAGAAGATTACAGGTCTAAATGAGAATATAAAGGAACAGCTCAAGCCCCTTAAGGATAAGATCAGAAAAGTGAAGGAATATAAAAGGAAACAAGATAAGGTTCCCTAAATGCAGAAAATCAAAATATAGACTTGGTACTTAAAAGTAAAGGAGAGAAAAAAGATTGAATTATTCTATAGTGTCTGTGCTGTAATATTTCAGAACACAAAAAAAAAAAAAAAAAAAAAAAACACAAGCCCAAAAAAGGCATCAGTAAAAGCTCTTTGGAATCAAATATTTAATAAATTCAATTTATTTGGTAAATTCAAACCCAGAAAGAATGGTGTATACTAGAGGAGAGAGCATTTTAAATTATTAAAATAACTGAAGAAAATACCTTGATATAGTATATCGTGATCAGGATGTGATTTCTTTCTGGCCACAATTAGTCTCCAAAACCTGCCTGTAATGTTCAAAATATGTCTGGGGAAACAAGCCTAAAACTAAATTAAAGATAAATGAATAAATAAATAAACAATTTGAGATTACAATATAGTTAATGTGGCTTTTATTCTCATAAGTATTTGCATAAATGTATAAAAGCACATTATTCATTTCCCGAAGTTAGTTTTTATTTGAAAAAATCTTGAAATTTTGATAGAAGGAGCTTTCTGCTTTTCCCACAAGCTGATCCCATCATATTAATTTGATCCTCTTACACAGCATACCTGGCTTCCTAGACGAAGGAAAAATAGCTGGTGCTTCATCAGGTAATATAGTGCTGCATGAAGCTGTAATCAAAGTAAGGTAAAATTAGTAAATTATTTGGAAGATGCAACAGATGAATGTTAAGTGGACAGGGAAAGCCACAGAGTAAATACGTATATTTTCCAACGCATAAAAATATTTTTAATTTGTATTCTTGGGAAAAAAAGGAAACTGCTTCAAGACAGAAAATACTTTCTGTGGACAGTGTCCAAATGTTTGGATGTTTTATTGTTGTAGTTCTTTGTTTTGGTAAAACATGAGTGCTCATGGTGTACATCTGCTTGATCCCATCTTAGTGTACCAAGATGGGTTAAGCCTTATTAGTGCATAGTATAGCACTGCAATGGTTATATCTAAAACATATTCCTATTTCTTCACAAGGCCTTATAATGAAGGGTATATGTAGCCATGATCAGAACAGAAAAAAACAATACATCTTCTCACTGAAAAAATGTAAAAACATTTGTTTAAATTGCTATGTAATTTCCTATCTGACCAAAGAATATGAAACACAAAATAAGCACTCAGCTTTGCTAGGAAATCAATTCAAACAGCACATTTGCCAGGCATTATTTTTTCCCCATCAGCGATCTACTTAGTGGTTTAGAAAGGCAGATTGGTTTGAAGCATGTTTGGATAAACTTAGAGCAGGTCAGGTGCTGCAGAAACACGGAGAGAGCAGAGCTTTATTCCTTCTCATCACACAGCTGGGCAGTGAAAGCTTCCATCTCTGACCTTTTTGAGGAGCTGCCTACGTGTGTAACACTAGCAGATAGTGTGATACCATTCATCACATTTCACAGACATTAATATCTTGTTCTGATACCTTTTAATTTGCAAATTTCAAGTACTCTACAGATCCCTACTGTTTTTACTATATTGCCTGAAGGAGTAATTCTGTATGACTGACAGGCCTATGGTTACAGTAGATAAGTATAATTTATCAATATCTTATAGTTGCTGTCAAAATTCACCCTTCAGTGCTTTCCTTTAAATTACAAGAACAAGAAACAAAAGGAAGGCATGTTTTAAATCTCTATTTCTCTTGGTTTTTAATGTGAGACTGGAACTGCTTCCTGTTCTTTGCACAGCTTTCAAGGTGACCTCAAGAATAACTATGATAACATCTATCAGACACCTTATACAGATAATTTACACAAACTGATGTTTCTCCATGCAATCGGAGCATTATTTTAGCAGGATACTCTTAAACCCACTAGGAATCCCCCCAGATTTATAGCACATTATCAGACATTGATTTATTTTTCTCATCATTCTCTCTGTGACTGGATAAAAGTGATAATAACAATTTAAGGCTATATTTTTACTACCTGCGGGCAAAAAATCATAATTAAAACTGAGCATGCGAAAACTAGAGGAGATGGTATGCAAGGAAAATTTTGAGGCTGAAAGAAATACAGAGCAGAATGACAGATTGTAGAAATGCAGCTTTACAATAAGGATGTCTTCTGAAATACTGTATTTACACTCCAGCCTGTTAGACATGACATGGCAATCCCTGCTGGGTGAGTATTACCAGCTAATTATTAATTGCTCAGTACAACTTTTTTTTTTTTTTTTTTTCTTTTTCTTCTTTTTGTAGTCCAGCAATGGGAAAACAGTGCAAATATAGTGGATAGAGAACAGTCTCCTAACTAATTGTCTTCTACCTGTACACAGGTCAGGATGACTTTGACACAAGCTGAACACTGAGCTTTTGTCTCCTAAAGGGAGGCATTATACTACTCTTCAGAAATACACAGCAAGATAAGGACAATATTATCCCTTGCAGTCCCTCATAAAACCAGGTCTGCTTTCTCCAGCAGTAGTATCAATGTTTTGCCAGGTGTATAGCCATAAATCTGCACTACAGGAGACAGCAAAGGAAATATTTTAACATAGTGACAGTGGGAAAAGGATACATGTCATCTGTAAACTGAAAACTTTAGGTCATACTCAGAAACAAACCAGCTTGTTTGAAAGCTTGTTGCGCGAGAATTGCCTTCCTGTTTTATCATACTAAAGGACTTACCTCTGAAGTTTCTGCATATCCATCTCTTGGTATCCTTGTTCCAAAAGGAGGATAAGAGAAAATTCAAAAAAAAAAAGCTCACTTCTGAAATAATTCAATTTTTGAAGAGTTTTCTGATATTCTGTATCTATCAGAGATACATAGCTATTTTGCCTTTTTTTTTTTTTTTTTTTGTTATAAACATCTATGAAGCCTTGCTTTGGAAGACATATTGTTCTTCTAGACCAAAAAAGAATAAGCACTGGAAATGTTTCAAATCCTTATCACTTTTAGCCAGAACAGTTATACTGTCTCAGATTTGAACTACATCCCTTTTATATAGTTTCAGTGATATAAAAAAGTAATGCATTCTGAGCCTTAAATTAAGCTCTTGGTTAAAAAAACAGAACCCCACCAAAACAACAAAAACCACAAACCCTGTTACACAATTTTTTTTTATTTCATATTATTATTTTTCCCCCATCGTTTAAGTAAATTAGTGTCACAGTAACCTGCTGGGTTCACAGTCTTCCAAAGCCTATAATTACTTCAGTAACAGGATTTTTAGACCTACTCTTCCATAGAAGATCAAATTCATAACACTGTGGAATATCTTCAGAGCAACAATTTTTTTCACAGATCAAGGTGCACTCTCTAAATCTTTAGATTTTTAAGTAGTAAGAAAACCAGCTAGGAAAGTAAAATCTGTGTCAGTTTAAGCATCTCACAGGCATTAATGCATTCTTCATGATATATGAATGAGCAACAGAAAT
This sequence comes from Phaethornis superciliosus, assembly GCA_023637945.1. Lineage (NCBI taxonomy): Eukaryota > Metazoa > Chordata > Aves > Apodiformes > Trochilidae > Phaethornis > Phaethornis superciliosus. Next base: position 20,902,461 of record JAJQWJ010000005.1, on the reverse strand, counting down.
GGTAGACCCTTGGAATGTCTCCAGTCACCTGCAACCTCACAGGAGTTTCCCTTGCTGGAAAATACTTTTCTTCAGTGCTACACATTCAGGAAGTACTGCAATTTCCCTGAAGATCAATGTGGTTTAGCATCATGTTTTCTTAATTTTAGAACTACGGAATAAATTAACAGTAATAAAAGAATCACTTCTTACTGCATAGTCAATATTATATAAATTTAAAAAAGCAAAGATCAGAATTTGGACAAAGCCCAAATTTGTGTTGGTATCCCAGCACTACAAAGAGGACTTAACAGATCTTATGTATGGGTTTGCCTTGGATAGTTCATGGAAACATATTTCAGAACAGTAAGTGGAACATGCCCACTGAATTTCTGTTGCAATAAGGAAAAATTACAAGAACTCTGATAACATCAGTTTCTATGTGTAATGTTCTGCAAGGTTACTGTGACCTTCAGTGTCATCTGCTGTGAATTTGCCTTGCAAATTCGAATTGTCACTCATTTCCCTCCTTCCCTCCGTCCCTGAATTACCTAGGTTTCCCTCTTTATTTAATTTGCTTGTTGGACCAGATCCTCCCTTTTGCAAATTAATTATCCAGTTAAATGTAGGTTACTTTCATAGGAGCTATGATTTTATGCTAGTTCACAAAGGATCAATGAGAAAATGACCCTTCTTGTCCTAGGACTCAAAGGCTTTTAAAAGTTCTAAAATATTAAAAGGTTGACATTGTTGTACAATCTTATTTAGAAAAATAGCACATCCTATTCTCATCCCATCTCAACAGTCTTGTCTAATCAGTCACAAATAAGCTATAGCATTTTACAGTACTTTTACATGTCTGTTATCATCAGTTTCTTAGGAGGTTGTTACCTACAGTGATGGCATGGTTCATAAATAATTAACTTTCTTTTTTTCAAATGTGAAGGGAAATATAAACTAGAATTTGACATGCTAGTGAGGGATTTATTGTACATATATAAAACCAAAACAAAACAAAATTAAAAACTAATGTGTTGGAGAAACTTGCAAAAAAATTATTATAAAAATTTCAGTTGCAAGCTGTGTTGAGGTGGGTTTGCATGTCAGATTTTAACTTCTTAGTTGTGCAAAAGTCCCACCATCTCTACTACGAAGTTTTGGGAACTTTGCGTTAGAACAATTAATCACTGAAATGGAAAGAAAGTAGTGTATCGATTGGCACACAGATAAATCACACATGATTTGTTTTTAATGTCTAGTCACCAGGAGTAATAGAAGACACAACTGGAAAGTGTATTTGGAGATTATCTACTCCATTTCTTTCCTGAAACCAAAATCAAGCACACCTTGTCCATGCTTGACAGATACTGCCTAACATCCAGTCATGGTGCTTCCACAGTTTCCCTAAGCAGTATGGTCCTTAAAGATAGAAAGGCTTTCAACATATTTCAGCCTTAATCTGTCTTGCTTTGATTTCTTTCTTGTCACAAGGACTGCAGATATGGAAAGCATTTTATCCCTTTCCTCTCTGCAGCAGCCTTTTATATATTCAAAGACCATTATCATGTTTAAATTATACAAGCTTTTTCAGCACAGCTGGCTTCTCAATGCTCAAAAACTAGGAGAGAAGTGAGGACAAGTCTGCCCTCCACACCCAGAAACAGAGCTCTGAATGGAGACTGTGGTTGGAGGAACTTAGTTCTGGAAATATGTTGAGGGTGAAGAGAAAAGGAAGCTTTGAAGTGAGCCAGGAACAGTTTTAATACACAGAAATCAGCAATATTTCTTTGTATGGGAACATGAGTGCCCAGTTCAAACATAGCAATATAGTATTTATGTTTAGTTGCAGTGTGCTTTTGCAAATTTTATGAAGCAGTGAAGGATATAACATGCATTTTGGAATATATATCAAACTTGGGCAGATTCCTGAGAATTATGTAACCTCAGTCGCTAGCAGAACATCTACATACAAATGAAATTATTCACACTTAATTGATTACTCTGTTGCTGCTCATGGGTGTTCATCTTCTTGCTTAAGTAAGTAAAGTAAGACTTATGGCCTAGACTGTCAGTGCACAATATTCATGTGAGAAGCTTCTACAAACCATATTCCACTGAGAAGCAGAAGGCAGAAAATGTTTCTTTAAAAGTTCCTGGCCTCTTTCACTATTTTTACAGTCTTCAATTTTTTTAAAAAATGTGGGTTTTTTACCCTTTTATAAAAATGTTTGGTGTTTTTTGTTTGTTCCTTCCCTTTCTTCCTAAGAATTCCTTTATCCATTATACACTACTGTGCATTCATATCAGAGTTCTACCACGGGATATGTGCTGGAACATGAAAACATGTGTTGGATAGCAGTTTGGATCTATCTGCAGAGCTGGGCCATATTCTTTAGCAGCAAAAGTGTATCCAACTATCCGTTTCCCTTCTTTTCTTGTCTAGGTTTTGTTTATTAGTTTTTAATTTATTCAGTGTCATAATCTATCTTAACATCTCATCCTCCTTGGACAAATCTTTATGACTTGGGGATTAATATAGTTTCTAGACTCCATTTCCTTGAGACAGGAATAGATAAGTGGTGACAGGTGACATACCTGCAAGACAGGCAAGAACTCAAAACAGCACAATCCAGTGCTGTTCACCTGTTTGATTCAAGACAGCCATGCATTCGTGCCTGAATGTTGTTCTCTACAGGGCTCTGAATCAGCTGAGTTCTCAAGGTTACTGGATTTGGACACCCAAAAATAATTGAAAAAAACCCAAACAAACAAGAGACAGACTCTTAAAGAATGTCATGATGCTGGATCCTTTTCACAAGACAGAGGCAAGTAGGAAATGACTGAAACTGGACACAATTATTGACATAGTCATTGGTTTTTGGAAATCTTTTTTCACAGTGTTTGGAATCAGTTCTGTGCCATCATTTGAATGACTCTTCCTAGAGCTACTTCTCTGCTGGTGGAAGATTAAACAAATTTCTATTACCCACAAGATAAATTTATAATAATCTGTCCCAAAACATTCCATATCAAATAGAACAATTATTTATTATTAGCCAGTTAAAACCTGCCACTTTGCACATTTCAAGTTTTGTGCTAATAGGGCAGTAAAAACAGTATGCCACTCAGGCTCAGGATAGTTTATATTTAAAACTAATACATATTATTCTAGGTGACCTAGTTTTGCCATAAATCTTCACATGTGTTTTGGAGTGTGTGTTCTGTGACCGATGTTTATAAATGAGAAGGGGATGACTTAACTGGATGATATCCAACCTGTGGGTGGTATCCAGACAGCGTGATTTTTCATAGAAAACTCTACTTAATACTGCTTGAATTTTGCTTTTGTGTTCAAAAGGTTATAAGAACAATGCTAGCAACATTGACATCTCCAAGTATACATTCTAATGGGAGTTCCTAATTCAGAGATTATTTTAGAAACGGTTCATAACCTCAAGCAGCAAAAACTTTAAATCTGATTTTTAGTATAGCCAAGCTTTCTTTTTGAGCATGTTTACAGTCAAAGAAATGACAAGAAACTGGCACTCCTTTCCAACACAATTTCAATGCACCTTCACTAAAAAGAGATATTTCAAAAGAAATCAAATATTTCACTTCTTTCTGTCAGGAAATGCATTTCAGAGGCCTACCCTTGTTATTGATGGCTCTTGAAATTATTCAGGTTTTAGATTCTGCAACTGAGTAGTAAAGTCCATATGTAAATCTAAGGTTTGTATTGAGATTTCAATTTTTTTTTTTTTTATAGGAATGTAACTTAAAAGGCATATAAAGTCTGGACACCTTCTTACTAGGAAATCTAGGAAGGCTACTCCCTGCATGTAAAATTGTCATTTTTATAGGGGTTTTCTCCCAGAAATCTTGTTCTCAGTCATATTCTTTTCCACTAAGTTATAATAAAATGTAGCAGTCTCTAGTGTTACTAAGTTTCTAGTTGGCTATCATATAAGGCACTTGTTATGATCAGCTAGTATATTGCACAGAGCACAAAAATATAACACTAGGCTTATGAGTTGCTCTAATTTTGCATTATGCATTGAAAGCTGGCAGAAACACTTCCTAATTTAGTACGGTTTTTAGTCTATAATTTAACGTGCTCTGAAGAATAACTTCTATTTCAAAGTCTGTCAGATTTATGTACAGAAGTTACTTTTGCTAAGCAAGAAGGGTGGTCCAGTCTTACTTCTTTTATGGAAATCTAAACAACTTTAAACTTGAAGAGCTTAGAGAGAATTGAGACTTCATGGCTTTTCTAGTTTTAGGAGTAGCAATATGTAAACACTTCAGTTCCCGCAACAGAATCAATTCTTGTGAGGACTCTATGGTTGCCTCAGAATTTCCTACCCTTAAGTTCTTTCAATTCTCACACAATTATTACAGTTCTAGCAACTAAACGAAGGAGTGCAGGGATGGAGAAATTACAGAACCTGGAGCCTGCAGAGTGAGAAAGCAAAAAGATGACAGGAAAGGAAGCAATAGAAGGGAAAGAGCCTGTGGACAGAAGAAATGTCTGAAGCAGGGATATAGAGCAAACATCAACATGCTGATGAGATTCTCTAATTTATAATCAGGACTACTCAGTGTTGAAAGAAAAGCGTTGCATCGTTTTTTAACTTGCTAATAATTAAGATATAACAGGAAATTGCTAATTTGCACAAAGCTATACATCTTAGAGTTTAGACGCTGGGCTGTATTTGACTAACAAGTTTGATCACTGTAGTGGTGCCCTAGTTAATCTTTATGTAGATTCTCACTTCTGCTTCACCTGTTACAAGACAAATGTTATTTCCAGAATTTATTCCTTTGATTCATAGCTTGTTCAGAATACAGTCTCACTTGAGGTTTCCCTGAATTACTGTCATTTAAATACTAAACACAGAGGAAACTTGTAAAATCATTCAACCAATTTTTAACTTCCAAAGCCAATATAATCTCTACCTCATAAAGGAGAAATCAGATGCTGAAGACTAATGCATTCATATTTATTACAATACTGTGTTTAATATAATTAATTCTAAGGTTAATACATTTAAAAATTCTACTAAACATAGACTAAAGGCAAAAATGTGACACCAGAAAGTTTCAAATATCAAAGTTTATCCCTTAGACTCTCAAAAAAATCTGTAATGCTGCAAACATCTAGAAAACAAATCATATATATAATTGATTGTATTAGCTTTGCTAAACATGATGTTCGATGTTCTGCTACCTTTGATTGCAATCCTTGCAGATGTTTAGCTGTTAACAGGATAACTGCAAAGTGTTTAAGGAGATGGAAAAAAATCACCTTCTATAATTACAGACAAAATCATCAAAACAATATAATAAATAGACTCCCATTCCTAATATCATAGTGTAATTTATAGACACCATATGTTGCAAGAGTTGTCTGCTTCAAGTACTCATCACAGGTTCTGGCAAATATGGAGACTCTTAACTTCTGTCTTCTTTGAACTGCTCAGACAGGTACCTTGGTCTGCATATCTCTATCCTCAGGAGCCATAGACCTTTTTCAGAATCTGACATTCATTATTAAACAGTCTTTGCAGATCAACATTTATCTACTGCTAAAAACCAATGTCTCTAATACTGTTAATTGATCTGTAACCCATCTTCATTAATAATACATCATTTAATTTTTGCAGGGCCACTTATTATAATTTTTGTCTTATGCATTTTCTGTCTTAGTAATTTATACCTGACCTTAACATTTATTGTTTTAGCTTAATTGCATCCATCAATCCAATATACTGCCTTTGCATCATTGTAAAATCACACATATATAGTTCATCAATCATAAATAGTTCATTGTTAATGGGCTTATTAATAGCAATTACACTTTCTCAAAGTCACGTTCTGCATCCCTCAAGCAGCAAATTCAGGTTTGCAGATCTTGAAATTTTGCTTATTTTAGGGAAAGAACAGAACATAGCAGTAGTTATCTTTTACCTGATTCAGTATTAAGTTTCGTATATTTTATGAATAAAGATCCTTAAAAAGGATCTTTAGTATTTTGACATCAAAATCCATAATTCAATATTCTCAGAAATGAGGGATTTTTTCCTAGGTGTTTTCATTTTCAAAAGCAACCACAACAGAGAAAATAAAGTTTTAAATCTTTTAGTTTTAAAGGCTTTAATTTATCTGAGTAGAAACACCTTTGACAGGATATAGAAGGAGAAACAAGAGAGGTTAATAATTTTCTCCTATCTGAGGAAAAAAGGGAGAAAAAGATAAAATGCAGTGAGCACAAAAATTGAGATTAAGAAAAGAAAATTGTAAAAATTATGAACAAAGGTGGTGGCTCTGCGGGATGTAAACAAGAAAATAAATATACATACACACATTTTTATACATACAAAAATCAGAAAACATTCATAAATGAACCCTTAAATCAAAGGAAGTTGTTAAGGTAGAGGATTTCATGACTGTCTCAAAATGATGGCTTAGGGGTGCTGATTTTTTCAACAAATATATCTAAAAAATGTGAAAGGGATGTTGAGGAATCAGTAAGTATATAAAGTGGAGTAAAGGATGGAGGATATACACCTGTAAAGTTATATCAAAACAGATGAGCTAACACATTACAACAGTGTTTTCAGTGTAGTATTTAAGTACCTCTTCTTTTTCAGGGAAAAAAATATGTATTAAACAGAAAAATTGGATTGAGTAAGCATAATAAGAGCACTTATCCCAGTGTACTGAGGAGAATAGAATAGACCACACAGTTTACATTTCTATGGATCAGATAGTTTGCCAAGAAATCAAGTCATAAAACAAAACAGCAAGTGGAAAAAAGTCCTGTCTCTATCCAGCTATCCTGGAGTACTTTAAAAGCTCTTCAAACTGAGGGAGACTTTCTTGTTGGTATGTGAAGATTTGGTATGCTTTCCATTCACTTTGGTAAATAGGTTTATCAGTCATGTTTTCTTCGCCAGTAGGACTTGTTTACTGGTGGCATTTCCCCCCCCTCCCCCCCCCATTACTGGAATATTCCCCAGTATTTTGTGAATACTGAAGCAAAATTCTACATATGGAACAGGGGAATCATTCCACACTTGTGTTTGTTAGGACTGAAAATGCCATTTCAAGTATGTGCTATAACATTTACAGCACAATCAAGATTTATTAAAACTACTCCACAGAGCACTATTGTAAAGAATTTATGAACTGTAAAATTGCTATAAAGGTCACTTGAGATGCAAAAGTTTAATTTGGAGTATCGTGTTATGGTGTAGTGCTGCTAAACCTAATGCTTGTTTAAACAAATGGCTTGAGGATATTTGTCTCAGAATGTGGGGTTTATTAACTTCAGTAAAACAACTTTATATTATCTTTTTTTTCTGCCTTGCTTTGACTTTTAAAGGCTTGTTCACCTTTTTATGTCTGCTAATCCAAAACTTTGCTTCTAGGACCAAAAATATCAATCAGCACAAGAAAGAAATAAAAATTAAAAAAAAAAGAAAAAATAGGAAAAAAAATGTAGTGTTTAATAGCAATGTCCATGATTTTGTTATTTACAATTATTTTGAGGTTTAATATTCCATTACACTTATTCTCTTAAGTTACCAGCTGCAGAGATATAGAAAACACTTAAATTTCATTGGAAAAAAAAGGAAAAAACTCATAAATACTTAGGAATATTCAAAAAATGAAAGAGGAATCATTATTAATGAATAATAACGTAGAAACACATGTGAATTCTAATGGATGAAGAAAAAATTTGCTGAAAATTAATAATACTTATGCACATTTCAAAGGCAAAATTTCTCTATCTTCTATCAACTTCTATACTATTTCTATAACCCATGACTAAATCAATCATCAGATTACATGGGTCAGTCTTTGTGAACATAAAGAGCTCTATTTTAGTCTGAAGTAAGTGGTACAAGAACATAATTCAGACTTAAGTTCTTCATTCTTCCAAATTACAAACACTTGGATAAACCCCTTGGTCATTTACTTAAATGCAAGCAGAGAATGCCTTTAAACTTCCAGGAAGCTGCACGTGCCAAAAAAACTGTAAATTTGTAAATGTCAAAAGTTTATTATTTGCCAGAAAATATTGTTTCCTGTTAAATTTGGCAAGGCTGATTAATTGCTTTCGCTTAGTTTTTATTGAGGATTAAGGAAGTTTACAGAGGGAAGATGTAATTTGTAATCCCACCTACCCTAAAAAATAGCTAGACCTGATCCCTATATGAGCAGACTTATGAAGTGATTTCATATAGCTTTGTAAAAAGGGATAAAATTATTTGCACCTTGATAGCATCATATGATGCATTTAAAGATCTCTGAGACAGTTTTTTCTGCTAGTATATGGCAACATAGAGGAACAAAATCATAATAAAAATTACAACAGCCAGCAAGAACGTAACAAACAGGATTTATGCTTTTAAAAAAATGAAGAAAAGTTGTCATTTTGATCTCTTTTTTGTTGCAGTTTTCACAGATTATGCTGTGGCCTTCTTCCACCACATGAAAGACAGATTGAATTCTAGATGAAAATATTTTTCTTATATTATCCCTCAGGCGTATGTTAAAAAATATCCCTGCCTAACTGGTGCTGAGAAGCAGATATTTAAAATAAATAATAAAAGTTGCCTACAGTTTCTGATGTCAAAGAAAAAATGTAATCATTCATTATCTATTTCATGGAATACATGCCTTATCAAGCAGATTCTTTGTCAGGAGGCTCTGCTATAGCTAATACAAAATCAGCTGCTTGGAACATCAGGAAAGACACTGCCTTCATAGTAATAAGTTTACTACTTGAACGCAAAGCTAGGAGAGAGTTTTTCTGAGATTCTCAAAAAAAAAATTAAGACTGACTCAGACAGGGCAGGCTAGCAGCAAGGGTTGGAGATACACACCCTTTCACATTACATCTGAGGAAGAAATAGTTCTCAATCCAAACAAATAAAATGTTTTATGTACCACGTCAAAAACTTTGATCAAAGAAATAAAGTAAGGTACTGTATTTTTCTCTAATTATTCTAATTTGGAGGAGTCTTGTGGTGAGTGCAGACGAAAAAGACAATGCAGGCTTTAAAACAGGGGTGGAAAAAAGTTGTGAAAAAAGGGATTCTGCCCATGATAGTTACAAAGTGATCACAGGAATGGACCTAGGCCTGTGGTCAGTTTTGTTTATCTGTGTTTAACTACAGGAAATATGGTAATGTAAAATTCTCATGAGGAAGATAAATATTGCAACTGCAATTCCAGTAAAAGGAAGTGTTTACAAATTTTATAATATTGTTAATTTTAAGAATAGTAAAGACAGCATCTTAGATTATCTATCACTAAATCTCTACCAGTGTGAAGCTCTGAAGTTAGACATGCTTCCCCTCACTTTCAGTACAGAAAATTGCCTGTGGTCTTCGATGTATTTCTTCAAGTGTTAAATTAACAAACCAGCTCCAGAAGCTGTCAGTGAGGAATGTTCCTGCATGTTCATTTTCAGCATGAGACAACATTCACCCTGAAGACTCTGCAATCTGCCTAGGTCAGGTCTGATGGTTTTCATGGGGACCATATTCGGTTTATTTACTATAAAAAGATGGGCTTGTTTGTTTGAGAGTTATTTCTTCACATAGCAAGTACAAGTAAATAAGCAGGTTCTGCCATGAAATATTTAATCAGAGCCATAGGAAAAATTTCATGATGTCTGTGAGCAGATATTTTAAAATATATTCTGCAAAACCTTTGATAAAACTTTCATTCAAATTCCAGTTACCGAAGGAAGCTGTTTATGTTTTTGAACAGCATTTTATATTTCAAGGGGAAAAATGTTTGTGCTTACCTGTGAACTACATACTGAACTCTGCACAGTAGAATGAAATTTTTATGAATAAAAGACCAAAAGACCTCACTCACATTTCTCTGCACATCTTAAATTCTGCTGAAAAATACCCATCAGCACACTGTCAAACATACTTTCACAATACACATATGAATTTCTGCTGCTTTACTGTTCTACATGACTAACCAGAAGTATCTGTTAGACTCACTACAAAAGCAATTTATAAATAAATATTATCACATAAGCTGCTAGCCCAAGGAAAATGTGCACTTTTGCAAATAAGAAACTAGTACTTACGATAAATCATAAATGCAATTCTTGAATTAAACATTTTTAGCACTACTGTATAGGTAGCATAACACTGAGTTTTATCACATAGTTTCATAGAAAAGTGCAGAGGCCATATACCAAGTAGTTTACTGTGAGGCTGTGATGTAGACTAAGCACAGGCATATGAAGTGCTTTGAAGTGAAAATGGACAAGGCCAAATGAACCAGATGATTCAGGGGAAATTTTATGGACATAATCCATGGAGATTAGATCCTTTATATATAAGCCTCTTCTCTACAAACCTATCAAGATATTGTGAGGCAGGAAGAAAATTCTTAGGGTTTAACAGTGCTCATTGTTAGGATTGCAATGAGTCTGAAGGCAGAAATTCACAAGATGCAAAGACAGTAACTGGGCAGTATGCTAAAGAAGCATAAACTGAAGAATTAGGACAGTTAATGTTAATTCACGAAAATAGGTTTCCGTGAGGGGGTATGATGAACTAAAAGCAGCAGATTGAGAAGGATGAAAATATAGAAGAGTTTACAGAGCTTTGAGGAAACTCAGATTGTTAATGTCAGGAACTGCAGGAAGCCAGCACTCAGAGTCTGAAGGGCAATTGGCAGTGAAGGAAGTTAAAGCGACAAAACCAATTGCATTCAAAAAGGCCATCACTGAGGATAGAAAGAAGGGAGGAAGCTGGATACAAGATAGAGATTTTGAATCTTGAAAAATTAATTTAAAAATATAAGAACTAAAACAGAACAGAATTTCAGTCATAGATATATATATATGTTGCTTCAGACTATATTCTCAAGACAGAAGCACCGGTATTTGCAAACAACAATAAGTATTTTTATAGGAAATGGCTGGAAAGCAACGTGATATCCATGTCCAAATACGTTATCAGGGCCTCTGGAAAGCAGCTAAATAAGCACCCTAGCTGCTACAGTTTTTTTATCCATTTTATTTTCAATATAAGAAAAAAGCGTAAGTTGATTTCCCTGTGTGTGTGCACATGTACCTCCATGTACACTGTAAGTAGGAGTGAAGAACTTAAAGATGTTTTGGAGCATCCTTCAATTGGTATGGTCCACAGATGTATATGCTTTATTTTCTGATAATTATTGATAAATCATGTTGTAATTATATAATACAATTATATAATGCAATTATATCATTTATCGCAGCATTAAAGCAATAGGTGCTTTCATCCATTCAGGCCTGACACGAGCTAATAACTTAAGTAGAGTTAAAGAAGGAATACCTTTACTTCTATGTAAGTATAAGGTGATAGTTCTTTAAACAGACTTTGTTTGCCCACACTATTGGATGAGTACTCAGTCCCTTGCAGATTTGTTACTAAAATCCATCATTTTCTGACTGTTTTCTGTCCCTGATGTCCACTGCTTTATTTTAAAATTCTTTCTTCTTTCATAGTCCATTTATCCTTCTTTTCTACCTTCTCATTTTTCTTCCTTCTTATTTGTGACAGAAAAAGGAACTTCAGCAATAAATATTTGCTTGAGGAAAGAAATCAGTTTCATATAATTTTATTTTACCTTTTTTATGCTTTAAGTTGTTTGGGTTTTTTTCTTTTTCTTTTTGTTTAAGGTGGGGTAACCAATAACAGCATCAAAATCTGCATATGATGCTCATCTCTCCATGAACTACACTCCCTCCTTAGACCCTTTGGTTTACTCAATAAGCAGCTCAGCCTGGATATTGCAAGACTTGCTTCCATGAGTGAGCCTCATAGAAAAGCAACAAAGCAATCAGTTTTCACCCAGGCATCTAAAAATGCATTTGCCTTCTTGTTTTTGAAATCAGTTGGAAAAATTTAATGGTGTCCAATCAAGAACTCAACTATATATAAGTAACTACCTGTGTAAATAGTGCAAACAAGCAAGCACCAAGTCTATTGCTTTACCTGGAAAGTCTAAAACTATTACAACTATTCTATAGTCTGTAAATATGGAAAAGTCACACCAGGCAAAATATTCAGCACAGGCAGAACCAGGTCACAGCTCCTCCAATTTTGTGGATTTGGTTTGGTTTGGTTTTCCTAGTGAGAGCTTTTCCAAACTGAACACTTGATATTCTTAATCTTGAGCCTGGAGAGACCTCAACATTAATATTGCAATAACAGTAAATTTGAGCTATCACAACTGCTAGTATGTGTTTCAGAAATATATCATGGCTGAGATAAATATGTAGGGTAAGTCTCCTAAAATTTGTCTAGCAGTGCTGAAATGACTAACAGAAGGCACAAAGATGAAGAAAGATAGAGAATATCACTACAAACATCTCTCATTTTCCTCTGAAATTGCCATGACTCAGCCCATAGAGCTGGAGGCAGCAATGCCTCAAGTGCTGTGCAATGAAGAGGAGTGTTTATTGTATTTATTTATGCATTCTCACCTTCAGTTTTCCATTCTAGCATTTGTTTAGCTGAAGACCATAAAATCTATTGCTTGCTTACAAGCACAGGAGCAAAGACTTATTTTCTGAAAAGCCTTTTCGAGCAAATACAGGAGCAGTCCTGCTCTGAAACATACAAATCTTAAGTATTAATATTGATGGACCTAGAATACAATATAATTTTGCCATATAGATGAGAGTCAGATATTGCATTTCTTAGAGAAATAAGGCTTCCATTGACATCCATGGAGTTTTGTTTGAGGAAATAATGCAAGATCAGACTCTAAATCACAGTGCAGCTGTCAGACTAAGCCAGAAACTCTTTCAACACATAACTTGTTGCTCACTATATTTCAAAAACAGTGGATTTTATGCTCTAGCTCTTTAGTACTATTTAAATAAATGCAAATATAAATAATTGAGACGTGTGTCCTTCTGTCTCAGAGAATTAAGTAATTCAGGATATGAATATGACATAATGTTCATCGAGTTCCCTTAATCACTTTCTCTTTCATAGACAGTTTTTGTGGCCTCTCTAGCTAAAATAGTACAAGAAGGTTATAATTTCAAAATTATTCATTTGATTATGTTTTTAAGTATCTTAATAGAGTTTAAAAGGTGAAAAATCCCCAAGTTTTATTTCAGATTTCTTCTCTACATACTGTGTATGTTTTTTAATGTGCCTTTTGTATGGCAAGTGCAATTGAAGTGAAGGTACAAGTAGTCAGTAGAAAACCTTAGCATCAGGAACAGTATAAAAAATAAAAAGAGATGACATTGAACAACATTAATGATGACATGTCTATTAATTCAGCACAGGCACTTATGGAGCAGTAGATTAGGTGCTTCCAATGGCATACTGGACCACAAATAATTTGCAGGGACAGTGCCTTATGAGCCAGATAGAGACATTGTGAAGCAAAACCTTTGAGAGAGGTGAACAGAGAGCAGTCTAGCAGACTGAAAATACAAGTAGAAGAACCGTTCTGAGCTGGAGAGAACTGGATACTGAGGAAAGCCCAGCTCTGCCACACTGAGAGGTGAAAGGATGGGAGGAAAAAAGTGTGAGTAAAGAATGCCAAGAAAGAACCACTAAATTTGGGACATTTTGACAAGTCCAGTGTATAAGGATTTTAATTATTTTTAATGTATATACACTGCTGACTTGAAATTACAATTAATTGCTTATGAAAAACCTCTTTTCATGTACAAATACTAAATTTCCTGATGCTTAAGTGAATGTCTGATGCTATGAAGGGAATTAGACATGATGATAAAATTCCTAAAACTGTAGCTTTACCTGTGCAGAGAGTGTTAAGAGCTTAAGAGATATCTAAAAATGACAGCTAGCTTGATTACATTGTGAAAACTCACACTCATGACAATCAGACAAAAGCAATATCTGTAATGATTAAAAAAAAAATAATAAAAAAAAATTAAAAAGTGTTACATCCTTATCTTGAGGTCTATTGAAGCTCAATAATTCTCAGCCACTATCTGTATCTCTGTTTAGCAAAGGAAGTGGCATTGGAAGAGATCTTATTCTGAAAAGAAGAGCAAAGGAGACAATTGCACATATAAAGTAGACATGCAGCAGTATTTACAGTGTTTTCTACTATGTTTGATACACAAATCAATTAGAAGTATTTGCAGCTCTCTTCTAATGCATATGTTAATGAATTAATCAGAGTAGTTCAAAATATTTTAATTACATACACTAAATATCAAGTTTTTAAATAGGGAAATTAGATGTTTTCATAAATTAATAATGTTGCGTATTTTGTATGCCTGTGAACGGGGTAATTAGGATTTTTAAAGATAACGGTTTAAAATTAAAAGCTACATGAAAGTCTCCTTAGACATCTTTAATAGTCTGGCCTAGTTATAAATAATTTCTGTTGACACAGGATTTACACGTCCTTACACTGTGTCATTTTCTCAAACGCAAACAAGTTGAGTTTGCATGACACCTTCTGAGTATTATCTTTTAGAAACATGTCAATTATAAATCAGCAAGCAATTATCTGTACCACACTTGTGGAACTTAATTCATCTTTAAAATAGTCTTTCTAGACATTCTTTTTATATAAGGGGGAGAATAAAGATTAGACATCCATGTTATACATACAAAAGAAAATATGTCCTTTGAAGAAACATGGGTAATTTCAACATCACAATTACAGCTTTTGATGCTTTTTTTTTTTTTTTTTTTTTTTTTTTTTTTTTTTTTTTTTTTTTCTGAAACCATTTATATTGAACAGGCTTATCCAAACACCTTTAAAGGGTTTTCAAATTTTCAAGTTACTTATAGGTACAGATTATTTAATTATAGAACTTCTGAACATCTATGATGGTTAATATTATTGTATGGCTTTAATTTCTTCCCTTTCAGGAACTGAATTTAACCCAACCACATTCCAGGGGATTATTCAAAGTAAAATAAGGACAGATGCAGTGGTGGGTACGTAGAGAGAGAAAATGTGGATGAATTTGCTGGAAGAAGCTGAGAACAATGAGTTGTCCAAGAAAAGAGAAAGATATATCTGCTCTAAAATTCATTTGATATATATATATATATATAAAAAAAAAAAGTATATGTAAACAAATAAATAAATTGGGACTTGAACAAGCTGTTAAATTCAACACACTTAGAACTTTCACAAGTGCTTCTGGACTTCAGTCAGTACTCTGCTCTTACTGAGTCTGACAGCAAATGATTTTTTGACTGAATTCTCCATCCACTTCAAAAGTTTGTGAAAAACATGAGGTAATCATCCTCCAGGAGTATATGCACCCAGCTCCTACCTAGTTCATAGGGACAGCACCTATGTAGAGATGTTAGATTTTCCCAAAGGATTTGTAGGCCTGGATTTTGCCTTGGCTATTGCTAGAAATGTAGGGACCAAGGAACATGAGAAAACAAAGTTACTTTCAAACATGCCAGTCTGGAGCTGGGTTACTAAATCAGTCATCTGCATCTTCAAGGTTGTTAAATTAATAACAGCAATGTGATGAATAAAGACGATGATTTTTGAGGCCAAGATGTCCTCTTCCTGCATACAGACCCTGTAGTGAGGCAAGTATGGTTAATGTAGTGACAATTGTTTTATGACTGGAAAAATCATGTTCTGTGTTCAATTTAAATGTCTTATTAATGAAATGTTGCTAATATCAAATTTGAACTTTATACGTCTGCAATTAGGCAAATAAGTGCTATCTGATCAGTTTTCTTAGTTACAAAAAGAAAAGCTGTACTGTTTCTGCTATTTGAGAGAGGGAAAAGACACATTCTTTTACACACAGCGTACACGTGTGTGTGCACTTTAGTCGTATTCCAGAAGATAGTTTTCTGGAACTGTTTGTATTCCAATACTCAAGCTTTCACTACTGGGCTTTTAATTACACTACTAGTGCAGCTGTCCATCAGGCAACTTCTTAAAAACAAATCAAGCAACAGCAAAGGTGTGACTGTAAGCCAAAACCACATCATTTACTCTGTCAGAAGCTACACTGGTAATTCATTTTTTAAATTATTTTATTTCGATGCGAAATATAATTTAGAACACATTAGAATGTGGGGAAAAAAAAATCTTTCTGAGATAAGAATTGGAGCTGCACTAAGCCAGGGAGGCAGAATTTTAATTTAATCATTTTTCATTCCTTTAGGATATTACTTAGGGATATAACTCCATCAGACTTAAAAAAATAAAAATAAAAAAAAGGAAAAAAATTAAATCAAATTCTCTTTACTTTGAAGGATTTCACTCTTCTTTTTATCAAACAATATTTTACCCCTCCCCCTCCCAGATGAATTAATTTATTTGTGAATTAACTTTAAGAACATTCATTGATAATTTTATTGTGGTGACCACCAGTTTATCAACCATCAGCTGATAAATTCTTTCCTTATAGGCAGTTGATTGTCCAAGTAAGGCAATTCTTCGATGTGAACTGTTCCCTCTTTAAAAATCTATGTCGCCTCAAGATGAGAAGAAAATGGCATCCTGACAGGTGTAGAATTTGCAAAATTATATTGCAGCTATTTAGGATCTTTTATTTTTTTAAAATTTTCTATTAAAAATCACTGCTATGTCTCAAATTAATTTGCAGACAAAATGTTAGGTAACAAACATCCATTATGCTCTGACCTAAGCCCATGAGAGTGCTTCTTCAAGGTTTGGACAGAACCCAAGACTAGTTGTATTAACTCTGTAATCAAAGCTTTACAATTTTCAGGCCAGAAGGATTTTTGTAGGCTTTTGTGTTGGATTTTTTTCCCCTCAAGTTAACACAATTAGAAATCATGTGCAATGAATAAAACACAGTCTACTCAATATAGCTACCTGATTGAAACCTCACCCTTTAAAAAAAAAAAATCACATTAAATATTCTAAATAATACCTAAATATAAAATTATTGAAACAAAGGCATCTATGGCCTTAAAGTTCAGAAGGTTCAGGCATATCCAGTCACTGTTAAGTATCAATCAGAAAAAGAGTAATGGAGACTGCTCAGAGCTGGTATTTCACCTTTAACAGCACTGCTTAGGAAATATGCCAAGAGTATCTCCTGCACCCTTTGGTATTTTTTGCTTTCTTCAGCTATGAATGAAGTGCAGAACACGCACAGTGTAATTCTCACCCCTACTGTCGATCATAATCAACTCACTGAATAATTTCTGTGCTTCCTGTGAAATACAAAACATGTGAGGTTGTGTTAGTTGTTTTATCTATGAGGATAACCCCTATGGACGTATTAATCTGAAAGTTCCTATGCGGATATACATGAATTAACTAAAGGCGGTGGGATAAGCTTGCCACAGACCAAATATCCTGCCTTGTGAAAGTTGTATTTTACAAACATCATCTGGCAGCTTTAAGGGTTTAATCCTATACATCAGAAGTGCTGAGTGTTGCTTGTATAAGCACAAGATTAAAAAAAGATGAGCTGCAAAGGGGGCAGAGCAAAGCTTGTGGCTGCATTAGTGGGAAGGCACTGCTACATAAACGTCAGTTTGTTCCCATCTCGTGACAGATGTTAAGGCTAAAGATGAGAGAGCAGAGTTTAGTCCTTGCTGACAGTTCAGAATGACACTTGAGACCACTGGTGTCCAGGCACACTGATCACCCTCATCCTCTCTGATAACCAGAGCCCAAGAGTCTGAATAACTTCTACAGTAACTATTCAATACATTGGTCTTTCTCCAGTGCTTACTGGAGTGCTTACAGTGTGAAAACAGGGATTCTGATGCTCACATCTCCTCTTCCTGTTACATACAATACAAGAAAAAAAATTAATATTTGTCTTCTTGTAATTTATTTTTTTTTTTCTTTTTAGGCATAGACATTTATACTGTGCAGTTCTTGTATTTTGGCATTCTTACTAGTGGTTGTATTGAATCTGGCATACTGAGTATCTGTTTAGCATTAAGCATGAATGCTACCCTTTCAAAGGAATTTCTCTTTAATTTCTATGCCTTTTTTAAAAAGAGCTCTCAAAAGCCCTAGGCCAAACAGCCATTTTTAATTTTCATAAATAAGATATCTCAAAAAAGGGGATCCCAAACCCCCCTGTCTGCTTTTGAATTCTGCATAAATATTAGAAAACTTGAACTCTGTTCACAAAGCAGTGTGTCTAGCAGATGTTTCTTTTGTGGAAAAATCCTACAAATATCATGAGGAAAATAATTCTGCAAAAATTCTGCAAAAATTCTAGACTTCTGCGTATGGGTGCATAGCTCTACATACATTCTTTCACTTGATTAGCAATACAAAGTCTTGTTATTTTTCCTGCCATTTTATCTTACTCCAAATATCATTTCATTTTAAAAATTTAAGTATTTGATCTCAATAAAATAAAATGAGATTATGAAGATCTTTTCAGTCACCAAGTCTAATATATATTGAACATGACAGAAACATTCAAATCCATTTGTATGTGACTTAAATATTAAAATTTTATTCTCCATTGTTTAGAACCTTATATTTGCAAGTGTTTGTATCTTTTACTCAGGACTAAAAAAGACAAACAAAGTGTGAAGTGGAACAAAATATAGGTGGACACAAAATAATTTGATATCACAAAATATTCAGAAATCTAGTTGGTACAAAGTCTTATTTCTGCTGAGATAAAAAAAGAAAGCAAAACAGTATTTGCATGTTGGGTCAGTAGGTGTATTTTTTTATGTCAGTTCTCCTAAAACTGTTGCCAGTGGCATCTAATAACAGCATCCTATCCAAACTTCAGGACTAGTATAGCAGCTCCAGCACCACCACCAATATTTAAATTTACATCCTCAAAATAGTGTTCTTCATGTTTCAATTCTGTCATGTGCTACTACTACTTTTTTTTTTCTCTGTTATTCCATAAGACCACTGACTAAAATAAAAAGTCTATTCATGCCTCTTCTGAAAGTTTTCTCCCCAATTCCATGTTTGTTTCTCCCCTAAGGAAATACATAATACAATATTTTCTTCTTCATAATTTTAAATTTCCTAAAGAAAAAGAATATAATATTCTCTGCTTTGGACACTTTTGTTAATCACCTTAAAATACACTATTAAGGTAAATCTTATATGTGCAAAAAAATTTGCAATTAGACTGGATAGAAAGTTGCTTTCACAATGCATAGTGCTTACTTTTATTCTTTTGTCTCAGTCCTTTCAGCAGCAAAGAAAACCTTACACACTAAAGAATCATGAGCCCATCTGAAGCTCAGATAATGCATAAAATCCATGATCACATTTTGTTGTCTAAAACTTTCTCCATAGGGAAACTCTTGTCTTGTGCAATTTAGGTGAATAACAAGGCCATCAAGTTCTGTCCTCACACTGTAATCACATTTTATGACATGAACTGTCATTTTCACCCTGGAACTCAGAAAGTATGTTATCTTCATAGTTTTATTGAAAATTATTTTTTCCTAAAAATATAGTAAAATGTTATTTTCTCTTTTTTTTAATTGTTAGACTCATCCTTACAATTTCTGGACAATTGTGAGTACTAAACCATTAAAGTTTTAGGACAAGGACAGTAAAACTATCAAAGGAGACAGGGATGTTCAAAGTTTTAACCACATGACAGGATGAAATTCTCACAGTCAAAATGTTTTAAACACAGAATTTTATTTGAAGATAGTGTGCAACTTTTCAACTTTTTTTCAAGTTTTTAAAAACAAAAACAACAAAAACAAAAACAAAAAAAAATCTTCTAATTTTGGAATAAAATAGTTACTTGAAAACCACCTAAACTGAGAAAAAAGGAGAGGCTAGAAATGTGCCGGTGGGGAACTACTAGGCCAACAATTAGTATTGTGGGATTTTTTGACAAATTAGTAGTTATTTTTCATTGTTTTCAGTTTTTCCTACTAAAAAGAAAAACTCTTTCAACTTGACTGAAATGCATCAAAACTGCAGTAGGTGTAGTGTAAGAACATTATAGGACTCTTGACAAATATTTAGGATCTCAATGGATGTTCTGCATAGGGTTATGACACCTTAAATAGCAAAATGAAAAAGAGGAAACAGAGAGATAGAAAAATTAGAATTAAAAGGAAATCCTTATATGTGCAGTGGTAAAAAATACAAAGTTGTAGTAAGAATAATAAGAAAAATAAGTTTTGGCTTGTGGGAAAATTATCAGAATAGAGAGGTTTTTTGATTTTACTTTAAGCAAGGAAATTCTACTTTCTCTGAACCCATAACAACTAAAAGTTTCCTCTAAGGCTAGGAGAAGCACCTTTTCCTTTTAGACTTAATAAAATGTGAAAGTTGCATACCAAATACAAATGCTAATTTGCGACAGATCATGCTGCCAGAGAAATTTGAAGTTAGTGGAGTGCATCCACCAGTGAACAGTACTCCTGGAGCAGGGAATCATTAATCATCTGCACAAATGCTTTCTCACAGCTGACGAAAATCAAGTCTGCCGTTCCCTGGCATCACAGGAAGTTCTGGGGTCGCTCATCCCCTGTAAAAGTGAAACAGGGTATTCTGTTCAATAGAATCAACAGAAATCAAAAAAATCTCTTTTCCTTATATCACACTTGAAATGCAACTCAGATAGTAAATCTCTCTAGGCTGGGTGGGGAACTCTGCACCTATTAGTGTAAGCCAAACAGAATGAATAGGTAAACTTTAAACTAATGATCATACTGTACCTTTTTTTTTGCTTTGCATGTGATTTTCTAGTTCCAGTATTTAACAATATAAAAAAGAAGACCAAACAGTAAAAACTTGAGCTCACATTAAAACAGTGTTTCACAATGAGACCCATGTTGGAAGAACTACTAGGACTTTGCTGCTATATATGCCAGGAAGGAAAGAGAGAGAATTGAAACTACCCTAGTTTTAGGGTAGTTTGGAATTCATAGGCATCTATTAGGACTACATATACTTTTAATATAATGTTTTAAGCAAGCTTATTTCACAAGGATGAGGGTCTTTGGATATATGCTGTGGTTGAGAGAGTCTATTAGTTCCGTTCCAATCCTAGCCATTCGATGATTCCACGATTTCTCTTGTGTATTTCTGAGATTGTTTTGATTATACATCTCCTTATTAATTGTGAGGTTTGGTTTTGGTTTTTTTCTTTTTTAAATTATTAAAGAACAGTATCAAAACATTTGAAACAAATAACATCTGAAATATCTAGTCTGTATTTTGAATAATACATAGGAAATCTGCAGGCTAACAGCTGGAAGTATGCTAATTTAATCTGGCAACAGATCTATGAGTGACAGAAGCAGTAAACTTGACAACGAGAAAAATGAAAAGGATCCCTGAATGCCCCTTTTGGGATTTGCCAGTTTCAATAAAACCATGCTCAGAAGCCTCATTTGAAGGACAGCCTAGCTACACAGCCTTTCAGTCACAAGAACGCAGTTCTACGCTGAGTCTCAGCTACCAAGACAGGCAGATCATAAGTCTCAGTCTCATCTCATCACCCTGAAGCAACCCTGTTGTGCTCTCATGGCATGTCTGGAGCTGGCTACAACACAACGTTTATATCTCCCAAATCACAGCAATCACTCTAAAAAAGCAAATGTCTTGTTAATTTGATTCTCCAGTTTCATGATGAAACAGCAATGTGATTTTCCTGTGTAAATATGGAACAAGAAGCAAGAGGTTGAATTTGCGACTCCTTCACAGCCCTGCAGTGGTGCTCTGTTACTGTGCTGTGCTGCATTATAGCTCAGCCCCTGTCTTTACATTAACTTGGGAGCAGAACTAAGTCCCTCTACTGACTGGTATTTATTTCTCAGATCGCTGCCGACCAGCAGCTGCCCACACACCAGACCTGTCCACAGAAGATCCAGGCAGTGGAGCTACCTGCCATAACGTGGCCCCAGGAAGGGGTGAAAGGTGGCAGAAGGCCAGGGGCTGGTCACTGTCTTCACCTGTTTGCATTAGCAGACTGAATTAGATGATAAAGAGACAATGTGGCTGAAAGGTCAGAGCAGTAGTGCAGAATTAGCTTCTTTCCTCTTTAAAAGAATATTTTTGCATTATTGTTTTTTCATTAAGCCCATTTTGGACCAGATCTGTACTCTGTAGTAGCACAGTGCCTTGATTCTCCAAGGACTAAGAAAAAAAAAAAAAATCTTTATTTTTTTCCTTGGTAATGTGAGTAGAGGAGTCATTACCTGTGGTTTTGAACTGCAGGAAATGCCATTTCCACCTGAATAAACTTTATTTCAACACCCACATTTTCCATTATGCCTTTTCAGATTACACTTCTACTGCTTTATAGGTGGAATGCTTCAAAGACACTGGGGTTTGTTCCCTTCCTCCCAAAATATCTTTCCGCTCTATCCCTAAACAATCAAATGTTCTGTGTAACATTAGTCATTGTTAATTACTGACAAACACAGTATTTTTGGTGTAGGTAGTTAGGTTATTTTTCTCATTTTAATAGAAAGATGTTTTCACTATAGGAGGTCTAACAGGTGGAGAGGTAGATTTATATTCCCTCCAGTTACAGCTATGTGAACTTTAATATTTGAAAGCTATTTTCTCTAGAGCAATCTGTTTATGAAACAAAACAAAACAAAACAATAAAAAAACCCACCAACTCACAAGAAGATGTGCTAGAGAATGTTGCTCTTATTTATGGGTTTTTATGACCCTGTATGCCACATCTAATTCTCAGTAAACTGTTGATAGCGCAAATTTTTTGAACCTTTCTATATACCACCTTTCCAATGATGGCACATCTCAAAGGTGTGTTTTATATCCTCTGTTGCTCATCCTTCCTGTAGGCAATGTTTATATAATGGTTGTTTCATTGTTGTAGAAAAGTAATTTTACAAAAAGCAATTTTAAACTGCTTTCTTGCAAAAATGAGAAATAATTACTTCTATATTACTTCTAAAAATTTAATCTGTTTGTAAATGGGGAGGAGGTAGAAAATAGATGCTTCCAAGTGTTGATTTATTTGAGAAATTGCCAGTAATTATAAAGTGGAATGACTTCATAATCAAGTCTCTGGTTCTGATAGCAATGAAAAAAGGCAGGAAACAGGTGTGTGTGTGTTTGTGTAGTATATGTGTGCTGTACATCTTTTTTGTTTTGATGTTGTGGAAAAGTACCCAATCCATCTTCCCTAAGCAATTTTTCAGCAGGCTACTTAAAAATATTTAGCAAATATAGATAAGAAGTCCCATGAGGCTTTATGATTGGAATGGCTTCAGCTCTGACACATCCTGTGCATACTTTAAACAGAAGTTTAAGATATGACTTCTGAAACACATTTGCTGTAACAAATTTTTTATTCACAGATAAATAAGCATCACACAACAGCAAGTATTTGACAGACAGAAAAATGGACTTCATATAGACAAAGTACCTGATTTTTTCATCACTTCATCTGTCAAACAGATAACCAATTAAATTAACCTTCTAATTCTTTGTTTTGCTTCGCTTTTTTCATGGGTGAAAGAAACAATGCAACTTAGATTTGTCTACACTCATGAAGCTGTTAAGTGACAAATGAGGAAAGTAAAATATTCTGTTTATATGTGATATTTTCATTCTCTTGTTGTGTATTCTTTGGGTTTTTCTCCTGAATCTTGATATTCCTTATCAACACACCTAATTATACTGTTAACACCCATTTTAAATGGAGTATCTATTTTATGAATTACTTAAGTACAAAGCTCCTACTACTCAATTAAATTTCTTGACAGCTGAATTTGAAAGAAATTAGGTCTATGGGGTTACTAAAGCTGAAAGACAGATGAAAAATGTGTTAACTGAATGCAAATGTTGCTAATGAAAGCATTTGATTAAGTTATTTAAAATTTTCAACTAAAAAATACAGTCACTTTAATATGACATCTTTCTAAAAACTGAGGCTGGTAACCAGCATCCTTCAGCCCATGCAGCGGGGTTGGAACAAGATGATCTTTAAGGTCTCTTCTAGCCCAAACCATTCTGTAATTTTATATAGTTAATAGTTTTCATTAGCCATTATAAATTTAAATATAACAATTATCTGTTATTTGTGCATTGAAATCTAATTTCATAGTTTTTGTAATAGTTTTTTGTACAATTTTTTTTTCTACATTTTCTACTAATTAATACACCAGAGTCCCAGGTTCAGTGGGATAGCATTCGAGGTGCAAGAATGGAGCAGACATGATGTTTGTGCAAGTAAGGCTAAAAGTAGCAGTCCTAGCTCACACTTACTAGGCAGCCCAGAAACTGCCAAAGCACATGTTTACATTATCCAAAAAGCTTGTCTTACAGTCTTAATGCTGATCAAGCATAGCACACAAATCTGCAAGAACTTCACTATGAGTTTTCTGAGTAGAGGTGGTAGCAGCTTTATAACACGAGTATGGAAGTCTTGTGCTTCTTCACTCCTTTCCTAGAAAAGTACTCCGCAGCAAAGTCCAAGGAACAATCCACATGCTTCAGACTCATACTTTTGTCAACATGAGGGAGGAGAAAACAGCTTTCCTCTCAGAAAACAGCAATATCATTGGGAGGTAGGGAGGTATGTTTTTCTTTTTCAGTGAAAATTGGAATAATGGAGACAGGTAGGAACAGTCAAGGTAGAGAAAAAAAAGCAAGTCATTCCTATGCCAGACAGCAATCCAAAACAAGAACCAAACAAAAACCCAAACAAACAAACAAACAAAACCAATCACAAAAAACCACAAACAAACAAACCAACAAACAAACCCCGAAAGTTCCAAAAAGTTCCAAAAGTGGTAAATTTCCTTTTTCATCACATGGAAAGTAAAAAAATACTTCAGAGACAATTTACCAAGATACACTAATAGTTAAATTCTTTCAAAAAAATTAATAAATACATTAAAATTTGGTACTATATCTATAGAAATCTCATAGTTAATAATTACAGACAAAAGCTAATTAAGAATTGGTTGAACTAATTTCCTCAACTCACTTTCGCATTTCAGTTCCTAGTTATTTGAACTCCTCAAACTCTGATTTAATTATATGGTTACAAACATTGGGCAAAAAATAGAAATGGAAGTAATTATGAATTGCCAATTGATATGATCATTAATATAGTACATTTCATTTCAGTAGTTCCACATCCAGTGCTCTAATTGTTTGTATACCTCAAGGTAGATGTATTGCTCATTCAAAGTTTAACAAACTCTGCTGAGAAGTTCATCTGGGGTGAGATAGCCATTAGAAATTTAATTAACACTATTTTATGTGTTGTCCAACTCAGGTTACCTACTTCGCATGCAGTTAGCTGACTTACAGATAAAACCAAATTAATCTATTTGTACTACTTTTGAATATAAGCCCAATCCAAAAAGTCTTTCTGAGGTAGTTTACTTTTTAGAGTATGCTCCTTCTCTTCTTCAAGGTATATCCATCCAGTTTGTGGGAACAAAGACATACAACCTTCAAGAGCCTTAGTTCCAAGTCTAATTAAACAGACTAGTTCTGTCTTTTTAAAGACTTCTGAATAATTGTACTCATCAACATTATTGCACTTCCATTTCCATAGGCTACAGCGAAAAAATTGCCAAGAGAGTAAATTTTGCCAAGTCTAAGTAAATGTTATAGTGAACAAACAATGAATTAACATGAAACACCTTCTATTATACAGCACTCAGTTGCCTATATGAAAAACTATTTTTCTTAGACATACAGAGTGGATAAAAGTCTGCACAACTACTCCCAAAAAATAAAACTTCATTCTGTTATTTCATCTGAACATTTTCTAGAACGCAGTACTTCTGTGCCTCAGAAATTTCCATTTTTACACAGTTGAATAAACTCAGAATTTTGCTACAGAGCTAAAGAATATTAGAAAGGAAAATTAGAAAGGAAAGAGGGAGTGATACAATGTCACTTGCTCCAAAGTTTATTTCCATTGTTATTCGGACTCTTTAACAAATATGTTAAGCAATATCTTTGTGAAGCAGGAATTTAACCAAATAGCAACATGGTTTGTGAATCTATCAGGCAATTAAAACTACAGTTGTAGCTGAGGTGACCTAACTAGACAATGAATCCATGTCATTTTTTTGCAGCATGAACAAAGTAATATATTTTATTGTACAGTATCTTGTTGCAGTGGAAACGTTATTCTACCTTTACGAGCAGTACAGCATGAGTGCATTTATAGTACAAAAAAATTGGTGTTGGGGACCTGCCATCTACATGTGTATTTTGGGAAAGTTTTACTTTGGGCTACGATTAATCTGATCACATGAATCAAATGCCTGTTCATGGCTGGAGTACATCTGGAGTCCTCCTTGAGTACACCTTCCATTCCAGTTTCACCTGGAATCCAACTCAAACAACCCGAGATGTGAACCACAGCACAGGTGAGGACAATCAAGAGACTTGTTTAAAAAAATCTAATTTCTTATCCAGAAAAAATTCTAATTTTGAAACACCTTAACATCTTCTGAGGTATTTTAGGTTTCAAAATAATTTTCTGTTGGTATTTTGCAAAGAACACTGTATGTGCACCACAATGGAAAAACAAAACAAACAAACAAACAAAAACACAAAAACAAAAACAAAAACAAAACAAAAAAAAAAACAAAAAAAAAACAAACAAAAAAAAAAAAAAAAAACAAACCAAAACAAAAAACCCAACACACCTGGGTATTTTTCTGTCTCAGTCCTGCTAGGAGAGGCTATGCAGCACTTTTTGCAGTATGGGGAATGTTCTCTGTATCTCCAAGTCTCTGCTGAGTCATCAAAACAGACAAAGGGTTTGGACATAAATAAAGCAAATAGTGTGATACCAGAAATCAACCTGTAAGGTTCTGCAAACAACTGATTTATGTCTAGAATCACTTTAGCCTCTTCTGTCTTGACTTTACTAACAAAATGTATGGAGAAATACTAGTGGACAAAGCACTAGAGTTCTGTTTTCCCATTCATTATCAGCTTCTCCAACAGTAAATACCATCCTCTTCAAGGGTTTTTGAAGGAGTTCTGTTGCCAGTGAAGGATAAGTAACACACTAACTAAGCAAAGGATGTTTTTATGACAAGAACTTTCAAAGTGGGCACTTGAATAGAGGTAGGTGCAAATTATTCTCCGAAGAAACAGAACAGTGATCTCTAGGCAGAGCAAAAATAGCGCAAAAGTACAAGACAAGAGAGACTATTTTTTAAAAAAAATCTCTTTATATTCAAATGCCCATTGTCTGTGATATTTTTTTTTCATGGTAAAGAGGAATTATACAAACTAACACGTGTAACTTGTATCACTCCTCATTTCACAGCTGCACTCTTAATGTAGAAACTCCCTCAGCTAAAAGCAGCTGTGCCCACCTGGGTTCCTGAGAGAAGCCTTCTCTGTGGGCTACAAGAAAAACATGATCAAAGGGAAGTTGGCTTCCCCTGCATTTGAAATCCCATTTGTAGGTAACAAAGATTATACACTCTGTCTGCTGGCAGGCACACCAAAGAGTATTAGACAGTTATTTGATTTCAGTCTTCTTTACCTTTAGGGTCTCCGTATGTAATATATGTATATAATAAAATAAAAATAGTGTGCCCGCATTACATGATACTGCACAGTTCCAAAATAGTAGTAAAATGCCCCAGCTTTTGTCTATAACAATAGCAAACAGGAACCATAATGTCATATTACTCTTGGAAAAATTCTTGACACTTGAAGTTCATAATGTAAATACAATCCTCGAGATATTTTGTTCACCTATGATGAAATCTGAAAAAAAATGTCAGGAGCTTTCCCAGAAAAGGAATAAAGTTTAAAGTGCTGCTGTAAAATTTGCATGAATCAGGTAGATATTTCATGTCATCAAGGTGCTTTTTTGTATCACATTGATGAGTTTAGATACAAACTATCTAATTTCTTTGTGTATGCCTTCTTAACATTCCCCAGATAGAAACAATGCTGGAAAAATAAAGAATTTCAGGTGAAGACATTTTCCTTGAAGTCAATATGAGGAGCCACAAGGCTCACAGCCATACTCATGCCTAAACACAAAATATGTTTGCCAACTTAATTGAATTGAATCTCTTCTTTGAAACAAACTGGTGGTTTTCAGGTTTGTTTCCTTGCTATTTGTGTGATTTTGCGAAGACCTGCTATTTAGTAGCCTGCGCACTTGTGTAGCAAGTTTTGATAGGGGAAGTTTTCAGACAGATCAGCTCTTCGAAATGGTTTTTAATTTTGGCACATCATCCCAGCATCAGCACAGCAGGAGCACAGAACAAGCAGGACAGGAGCTCATTTGCCTTGAAATTTTGACCAGTTTGAGTCAAAATTCTTCTGTGTTCTTCTGTGAATCCCAGGTGGAGCTGATATGATAAATAATAAACCACATCATTGTCTAAGGAAGTGTAAGCAGATCTCATTCTTTCTTCTGAGGGCTTTTTGTTTCTATCTCACTGTTTCTAGCTCTGGCATGAATTTGAGCAGCTACCTGCTGAACTAGATTGACAAACATAGTCAGCAAACACAACCAGAAGCAACAAAAGGACACGATGATTCTTTAACTTCAATCACTAACCTTCTAGGCCTGTGAGAGACTTTATACCATTTAAATACCCCTGTATTTAATAGATGAAAACTTCCATCAAATGAGAATAAAGTAAAGCTTTAAACTGTGGAGTTCTCGTCCTTATAAGAAATGATGAGCAAGTATTTTAAGAAATAATATAATAATATGAAAATCAAAGATTTCTGGAACAAATCACTGCAAATTTGAGGTTTTATATTTTCTCCTAAAAGGAAAAAAAAATCCTTTCAGGATTTTTTACAGGAATAAAAGAAAGTGTGCAAGAATACAAGAAAACCTTGGACTCTATAGAAAAATAAAAGCATCTAGTATCTAATAAGAATTACAGGCTTATAGGGTTTTGTTTTTAAAGCTAAGTACATATTCAGTCAGGACTTGTTATAGCTGTGGTGGTTTTATGTGTAACTAAGAAGGTGTGGATTCTATGGTTTTGTGGTAAGGTTTAAGCATAAGCATGACCCTTTGAAGAAATTCAATATAGTTACAGGAAATACCATTCCTCTTATTTGACTGCAGACAGAAAATGCATGTATTTTACACTGGATTGTTTTCAATTAATACAGTACCTGCAGTTACTTCATCACATATCATATTTATACTATCCCAAAGCAGAAGCAGAATGGTACCTAGGGAATTGAACAGAAAACTTAGTTATGTTGTGTATTTTTTACACGTACCAAAGTACACTTATTAAAGGAGGAGAGGTCACCTTTTTGAAACTGTAGGTCAGCTGTTGAAATGGAGCAAAAATCCAGAAGGAAGCATGCTGTTTTTCTGAAAATAGTAAGATACAATCTAAATTGTACTTGACTAGAAACTACAAAAAATTATTAAGGAGATATTGTAGGTGTGAAAGGGTTAAAGGTTCGGGTTCCTTATGAATGCAAGTGATCTCAGGGAAAGTAAAAAATGTCATTTATGTCTGTAAAGCCATTCACAGCAGATGAAAGAAGAGATGATTTATACTCAGCCCTTCCTCCTTTTTTCTCTTTTTTAAAAAGCAGAATACCCCCTAGCAACTATTTAAAATACATACCAGCACTAATACTGTCAAACCACTTGACCTTATGTTTGATAACCTGAAAGCTTATTTCTCCTGCACTGGAAATGCAGTTGGATTCATTGTCTAGGTGCTCACAAAGCATGGACATACCTGTTGAATGAACACATGATTTACAGCCAAATGTTTATTGAATGAAGTGAATTAACACTTCCATTATCTCTGGTTTTCCTACACTTATTTGCTACTGAAATAGCTCTTGGTCTCTTTATCATAGCAAGGCTTACACTGCTCTCTGAGTGAGATTCTCTGTGCGTTGCATAATCTGCAGCTATTGCAATTGTCACCACCAACAACAGAATGCAAGTTCACAAATATTTTTTAACACAGGGAATAGAAGTACTCATCACAAAGCATAGAATTTATTGACCATAGCATCAAAATTAATAGTTATGATGCATTGTTCATTTAAACTATTATATCAAATTAAAAAGTAAAATTATTCTGAATTAATTCCAAAAATTATTCTGAATGAAAGGGATATTACAAAGACATATATCAGTTACATAGTGACAAACTCACTCTTGGTTCACTCGTCTGTATATATAATTTCAAACTATATGAATTATTTTAAATTTGTTATGAATGTTAAGTTATGACCACTTGAGAAAGATTACAGTCCATTTCTATATTTGGTAATACAAAGCAGTAATAAATTACCATATGCTGTTCATAAACAGAAAAGAACTGGTGGGAGACATAGTAGTTGGGGGCAATCTTGGGCTTAGCAACCACAAAATTACATTCTTAGTCCTTGGTAAAGTAAGGAGGAGGGTCCATAATGGACTTTCAGAGGATAGACTTCAGGCTGTTCAGTATATTGGTTGAGAGTGACTTGGGAGGTGGTCCTAAAGGAAAAAGTTGTCCAGGAAGGTTGGAGGCTCTTCAAGAAGGGAATCTTCAAAGCACAGGAGCAGGCTGTCCCTATGCACTATAAGACAAAGTGGCAGGGAAGACATTTGGCCTGGCTGAACAGGGAGCTTTTAATGGAGCTCAGAAAAAAAGGAGAATTTACCTCCTTTGGTAGAAGGGGAATGCACCCTGGGATGAGCAGACTAGATATTTAAAAGATTTTCTTTACTGAGAGAGTAGTCAGACACCAGAATGGGCTGCCCAGGGAGGTGGTGGAGTCACCGTCCCTGGAGATATTAACAAAACGTGAGGAGGTGGCACCTCAGAACACGGGCTAGTGGACATGGTGATACATCTGTGATATTATTGGGGTTTGCTTGAAATAGGGGTCAGATTATGAGAGAGTCACCAGCAATCAGTGCAGCTGCTCTGTACTTCATATCCTACACATCTTGATCTGTCCTTGAACTAAAATTATCTAAATATAAATTTATTTTCAGCTACCAGCTTTAAAGATATTTGCCAAAGTAGTAGCATCTGTGTTTGACACAAGATTAATATTCATGATTTTCTTGTTATTGCTTCTCATTCATAACACTTACACTGTGATAAACTAACATCTGTGTCTCCAATAACTAAGAATGGTCTTAAATTAAACAAACATGGCATAGCATACCCTAATGTAAATATGGTGTGTTTGTTTCTCAGACTGATTTTCTGCTGTAGCAAATGTCTGCATTTCAGTTCATCCCTACCACTGTTTGCTCAAGTATACCAGCACTAGAAACAATGAGTTTTGAAGTATTTTTCCATGAAAAAAACAACTGATCAAAACAGATTTAAGAAAAGGAATATACACATATTGTAAGCATAATACCAAGCAAGTGAAAATCTGAGCAAACTAGTATAGAAAAGGAGAAAAATACGTTTCTGGGGACACATTTCTAGATCAGAGTTCCATTCAGAAATTACTGTGAGAAACATCTGTCATGATAACACCTCTATAACTCATTTCCTTTGTCACCTGCTAGTGTGGTGCTTTTCTAATTACAAGTTAAATTTGGTATCCAACAGAGGAATTCCTATTATTCCAACTCAGTTAGGTCCCACTGGATGTCTCTTAGGACTGGACTCACATACATTCTTGATATTATTTCTTTTAAAGTACTTAAATGGGTGGCTTTGGTGCTTAACATTTTGTCTGTCAGTCTTTACATACTCTTCAAGTCCAGTCCTCAGTCTGTATGCTTAACAGAGAAGTATTTTTCAACCTTGGCTTGACTTCTTGTTTATCTTAAATCACAATAAAGATTTCCTAATACATTAGTTCTCTTTTAATTTAATTTGTTGTTTTAATATATTTCCCTGCCCAAAACCACCATGCAAGTCTATGCTACAACAGCATAATGAAAATTGGAAGTGCTGAGGTGATACAAAACAATTAACTCATGCTCTTTAGATGAGGGAAATATATCCACTATGTTTCTGCAGGAAGCCTTTTAAAAAGAAATACTTGCTGGGGAAAAAAAAAAAAAAAAATAAAAAAGAAAATTAAAAATAACCCATGCTTACACTAAACAGGTTACAGAGACACAACATGTTACAAAGTATAATTGTGTTTATAAGGAGAGCCAGCAGCTATCTGTCAAGGAGAGTGAGCTGTGCTCACTTTGAATCTCCTTCTAGCAATGCTTGTTCCAAAGCAGATTTAAATAATGGAAGAGAAAAAGCTGTACGCTGATTTGAAAGAAGTCAAGTTGGTCAGTCCGGGATCTGACTCTTCAGGAATGAGCAATAGCTAGGAGATTTTGAAGTATATACTGTGGTACTTCAAAACTGAGTTACCATTAATCATGTGTTAAATCAGATCAGTAACTGCTATTTCTGTATCTGAAAGTTTAAGTCTCTTTTTTCTCCCTATTTTTCACATTTCTGGTTTACCTACTGAAAGAGACACACATTTTTTTGTTGAATACTAATTTAGCCAATTACTTAACGCATATATTGAAGTACAGGAATGGAAGTACCTATGAAGTATATCTATATATTTAAGCTAAACACTTTTTCTTTGTTGCATTCATGAAACATATTTAAATTGAATAATTAATGAACAGGTAGAAACTCTATAATTTGAGACCACCAGGAGACAATTTATATTTAAAGAAAGTAAGAAAAAAATTTCACAGATATTCAGATCATCAGCTTGCAACTCAATGATTAAATATCACCAAACAGTTTTTGTCTTTTCTAATGCATAATTACTGTTCAATGCTTGGATGTGTAGCTTTTTCAGAGCAAGACAGAATTAAATTTAGGGATAAGGATTTGTAAATAGTGCGCCATATTTTATATTTTTTTAAAAGTCAATTTATTTTTATAAAGAACAGATTTCTCTGTCTCTTTCAGTCACATATTGGTAGTTACTCTGGTACTTTGCTCTAGGAAATATTGCCAAATTAGACACTTAAAAAGAGATTAAAATCTACAAATAAGCACTAAATGGGCTAGACAAAAATTATTTCTTTTTCTATATACCTATGGAGGTTTGGTGAGAAACTGTGCTGGTTTTATTTAATTTCCTAGTAAATCCCGAGCATTTTTGGCAATAACATAAAAAATACTGGTAAGCCCACACTTGCAAAAT
This sequence comes from Phaethornis superciliosus, assembly GCA_023637945.1. Lineage (NCBI taxonomy): Eukaryota > Metazoa > Chordata > Aves > Apodiformes > Trochilidae > Phaethornis > Phaethornis superciliosus. The sequence continues at coordinate 20,869,419 of JAJQWJ010000005.1, read as the reverse complement.
ATAACATCGTCAAGGAACAGAGACCCTAAACTATTCCATGATGCAGAGAAATTTTTCTAAAAGTTTATCTTATTTACTATTTATTTTCAAAATATATATTAACATTACAAATAAGAAATAAATTAGTATGGATTAGTATGCTGAACCAAAATTCTACTGTGGATTAGAATTCTGAGGTTATAATGTCGGTGCTAATTGACATTAATAATGTTCCCAATTAAATGATAAAAAAAAAAAACAAAAACAACAACAAAAAAAAAAAACACAGAGCAAAAATTACAAAATATTGAGCAGCCCAGAAAAACATAAATCATTATATACAGCATGAAGTGTGATGATATGTGTTACATACAGAGGTTTCAACCTTTGTAAAAATGGGAGTTCATTGTTTTTTTAATAGGGATAGGAACAGCTCAAAGGTATTAAATGCAAGTAACATTATAAACTAATTACTCACTATCCAGGAATTGCAATATTTATGGTTTGTTAAGGTCCCATGTAACATTAAAATTTATTTTAGTTTTGGATCCACGAAACAAAGCAAGCAGTAGAAGGGTCAGGTACAAGCAGACTTTTATTTGACAATTGACACAGGAAAAACTATAGAGCCAGGCAAAAAAAAAAGGAGAGAGGAAAAGAAGATATAAGAGAGAAAAGTGGAGAAAAAGAGTAAGAAACTGGGAAGAAAGAATGAGAGAGAGAGAGAGAGAGAGGATGGCGCTGATCCTGGACAGGGTCCGATGCGAGATAGAGGTGGGTCAAGAGATGACAAAACAGCCAGAGCATGGACAGCCATATATACCCCTGCGTTCCTTTTGTTCCGGAGGGGCAGGTGTCAGTCAGCTCCCACAGAACCAGGGTCATTGGCACCAGAGCCATTGCAGACAGGAGGGGAGCTTCCCCAAAAGGGTGCAGCCCCCCCCCCCAATCGTCAGTTCTCATCTCCTTCCAGGTGTCACCCCTGTTCTGCTTCGGCCCAGGCCAGGTCCATTGGCACCAGAGCCATTGCAGACAGGCTGCCTGGGGGGGGAGGGGGCTTCCATCACACAGTTCTTATCTCTTCCCAGTCCCCACTCCCTGCTCTGTCCCAGCCCCCTCAGCCAGGTACCTCAGCATCAGTACAACCAAGGTGGCTTCCTCACCCTGGCCAGGGTAATGGTGCCTGGAGGGACATCCCAGCATTGCAGGCCCTCAGAAAAGGGGAGAAGTCTCCACCCAGCCCTTAGTTCTTAGTTCTTATCTCTTTCCAGGTGTTACCCCCTGCTCAGCTCTGGCCAGTCCAGGTCCTCCACCCTAGCCAGGGCTATTCACTTTAAAATTTTTCTTTTGAGCAAAATTCAAATCAGAGATCAGATTCTCACAGGGTTAAAGCCATAAAATCATAAAACCTCATTCCCCATGGGCTCTGTGCATTATGACAATATGTAATTCCATGATGACATCAAGTATTAAAATATAAATGTCAAGAATTCCTACTACCCCCCCAAGAGAGGAAATATTTTGTAGCTGTGTGGATACCTTTTAGTCCTCATCAGCAGGCACTGGGAAGAAAGGCACTAAGTGTACCACAGCTAAAGCACAACTGGGAGATAAAACACATCACTGTTTGGATAAACTGCCTTACATCCCCCAAAAGGAAGAGCAGTATAAGGTGCTATCTCTAATTTGTGCAGGTCTCAACAGAAACATTAGATTACTTCTTCTCATTTTGGCAATGGCATGATGAAGGAATGCCGTACTTCCAAATTCCATATGTATTATTAGGTAAAAGGTTCTTTACATGAAACAGAGCAGATGTACTTGATATAGTTTTATACATATATAAATGTATAAAATGTTATTAAAAATGTTTTGTTTCTTCTTGCATAATGTGCAAAATATCTGTTCACGTAAAATCAATTTTTTGAGTCACATTTAAGCCAGCAATTGATGTGTATACAATAATACATGCCTTTCCATTAAAAAAGTCTATTCTACAATATATAAATTATACAACATATAAACTATAATTTATTTAAAAGTTTCATTGTACTCTTATGGTTGTAAAACAGATTTTCAGTCAGCTTATATGATTATATCATCCTTTGGATGCAGTAGATTTGCTGATGTCACAACAAAAGGCTCATTTGCAACCCTTATTTCCAGTTTTAATTACTTTTGGAAATCAGAGAGTAATGATACATTTGATATAATTTTGGTTCTTCCAGTATTAACTCAGACTTTTTTTTTTTTTTTTCTGGCACTTTATAAAACAAATGCAAAATAATGCTGCACTGGCTGTTACTTGTATTCAAATTGGAATGTTAATGGAATAATTCTGCAGTTTCAATACATACTCTGGAAAAATCTAAATCTATTCTTTTTTTTTTTTTTTAATTGCTTTTTTTCTCAGTACACTGATAAGAAGAGATTCAAATTAAGACTCTCAGTTCCCTTCACAACACTATTTCAGGCATGAAGGTCTTCACTTTCTTTTCAGCAAAAATTAACGACAACCACTATTACATTGCCTATATTCTAAAGAGTACACTAATGAAAACCATATCACCCAAGGAATAGCTCTACATGTTAATTCCACCTAAGCATTCTGTTTAAAAATTTTCATTTTATTTTGACCTAGAAAGTATCCAGGAGAGCAAACATATGAAACTGAATCTCTGACTAAAGTATGGGAAACCTAACTATACCAGCCATTTTATTGTTGTGGACCCATCATTTTAGTCAGTCTTTTAAAAAACAATCAGTATCAACTTCTTTTGGTATTGCATATCTCAGGATTACTAATGTCATGGTTTAACACTGGCCCAGCAATTAAACCGAATAACAGATGCTCTCTACTAAACCCCAGAGAAACACACCAGGAGCAATTTTGCAGTTGAGTCTGCTGCTATCTCCACAGAAAGGCATGTGGAGGTTGACACCACTTGTGGTCAGGGGTTGGTATTTCTTGGGAAGATTTCTGGGCAAACAGCCCAGAACAGCAGCTATTCTGGGGTCTGGGGTGAACCTAGAAAAAGTCATGTCCTCTATGCCTCCACTTGAGAAACCCTGAAGCCTGGTGGGTCATTACTGTGTGCTAACAACATGTGGCATATACCAGACCTGATAATTTATCTGCTGGGTTGTATGTGGTGGTGTCCTCACTTAGCAGAAGTGTTATGCACTTGGGCACAAAACACCTGCATGACAAAGAGAAAGACAATTTAAGGAGTAGGAGGAATATTTGGAGGTTTCTCTCTGTACTTGCTCAAAATGCCTGTTTATTTCATGACATGGGTGCATTCCAGCTTGAGTTGGTACAGAGCAGTAGTCTTTGTGAAAGCTCTTTGATTTACAATATATAAAGTTCTAGTATGGTAATGTGGTGATAAGACATAGTCTTTTGCATTTCTTGATAGGGAAATAAAATTTGTATAATCTGAGAAAACACTCCACCCACTTATTTAAATCCTTGTATGAAATATTAGTGTATCAGAAAACCTTTACCTGAGTTTGGAGAGAATCATGGACAATTTTAAAAGGAACAATTCAAAGTTTACCTAAGAATCAATGGCAATTATCAAAATTCTGCCCTTGAGTCAGGATTCATCATAAAAGGAAATTAAAAAAAAAAAAAGAAATTTATTATCCTCTCAACACTAGAATTTATTTTGTTGGTTTCCACTGGGTTTACAACAACACGTGTATTCTCTTTCATCACCCTTTCTCATCGTTAAGTAATAAACTGTAATGATAATTAATATCTGTTGTGAAGAGATTGCTATCTTACCTGGAGCTGCCCCTAAAATTATTAACAAGGGGTAAAGAAAACAGAGTTTAATGGAATTAAACCCTTGTATCATTAGGAATGTTGCTCTTAAAGCAGTTCTTCTCTGAAAACAGATCTGTATTAGAGCACCCATAATGCTAAGCAAAGCCTGAAATGAAGAGTTACTCTGGAAGACAATGTTGCTCCAAGAAAGTTTTAAGAATCCTGTCCTTTTTTTTTTTTTAAGTAACACCACTGAAAACTTATAACTTAGAGAAAAAAATTCTTCCAGCATCATAAAAGGGACAGAAAAATGATTGCTGAACAAAAAGAAACTATTATACTTGTATTTTATGATTTATACATTGGATTGATGAACACACTGGACCAGTGTATTTATACACTGGACCAGAACATACTCTTGACATCTCGCAAGCTGGCCTGCATAGCCTCAAGACCTTGCACACTCAAAACAAAGTGTACGTGGTGGCTCCATGTTTGTGTTGCCAACATTACCTTTTCTTTTTCATTCCCTAAATCTGGAACAATAGCTGATCAGTAGCCTTCTTTATAATTTCTTCCTTTATCTCAATGCAGTAATTTTAAATACATTATATTCTTTTCTACCTCTGTAATTTCCAAGAAATGCCTGATCTATGTATGCATAATTAGCTGTGAGTTTCTTACTCTGCATCTTCTTTTGTTAAACAAGAGCTCATAAAATCAGCTCACAGGTAGGGAATGAACCTGATGTAGTTTGGTGTAGAGTTGGTATATGCAATAAATAAAATATTTCTCAAATTAAACAAGAAAAAAACACAAGAGCTGAGGCTGAATCAATCAACATCTTTGCTGACTTGGCTGAGACTACAGTAGTGCTTTGAATTAGACTTTTGAAGATCATAATTTTCATTTGATTATTCCAGATATGTGCTGCCAGCATACCCACCTTTCAGCTGAATGCCAGACAGTTGTTTGTTCTCCAGTCCTGTAAGAGGTGCTGATAAGGCTGAATAACAACCCCTTTCACATGACCTTAAGCTCAATTTAGGAGCAACCTCTTTTCCCTATAATCACTTTCGGCCACCATTAAGCAGAGGGCTGGAAGTTTTTCAATGAACACCAGCCTGCCCGCCTGAGTCTTCCTATTCCCAGAATTTCTGTTACCTATGTGTGGAAATAACAGCAACCAGTACAGAGGAAAGGGTAATCTCTTCTCAGTTAAAATTAAAGATAAATGATGATAAGCATTGGGTGAAAAGGAAAGGCTGACACGTCTTATAGCAAATCTTTCTTACTCTGTCTGCACAAGACTGAGAAAAACGGGGGGGGGAGGGGGGAAATCCAAACAATCTGAATTGAGAAAACTGAAGTAATGTAAGACACTATAGCCTTTTCAACTTCGGATATAGCTAGAGAAATTAGCCCCTTCCTTCTGTCCCACTACCCCCATCTCTTCCTTACTTCCTGTCCCAACAATTCATGTCAGGAATTTTTTTCCTGCCAGTAAAAATATGATCTGCTGGCCTAGCTATACTTTGCATCTTAAAGGGGAGAGGTTTTGCCCTTTCCTCTGCTGGCTGGCAAAATTCCTTTCTTCCTTAAAGTGTGCTGCACTGAAACTCATATATTGGTGCTCTAGGACCCGAATCTTAAATTACAAGGAGTGAGAATTCCTGTAGAAACCATTACACTAACCCATCTGAAGCAGGCTGATAAAAAGCTGATCTTGTGTGTGTTACTGAATATCTCATGAGGGTAATTTACAATTCCTCAGAGAAAACAGAGGTGAAATAGTCCCTGCCTGTGTTTCATCTCAGCAAGCATATCATGCCGTGTCTTGAGAATATTAGCAGAGGTAATGTTTGCCTTCTGCCAGTTGCAGCCAGCTGGAATAAACATGAACATTCACACTCACACAGTTAGGGGTCTCACCTTCCCTGCAGTGTCAGCAGGGCCTGCGTTTGACTGACAGAAGGACCACACAATGAAGTCTCCTAGCCCATAAATCTAGGTCTATGGGGTGATTTCTGATATGTGGGGTGACATCCATGCAGTATAAGTCAACTAATTTAACTTATGCTATTTTGACCTAAACCCATCCAACAAAAATAACAGAAAGTGTTTATTTTTCATTGCATCATGCTGTTGTTTATACTTCATTTTGCATCATAGCAGTGCATGTTTAGTATTACTAGTCTTACACAAGATATTATACAGCTTTTCTTGAGAAAGTTGTTTTTTTTTTATTCTATATTACTTGCCTCTGCAGTTATACTGTAGTATACCATTATTTTTCATCTGAGCTTTAAAGTATTAACTTTGATGGATATTTTTGTGATAATCTCAGAAGCTTTTGCAGCCCCCTGTATGATCTCTCCTGTTTCAAGCAGTTAATACTATACCACTTGTATGTTGGAGAAAAACTTTATATGCAAAAGGTAGAGAACCTGATACATTATATTTAGGATTATAGCAAGGCTGTTAACTGTACTGTGCAACTTTTTTTTGCACCCAAATCCTTTTCTGTTATCAATGGTTCATATACAATGCAAAAGTAATGCTATTCCATGTGTCTGAGGCAGATCCACTTCTTACACTTTATTTTATATATTATTTTAAAAAGAAATTTGTTGACACTAAGTCAAACATACAAACTTTCTATATTTCCATTCACATCCTTACATTTAGGACAGAAAAGACACACCTATCCTTAGATAATACTAAATGGAAAGGCCCAGTCACTAAGTTAATACAGGCAGTATTTTGAATTTCTGTGATTCTTTCTGTCAATGACTGGAAGCCACCAAAAATAGGCATGAACCCAAGGAAATTTATATACTCCCACTTCTCTCACTTGAAGTTTTAGCCTTATGATTTCAAACATGTAACATCTGTATAATCATTAGATATATTTCATTCAATTTCACTTCTTACCAAACAAGTGTTGTCTAGTGTTCCAGTCCAGCCTTGTTTTGTTAAGCCAATATCTGCCAATTAGTAAAGGATCATTGCCTTCTGCAACTGTTAATGAGGACAACAGTTAACCCCTGTAACGCCTAGCAGAGTAATTATGGTCGTGCTAGATACAGCAGGTTTTGCTCTCCTTTGTATACCAGTTCAGTAAAGATGAAACAGGAGACTTTTACAGATTAAAGACAAAAAAGGATAGTCTGGCATGACTTGTTTATTTATCTATTGCTCTCATGGCACAGTGTTGTGGGTTTTTTTTCTGAACTATCTACTTGTATTAAAGAACATTTGGAATTATATGCATATGAAGCTTAATTAAGATGTTTGAGTTCTGATAATGATATAAGTTATTAATTACACCATGTACTGTGTGTCATTTTGCTTTCTGAAGCAGGTTGTTCATCCTGCCCCCTTTCAGAGAGCCCATTTTTTTCACTCTGTAGGAAGCCATTTTCTGTTGCTTATGTAAAGACTTTCCCCATATTTAACTACTTGTTCTGATGTTATCTGTGGTGGATGTCTGCCTCAAGCATTTGCTTTTGTGGAAAATATAGAGTAGCTATTTCAAAAATCAGGCTGGGGAAATTACATTTTTATAATCCCAAATATCAACTCTGATCTTTTGACAGAGCATACATATTAAGTCCTGCTGTTTAACAAATTAAAAGTAGAATTGTGGAATCTTGTCTGAGAGCAGCTGTTAAAAAGTCCACCCTGTTGTTCTTATGCAATAAGAGACTGCAAATCTGGATGAATTGCAAACTATAAAAAACAAACAAACAAAAAAAAAACCCCAGATTTTGGACACATTCAAGTTGCAGCAGTCTAAGACTCTCTGTGCACCAGGCATCCTTGCACCTTTTGTAAGTCTGTACTGCCCATACTGTCCTCACTGGAAGCCCAAACAGAAATACCAGGGACTACTCATGCCTTGTTTTTATAGACTGTGCTTGCTACAAAGACCTGCCCAGAGAACAACTTAAACTGTGAGCAGGAAAGGGAACAAACCGAAGATCAGAGATAGACAGCTATTGAGATATTTAATGAAATAATTGATCTTAAGTTAACTTCTGTCAAATATAATGGGTAGGCTAAATCCCTTGTGAATGAAGATTTTACGAGTACAGAATTATCACAGAAATAGAAGAACGCATGTATTGCAGAAGCTACTTTATGATATAAGAGCTAATGACAGAGATTTATTTATAATAACAATCATCATTCTCAGATAATATAAATTACTTCATAGATGTTATGCACCACATGTAAGCCTGTTTAAGAATGTAATTTGGTTTGAGATAGAATATTGTCCTTATAGCAGGGCTTTCTTTTTTTATCAATGACTGAAATGGACTAGCTCCCCCACACAAATATTTCTTGAGCAGTTCATAGTATCAAAGTTTTTTTTTAAGGAAGTGAAAGAGGCTGATAAAACTGAAAATTTACTGAAATAATGTCATAAGTGTTGGAGTAAAGCAGTATCTGTTACATCTGTGCCAAATAAACAGGCAGCTGAACAGCACAGGTTTCTGCGTATTTACAGCTGGTAGGATGTGTTAATTTCTCACTGGGAAGAAGTTCTTTCTTGGCCATTTTCAATACATAACTGACATTGTTCTGTACCTCAGAATTGGTTTTCCTGATAGTAAGCTATTCAGATTGATTAAAATCATGAATATTATAAATTCTAAGAAGCAGATTTCTAAGCCTAGTGGACGAGGGAAAGGCTGTGGATATTGCCTACCTGGTCTTCAGTAAAGCTTTTGACACTGTGTCCCACAGCATTCTCCTAGAGAAGCTGTTGGTCCATGGTATAGACATGTATACACTTTGTTGGGTTAAAAACTGGCTGCATAGCCAGGCCTTAGAGTTGTAGTTGGTGGAGTTAAATCCAGCTGGTGGCCTATCACAAAGGATGTCACCCAGGTCACAGTTTTGGGGCCAGTCTATTTTAATATCTTTATCAATGATCTAGACGAGGGCATTGAATTCTCCCTCAGCAAGTTTGCAGATGAGAACAAGTTAGGTGGGAGCACTGATCTGCCTGACAATAGGAAGGCTATGCAGAGGGATCTGGACAGGCTGGATGGATGATCTGAGGCCAATAGTATGAAGTTCAAGAAGACCACATGGTCACAGCTTTGCCATGCAATGCTACAGGCTTGGAGAAGAGTGGTTGGGAAGCTGCCTGGTGGAAAAGCACCTCAGACTGCTGATAAACACCTGGCTGAATATGACCCAACTGTGTATGCAGGTGGCAAAGAAAAACAACTGCATCCTGGCTTGTATCAGAAATAGTGTGACCAGCAGGAGAAAGGAAGTGGTTGTGCACCTGTACTTGGCACAGGTGAGGCTGGCCCTCGAGTACTTTGTTCAGTTCTGTGCTCCTCACTACAAGAAGGACATTGAGATGCTGGAAAGTGTCTAGAGAAGAGCAACCAAGTTGGTGAAGGGTCTCTGGAGCACAAGTCTTAAAAGAAGAAGCTGAGGGAATTGAAATTGTTTAGCTTGGAGAGGAGGATACTGAGGAAATCTTATTACTGTCTAGAACTACCTGAAAGAAGGTTTTAGTGAGGGGCATGTTTGCCTCTTCTCCCAAGTAAATAATAAGAATAGAGGAAATGTCTTGAGGTTTCACTAGGGGAGGTTTAGACTTGCTATTAGGAGGAATTTCTTTACTGAGAGATTAATCAGACTTTGGAACAGACTTCCCATGGAGGTGGTGGGGTCACTATCCCTGGAGATATTAAAAAAAACTTGTAGATGTGGTACTTCAGGACATGTAGTGGGCATAGTGATTTTTTCTGTGATTCACTCTGACTCAGTGATCTTAGAAGTCTCTTTCCAACTGTGATGATTCTGTGCTTCTGTGAAAAAGATAAGCCAAGCTTTGAAAGCATCTCTAATTTATATCCACCTGGATCTAGGCATGCTTGCATGCATTCACAGTATCAAGTCCCTAGATCTGCCCTAATTTATTACAGTCCTATTTTACAGGAACTATATTCATATGATAACAATCTCTAAGGGACGATCAATTCTGTGCAGATCATATAGATATATGCCATATTTGGTAGGTGACTTGGGAAAAGATTTCTGCTCCATAAGAACTCAGTATGAGAGGTACAAGTAAATTTTAAATGTAAGACACCTTTTAGCTGAAAATCTATTAAATTACTTAACTGTAAAAAGGAAAAGAAAAACAACAAACAAAGAAAGGAAAGGAAAAAAATAATTAAAAGTAATACAAAAAAACCCAAAACCCTCAAAAAATAACTAAAACACCCAAAGCTATGGACAAATAAAAACCAAACATATATTCATAGGTTGAGGTGATAGATCAAAAACAGCAAGAATAATTTCTAGCAGATGTTTTTTAGAAGGACGTAGAGGCATTTCAAAGACAACAACAAAACCAAAGAGTTCCTCATAAATTTAGAGGACCTGTTATCTCATCTTAATAATATATTTCACTGAGATTCTAAATTGTTAGTACATTTTTTAAATTGCATGCCAGAAAACCTGATGCCATGAAGGAAATTCCTGCTGTCCTGTTTTCCACTGAGACCACTGAGGAGGTGAATGCTAGATTTTATATGGGAAAGTTTTCATTTGTTTTTTTTTTATTATTATTATATTTCAGCAGACTGCAACTTTTACATACCCAAATATCTGAAACAAACCCAAACTGAGTACACTTTTTGGTTTGTGCATCACACATACAAAGCAAAATGAGTTTATGTAAGATCAATATTTACTAAAGTGTATTGACAGAGAGTTTTGCAGATTTAGTTAGGTTTTTGAAACACGTCTGTTTGCTGCAGATGCAAAGAAAATATGTAAAACAAGAAGCAAGACTGATGCATGCAAATATGATTGACTAAGCAGGCAGAAAGCCTGAAACAATATCTGTGCTACATTAATTCCTGCTTCATCCCAGTGATGTTTACCCAGGCACCAACAATGATATTTTAAATATCAGCACTGAAATATTTTGTCACACATCAAAACATATAATGTAAATCTACAATAGCAAGGGATGTTGGAAAGGGAACTTCAGTGCAATCAACTTTCTAAACCTTTGGCAAAGAGCCACTGGAACATATCACCAGTGAAAAAGGAGTGAAGATTTACAGAAGCAATTCACAGGTAAGAGGGGTTCACCACAGGCTGCATGGTTTTTAGGGCTGACCTGGGAAATTGTTTGAGTGCTCAGATGATTTGTTATGCAAGCAGTCTGGATTACCAGAATGGATTTGGACTATGACACTTTTGTTATATACAGCTCCATCACAGGAACTCTACATGAGAGTTTAAGATTCAGCACAACTCAGAAGGTCCTGTCTCTTAAAAGAGAAAATTATTGAAAGCTTAATAGAAAAAAAAGGAACTCAGTGATGAAATGACTTGCTGCAAACATTAGAAGTGATTTTTGTAGATGCTTCTATAAATTTCCCAAATTTCTGTAAATTTAAAATGAATGCATGATATAAAAAGCAATATATATCCACCCCCTTTCCATCATTTAGGGTCTCTGATTCTTCCCATTACAAGTTCTTCTGTAAAGCACTTGAGCTCTAGAACTACCTAACAAGTTAATATTAGTGTTTTAGTGTTACTCATCTCATAACTCACAGTATATTTAAAACAGTTTCCTAAAACCACTGCATAGAATAACAGTAATCAAGAAACAAGTTTATGAACTACTGTTAACTTTCAGTCTGAACATTTATTACAGTACTGCACTGCTTGTTGTCATCCTGAAAGCCATCATCAAAGTAGGTCAGGCATGTCTGGTTTTGAGATAGACATATTTCAGAATGTAGATTTTCCTCAGTTAAGAAACTTTCGAGGTGGGCAAAAATAAAAGTTAATATACAATACTGATATTCTGTTCCAGTAAAGAGGAAAATATGCAGGAAGAAAGCTTTTTATTATTATTTTTCATAAAAGCAGAGAAAAAATGTTGACATCCATCAAAATCATATCAATTTAGTCTGGGATTTTCAAAAGAACCTGATCTTCTTAAGTGCTCACATCCTGCTTAGGCAATTTTGAAATCCTTCCTTTATGCACAGAGAAGCTGACAGTTTGACAATGTAATGACTTGAATCTTTTATTCACCAAACAAGAATTCTGTGGGCAGGGGGGGAGGAGAAGACTTTTCACTACTTCTTTTCTGTGCCTCAACCCTCACCTGGGGGCAAGCAGTTAATGTTTGAAAGGATATTTTAGCTTCCAAACCAGTATTTTCTTCAGCCTCTTTGTTCACATAAAGATAGCAAACATAGACAATTTTTAGAGCTTCTAAAAATAACTATTTGTAGCGATCCTGACCAGAAGACCATTGTACGTGGAGGGCTTTGTGATCCATTCAACAATTAACCTGAGCAGGACCAGGTCTGTGCTGCACTGTGTTGCACTGCCTGCACAATTCAGGATGATGCTGTGCTGCACAAACCCCTTGCCCACAGGATAACCTCAGTCAGCTCACTGTAGAGGAGGATCCTGCAGGCAACCACCCATTGGTTACAGCAACTACATCTCCTGAATTGCCTTTATCTAAAGGTGCATCAAGAAATTCTCATGCAAACATCCTCTCTTTTTGGCAGTAGAAATTATGAATAGAGCTTTTCTCTTGTAAGAGAGCTCAAATGACCAAAATAGGGTTACTCATTCTACACATGGAGCCTGCATGACCTGCATGAGGTGCTTCAGTCTGGCTGGAAGTATGTTTGGTGCTGCCCAGTTTGGGTTTACAGCATCTGAAAGGACAGAAGATTATCTACACTCTTCTCACTTCTATAATGTTTTAGGTCTAAAAAATAGTACTTTAAATTATATTTTAATGATACAGTCTCTAGAGTCTGATTTGCTTTGTTACTTGGCATCATAACTGACTAGCACCACCCAGTGCAAAACACTGTTCATAGAACCATAGAATCAGCTGGGCTGGAAAGGACCTCAGAGATCACCAAGTCTAACCCTTGGATCCACTACCGCTGTGGTTACCAGACCATGGCACTGAGTGCCACATCCAGTCTCTTTTTAAATCTCTCCAGGGATGGAGAATCCACTACTTCCCTGGGCAGCCCATTCCAATGTCTGATCACCCTCTCTGTGAAGAAATTCTTTCTAATATCTACCCTAAACCTCCCCTGGCACAACCTGAGACCATGCCCTCTTGTCTTGTTGAAAGTTGCCTGGGAGAACAGACCAACCCCCCCCTGGCTCCAGCCTCCTTTCAGGGAGTTGTAGAGAGCGATGAGGTCTCCCCTGAGCCTCCTCTTCTCCAGGCTGAACACCCCCAGCTCCCTCAGCCTCTCCTCACAGGACTTGTGCTGGAGTCCCTTCACCAGCCTGGTTGCCCTCCTTTGGACCTGCTCCAGGACCTCAATCTCCTTCCTGAACTGAGGGGCCCAGAACTGGACACAGTTCTTTTGGGGCTCAAGATTTGACAATAATTTTTAGTATCACATCTAGGAATTTTATGGAGAACAGTTTCAGGTAGAAGTCCTGTTTTTCTTATTCAGTAGATCTTACTGTAGAAAATGTAAATATTGTACACAGGAAAAAAAATATTTTCAAATTTAGGGACATGTAAAAACATTTGCTCTGATTCTTCAACAAAACTACATTATCAAGCTCTTCTCTTAGATGCATGGTTCTTGCAAGGCAATAAAGCAGTTCTGTTTGTTTTTCTTGGTTATATGACAAATACAGAAGAGAACCTGATGAAGGAAACAGTAGAATAGAGGTAAGAAAACTACAATACAGAAATTGGCTATGGATCAAGTGAGATTTTCCAGTAGAATCTGTAACCAAATAGAGAAAAATTATGCACTATCATCTGAGGCACATTAAAAAAATTATTGGAAAAGTTTTTAAGGAACTCATTTAAAATAGTTACTATGGGAGAAATAGGCCAACACAATCATCCTTCACTATAGAAAGTCCAAAGAAACTTCTGTGTTTTCTTTTAAGAATATGGTGCAGAAACAGATTAAGATTTGTAGTATAACACCTGAAAGAGCAATGAGCTCTGTATCAACACTTGAAGTATAATTAGAACAAGAGAAATAAGAGATCTTTACTGAAAAAAGAATTGGAAGGGGGGGGAGAAACAGAAAAAAAAAACAAAAAAAACAACCAAAAAATCCCACCATCACAACAAAGATACCTGTGAAGGCCTTCAGAGACCTTTAGTATTATTCAAATAAGGAGTAACGTCTCTTCCTGCCCCAAGTAGACCTATTCAGACACAGAATAACTGGAAAAGGAAATACAGAAAAGATTCCTAAGGAGAGAATTGCAACACAAAGCTGTAACTGAGGATGAGACCAGGTCAACCACAACATCTTGCTCTGAGGCATAGACTTTCTGGCTAGCTGTCTCTCTGCATTATTCTACCCAATACTTTAGTTTGATGAGTTAAATTGTCAGATACCTGCATTTGGAAAGAAAAGAACTGAAATGTTCTGTCATTTTCATTATTTCCTCCATATTTTACATCTTTATTTTTAGTCAACCACTACTGTTTTCTGCAACATGGAATTCTGACAGGCATATCTCAGTATTAAAAAACAAATAAACAAAAAAAATCCCACCAAAAACTAACAGATTATGCATTTTTAAGCAAGGACATGAAGGAAAAATAAAATGAAAACCAGAAGAAAGTGAAAATGAATTCTGAAGATCAGCATTTTTTGAGGAGCTTCAACAGAGGAAGATGGAACACTACTGCAGAGACTAAGCTGCAAGGCTAGTCCCAGGTCCTAAGTGATGCGAAGCTCAGTTTATGATTAACAATGCAGTAAAAACAGGGCAAATATCAAGAAGTATCCAACTCAAAATGAAATTGATAGGGAAAAGGTCAGGTTTGCTGACTCCATGACCAAAGCAGGCAAGGAAATACATGACAAAGAATCCAAAAATGGTACCTGAAACATTTCTCAAAGTCAGAGCACATAAAGAACAGGCTCTGGACCACAGGTAAGAGCAGAAGGAGTATTTGGAAAGGAGATAAGAATGACAATGTATGATACAATTTTGCAGTGTTCAAAGTATCAGTCAATTTCAAAAATGTGGAAACAGAATAACTGTAGCAGGAAGAATACCTAATGGAAAAATGATGGGTAGTATTACCTCGGAGGCAGCTATCAGTCTAGGCAAAAGAAAACAGACTTATATTTAACTGAAGCTGGTAACAGGAATGCAAGGTGACGTATTGCCAGAAATGGTGGTAGTTAAATTCAAAGTCAGACTGAACTAGGGTAAAAGAGCTTTACTATGTTGCCCTCAATATGAACTGGACATATGATCATGTCAAAGATGGAAACAGACATCTGTCAAAATTTCACCTCAGAGGAATACTTGTTTGAAGGGTATTCAGCATGACCACAAGTTTTCCTTTATTGGAACTGTGTGAAAATGGTATCATTAAGAAAGTGCAAAGTGTAGAAAAACATCTTCCAGAGGAAAGGGAGTACCTAGTTGAGTGGATAGTGTCCAGAATTAATACAGATACTCCATCAATCATGCTTCAGGGCATGTCACACTTGGCCTAGAAATATGACTGTACAAGCTCAAAGAAAGACATGAAAATAAGCAGAAGGTAAACACTCACAGAACAGGGGAAAAAAACCCCAAAACAAAACACAAAAAACCCCAGACTTCTTCATCTCTGTATAAACCAAAAGAAATACAACCATTATACAAGAAATTAATATTTTCCACTATGTACACAAGGAAAAATTCTGAAATAACTGGTTGATGCCAAATGTTTTCCTATACCTTTTACACTTGTAGTAGTCTGGCAAGTGTCCTTAAAAACTCATAGCACATATGTACATGGGGCACATTCAAAACCAATATGCTGTTTTCTCAGACTGCCATTTGGTTTGTGTCCAGCAAACAGGCTGTTTTAGTAAAAGTACACACATTTTTGAAGGTCTAGAGAGTGTGAACATATGTTTAAGTGACATTTTGACAAGAAGTGGGTGTTAGGGTGAAAAATATATGACCACAGGCTTTGAACAGTTTTAGAAAGAACTCAAACTTTCAGGTTACAGCTAGCTTAAACAGAAATCTAAATTTCAGTCTATGCAAATAAGAATTCTAAGAGCAATTAATACAGTAAGATACCTGGTAAATAACAAACAAGATTAAAGTTATCACAAATATCACCTGCTAAAAAGCTATTAAGAAGAAAAAAGATTTTCCAAGCATTGTGAATCATGTTTGAAAAAATACATTTCACTTAACTAAGGATATAAACATACAGAAAGAGCTGCTACTGTGCCACAATGACACAAAATAAATTTTTTTTTTAAATTTTTTTTGAGAAATTGTTGTGATTTAACCCCAGCCAGCAACTAAGCACCACACAGACACTCACTCAGATTCCTCTGAGGAGGATGAGGGGAAGGAACTGGAAGGGTAAAAGTGAGAAAACTGATGGGTTTAGATGAGAGAAGTTTAGTAAATGAAATAAAATAAAAGAACGATAATGGTAATAATAATATTTTAAAAATGTAATGAAAAGGTAAGTAACAGAGACAAATGAAATCCAAGAAAGATAGGTGGTGGAAATAAAAATAATAGATCACTGGGAACTGACAGATGCCCAGCCTGTTCCCAAGTGATGCTTTTCCCACCAACATTCCTGCTAATTGTATTGCTGAGCATGATGTCATAGGGAATACCTCTTGGGTCAGTAGTGGTCAGCTGTCCCAGCTGAGTCCCCTCCCAATTTCTTCTGCACCCCCACCCTACTTGGTGGTGGGGTGGGGTGAGAAGCAGAAAGGGCCTCAACTCTGTGTAAGTACTGCTCAGCAAGAGCTAAAACATCCCTATATTATCAGCACTGTTTCCAGCACAAATCCAAAGCCTAGCTCCATACTAGCTACTATGATGAAATTTAACTCTATCCCAGTCAAAATTAGCACAGAAATTTATGTAATTAAATAAGAAAGTTCTATTCTTGAAAGATTCAGAGTAGTCAAATCAACATATCCTCAGTTGTTCCTAAAGTCACTGACATAGTTCTCCTACTGCAGTATGATCAAAGAAGGTCAGATACACAAGCAAACCTGAACAGCAGTGTTCTCAAGCAGACAAGAGAGGAGGCCACTCACTTATAGCCTGTACAGGAGAAATTTAAATAGTGTGTGGGGAGAACTGATATACACATAAATACTAGCTGCCCTTACCTCTACACAGGGAAATGATGAAATAAGGTCTGTAAAATAAAAGCCTAAAAAAAATACACTCTGGTCTGTATGTAATAGTGCTAAATTACAGAAAATTTTCACCATGGCATAAGAACTACGCGCTGCCATTCTGGTCATCATAAAACAAGGACCATTTCATAGCAACAATGTCAGTGGGAAATTCCAAGCATAATAATTCTGGTTATGGTCCAGTGTAAGTTAGAGCAACGGTGAATTACATATTACGAGATAGTAATTTGGCATCTGGATCCATACACACTCATTTTTAAAGCAGTCAAAACTAAAGAATCTTCTAAATATCTCATTAATGCGCTCTTATAATTTATATACCACATTTATGCTTTGTTTAGATTCATGGTTGTTTTCCTCATACACAGATATATTATTGCCTTGTTTCTGAGGCTAACTCGTAAAACACAATGCAACATGAAAGATAAATGACCATATATAACTTCCCCTAATAAATCCACGAAGTATTTCTGGGGCCTTTCCATCTCATGCAAAACTCTGATCTAAATAGAGAAACACCAGTTTTTCAGAGAAAACAGGATCATCCAGCATCTTATTAAATTACTTAAGGAAAGAGATTACTGGTAGGAACAACTTGGGAGATGGCCACATGGACAAAGGAGGTTCACAGATGCTTCCAGCAGTAGCAGTCAGAGGGATTCAAGGGCAAGAGGAAAACAGAAAGTTAAAATTTATGTTAACTGAAATGGACTCTTCTGATCATAGTATTGTGTTCTCTACAATGCAGTTTGCAGGAACTTCTGTAATAATCTTGTCAACTGTCTGAAGTGCAGCGTGTCTTAACTACTGACACACACACACACAAAAACCCACAAAAAGCCCTCTACAGCTGTCCACTGCTATTTTGTTGACTTGCTAGCATACTGCAGAGTTATGTGAAACAAAGAGTTTTCTGTGAAAGTTAGGTAGGTAAATACCTTTAAAAGCATTTCCTGACTCTCTCTGGTTTTCATCTAATTAACCACTAGACCTAGTTTTTCACTTAACTTCAGAGGAACTAAGTAGATATGAGGAGCCAAGAGAAGATTAACAGCCACTAGCAACTGTCTGTGTGACTCTTCCAGAGCTATTATAAACCTTTATATCTGGTTTTGTAATGATCACCCACTGCTAAGACTTGAGGTATAAAATAAAATAAGGATAAATTTTTATATTACACTTAAATACCCAGCAGCCAGAAATAATTAATTCCAATTTCTCTAGCAACTTAGTTTGCTAAGGGGTAAGGAGCACCATGTACTAAGAAAAGAAAACCAATAGACAGCAAGAGCAAGCAGGAGAAGGAAAAGGCAAGGAAAAGTTTCCGTTTTAACATTTTAGAAGCATCCATGCTTGCTGGTATGCAAACAGTACCTCTGAGCTGATTTACTGAGTCACTGTTTTATTTGCCCTTAGAATGAGTTCTCTGTAGGAAAGACAAAACACTTCACCCTTAACAAAAATGAGACAGAATATCCACTAATATTTAATATGCTTATTGGCATAGATCTCAGGTAAGCACACTGCTAGAAACCTCTGGTTAGATATAGTGTATAAAATATGATGTAATGAAAATAAGTCTTTTGAGCAATTTCTGCCACTATATTTCTTACATAACTTAATGTGCAAACATCAGTGGCCCATTACTGTTAAGAAATGAGGAATTTTAAGGACTATTAAACACTCTGCAAATATATCAGTTGAAAGTTATTCAGCACAGGTGTTCTTATAATTAGGTAACATTGGAAAAATGTAGTGTTCAATGGTCCTTGTACTTTGCCCTTCTTCTTGTGTAGGAATGAATATTACTATTCATAATGAATAATCCCTACTCCAATAGAAGTTAAACATTGAGTGTAAAACAGTAATGCTTTCTTTTTATGGCATTTTAATCTAATATTTTTTATAATTTATTGTATACTATTTAATTCATTTTACTAACTTTTACTGTAAACAAAAGTGTTAGGATACTGGAAAGAGCCATTTGTTTTTTGGTTTGTTTTTTTTTTCCATTTTGTTTAACCAGAATGGAAGCAGGAAGCTCAGGAAATCTTCCTGTTTCACATTTGCTAGTATAACCTTGTTAGTCCAAAGGACACAGGTTAGTTCCTAGGACATTAAAAGGTTGTTAGAGCTCCTTTTTTTTAGAAAAAAATTCAATCACACAGTGACTCCATGCAGAGAAACCTAGAATTTGTGTTTTCAATGAACCTTGACTGTATTTATGAGCTTTAACAAAACTTATGGACCTTTCATTTCTGTGAATAGTTGATAAATACTCAGAAAACCTACTTCCAGACAGAAGAAGTTTCCATCGATTTACAAATACATCTCTGTTTGTTCAAGTAGACTCACTCAGTGAAGTTATTTACTTATTAAGAAGCTACCTAGGCAAGTGGCATTCACTGAGGTGGAATGTTTTTTCTCTCAATTTATACCATCTGTGTTGTCATTCTGGTGATAGGGTCACTACTAATTTTATTTAATTAAAGGAGTAGGGACATCTCCAAAATTGATACAGGACTGTGAGATTAAATTTTTTAGCCTCACAAAGACACAGCTATCCTGTAAAAATATACATTTAGAACATAAAATATGCAAATGAATTCCATAGGAGACACTAAAATGGCTTTTATTCACTGTTTTGTAATTCAATAGAAGATGAGGAGAGCATCTGATGAAGGGAATACCTATTACATAGCTTTGATAGCTGTTAAAGGAGGACAGTTCCTTTAGCAAATGCATAAGTAAAAGTATTTTTCTCAGTATGTGTCTGATATTTCAAAATTCAAAACTATTTTTAAAGATACTGGAAGTGGTCAAACAAAATAGAAATAAGTGAAAATAAAAAGAGAAGCCCAAGCAGTAATTATACACTTGTATGCTCATGGGTTTTACAAGAGTCTGCAGACCTTACTTTGGTTCCATACTGAATGTAGGGGATATTGGCTTTACTCCAATATCTGTTAATGTAAACTTTATTTAAATACTTAAATTATTTAAATATTTTAAATTAAATAAAAATATTTAAACGCATATATGATATTTGAAACACAAATAAGATGATGAAAAATACTTTTGAGAGATATGATGTACAAAAGAATCTTCAAAATATGATTTCCACACAAAGTCCTGTGCTGGAAGAGATGTAATGAATTGTTAAACCAGCCATAAAAGTTTATAAGAAAGGAGGTCCTATAGTTCTTCCTGCCTTTGACCCAGGCAGTCTGTGTTACCAGGAGATCTTTGAGGATATGTCTATCCTGAACAATATATGTGAGAAAATAAAAATAAGAGGAATGAAACCTTAAAGTTCAAAATGTATAATTTTTTTTTCCCTTCCTGTCGTCACTTAAACACCAGACTTTTCTGAGGGATTTGCTTTTTTTCTTTAACATAGAAAAAAAGCAAATCTCACACTTGATAGCATATCTCACACTAATGTGAGGTTACCAAAAATTTTTGTTCAGTGAAAATTACACTGGTTTGCACACATCTTGTACTTTCATGAAGTGCAACAGATTTCAAAAGAATAAGAGTGCCGACAATTATAGTATAAATAATAGAAAAGTCTCTCAGAAGCCAGTGAAGTTTCTTTTGTGTGAAGACAGGATGTAAAAGATGATGCAAGTGTCTAATTTGAAAAAAGCTGAATATCCACACTTGTAAAATTCATTAAATTCTTATTAGAATTCTGAAAACCATATTAAAAAAATAAAAAAAAATAATAAAAAAAAAACAAACATCAAGTTGAGAAAATCATAGAAAACAATATTCTGCTCAATTAAAAACCAATAGATAAGTAATTACAGTTACAGAACTCACAGGCAGTGGGTTTTGTAAACTTTGTGGACTAATACCATTTGAATCCCTGTAATATACTTGTGCAATTTAACTAAGCAGTTAGATTTCAAGATCAAAACAGTTTGCAAGAAACTGAAGTCTTGCATTATTTATTATCCCTAAGCACTTCATAAAAGTCTCAGAGAAGTTGACAGGGAGGTCCACATTTTTTCATACAGATTCTATTCTTACAGCAAGAAATACTCTATTCTCTTCAACCACAGACATACCACTGAGCACTCAATATTTTTATGATGGAGCAGAGAATAGAGAAACCACAGCTAATTTTTTTGTGAAAAAGTGAAAATTAAAAAAAAATACAATTAATGATTCAGACACTCTCAAAATAAGTTACTTTTGCATAGATTATTGTACTAATAAGCCATGTAACATTGCATCAAATAACATATTTTAAAGAAAGTGTCTAGTTTGCTTAAATGGCAGACTCCCTCCCATTCTGTACAGATGGTATGATAATACAGTCATACAATCATATGACAGTGGACAGAAATTTAATGGAATTAGGAGGGAATCTGGGTTTTGCTATGCAGGCCATAAATCAGAGTGCTTTAGATTATGAACATGAGCAACTGGTTCTCTGTCTTGCTTTTTTCATATATGAACTTACCTTCACAACACTACCAGTATTTGTTACCTCATGGGATTTTCTGAATTGTGAAGTCCATACAGTTTAAAGCTCTCCATCTCTTGATAATCCCTTACTCTAAGGTTTAAGAAGGATTTCCCTTTTCTGTCTCTCTACAGAGAAATATAGAAATATAGAGAGCCTATTTCTCTCTATAGATAAATGCAGTGCAGCTGAAGATTTTTGAAATGGCAAAGAGTGGCATTAGAAATAATTTAAATTTCTGTCCTTATTAATGAACAGGAAGAGAGGCTAACACCTTACTGACTACACGCCCTGGGTGATGAGAATCTGCGATGATGGTATTCAGAGTGATTTTATAAAACTAGAAAGTGACATAAGTAACATGTATGTTCCTAAGATCTCAAGACAGTCACAAAGAATTCTGGCTGTGGCTAAATTGCCTTTTTAATCTACTTTTTAGAGAGGAAAAAAAAAGCAACCAGTAGCAGATGAGCATAACTGAATGAAGCAATGAAATATAAACAAGACAAAGTCACTTTGAGTAAACTAAGTAAACTGTATTTTTTCTCTGCCTGAGAGAAAAAAGCTTGTAACAATGTTTTTTGTTTGTTTGTTTGTTTTGGCTTTTTGTGGTGTTTTGTTCTTTTTTTTTTTTTTTTTTTTTTTAAATGCAGTGTGATACCAACAGGCATTTCACTTCTTGATTTAGCTTCTTTGTTACTTGAACATAAGTGGTACCTAAAACATTATGCTACATCTGCTAGCAAGCTAGAGCAAATCTTGCTCTCTCAGTTATGATGTCCATACTACACAACTGAAGAACATCCAAGGGAGAGCTGGACTGGCTACTTTACTGGGCAGTGCCAGACTGAAAAACAGACTGACAGCTTGACCAGATGCTTTGGTTCTGCTTTCCCACTAGCCTCCCAGTGACAAGGAGCAAGCACTGTTCCTTCTAACAGTGAGTATCTGTATTTAACTACTCCCTCTTTGGTCTTGCTTTGGAACAGCTCAGTTCACATTTGTCATTCCTGTTATCTACTGTGCCACAAGACACTGCAGGAATATTTTTCCCCTAAAATCTCTTTCTTCATTGGCTTGAATGAACCTTTTTCATTTTTCAAGTCACACCTAACATAGTTTTCTATTTGGGTGCTAATTAATTTCCTTTTTTTCATTTTTTTCCTTTTCTCCTCTTCTGCTTCCGTTGACTATAAAACTGCTCTGAACAGGGAATTATACTCTACTTGGAACACATTAGATTTAGGATTTTTTTTTCTCAAACATGAGTATTTTTAATGAAGACAATCTCAGCATTGTCAATCAGACCCTCCAGCATTTTATCATCTAGGCTAATTCTGGAGTGATGAAAATCTAGACAAAGATTAGTTAACACCAAGAGTTGTGCTAAAAATAGAATATTTGTCTTGTAAAAGGTGGGAGAATCTTTCACAGCAGTTTGAGACACTTAATCCCTGTTGGTTGTGTTGGGGTAGCGATTGTTCTTCTACAAAGCTGCATTTAATGCCTTAGCTAATAAATATATTGCACAGTATTGTAAAAGATCTATGTCATAACCTTTTCTAGCAACTCTGCTGAAAGCTGAGAGAACCAGAATTCCTGATTTGCTGAAATGAAAAAAGCTTTTAGGCTTTCCTTTGACTTTGCCTCTCCAAACAGAATTGTTCTAAGCCCTGAGGTTTTGTTAGCCATCTACTTCAATCTTACAAGTCCCTAGCTATTCTCTACAAAAAAAAAAATGCGATGGAAGGAAAGGAGAAGGGTTGCCAACGTAGGTAGAGACTATACTGGTAATATCTGAGGTAAAATGTACTTTGTGCTATGTATACCTTTCAGCCTTCACTAATGTATGTAGAACATTTGGGCATTATTATAATAATACAATAATTAGTAGAGATCACAGAGTGGGGTTTTTTTTCCCCAGCTGCTCCACTATTGTAAAGCTGCTCAGGTGCAAGAACCAGCAATGATCAACAAAACTATGCATGAATGGTTCATTATGGAGAAGAGTCAGAGAAGTGCCTTATATTGATTCATTGCTGAAATTTCCACGCATCTCAGAGGAAAGAACATGCATCTTTTATATTATAGGTTTAAAGAAAAATGCATTTAAAACATTTTAACTATTTAACTTCATTTTGATTGTAGTATAACAATGCAATAAAATTTGTGCTTAGTTTACAGAGCACACTGCGTTTTTATGACTACAGTAGTTATAAAATGGGGTTAAATAAAGCCTCATAATTGTAAAGGTTTGTGTGCTTATGGATGTTTATATTACCATAATTGACAAAAAAAATGATAACTTGAAAATAAAGAGACATAAATAACCATCCTTCAAGTAGATTTCATCCTGATTGATTAGTAAACCTTAAAACTAGATACCTGAATATTTTTGTAGTTCTCCTTTCACTACTATATTTTAAAGTTACAGCTTTATAACCTTTGAGTTTCCTTATACCAGTCCTTATATTACTTTACCTGATTACCACTTGATATTCATGAAATGTCTCCATTTTACCCTTGAAAAAAAAAAACATTAGATATAGTGAGAATGTAATCATTGCAGACTTCAGTTATTAATGCAAACCATTTTTTAAAAGATTCTTGAGTACAGTCTGACTGTTAGACTTTTAACCTCAGCAACTCTGACTTTGACAGCACATCAAATTAGAAAAAGGTGACTTCTAAACATGAACAAATTCTGTTGCATTCCTACTTCTGGTTCCTCTTTCATATGTTATCAAGTTCTGAACTGGTTTTGACTTTTTTTCTTCTTGTTGTTTTCTGATTTTGACCTTTAAAATCCCATTAATATCAATTAAGGGTTTGGCCTGCAGAATTACTTCTTTGAGGTGCAAAAGAATCAGAATGTGAGATATTTCAGCTCATCTAACATGTGAGTCTTTCACTAGAAAGTGGTTTTGCCAATATT
Organism: Phaethornis superciliosus; assembly: GCA_023637945.1. Classification (NCBI taxonomy): domain Eukaryota; kingdom Metazoa; phylum Chordata; class Aves; order Apodiformes; family Trochilidae; genus Phaethornis; species Phaethornis superciliosus. The sequence goes on along the minus strand of JAJQWJ010000005.1, from coordinate 20,845,048 downwards.
CCCAGTAGACAAGCTACAGAAGTGAAACAAGCCCCACACAAAACCAAAAGCAAGTAGATCATTTTTCAGTTCTGAGGACTTGCTTATACAGCAGCAGTATTTTCACAGCAAGAATTTTCTCTCCAGGACACTAGGCGGTAGAAGGAATTTGTGGTGGAGAAACAGCTGGGAACTAAGTCTTTAGAAGGCATATGAAATTACTTTAACTTTCCATTCATCCAGTGAAACTATCTAGCATTTTAGATATCCCCCAAATTATTCCCATTTTAACCAGGGGACAGTGATAAAAAAATATGGAAAGATAAGCTGTCCATATGTGATGTTAATTATTAAAATCTAAACCTATATGGACCCTATATTTCACTAGCAGACAGATAATGCTCCTGCTAACAGTCAGATATTTTAAAACATATTTTTTTAAACATAGCTTACTGTACCAGAATAATAAAAATTAGGAGAGAAGCTTTCTAAATATTTGGTTATAAAAGATAAATCCTTCCAGTTCATTATGCATTTTAAAGAGAGGCTCAAACATTACTTATGTCTTACTATGGGGGAAGATACTTCTTATGTTTTGGGTTTGAAAAAGTAATAGTAATGCACATTGCTTCTGATTGCTCAGTGATGATTTATTGAATCTCTTAATTACTGTTTTTGACAGATTTCTCAGATATTGTGCAGAAGGAAAAGCTATACTTCAGTATTTCAGAGGAGAAAGGATATCATATTTTTTAGCTTAAAATGGAATATTATTAGATATTAGAAACTAGAATTCTGTATTATTTTGACCTATAAGATATATGCAGCTGTTGAAATATATAAATATCCATTGTTATGAACATGACACGGCAAATTGAAAATGGTGTACACAAGATCTTTTGCAAAATTTCAAAAGCTGTATATGTTCTTGGGATCCTGCAGAAATTTAGGAGTTTTGCATGATGATTGAATAAGCCTTATTCTCTACAAGAACTGAGGCACAGACTGCTTCCCAGTCTCAGAGGGAAGGGGAGCAGTCATTTCTCACAAGTAAGAGTCATATCTGGGTTAGGTTCAGGCTGAAGCTCTTTAAGTGAAAACACAGGAGAACACAGGAGTCACCATTCCCATTTAGTTAACTACTAAGTTAAAACAAAGCAAAGGTCTTAATTGCAGAACAAACAACTAAGGCACTGACAGTTGTTGGAGTAACATCACAAACCTTTTGGGTTTTTTGAAGATCACAGTTACTAGAGCAACTTTTTCTGTGCTCTGCTGCTCAAAAGCTCAGGTGGAGAGTGACACATACGAAGGGCCCAATTCTGCAGGAGATGCTTGCAGTTCAATGACAATTTTGATGCTGTTCCTACTTGTAAATTAACTAATTACCTAATTCAGTGCAGGTTATCTTGAAAACTCTATTTGAAACATGAAACAGTCCCAAATAGCTTTATTCATGCTATAGCAGAGCCAGGGGTTTGCAGCAACTGCATGGACAAAAAGGGGGCTATTTGATTTAAAATATAACAATTTTATAAATTACAATTTTATAAATATAAATATAATCTAGACATGTTTCAGGATTCCTTTGTGGCTTTGTGCTCATGAAGTGATCATAAGTGGCTGTTATACTCAATAGCAAGCTGGAGAAGTGCTGTGATAGGTGTATGTTTCCAGGGGAATTCTTTGTGGGTGGGTAGATCAAACGCTTCAAAGCTAAAGTTCAACACTTGCAAATCTTAGCTATTCGGATCAATGTCAGCTTAAAGGAAGGAGTGGGGAAATGCCTCTTGACACAACCATCAAAAGTTCTCCTAAAAGAAACACTTTCTTGTGAAAGTGTACTGATTAAGGTTTATTTTGGAATGGTCATGGAGTACTCAGGTACACACAGGGAAAGATCAAGAAACAGAAACAGCTAAGAGAATTATCTAGATATGTTAGGACCATCTTGCAGGGTGAGTGATGACATGCTCAAATGTACTAAGGTTATCACTGCCAGCCTTTTAAAAAGTAATGCTTCTAAAACTTTTCTGCTTCACTGAAAAAAAGTGCAGGTGTTTAGGTTTTTTAAAATAAAGTTCACTGAAATAATGGACAAAGGAGCTCAGTTTAATTTAATCCAGTTTTGCTGATTCAGTGTTTTGTTCAGCACAGAAATGACAAAAAATGAAATTTATTTTCAGAGAAGTAGAGGCCATGGAACTCTATCCTTCCCATAATCATCTGATCTTTATAGGAGCTGATTGCACATAGGACAGCAAAAAATGAGAAAATAAACATGTGTCTGAAATGCTATGTTAGTTTCTTTTAAATAATGATTAAACAGTAAAGTCTTACAACAACATAATGTGACTGATGTATTAAGGCCAATAGGGATCAAAAATGACGTGACAATTCTAATACTATTTTTGAGAGGAGGCAGACTATTGACATGGATGGCTTAATTGTTTTAGCACCTTCTTAGATCAATGTATTCTTAATGTTTTCAACAAAGATGAATACCTTAGACATACCAGGGAAATCAATCTGTATTCATTATAATTTTTTGTTTCACAAAATATTAGGTGCAACAAAAGTAACTGTTTTCTTTATTTCAGTGATCTTAGGCAATGATGATTAACCTTCCTGAGTCTGTAATGTAACAGCCAACATTGATACAGGTTATTCTGGTGCAAGTAAAAATGGTCATTATTATAAAGAAGAATAAAGATAAAAAATATGACAGCAAAACAGTAATAAATATTAAGACATTACTAGATAAATCTGATAGAAGTTTAGGGTTTCCTCCTTACAAAATAAGATGTATTAAAGAAACCAAAATGCCACCTACAAAAGTGCAAATGCTTTCAATAACTAATAAAGGTCTAATTTAATTTAAAAGAAAAGTCTGGGGTTTTCTGGTTTTGTTTTCGGTTGGTTGGTTGGTTTGGGGTTTGTTTCATTTTTTCCAGTGCTATGACAAGGAAATTTCATGGCTTGTTCCAAAAGATCACAGACATTCTCAGCCTGTAATCCTCCTGCCCCTTGACCTTTTTTTTTTTTTTTTTTAATGACATTTTTGAAGAACTATATTTCTAAATTTTTTTATTCAGGAAGACATTTCCAAATTTCAAGATGAAAATCTGGAAAAGGGACAGGCAATATGTCTGGGTCGAAACTTTTTTTTTTCTCATCCTGTAGGTGTTCCTGAGAACATTTATGCAGAAGAAAGACTGCATTCTGGTTTCTGCTGTGATGCAGACAGGGGGAGGTTCCACAGGTTCTCACACCTCCACTGAACATACAAGCAGTCTTGTACCAGATCCATCTCTTCCTGTCTTTTAAAAGGGTATATCCCCATGCAATTTTAACATTTAACCTGGTGAAAAGAGGGAAATGTTTTGAAATATCAGTGATACAGAACAGGGTGAATGCATTTCCTGCTCACCTCTGGCTCTAAACCTACTTGTGGCTGTAGGGTCAGAATGGCAGCACTATTCCTTTCCATCCTGACAGCCACCAGCTATTATAAGTGCTCCTCTGCACTGAATATTATGCCTGCTAAATATCTGCATGTTCCTTTCACTTCATCTGGAGTTACGAGCACTCAGTGTCTTTCCAAAAGTTGTAGCTGAAATGAAAAATTCCACTCCACTTTACTGCCTAGTAGTACTCAGAGCCAATAGAAAGGTTGGTAAAATACCAGGGTGTGTGCATGAAAAGTCAGGTTTAAGTACCAGGAAGGTTCTCAAATCAAACCAGATTTTTTTTTCTAACACTGGAATGTGTGGGTTGGATGATTCTAGATGTAGCAACTTAATTGGATATAATTAAAGCCTGAATTCCAAGTCTCCAGAGTTCTTGTCTGTCATTAAAACAACATGTTTGTGATATTTTAAACATTTTTTTAAGTTTTTAAACAGGTTTTATTTTTCTGCTGGGTTTGAAGATTTTTGATGTCTGAAAGTTTGAAAATTTCAGAAGTTTCCTACTTTTTCCCCCCAGCAAATATAAAATGCATATATATATAAATCTGTTAAACTGAAACAGTCATAAATGTAATTTAAAAAGGCATAACTGTTTACAGACTTAGCAATATAGATCTTGTCATATGCTAAAGAATGAATCTGAGCAAGGGTCTGCTCAACAACATTAGATTGAGTAGAGACAGTATTTTCAAGCATTGGTGTCTGAAGGTCTGTCTCATTTTTAGCTAATCTAAAGCTTGCCATTGTGAAGGGCAAGTGTTACAATCCCACATACCACAGGGAAACAAGAAGATTAAGTTATTAATACATGAAAATAGCTATTTTATCTTATAAACTCTTTCATCAGAGACTACACATTTAAATTTTCCAGAATCTATTTATTTAATATTTGCTCATTAATCTTTTTAACACATAACTTTACAGAAAGGATACTTTTGAAATACTATTCCAGTCCTGTGAAATTCTCTATCAATCTCCTACATATAGCAGCCAAAACATTTATTTCAGTCCTCATTTACAGCTGCACATTACGACTGCATGACACTGACAGTAAAAACAGCAACTGATACCCACACCAATTTTTTAAGGCATTAGACAAACTATCATGCCCATATTTTGCTAAGTGGTGGGAGAAGATGTATTGCTCTGCCTAGCAGAACACAACGAGTGTTTGCTTGTTCTCATCATAATAGATGGTGGGTTGGAAGGGACCTTAGAAATCATCTAGTTTCAACCCACTTCCATGGGCAAGGACACTTCCCACTAGACCAGGTTGCTCAGAGCCCCATCCAACCTGGCCTTGAACAGTCCCAGGGACAGGGCATCCACAGTCTCCCTGGGCAACCTGTGACAGTGTCTCATCACCCCCACAATAAAGAATTACTTCCTAATGTCTTTTCTAAATCTACTCTCTTCTACCTGAAAACCATTACAAGGCCTTAGAAAAAAGTCCTTCCCATGCTTTTCTGAAGTCGCCCTTTGGGTACTGGAAACCACTATAAGATCTTCCCAGAGCCTTCTCTCCTCCAGGATGAACAACTCCAGATCTCTCAGCATGTCTTCATTGAAGAGGTGCTCCAGCCCTCTGATCATCTTCATGGCTTTCTTCTGGACTAGATCAGACAGTTTCATGTCCTTCCCCGATGAAGGCCCCTGAACTGTATACCATACTCTAGGTGTGGTGTCAATGAGAGTAGAGTAGAGTAGAGTAGAGTAGAGTAGAGTAGAGTAGAGTAGAGTAGAGGGGGAGAATCATCTCCCTTGACTTGCTGGCCTTTGATAAAGCCCAGGATACAGCTGCCCTTCAGGGCTGCAAGTGCACATTGCTGGCTCGTGTTGAGCTTCTCATTAACCTTCTCCACAGGGCAGTTCTCTATCCATTCTCCACCCAGCCTGAATTTGGTTTTGGGCTTACCCCAGCCCAGCTGTACAACACAGATTTGGCCCTACTGAACTTCATGAAATTGGCATGGGCCCACCTCTTAAGCTTGTCAAAGTCCATCTGGGTAGCCTCCTTTTCCTCCAGCATGTCAGCCACACCACAGACATTAGTGTAGTCAGCAAACTTTCAAAGGACACTCTCAATTCCATGTCCATGTGACAGACAAAGATGTTAAGCAGCACCAGCAACCCGAGGGATATCTCTCATCACTGGTGTCCAGCTGGACACTGACCACAAATCCAGCAACCATCATTTAAAAGCACCTGAAGCAATAGTGTCCACCTTGAAAGCTGATGTAATCTACCAGCCTTGTTCAACCCTGTTATTCTCTGTGTGTGTCAGCTGTGAAGCAATAATTTCCCTTCTTTTTTTTCTTTATGCTTTCTCTTCCTGTTCCCTTTCCCACATTTGAAGATTAAGAGGAAAAGCTTCCAGGGCTAACGTCTTCTGAGGGAATACTCTCTGCTGCCTTCAGGAGGCAGCTTTATAAATAGCTTAAATCAAATCCATTTCTATTGCCTTTGTTGTGAAGCTAGCATGATTTCTTTTCATCTGAATTTGGTAAGGGTTTCATACAGATATTCTATCAATGCTCTATCTGGGAAGCAACACTGCTCAAAAAGTTTCCTGAGTTAAATATAGTCAGATAGTTATTTATACAAGCTTTCTTAATGAAGTGGTCCATAACTTCATTATAGCCCTACCATGCAAAATATTTTTTTTTTCATTTCAGACTGCATAATTTACTCTACTTATTTTGTACCAAGGGGTGATTGGTAATGTGCCTAATATCTACAGTTACTCATTAAGCCTGTTGCAACAGTGTCTCTCCTGGGGTAAATTAAGCTTTGGTTTCAGGAATGTTTTAGTGAGATGTATAGTATAAATTGTATAGAAATTCACACACAACCTTAATCATTTCCCAATTCCAGTGTATACAGTGTATAACAAGACTTTCTTCATGCTTTGTTGAGGTAAGGAATAGGTACAGAAGAAGGGAATTGTAGTGGATTTCCTTGCTAAACTTCACTCTTTTTTTTTTTTTTTTTTTTTTTTGACTTCTCTGAAGAAAAACAATTTTTTAATTAATCTGCTTATCTGCTTATTCACATACTTCATCATGCACATAGTTCTACTATGGAAGTTCTATATTATCATCTTTACAGCACACAAAGATTCTGAGAGTTTAACCTTAAATTGTGCTGATTTAATACAAAGTATGCTACCTCAAAACAAATAATGGTTTTGATTTTTTTGTTTCTATACAAATGCTCTCATTGTATTAATTCATAATTATAAGTGCAGATGGGAAGGACTCCCTCTTGATTTTTTTATTTTCATATATTCTGAAATTGAACCAGTCATCATAGAATAACTTTAGGTGTTAAAAACCAAAAAATGTGTAATCTTAAACTGATTGAGGAGGGATTGACCTTGGAATTACAGCTGATCCAGGTACACGTACCATCACAGGCTGTTCATACATCCTTGACTTTACGGGCTGTGCTGTTGTAGTGCCTGCTTAACCTTTGGGAGCTTAGCTTCTCCTGCCCTCATTCAAGCTTTTCATTGTTGTAAAGGTAGGTGAAACCACAGTATCAAAAATAAATGTAGTTAAGTGTAATGGAGTGGAAATTTACTCCAGCAGGTTTTAACCCAAGTGTCAGATTTTCTGAAGATGTGTTTCAGGACTCAACTCCATGAAGTGTTTATCTAGTGACAATGTTGCTAAGGATTCAGCATCTTGCCTCAGCCACCAAGTACTTCTTTTCCTTTCATAAGGTTTCTATCGGAGGGAGCTTTTGACTGTTTAACAAAACCTAAAATTTGGTGGTCATAATTAAATTACAGTAATTATGTCTGTTATTTCAGTGAAACTGAGTGCTCCTTAGATCAAGAAAAATAGTACAACTGATTTTTAGAATATGACTTAACAGAACTCCTGGGGTTTTTTTGGTTTTTTTTTTGTTTTACACACACTGAATCAATGTTTAATCATGGTTAATGTTACTATTTGGGATATTTTGTATAATTGTCAGAACCATAGTTATCACTGTCACCCAAACCAGTTAGCAATGTTAAGGTTATTGTTGTAACCACACACTGAAAATTTTTTGCATCCTCAATTTAATCTAATAAAAATTTCCATTTTAAACTTAATAGAATGATATATTGAGAATAAACATTTCATTTTCCTTGTACAAGTTGATGTAGGATACAACTTTCCATTTCAGTCTATTTAGAATAATGTAACAATCTATTCAATACACACAATTCAAAATGACCTCCAGTTTGGACTGTAAATTTGGGCACAGAGTGGTTGGAGAGCAGCCAGGCAGAGAGGGACCTGGGAGTCTGGATCGACAAGAAGCTGAACATGAGCCAGCAGTGTGCCCAGGCGGCCAAGAAGGCCAATGGCATCCTGGCCTGTATCAGAAACAGCGTCGCCAGCAGGTCCAGGGAGGTGATCGTGCCCCTGTACTCAGCCCTGGTGAGGCCACACCTCGAGTACTGTGTCCAGTTCTGGGCCCCTCAGTTTAAGAAGGATGTCGAGGTCCTGGAGCAGGTCCAAAGGAGGGCAACCAGACTGGTGAAGGGACTTGAGCACAGGCCCTATGAAGAGAGACTGAGAGAGCTGGGGCTGTTCAGCCTGAAGAAGAGGAGGCTCAGGGGAGACCTCATTGCTCTCTACAACTACCTGAAAGGAGGCTGTAGCGAGGTGGGAGTTGGACTATTTTCCCAGATGACTTTCAACAAAACAAGAGGACACAGTCTTAAGTTGTGTCAGGGGAGATTTAGGTTGGATATTAGAAAGAATTTCTTCACGGAGAGGGTGATCAGGCAATGGAATGGTCTGCCCAGTGAGGTGGTGGATTCTCCGTCCCTGGAGACATTTAAAAAAAGACTGGATGTGGCACTCAGTGCCATGGTCTAGCAACTGTGCTCCGGTGGGTCAAGGGTTGGACTTGATGATCTCTGAGGTCCCTTCCAACCCGGCTAATTCTATGATTCTATGATTCTATGAAATACAATTCCACAAATTAGACTTGAAAGGAAATTGTGAGTATGCAGTTTCAGAACTTCCATGTAAAATTTGGGACAATTTGTACAGGAAAGAAGCTTGGCTGCTTATGTTATAAATCCCAGATTAAGTCTAGGACCAAAAATGAATGAAAATGTTCCTTTCATCTTCTCAATTTTTGACCTTTTTTTGTTCGCCAGTGATTTTTAGCTGCCTTGTTTTTTTGTTTTTTTTTTTTCAATTGGAACTTTCTTAGACAGGAATATCTTGAGAAGCTGATGTAAAACAGCTGCTGGGATAATACTTTTACAAAACTTAGGGCTAAATTTGAGATGGATAAGACTAAATTACTTCCAAATTTTTTTGTATCCTACATTTAAATTACTGATGCAACATTTAACATTACTCTTCTTCTGTAGAAATGCATATAGGGCACATCTGATTCCAGACTTTCTAGTTTCAAAAAGCTTGCCAACATATACCTGTATTTGTGGTACTGGGACACTTGCCAATGGATTTCACAGATGAAATGTTGAGATTGGATTCCATCTTAAGTTTCAGAAAAGAATGTGCTCAACTAGACATAAATCTTTCTGTTTGGTATATTATCTTCTAGTCAGTTAAAACTTTCTCTACTGAAGTACCATCAATTTTCCTAGACTTGGTCTTCATCATTATATACTTTATTTTTAAGGCCTCGGTTTTCCTATTTTAGTATTTTGCTAAAAGCTCAGATATTTTTGGACAAAATGTCTTGTATGTCCCTGGCCCAAACCTTTCTACTCTAATTGTTTGCCTACATCCAGGTTGCTTCTAGCTTGCAGCTGCATTAATTCCTTGTTCCAGACATTTTTCTAGTCAGAAGTAGCTTCTCAACAGATTGTGTTATTCAGTCTGTCCGCACAATCAGTTCCTTTCAGGCACCAGTCACCCTACCCATAGATTTCCAGGAGCTCTGCCTTTTGCTCTCCTGCTCAAAAATTGCAGTTTCTCTCCTCTGCCCTTTGTTTTTTTGCTCCTTCTGTTTTAGTTCACTCCACTACCCTGCTGGACCCCAAGATTTCTTTAATCTCTTTTCCCTGTAAGTTTTTATATGTCAGTACCAGGCAGCTTCTCAAAAATTGATGAGAAATTGAGACTATAAAATAAGCATTACCATACTCATTGTTATTTTTAAGCTCCTAATTGGCCTAGAAACATTAGTGAATAACTGAAAATATTTTTTTTTCTTATTTTGCAGCTGGAGAATGCATATTACAGCCAAACACTTTGGTGACTTTAACTGGCATCACATCAGCAATCTAGTGCAGGCGGTTTTTCCAGAACTCTAATCTGTGGAGATCGAAGAAATATATCTAAGTATTATATATTCTCTCTGCTCAAGGTTCTTGAGGAGTTTGACTAAATGCGTGCAACACCTAAAACATTTTCTATCTGCTGTGTTACGAGATGGAAAGGTATATGCATTCTTCTGTCTGTAAAAAAATATATTCAAGTAGGATTTATTTTACAGTAATTCTATGAATTTATGATTGAATTCATTTATACTTTTATAAAACTCAGACAAGATGGGACTGTTTCTTACTGTTTGTAAAATTAAAGGTAACATCTTGAAAATTTAGTATTTTTTAGGAGCTTTGACATTTCCTATTGGGGAGCATCTCCTTGTGTCTGTTTCTGAAGATGAACTGTAGGAATAGTCAAGTTACAGTTACGTTAAAATACTGTTAAAGGTATAAACCCTTCAATAGGATTATGCAGTTTGCTCTCTTTGCCAGAATTTAGACTTTGATTTGAAAACATAATATCCTTTACTCAAGGGAAGCAGAAAAAAGAGATATTCTGTATATACTTAATCAGCTTACTGCTATCAGACATATGAGTGTATCAGAAGTAAACACATCTATTTTAAATATTTCCCAAAGCAAGATCCTCTGTGCCATTTCATGAAATTGCTCTTTCCTCTTTTCCCCACTAATCTTTGATTTGTGTCACATCAATGCTGAGTGTAGAAGCTGTGGATTTCACCACAGCAATCTAAGCACAATACTTAACTAGAGAAGAATCTACAGTATCAGGCAAAGCTCTTTTAAAAGGAAAACAAATTTAAACAATCAGGAGTACCATTTCAGAACTGCAAATTATTCTGTTAGCTGTTTGCTGATATCCTTCATTTAAAAGAAGGAATTCTAAAAGGTTCTCATCATGGCCAATCTGTTTGTAAGCATAAAATCCTCAGTTACCTTCTATAAAAATTCTGATCTACTAAAGAAGCCTCTCTGATGGCTATGAGCTACGCTGTTTGTTTTTTAATGAAGAATATCTTTTGTTAGGGTGAGATCATAGGAGATGTGCAATGTATTATTCATTTAGCTTTTTAATGGTACTAAAAGAAGACTACACACAGTAATTAAATTTTCACTGAATATTCTTAAGCCATTTAAGTAGCCTGTCTTAACATCTGGATGAGCACATACCAGCTTATCTCTTGATTGCTTATCTCTTACTTGCTCAAAAATGCTTAAGAGCCATATCTTAGACTAATGCCATAGAGTTGTGGCAATTGGATTTTAGGCATGGAGAGGAAAGATGTAAAACTAGACAGTATTTATAATTTTCCAAAATTTCTGTTTGGACATAATCTCCAGCCAGCATTTTCTCTTAACATAAAATTATCACTAAAGCTCCTATCACAGAGAAATTTGAGTCAAGAAGGCTTGAAGACATGCTTGAAAAATGGTTCTTTCTAATGTCAGTCCAAAAATTCATAAAAGCATGGCTCACCATCTAAAATATTTCAAACCTTAAGAAGATCTTGTGTTGAAAAACCCAAAATTTGGATGGTTTCTTTCCAGATTCACTGTGTGTTTAATAAAAAAAAATAATTTGCTTGCTTTTTCAAATAATTTAAAACTTGTAAAAGGGATATTCTTTAGAGCAGCTGTTCAGCTTGTTCTATGCTTTCTTGTAAGAGGCTTGTTTCTTTCCAGTTCTTATGTTCTACCTGTTTAGATCCAGTTTTGATGAATAGTTCTTTAAGATTGATTTAATTTTCTGTCTCCACTGACATACTCACATCAATATTTTCCTCTCAAGAAAAGTTCATTCTTGTATTTCTGCAAAGAAAGATGCCAACTAAAAAAAATATTTTTTATTTTGTAACCAACTGCTATATCAATTGTGCTGTCAGGAAACTATCTGGGGGAAAGGGAAGGATGGCCTCAATAGAAAAAGAAGGACCTGAATCAGGAATTCATACTAGGTATTATTATATTAAAAAAAAAAAAAAAAAAAAAGTACCAGGATTATCATGAATTATGAAATTTTATACAATTTTGGTTTAGGAGTCTAATGACAACATAACCTACTTCATCTGCCTTATGATGTCAGCAGTACACTTGCATGGATATCTAGTCTCTTAAATCAGAATTGCCTACTATACAAAATGTTTCCAGACAGGAGAATCCGGAAAAAAAGATTATGTTTCTTTTTGTTATATATTTTAGGAATATGAAATCCACTGCAGTACAACAGTGAGCCTCTTCTTTCACTATGTAATCCTCAGAAAAAGAAAAACCTATGGATTTTTTTACTTAGCTATAAACTGGTTTTGCTCTGAAAATGCACAGTTATACGATCCATAGATTTTTGAAACAGCAAAATAAATGTGGCATTGATGTTTTGAAAAATTTCCTGAGCGGACAAGTCTAAATACTTAGCAAGACATGACGAGTTGAATGAACAAGTTTGACTCCTAAACTTATTACTCAGCTTTCCATTGTGACACATGTCAAAGATGAGATTCATCTCAAAGGATGGCTGATACTTTTTGTCAAGTACAACAGCTTGCTATAGGAAAAACAAAGCAGTTCTGACACAAGTGTCACCATACTTAGTGAACACCTATTAACTTGAAAATATTTTTTCTAATTTATTCTTAAATACGGGAAAAGAGAGGCTAGCACATTCCTTAGTGGTTTATTTCACAAACAGAATGGTGAATATGAAAGGATATGTAAAGATTCACCTTTTTAATAATTTTTGTTATGCTGTGATCATATTACTTAAACTGTCCTTCTCCACTTCTGAAGGATAACTTTTATTACTCCTTGTGAAGCTCACTAAACACATCTGTTTTATGAAAATCCAGACTGTCATTCTTTTATATGAATCTATGCACTAAATATCTATTTATCAGTTTCATGAAGTATAAGGGAGTTTTGTCTATTTTAAAAGGTCATCAAATCCATGGGAAGCTCAAAGAAAGTATGATATACAGCAGGATCTATTGGTTACTGCTCTTCAACTAACCAGTCACTATAGAATATCACATGAGGTCATTTGTTGGACTCAGTTTTCAGACCTGGCTAATGGGGATTTGGTCTCTCTTCCGTATTCATCTCTAATCAGCTTTTTCCCATCCCACAGATATCTTTTACTAAATCTCCAGACATGAACTACCAGCTGGCAGATGGTGGCCAGTCTCTGAATTTAAGCAGATTTAGCAGGGCCTTCAGTGGATGTTTATAGGGCTTAAGCTAATTGGAAATAAGATTTACAGTGCTTCTTTTAACCAATTCTGTACTTAGAAAAGAGAATTACTGGTATGTCTTAAAGAAGTAATCTAATTTACTCATGAGGAAAACTTGTGTACAGAAAGAAACAATGCTGATTTAAGGGAACACACCAGATTCAGTTTTTGCTTTGGATGAATTAAAAAGTTCTTATACTTAGGTATATCAGATATAAACAGTAAAGACACATTTGACTCTTAGGCAGCAGTTGGAATCAAATGCTTGTTCCTGCAAATGAAATTCTATAGTCTTTTAATGAGGCTGTGTCAGTCATGACCCTGCTCATGTTTCAGATCCTCCGTCATCATAAGTTCTGATCAGGAATGAAATTGTGGTTTGAGCAGGAGAGAGGTGAAAACATTTCTTTCTCCATTGACTTCACGTGTAAGTCAAAAAATATTTGTAAGCTGGGACCACTGTCCCATCTCTTACTCTCATGTACCCTATCCTTTTCTGCCATCATTTTATCAGTTTTCAGTCCATCTACTTAGGACTCAGTTTAACTAGGTACTACAACATTTAAACCATTCTCATGAGTCTGAGATACAGGAAACTGCCAAGAGCAATGGCCTAAGCTGTCTGATGTTCTTACACATATGGCAGATCTCAGTGTAGTTAACAAGAATCTATATTGACCTGATTCTGATGAGGTTATGTGTAAGAATAATCAACAAGCTACTGTTATTTTGTGGAAGTTTTTCTTTTACCTTTTATAAGTATTTATGTCTTCCTTGGCTTGGAAAGAAGTGGTTCAAACTTAAAAAGCAACACAGGCTTCAGACCAGTTCAAATAACATTTCCCTTCCAAACAATAGTTAATAGCATTTAAAAGACTGTCAAGCAGCTTTTAATTTGCCTTAGGAAATATCACCAAACAGAGGAAAATTAAAGATATGGCTAGAACAACAGCATTATTTCATGCATTATTTCAAAGGCTTGAACAGAGCCTTTGTCATGCATCACTTGAAAAACATAAAGTGCTGAATTAATTTTTAAAGGACAGTAGTCACACAGTTACTGGTGGCTTATTGTGAGGACATAAATGACTACATTGGACAATGTAGCAATGAGTAAGAATTGTTTCTTAATACGGCATTTTAATTAGACAGTGCACAAATGTTTTCAAAACAGTAGCAGATGTATTTAGTTTTATTTTAGATGTATTTCAAAACTGTGGAGCACCTGGAGATTTTTCCTAATATACATTCTTATTACACTTGCATACACCCTTGCTGTCATGAGGAACACGTGGAAGTTATGCTTGCTAGTAACTAAGTAATAACCTTCACTATATCCTCTTCTATTCCCTCATTTCCTTTTCCTGTATTTATATCTGGAAGTAAGAACAGCTTTCCCCCTGTAAGGGACTGGATGGAGGAACCCCTTCCATTGGACCCTCTTAGACTTAGACACCCACATATGTAATGGGTGCCAAGTTTTTGGACACCTTTGCAAACCAGGCCGAACAAATCCTCATTAGCATTTCCAAAGGGATTGCTGGAGAGGAAGAAGACAGATAGGAGGCATATGGCCTAGGGACTGTATACAATAGAGATAAGGACTGGAAATCTAAGTGGGCAGAGGTCTGCTCCTTGTTCAATCTGATATGCCTCAACCACACTTACTAATTGAAACAGGCCTATAAAATGAGGGGCTGCATTGGTGGGCTTGGGGACACCTCTGGACACCTCTGGACCTGTGGTGGTGAATTTCTCAAACTCTCTCATTCTTTTTTCTCTTGCTTGCTTTCTTACTCTTTTTGCTCCAGTCTCCCTCTCTCTCTCTTTTTCCTGTACCTTTTTCGTTTCTCTTTTTCCTTTCCCTCTTTTTCCTCACAACATATTTGCCATGTCTTCATGGGCTCATATCAGTTTGCTTGTGTTATTTGTCAAATAAAACTTTATGCTTGCACCCAACTCTTGGTGGTTGGACTTTTTGTTCTCGTAGATCTAAAAATTATAAGTTACTTCAAACACCCCAATGGTAGTGAATTAGAGATTTTGGAGGATAGAGGAAATGAAAAAATGTGTTGGATTGCCTGAAGAGGATACATGAGGCTACACAGTTAATCCCACTCCTTGTTCTTTATCTCATTTATTTCAGTTCTCTGCATAGATACAAGGTGATGACAAAAGGAAAAACAATTATGATTTCTGTAAGTATTTTGGATTTCTGTTAAAAGGAGTTTGAGTCCTCACAGGGCTTTACAGATACTGTGGTGTGGTATATTTAGCTATCTTGCATATGACTGTAGACTTTATTCTGTAGAAGCAGCAAATAATAATAATTATGATATTATAAATTAACAACTTACAACTGTGGTACTATACATGGCTACCTGTCTTAAACACAACACAGGACTGATAATTTTTAGGCTATACTGACACACTCCTTGAAGTTGAGACAGAGAATTTTCACCAGATAAAGGCACTTAATGTGGCATGTCCCTGAAAATAACTGAACACACTCTCAGCCTTTCAGATTTTCCTTCTTACAAAAAAAATCACTTAGTCCATGTCCTGATGTGCATAATGTACTCATCTTGGTCCAAACTTTAACTTTTTTTATGCTTATATATGGAATATGAAAGAATTTAAAATTAATTATTGATATGATGTTAAATAGATGTTAATCTTAAAATGTTAATCTTTCTGGGATCAGAAAGATTACAAGAAAAAACGCATGTGGGAAGGGGAAGATGAAAAAAATAGAGCACACTCCTACTTTTCCAACTTTCCTCATTGAACCCACAGTGAACACTCTTCTCTATGACCCTGAATTCTTAAAGTAAATAAAATCCTACTAACCTGGAATATTTTTTATTCTTAAGAATATCAGCCTTAAGAGACAATATTATAGGTAATAATTAAGATATTTTAACTGCAATTTGCCTTGTTTAAGATTATATCATGGTATTGCTTATGTCTTCAAAAATCAAGGATCCCCTCAGAAAACACGCTAAATTTTCTTTGTTAAAGAAATAATATATTTTGTTGGGTTTTTTTCTTGTAAAAAGGATAACAGTTATCCCTGTGAGTCTCTGGATAGGAGAGGAAATAAACATGCTTCTGTTTTCTCAGATGATACTTGGTTGTAATTTTATGGCATATACTAGTATTTGATGCTTCCAGTCAAAAGACAGCTTGCTAGCACACCCCTCTAACTAAACACAAAGGACGTTTTCCTCCAACAAGAGGGGGTTTATTACATGAACAATACAGAGAAGAAACAAGATATGATAGCAAAATTGAAAATTCAATACAAAATAATGCCTCTACTGTTACAATCAAGGTATACAACAGATGTGTATTTGTGACCAGATAAAAAATAATTTTGTTTTGCTGCAGACACTCACCACTGTTTCCATTAGAAATAATGTCTTGTTATGACTAGATTTGCTAGTACAGTACATTTGGCACAAGTGAGAGCAATTGGTGTGGTGTGCTGCTAAGGTTAGGATTCTTTCTCATGATGGATAACATTCAGGAAAAAAATTGAGCATAATGACATAAGCAGGCTCTTAAGCAGATGTTTTATCTGAACAAAGTACTTCAGAAACCTAAAAGAATGCAAGTTTGCTTCTGCTCCTCCACTGTTCTTTAGTCTTTATTTTGGGAAACAGCTTTGAGGGGTCATTGTGAGAGTACCCATAAAATTAAAAGTGGTTAAAGCTCTTGTTACTCTCAAACAGATCGTGAGTTTCTACCCTTCTGATATGCTCTGCTCCTTTTGCAACTGATGTACTACCAGACACAGATCTGCCCAAATTTGGAGAGAAATACAGAGAAGAAAGCTCCTCTTGGCAAGGCAACTTCCTCATTTTTGGAGGAAGCAATGTGGGTCATGCTCATAAAAACTATTTCAGCTTAACTCAGCCAAGTGTCGTAGAAGGAAAAGCACAGGAAAGCATGAGTTGTCAGCTGGCAGCATGCTACTCCATTACTCCACTTTCCATTCAAAGTTAGAACTGTACTGAGCTGCTCCTACTAGAGCAGTGCCAAATAATCTGGAATTAGGAAAAAACAACCAGACCTTTGCACTTTCCACACTGTACTTTACCATTTGTCAAGGACGTTGTCTGCATTGCAGATGAATGTCTATCCCGATCAAATTTGGATTCACATAATTATATATCTTGTAAAAATTGAAACTGAACTGCTGTTCCATACCCTCACTCCTAATTTCCTAGCTAAAGACTGAAAGATTGAATTTGCCTGTATTTTATTGATTATTGAACTGATGTCTTCATAATGGCATATAAATTTCAGGATGTTTTGTGAATGAAGTCTGCAAACTTTGATAAACAATTATCCTGATAGCTATGACTCAGCTGGAGAAGAAAAGTTTTCAGTTCTGCTCTATGCCATCTTTGGTAAGGTGCTTTATACAAGTTGTCAGCTTGCAATATGTCACTGGGATGGGTGGTTGTCATTGGTTACATCCAATAACTAGCAATATGGACGAATAACCAACTGCTTCCCTTCTAGCTATCATATTCACTTGGAGTGCGGAATGGATGAAGTTTACCTCTTGCAATTCAGATGCTCCAGTGTGATCTTGGCATTAGGAATACTCATTAAATCACAAACCATTCTCTTGCACATTTCTGATTACAATCAAAGAAAGAATTTGCAGGTACTCAGTGCTGGATCATAGCTATAAATAAAAGACTCTTCTTAATTATAGTGTCCTCCTAGTCAAGGTAGTGGGAACTAATCAAATCCATCAGTATTTACAAAAAAATATACATCTATTAATTTAATGACAGCACTAATAATCTCTCAGAATTAGATAGGGTTTTCTGAATCTTACTCTTCAAAATCTATGCCATCTGCTATGAGACCTGATTTCACCTGCCCATTTTACAATAACTAGCTCAAAAAATCACATTTTATGAATAAAAAAGTAAGACAATATTTCAGAAGTTTGCTAGCAGGCTGAGGAACTTTCAGTCTTAAATTGCTTTGGAACTAATTCATCAATTTTTTTCTTTCCTCCTACCTCTCCCCTACAGCTTCTTAATGTAAGTATTGAAACTCTCTCCCTGTGAGGGAAGGAAAAAAAGTTGTAACCGTCTGGAACAAGAGATTGGAAACTAAGGCGGTTCAGATGGTCCTGTAGTTAAAGCATTGGCTATGAGTCAGATAATGAGGGTCTAGGATCTGATGCAAATTTCCTGTGTGATTTTTTTGAAAGCCATTTTAAGCCAAACTGTGATACTTTGTTTAATCATAGCAAGCTAGAGCATGCTCCCTCATGATTCAGTTGGAACTACTTGTGGAGCAAAACACAATGCCTCTTCGTGAAAGTGGCAGAAACTTGATTTTCCTTCTCCTCCTCCCTTGCCTTTGGGTCATCATAATGGTAATAAAAATATTAACCTTCTCTAAAAAAATGTTCTTCCATTTATTGTCTCAGTTATGCTTTTAAGCTATTTTGTTGATGGTGTTAATGGTCTTGCTCCAGAAAACTGTATAAGTGTGTTTCTCACTTCAAACACAAACACCATGATTAAACTATATGGCTTACTTAAATATAAAACCATTAAATCATAGACAAGTGTAGGTGAAATATGATTGCTATACTTAGCACCTCTGAACTGCAGAGTTTGGGAAATAACTACAGCAGTGCTGTAAGAGCAATAGTCTTGGTCTCAGGTTTAGTGGAAATACTTCCAACATAAAGAAATCATGCAGGCTTGTTGATTGATGAAGATTCCCCTTAAAATATTACACATGATAAAATCTTACCTGGGTAAGTCTCTAAATATGACAATAAAACATGTATATGCTGGCTTAAAGACTTTCTATCATCTACTTTTGAATGATGTCACTTTGTTTTACAACTATGTCAATACACATTGATAATAAATTGTATAGAGCAGTAATTATACGCCACAGTGCAGAATACCCCAAATATTTTGTTGATCATTGTTTTCTGACTGTTTGGAGATACTGCATATTATTCAGAAACTGCAATATATATTCTTTATAAGCAAGTTTTTTAAATATTCCATAGTTTGAACCAAGCATCAAATTTCTAACACCTTTCCTTCAAGGTTCCCAAAATCTACATTTGAACCTCGATATTAAAACTGACTATTGTACTTTGTCCATTCATTTGGTCAGCTTCTTAGCTAGCAGCTCTTATTTTTAAATGGCACCTGAGAGAGAGAAAACTAAAATGTAATATGTAGCCCAAAACAATTTTACAAGTATTAGATTGAAATTTTATATTTGTAAAATTTCATTTTACATGAAAAAGAATAAATATACTAGATAAAAAATGTGTCAGCTTTTCTAGGGTTACATTATAAGCAGCATACACAGAGCTGTAGTATTTTGAACTATGCTAAAATATTCAGTCAAGATACTCAAGTACATAATTTCTACAGTATAATCTGGCATAGCCACAGGCATCTTCACATGAGTTTAAAAACAATTTGCTTGGTAAATTAGCTAATAATAGTGCAGCAGTATTTGATTAACTAGTCTTTCATTTTATCAGTGATACTTACATAGAAATTGAGATGACTGCTGTTTATTATACATAAAAGGTATAGATTCAAATTAGCTTCCAGTTAATTGTGTAGCTATATAGTGTAGTATTTAAAATGACCATATATCCACACTGACAATGATTCAGAACACACTGCTGCATTTTTCCGTCAACAGATTTACAATGACTGGATCATGTAGGACATTATTCTGCTATGCAAGAGAACCATTATTTACTGAATGGTCAATTGCATTTGAAGGTCCTTGTTTGATGCATGAATTCAAACTCTGTTCCCCTAAGGTTTCCTTCGTAATTCAGAGATGAGCTATTTCTTACAATTCTGACTTTTGATTTCTCATCATCCACAAAATCTTCTGCTGGAACGTGCATGTTGTAGGTCAGTGGCCCTCTGTAAGAGAGACATTAAAAATGGAGCTGGTGAGCAACAACATAATTGCAAATTAATACACTGACACTGCATTGTGATGCTGTGTCATAATTTTGTCACAATATTCAGTAGGGAGTGTAAGCTTGTATTGAAGTTGCACAGTACTGCAAACGACACAGTGCAATATCAGAATGTCACTATGCATTATTTTTCATCCCTCTGATTTTGTTCAGTGGAAATCCTTGCTTTACTCTCCCACTGATGCTCAACAGGTGCCAAGAGAGCTGCTTCTCTCTCCTTCCCACTGAATCATTTTACAGTCCGAACCCTGATAATCCCATGAAAAGTAATCTAAGGTTCACTGGAATACTTGCAGAAGATAAAGCTTTCAATGCTGTACATACCTGGGAAATGTGTATCTGAAAACAATGCAGGTACCAAAATCCTATGAATAATACAGTAACTCTACATAATAACTCACTCCTGTTCCTCATTGTGAATGACTTTGGAAGGTTCTTCCCTGTATCTTTTCCCAGGATTTTGAGACAATGGAAAATCCCATCTTCATCTTTCCTAATACCATGGTTAAAAACTTCTCTATGACTCTTTCAGAGTAAAATGTTTGCATTTTAGAAAAAAGAAATAAAACTTTGATTTGAGTTTCATACTTCATCAGATGACTTATCCTTGTTAGGGAATGTGCATTTTGAAATCTCTTCCCAGGTACTTAAAGGGTACTTAGACTGCACT
The DNA here is from genome assembly GCA_023637945.1 of Phaethornis superciliosus. Lineage (NCBI taxonomy): Eukaryota > Metazoa > Chordata > Aves > Apodiformes > Trochilidae > Phaethornis > Phaethornis superciliosus. The sequence goes on along the minus strand of JAJQWJ010000005.1, from coordinate 20,824,425 downwards.
TAGGCATATATTTTAAGGACATTTTCCCAGAAAAAATAAGGGATTATAAATTACCAAGTGGTATGTATTTTTTGTCCTAAACTTAGGAACAAGGTCATCTGAAATAACATGGCCTGTGTCTTTTGCTAGACGTACTCTGCCTATATGAGTACTGTAGGTATAGCATGTGAGTTGAAACTCTGCTGTTTAAAAGTGATAGCTGACCAGCACAATGCAGGGATTATATATTTATAGGAATTTAAGTATATTTTTTTGTTGAAACATGTTAAAAATAGCAATCACTTACATATTTCCAAAGCTCCACATATTAGGCACCGGATTTATCTTAATTTTGCATCAAGGCACTATTGCCTAATTAACTGAAACAAACAAATGCATTTGCCAATCTTTACAGAAAGTAGATATCCTGTGGATTATGTTCCCAGCAGGGGAAATCATCCAGCTATTCTGATGGCATCTGAAAATATCTTGGGACTTTGCTGAAAAAGAGTTATATTTATTGCTGTCCTGATTTGACATTGCCCACATCTGGGTTTGAAATGGCTCCTTCATATTAAAATGGTAAGACTAATATTTTGTCTTGCTAATTACATGGCTGTAGTGATTGGTTTAAAATTCTCTAACTTCCTCTTGGTAGTTTCTTTTTACAATTTTATTTCATGACTGTCAACATTACTCCATCTTGTCCAGAACCTGAAATTTCTCTTTTTCCTATTTAATTTAATTCATTTCATTTCATTTCATTTATTTCATTTCATTTTTTACATTTATAGTAGTTAAAATAAATGAAAAGAATCTGTCTCACCAGTACCTCACTCCAAGCAGCTCCAAGATCTTTCAGCATAAAACTATTGATGACAAGAGATGAACCTTTGAAAATCACTGAGACATTCATTTTAGCAGTTCTGGATCCCTTTTACAGACAGAACTTCCCTTTACTTTCCATGTGGAACACATGTCACAAATTTCTTCTAAAAATCTTTGATATTTTCTAGGCAAAATATTAATCCTATAATATTGCTGATGGCTTTCATAATGAATGTGGTTTCAAATGTAATATATTTATTTCAATATATTAGCATTTCCTCCTCGTCTTATTTCATAAACACATCAATTTCCAGTTTCCTAATATTCTTAATTTTTTCTTCTGCCAAATATTTCTAGAAATGGTCCCAAAGCAGAAAATTAATATACATAGTGATGATACTAAATTGCCCCAGATTTGACAAGCCTATATGTAACCCAGAGTGCAGATGAAAACGTAGCTCAAAAAGAGGCTGTGGCTTGTCTGCCCACCTAAAAATTGAAGAGCATACAAACATGGAGAATAAAAAAAGATAATTCCCTAGAAACTCACCTGGATGGAATGACTTGCCACTGGTTAGTTTGCAGGGCAGTGAAAGTGCTGGGAATCAAACCCAGGCTCTTCTTAGCTTCTCTTCAGTGATTTAATAAGGAAACCATCTCCTGACCTATAGTATATAATTAGACCAACACTAATTAGGACTTTTTATTCTCTTTTTATTAGGACTTTTTATGTTTATACTCTTCTTATTCTAATTGTAATCCAGAGTCTTCTCAATCTATCATGGTATCAGAGATCACATATGCAAGACGTAGCTTCCTCTTAAATCATTCTATTCACTATAAATATATCACACATTGACTTTGGTTGTTTTCAGTACTTTATTTCAGTTTCCTGTTCTTTCTGAATTTAAAGCTAGGCCCTCTGTGTTTGACTTGTGCTCTCCAGCCATCTGTATTCAGTTCTTCATCCTTCATTACAGTCCTTCATCCTTTTTCGTTAGCTATTTTCTAGCCTTTAGGAATTTAAACAAATACTTGTAAAAACTTGTATGTGTCTGGAAGATAGATGAGGCTTTGTATTTCAGCAATTAAAAAACCTGTATGGGTCCATTAAATATCAAGATTCTAATGTACAGAGTTAGGTTCTCCAGAATTGTTTCAATGCAACAAAACCTTATCTAGTACTTTTTTTTCCTTCTTCCTGTTCTTCTTCCCTTGTTGCTCAACAGCAAGGTGTGTGCACAACAGGCAAATATGATAATTCATTTTTCTTTGTACCTCATGATTCTCTCAATTTGCTCTTCAGCATTGAGTTTAAATGCATTCCACTAGTGATACATCTGTGCTTTGGCCTACATGTCTTTAGAATAAAGAGGCATCAGGAAAATGGCCGTCTGCAAACATGTCCCTTCTGAAGAATCTTTCCCAGAAAAAGAGTAGGAATTGCGATGAATTACAGACTAATCTCATCTCTGTGACTAACTGTATCTGCTGTTTTTCCTTTGGAACTTCAGATTTTTTTCTTCCCTTAGAACTTCTTGTCCTCTTAAATCTGAAGTGCATGCTGTCAAGGAGGTCTTGTCCAGGAAGTTTATTTAGGGTTCCCATGAATACTGCTTAGAGCAAACACATTTTTTGACTGGTTTGATTACAAAAGGGATACATGCCTAATGACAGAAAGCAGCTGCTTTGATGACACTGTTGAATAAGCATCTCTTTCTAAATCTCATGTGACTACAACAGAAAAAGAAGAAGAGAATCGTGGTCCATTAACCTTAGGCTGTACGAGTAAATATGAGATAATAACTATCAAATACATTTGCATCTGAATGTGAAAATAAAATTTGTAGGTCTGTTGTGAAGACACTAGGCTGATATATTTATTACATGTTTCAATTGATCCACTACAATTAGAAAGAAAAAAAAAAAAAAAAAAAAAAAAAAGTTGTAATTTGTGTGCAGTGAATCAGCAGCGATGTTTCTACAAAAAGCCAGCAGTGGTGTTTCTCACTGCTTGCTCACTTTTAATGTGTTTTTCCTGCTGCTGCTGCCTTGGGAAGTTACTGACTGATGTGGATGATTGCATGAATTGTGCTATTATTTTTCATAGCAGAATGTGAAATGTTATATTTGTCTTCAAGCATGTTATTTCTGCAATAAACTGAAAAAAATTAGCATTTAAATGAAGATGTTGTTAAATTCTGTCACGGAGAACATAATGAGAACTGTTAGTATAAAAGATGCACCAATTTTTAGTCTGTTGAGACATGATATAGATCTAAATTAGGGTATGTAAACTAGACGTTGAAACTATAAAACTTCAGCCCAAACTCAGGGAGACACTTTGTTCTGACTTCTATTCAAGGTGTCACCATCGTCCAGAGAGCAATTACTTTCCTATGTGCAGTTTGTAAGTGCACTTTGAATTAACAGGAAAATTTTCTGCAGCATCACAGACAAACCCATCCTCTAAGGGAAAAGTATTGTCTTGATAATGCTAAAATTTAAATTTCATCTTTAAAAGTAGGAATGGATAATTTAACTTGTACCTTACATTCATAACCTCTATGATTGTCTTTGCTACCAAATATTCTTAAATTGATGTGAAAATGATTTTATTCTGTGGATCTCACAGAGGAAGTGGAACAAAATGGAAAGAAATTCACAGCAATAGTACGGTCAAGGCACAAGTAAAAATAAAAGTAGCTTGTCATAAGAGGATATCTCTTATTCATTAAAACCTATTCTGAATCCTCTGTTTCTGAGAGTATTAGATCAGTGGGAAAATTACCATTTGCAAGGTAAAAAATATTTCTACAGCTTTTTAAAATACATATTTTTAGACTTCTTCTTAAATTGTATATCAAACCAAAGTTGTCTCTAAGTAATTTGATTTTCATAAAAAGTGAAAATATATATAACAGAGCAATCTTTAATTGTAATTGTGCCGACCACATTCAATGCCCAGTTACAAAACTAAATATGTATAAAATGCAAACCCAGGTTTTAGTAAGTGACTAAAATACAAGACCATCTTGATTGAATATTGAAATTCTGTTATCACTAAATTAAAGTATTTGTTTCTTATTTTTATCCTCACTGTTATTAGAAATACAGATCATAGATAGAGCTTGTAAATGGCAAGATCCTGAACAAAGCTTCTATGGAAGAAACTCAAGACATGAATGAAATGCACATTTCTTTTTAAATATTAATAGTTCTCTATCTCCCCAGGTGCTGTTAGCACTATTCAAGCCTTAAATTATAAATTACTGACTTTGTAAGGCAGTTATCCTATTTGAAACTAGATTTCAGAAACCATCTGCACAATTTCCATTAATTTGCATAGAAGAGAATCAGATCTTGAAACTCTCTTTAAATTGCAGTCCTTTACTGGCACCACTGCTGAATATCACTTTATCACAACTTACAGAAAGAAACAGTCAGTCTCTAGAAATTAAGCACTTGATCTCAAATTTTAAAATATTCCTGTTAAAAGGCCTTCTAAAAAGGTTTCCTCTAAAGAGAGGAAATTACTTCGTCTAAAAAGATTTCCTCTCTAGAGGCTCCTCCTATGTTTGCATCGCTTTTGCAAAATCTAAACCAAGTTTCTGGCCAAAGATTAAACTGGGCACTCTGTATCAAAACACATATAAATGCACAAGGTGGCCAGCAACAAACTACCCTAAATCTTCTACAATTTTGTTGACCTTTGCAAAAATCTTGAAGTTTCCTATATTGAACCTGCATGTCCTTCCATCTTGAAAAAGTATGGAACACAAAGGACAAACCCTTAGCACAGAAGTCTTAAAGAGAGTTTTAAGGTGTGCTAATGCCAAAGTGTCACCAGAAGTTGTTCTGCTGCTGTATTGCAGCAGATGATTTTTTCCCCTGTTGTCTACCTGTAATTTACAAACAGCCTTTTGTATTTTTAAGTCTCTCCACCTGCTATCATTTGTTGTATTTCCTAGCAAAACAGATTTATTTTTTTCTTTCCTTATAAAGTAGGCAAATAGGCTCTTGGTGGAATCATCAGATTTAGCTGAGGGCATCTGGAAAAGAGGGATCTGTATTATTCTAAGAAATACCATAGGACATTGTCAAAAGGAGAAAAGAGAGTCTGTATTAGAGTAATAGTATATTATGAAACAAGAACTAAGCAAATAATGAATTCAACAAAGACACGTGAATGTTAATTCTATTTCTGTGTCTATCTGGCTGGGTTTGTCTGTCTGAGGGAGTTTTCCTGAAGTAGCAAACTCAGCTGTTGCAGTTTGAACAATACAGTCCATGAAAAAGTGCATGTTTATGTCTATATGACAATGAACTGTGATCTCATGCAGTACACCTAGTGAACATTGGAAAATCTCCAGAATTTACATGCAAAACAATTCATATTGTTTTATACTAAATAGTTGTTGAAGACAGAAATTAAAATCTAGTATAGAATATTGAAACACCCCAAACAAATATTCACGTAAAAAGATTCTGTAACTCTATTCAAGTCTTAAATGTACAGTAGTCCTACAACTTAAAACTAATTCATTTCACTTTGGTCAAGGAAAACATTTGGTTGCAGAAAAACTAAGATTTTAAAGATTTTACAGGGCAGTTTCTTCAGCTGTTAAAGAACTGGTTGAAAGTGTAAAACAGACAATGGTGAATATTTTTTGCTTTCACTTTGGATGTAGATTGCCCCTGGACATGGTCTGTGAGAGAGTTTGGGCTGCATGTCACAGAAGACAGTTGCAGAAAGTCTTACAACATTGAATGGACTGGATGCCAAACTGTCAGATGAAACACAATATAGCTAAATGAAAATTGAGGCATATAGGCTAAAAAAATCCCAGCTTTAAACATACATTTCTGTGATTTGACCTGCTGGGAAATGAAAACTTGGAGCTATAATAGGCTATTCTATGAAAACATTAAGCAACTGCTCACAATCTGAAACTAAAGGAAATGCAGTGCAAGGCATTATTAGGAAAGGAATCAAAAAAACCCCAACAGTCTGCCATTGTGCATTCACATCTTGTGCCGTACATGAAAACTGTAAAAGATTGCAGAAAATCAAAGGTGATTCGAAGTCAGGAGCTGCCTGAAAAGAGCAAATGAAATGCTGGACCTTTCAGTGCTGGAGGGAGGGGAGGAATGGGAACAGCATTAGTGGGGTAGATAGGTAAAGTTTGTTCACTCTATTTTATAGAAAAATCATTAACTAACAGGCTCAAAAAATCAAAAAATGAGTATTTCTTCAAATATCATGTGCATAAGCTCTGGAACTTCTCCCTGAAAGACCCCTTATTAATGCTAAATATCATATTTTTCTTCTGTTAACTAGCCTATGAAATACTATAAAATGCAAAGACACCACTTCTGCCTTGGTGAGCTTCCACAAATTGATTAGAGATTCAGCAGGAAGCTTTTACTTCTCAGAACTCCAAATTCCTCCTCTGATTATGCTCAATTACTTTCAGTAAAGATTCAGGTTCAATATTTACCACTGCTGTTGACAATATATTGGACTAAAGGGCCAGTTTTGGTCAGCTCTGATCTACGTACTTTATTGTAATTTGAAGTGAAATAAATGATGATTCATTCAATTTTCATTTCAAAGGTATTCTGTTAAGCTTGCTTTTGTGCAAAATATTTGTTTCATGGAGTTAAGGCAAAAACATGCAAATTTATATTTGTATGAGCTGAAATATCATTAGCTGTCTAATTACATTTGTGGCAAGAGTTTCAGAATTCCTAGTCTAAACTGATGGAATATGAAAATAAAATAGGTGGACCCATGTAACTTTGTAATTAAGAATTCTCTAATATAAAACACATGCCTTTAAAAGCCAGATAAATTAGAAAATACCATTAGTGGTGCAGTTCCACTTTAACTTGTCCATCTCCTTGATGACCAATCATTAGAATTTCTCTAAAGTGAGGAATTAAGAATGAGACAAAGATGCAGCAAAATAAACATTATCAGACAGAAGAACTGAGTCTTTTTAGTGTGAAAGGCAAAATGTTTTAAGGTAGTTGTAATGCACCTGATTTTTGAGCTTGTTCCTCAGTATTATGTGGACGATTCAAAGATGCAAAAGAGTTTGCAGGTTAATTCTCTCTCCACAGGGAATGTATATATTTCCACAACCATTACATTCCAAAGAATAAGGATATGCTAGAGAATGAAAGAACAATGCAGGGTTACAGCAAAGCCTTTTATGGAGGAATTTGGTCAGTCCTAAACAAACTTTCCATTTGGTGCCTCTCTCTGTTTTAGGCAATAAAGGATTCACAAGTGAAATATCAGAATTATGAGTCTAGATAAGATAAAACTGATTATATCATTCCAATTTCTCACTTCAATTGCTGAATTGGACACACTGTACTCTTTATTTCAGTGAAACAGATGGAATTCCAGTACTCAGTCTGGAAAATATCAGTGCCTATGTGGGACCACTCTATCCCAGGAAACCTTTTACCTTTTGCAAAGGCCATGAGGGTAGAGTTCAACTGCTGAGCTGCTACTTCTCCATTTCCTTTCACGTATTCATAGCACATTATTAACCTTTGTGCTGTTTCTCTATTGCTTGTTCAGCTTCCAGACTCTGAAGAGGATGCTGCATACAAAATATCCTTAGACCTTTCATATACCCTTTCCAGCTGACACTACTGAAGGGGCTGTTTTGCACTCCCGTGTATCTAGATACAAAATACAAACTTGCCCTTCAACAACTCATTCAGCCATCTGGAATTCTACTTAGTACGTGACAGAGCATACTGAGTTCTTGTTGAAATTAGCCATCACTGAACACATGTGCAATAACATTGTAGGAGGCATACTTCTCCAGTTTGACCTATAAGCCATACTTGAAGAAGCTCCTCTTCTATATCACAGAGCACTTTATGATTTGTTCCAAAGAAGATGGAATTGTAAACGCCCATGAAATCCGGAAATCATTCTGCTTCCTTGCAGGAAAAAACAATAGGAGAAATACAGATAAAGTCTAGACCTTAGGAAAATTATAACTTTCAGAAATATATGAGGTGTCTGATAGCCTAACCTGCACACAGACTACTTAGGTGTACAACTATAATTGGATTTCTACGACAAAAAGAGAAAGTCTGTCCATTTTGCTCTTCTTTAGCTATGGAGTCTACACAATTAGCTTACACTAGACACCTACTCTCTGATGGCTGTGGCATCTTCATTAATGCTGCATTGGAAGTCTCCAGCACAGGTTTTTGTCTTGCATGTGGGAATTAAGCTATCCTTACACTACACAATTCAACTTCCAAATAAAATGAGAATCAAGGAGTTCAAACTGATTGCGAGAATGTGGTCTGCTTTTAAATGACAAACCTAACTTCATCTCACCCATTACTCATACTTTCAAAGAACGAACCACGTTGTACTATTCACAGAACATAGAAGTGTATAAAATTATGGTACCATCCAGCAACCTACCATTTAACATTTTATGATCCAAGAAATCTACTTCAACTGCTTTTTATTCCAGTGGGTCACTTAAAAAATCTTATCTGTAATATGGACAGATTTTTGATGTTGTTTTAATATACATAATATTACTGATTTTTGAAAGAAAATCATTATATATTGTTAAATGTAAGGAAGGACATTATTGAATTTTGGCCTTTGTGAGTGCATGCATTTTGCATAGCTTCACACCTTCACTGTTTTTTGAGATGGATACATCCAGCAAACTCATCAACTCAGAAGCTGTTGGCTGCTATTCCACATACTTTTTAATACATTCTTACTAAATTTTTTACTGCATCACCTACTGTTTTAAGAAATATAAACTCAAAGTAAGGCACTTATGGAAGAAACTAAATAGGTTTTTTTACAGGAAGTCTATTTCTTCATTAACCAAAAATATTCAGTGACATTTCAGCTTTTTAAATGTCTGTGTGCTTTCTCAAGAAGTTAATCTTCACGACTTATGGTTTGTTCTGCCACATGCTTCAGTGCTTTCAGAAGTTATTTGCAGAAAGTCTTCAAGACTGTCACACATCAAAAGTTAGTGAATTCTTATTGAGTGCTTTGGGAGTTTTCAACCCAAGAAAGCAACAGCAGACTGAGAAAACAAATACACACAAGATTCAACAGCCTGGTTGCCTTGTCTATACTGGGACCTTTTCAGCACTCAGAAATGCTGTTAAAAACAAAAAAAAATGCTAGTACATCTGTGGGCCTGTTGGATCTGCTTTGGTTAAAAGTTAGTTGGAAAGAAGATAAAATTATGATTCCCTGTGCCTCAAAAGAATTAGGGCATTATCCAAATGTGTTATGATCACAACATGGCACGGCTCTTATACATCAGCTTTGTTTGTCACTCTGTTGTGAATCATTTACAATAGTTTCCACCTCAGACAATGAAATACACCTGGATCATGCAGAACAGGTCTTGCATACCTACAGTGTGTACACATCTACTATTTATTACCTACTTGTAATAAATATAGGAAAATTACCGAAAAAATAATTCCTATTGAAGTCTAGTGTAGGATACCATGAGTGTTAGCATAGAAAAACCTTGTGTATTGTTTATATGCATTAAATACTTTTTCAGTGCCTTGGAGCAAAATATAGGGTCTGGAGAATGAGTGTTATGAGGAGTGTCTGGGGGGAACTGGGGGTGTTTAGCTTGGAGAAAAGGCTCAAGGGCTGATCCACAACTACGATATCACTCTCAACAGCTACCTGAAAGGAGGTTGTGGCAATGTGGTTTTTTTTTTCTGGCTCTTCTCCCAAAATAACAAGTACTAGGTAGAGAGAAAATGGCCTCAAGCTGCACCAGGGGAGGTTTAAATTTAATATTAGGAAAAATACCTGCACAGTAGGAAAGGGTTGTCAGGCACTGCAACAGGATGCACTGGGAAGTGGCCGAGTCTCCATCCCTGGAGATATTTAAAAGACTTACTGACATGGTGCTTAGGGACATGGTTCACTGGTGCACATAGTGGACCTGGCAGTGCTAGATTAATGGTTAGACTTGAAGATCTTAAAGGTCATTTCCAAACTAAATGATTGTATGACTCTATTCTATATCACAAGGCTCTATTCTCCCCTGTAGTTCTAGTAACCAATTATGGCAAAAGCACTGAAATCCACCATGTTTCACCTCATTTTCAACATCATGGAGAGAGGACATGCAGTAAAAGATGGCGTACTGACCTTTTTCAGGGCCCTATGGAGAAGAGGCAGCCACTCAACAAGTAAGAGCTGTACTATTAAGATGAAAAGTAAAATATGAGTAATGCTTACAAATTACTTTATAATATGTACTATCCAATAAACAATATGATGAACTATTAGACATGTATCCTTGTGCTGGGATTTCAGCTATGATTTACTCTCACACAGCTCTGGGTGTAATGTAAATTAACTCTGTTAATGCTTAGATGAGCAATCTGTATGATATCCTTGAAAAATGATCCCATCAGGTAGACACATGGAAAATATAAATGTGTCAGGCAGTTCCAAAAAGCCTTTGTTGCTTCCATTTGAATTGAAATATCCCTCTCTCTGTTAGCAAACCTATTTTTTCCAGTTCAGCATAATGGTGTAATCAGTCCATTGCATTATTACATATCTCGACAATTCTATAAATGTATACTATTTATAAGACAGAATAGAATAGCTTTCCATTCCACCATAAGATTTATTTTATAGCTCTTTCATGTTGACATATTAAGCAATTCTTCCATTCTGTCCAGACTAAAACAGTGGTAATGACAGCATGATTTCTATAATGCTAATATAAAAACATGTCCCTGTATAGTGACTTTGGTCACTTTGCCTCACAGGCATATATAGAGATATCAAAAAATAGGTTGTTCATATACTAAACATTTAAATGTTATCTTTTGAAAATAAGGAATTTACATGTTCTCAGAAAAGGTATTGGAAATATCCAGAAGTTATTGCAAAGTGAAGTCTTGTAGAGGTAACCTAATTTATGTTTGTTTACCTGGAGACCACTTCATATCTATACATGATTTTTTCAAGAGGTGTATTTTTTCATACAGATGAAAAAAAGGACTGTTTCTTTAGGGAAAATCCATGCAGGACATGGACAGGACTTAATCAAGTTGTATATATTTTGTGCTAAGCTAAGGATCAGATTGGTAATATTAAAAAAAAAAAGCCACAAAGAATAACAATTTAAATTCAGAAACAGCATAGATCAGTTACAAAATGCATCAGCTCAGTCAGTTATTCCGGTGAGTAAAAAGACACAGCTCAGCTGTCTGTGAGGTTCCAGTATGGGTACCTGTCTTTTGGGTTAAACTTGAGGTCTTCAGTGTCCACAGATTCAAGAGCAGAAAAACATATTCTGTACCTCTTGTCCTCTTCATTAGAAAACTGAAAATAATTCCACCCACTCTAATTACAATATGGTCCCACTGACACACTGAGGACAAGACTTCAGGTAGCATCTGAGAACTGTTGTTGTTAACAAAATATCAAATGTGGAGCTCATTAAGCAACTAAACTAAAGCTTTCCATTTTGCCACAGAAGAGAAAATATAGCTATGGAAATGAGTTCTTTTAAAACAATTTGATCCTGAGCTGAGACTTTTATCTGTCAAGTTTCAGCTTAAAGCTCATTTTACAGTGTTGTCATAGACCCTTCGAAATGGAAATGCTGACATATCCTTGGCTATAACAGCTCTAACAGGAGCTTCTATAAAAGCCTGTAAAATCAGCTAATCTAACTAAAGTCACTGTTTATTTCTTTATGTTATAAGCCATGACTGCTGTTTATAACTGAAAGAGATTAAGCTTGCACAGTATTCTATACTGGCAAGGTAAAGCAGGTGATCTTCAAAATATAATGCACAACACAGAATTTATACGTTAAATATAATAAGTTATCGTAATATTTTAGTCTATTAAAGACTGTCTTTAAACATAAATGTGTATGTACTTCCTCTTATTGAAACTTTTTTCATGTAGCCCATTGAATTTTTGTTATTTCATCAGATTACACTAAATCTGTAAGACTGAAAAACGCACGCACACACGCAATCATGACTACTTTATATAAGTAGTCATCTTCTTTATATAAGTAGTTATCTATTTTCACTATTCATATTTTCATATTTTCTCTTTTTTTGTTGCTATTCAAATACAATTGAGTCCTTAACTGGACTGTATCTTGTGAGGGTGGTAAAAAATATGGTGGAAAAGTGGTGAGGAAGGACAGAGAATCATTGAATATATTTACTCCGTGTAAAGAGTAAAGACATACAAATAGTTTTACCAAGGTTTTGGCTTATTATACAAAGAATACAAGAATCCTACCTGATTGAATTTATAAAAATATCTGTGGGATTAAAACTTCCCTCTTTTCACTAACTGTATCAACTCTAGGGCAAAATTAAACTTGAAATATCTATATTCATCTTCTTCATATATATCTTTGGCAAACTCTTTTTAGATGTCAAATACAAAAGTATTTGCAATTTTATGAATAACTGTCTTTAAACCTACACATACTATTCTCTCATTTTGTTGTCTTATTTTTCTGCCTATATGCAAAAGACAAGAAATTTTTTCTAGGTGCATATTATAGGGAACACAGATCGTCCATAGCAAAAGTTAACCTTGAGTTGTCTGCTTCCAGAACCTGCTGTATCAGGTGTGTCCTTGCTGATGAGATCTCCAACAAGTATGTGTCAGATGGAGGATAATGAAGGCCTAGATGTATAAATTACTTGAGACTCCTCAATTTATTTTACTTACTTAAGCAGGTGATTGATACCAAAATAGAGTACCTTGGAGATAGAAGATTGGACGAAAGTGTGTTTCCTACCTTACAAAAGCCAGGAGTTCCTGAAACAGCATAAAATATCAGACCTAACAAAGGTTAAAAAAAAAAAAAATTAAAAAAAAAAATAATCTAGGAATAATCTAGTTTGTGTACATGTAGAAATAGAACTAAGTTGACATGCAAGATAGAAAGTACAAGTTACAAGTGCACAATATTGTAAGACCTTGGAAGATCAGCTCATGACAGGCAACACAAAATATCTAGGAAAATCCATTCAAGCAGGACACATAGCATGAGTTTTAGAAGAAAGACTGAGTCACACTAGAGATCTGAACCCAAAAGATCAAATGGAAAGATGAAGAACAAGGAAACATTTTCCATGATCCTTAGTTTCAGTCTAGGTCTAGGTCTGCATTATTTAATGGTTTAATTCCATAATACACCATTGAGAGTAGGATACTACTTCTCAAAGCCAGCCTGTTGAACCAATCTGTTTATCAAACACTGAAGGTAATTACTTTTGACTATTACCAAAGTATTTCAGAATTTATTTCCTCCTTCTGAAAAGTAAGTTAACAGAAAGATAACAGATGAGTAGAGCCCTATTGTGTCACACAGGAGAAACTCAGGTTAAGGCCATAAAAACACCAAAAATCGGATATGACATTTGGTTCTAAAATACCCAGGATATCAGTGTAACCAAAATTGGCCACTGCAGACAGGACACACAGCATGTTTCCTGACAGGTAGAAGATGGTTTATATATAAGCTTATATAAGGAAAGGCTCATGTGTTGACATAAGGACAGAGGGAGATCCATTCTCCATGGGCTGCAGGTGGGTATCTGCTCCAATGTAGACCCCCATGGGCTTCGAGGCAACAGCCTGCCTCACCATGGTCTTCATCATGGGCTGCAGGAAAACTTATGCTCTGGCACCTGAAGTACCTTCTATCTCTTCTTCTTTACTGAACTCTGTCTTCAGGGTTGTTTCTCCCGCATATTCTTACTCTTCTCTCCTTCAATGTTGTACAATGTTGGTTTCCCCTTCTTTACTATGCTATGACAGAGCTGCCAGGACATGTGCTGATGGGCTCAGCCTTGGCCTGGGGCAGGTCCATCTTGGAGTCAGCTGGCATAGCCGCTGCTGGACATGGATGAAGCTTCTGGGATCTTCTCCCACTACCAAAGCCTTGACACACAAACCCAATACAGGGTATCAGACTGAAATATAGGAAATCCTGTGTTACACAATACATCTAGAAAACATTAAGGACAACACAGACACTGAGTGCTGCATCTTGAGGTCATCATGTTTAAATTTTCTTTTTTGCAATTGCTCACCTGAGGTAAGATATAGATGTAACAGCAACACTGCTGCCAATCTCAGTATTGCTGGGGTATGAAATAAGTAATTTTGCTCACTCCATTTTTGGCAATTCATTTAAAAAAAAAGAAACCTTCTGAATTGAACTTATGCTTCAGATTTCCATAGTGCAGAATGTTTCTGATCTCTATTTCCACAAACTATCAACTACTTTTGGGGATATATGTGAGCGCATATTAGGTAATTCTTTTCTATTTTGTATGCCACAGGTCAGTGTTAAGCTGCCACAGTCAAGTTAGGGAAAGATGTGCACCCAAAATTCTTAGGCAAATCTGTCATCAAGTGTTGTATAATGGTGGCAAGAAGTTCAGTTCTGGCTCTAGCAGAATTGTATTCAATTCAACAAGTCTAAACCTATTTAACATGTAATTTGTGCTTTATTGTTGAATTATGAGTCCACCTGTTTTAAGATTTTTTGATATTTTCCTTAGGCTGATATGCCTCTCATATCAGAAACCCTCACAAACACATTCCATCAAAATTTAAATATAAATAAGATCATAAAAATTGACTTAAAATACACATATTTACTACTACTTAACATTTCTCCTGCAAGGGAGAAATTGCCTGTATGGGCTACTTTGAGATGGTTTGAATAGGTGTTATTCATCTTTCATATCTCTATAACTATACAGGATGAAAATGAGACTTCCTGACAAACACTGCTTGCCCAGTAATTGCTTTCATCTAGTGGAAAAATTTTAGTATTTGAACACTGATGCAATCAAAGGTAATTTGAAGAATTTATGCTGAACTTCTATGTCAGAGTAATCATTCCATGGTGGAGATGACCGTGGGAAATTATTCTCTTGTCTGGACATCCTCAGAAAAAGAAGAGGTCAACATTTGTGTGACTGCACACAGCACCCACTTTTTAGAGCAATACGAGTGGCACCATAGACAACACTGTCAGAAAACCATACTCACCTGAAATTCACAGCATGAATGGATTATTTGAAATAATAAACCAACTTCCAGATGTAATTCATCTCACTAGTTTGTTGGTCCTTCAGATTATCTGTTAATCTTAACAAATATTTTCCTTTTAGCCCTACTTTAAAAGCTGAAAACATCTGTTAGTGCAATTCCACAAGGCAAGAATAATCAAGAAAATAATCTTTTCATTTTTCTGTAGACAAGAATGAATAAACAGTGGACAATAGAAGCCAATGTGTTTGCAGGGTTGCTAGATTTGACTTTAATAAAATATGTGCATCATACACCTGGGCTGCTAAAGTTTGTGTATTCCTTGAGTACTGCTACCCTGACTAAGTGCCCTCATGAGGCACTTTCTGTGCTACTGAGCAAATGTTAATGAGCAAATTCTGTATTACTGAAAGTGTAACCCTGTAAGCCCAAACTAATACTGCTATTGCAATTTAGGAATCTATAAACCCAGTCCCAGGTGACATGACATTGAAATTATATGACATATGAAATTATTTTGTGCCAGCTCCTTAGCCATTGCTGTTCACCTGGCATAGTAACTTAAACCCCAGATGACTGAGAGCTGCCCGAATCCAAATGGCAATCTGGCTGCAGAGTCAGTGCACTGTCACTTCTGCTCTCACAAGAACCACCAGCTGCAGAAAGGGCAGATGGAAGCTGATGGTACTAACCCCATGTGAACTATCCTGAATGACCAGACAGCAGTGGCTTGTCCTTCTGCAGTGATTTTCCCTTCTCCCAGTAGGCAGTTTCCACTTTCTCCCAGTTTCTTGGGCTTGGGTTTATTTTTTTTTATTAGTAGTTATTTAAAACATGGCAATGATCAGGAGGGAGTTTTGCCATCTATATTTTAGATTTCTGAAAAAGAAGTCATGGCTTTCAGGAGTTCTTTCTTGCTATATATCTCCCGTTCTAATCAATAATATTGATTATTCCAACTCTAATTGCAATTTCATTTCCCATTTGGAAATGTCAGTGTAATATTGTCATGATTTATACATGAAAATATCAAGAGTACTCAGAAGCTTTTCTCCTTTCTTTTTACAAGTAACCTCAAATTTCTGTTTCACTTGGTTAATCTTTATCCAAAAGCAGAAACATCCAACCAAACAAAAAACAACCTTAAAAAAAAAAAAAGCAAGTTTCGTTACTATTCCAAATTTAGTAAGATATAAGATATATATTTGAAAATGTAGCTAGCTGGTAAAATACAGCGATTCGCTGTTAAGTGTCAGGAAAAAAAACCCAAGCTAATCATTACTGTCATCATAAACTTTCTCTCATCTGATTTACTACTGAATACTTTTATACTATGCAGTACATCAATTTTCAATTCATGATTCTGATTGCAATCAGGGTACATTATTGCTCTGTATCTGCTGGTCTTCATTAATGTGCACCATAGTTTTTGAGCTGGAGGGCTTAGATTCCAACAGAGCAGATGTAATGCCTGAATTTGTTCTATAGATGAAGTTAGGGAAAGCCCCCTAATGAATGAAAACGAGATCATCAAAGCTCACTGCTATAGCTTTATTTTTATCCAAGATCTTATAATATTAATCCTAACAAACCTACAAGGATTAAGGAAAACACAAATAGTTTGCCTCCTTTCCTTCACCTAAATCCTTTAATTTCCCTTATTAACTTTCTGGGCTGGAAGATTCACTGATTATTTGCTTTATCAGTGATATATGCAGCATAAACAGCCTTCAAAATGATATTTCAGAATTGCCTTGTTAAATAAAAGACATGTTATGGATTTCCTATGATTTAGGAAAATGAAATAAAGCAAATTAATATACCCCAGAATTTAGTGGCTTGTTACAACTTGCTTACTTATATCCAACATTGAGTCACATATATTCTGGTTAAGTAACTACAGGGATTGCTTAAGACAAAGTGCACATATTTATATTAAATAAATATATCCTTAGTAAGTATTTATTGCTATGCAATAAAACCATTAATAATCAATATCTTCACTAAAATATTTTTTCTTTATTCATATGAACAGAAAAAGAATCTGATTCCAGCTTTGGATGTAATCAGTTTAAAACTGGTGCACAGGAGACTGAGAATCAACATTTTCCTCCTGCTTATAGTAATGACTCCCATAAGCTACTAACACAAGGTGAATAAATGGATCTCTGTAGGACAGAACATAAACATGCTTCCTCAGGGGCTCAAGGAGAGGCTACAAACTACAAAAATATAATTCTTACTGGAGACTCCTGGAAAGCATGTACTTATTGAAAAGTATCTATCCCTTCCCCCCACCTCTTGAAAAAAAAAAAAAATAGTCAGTGAAGCAACCCTGGGAATCTGAACTTCAGACCATGCATGTAACTCACCTTTATAGCAATATTTCCCTCTGTTTTTCAGAGGCCAGATTCCTATCTTGGATTTTGCTTCATTGGAAAGAAACAGATCATTTCAAGATATTGCAGTAATTACAGAGATAATGAATATAGGATTATGCAGAATAGTTTTAGTGTCATTGGGGTAAGAATTCTTTTTCTACATCTTCAATCTTGTTTGAGATCAAATATTGACTTTTATGGAATATATCACTAGAAACAATGAGACCTGAAAGCTTCCGTAATGAAATAATGTCTTCAAAATGCTAGGAGTAAATTTGCTAATGATTTTACTGCGCTTTCAGGTAACTACTTGTTTAGGCCTAATGACTTTTAAGATTAGCTACAGTAATGTAGAGAAGTATAGTAATATAGAGAAGTTGTAAGAGATCACAGAAAAGAGAGTAGCTTAAATCAATAGAGGTGAAGAGAGAATTATCAACATGGTAAGAAGAAAGCATGTGAAGAAAACAAAAGCTATCAGCAAACATAGCTGACATGTATTTGAGGTTCAAAGAAGCTAATGAACAAACTTGCTAAATGCCTGCTGATATATTTTGAAGAGTAGTGGTTACCTGGATAGATATGATGACACTTGGGGTAGAAAGATGAAGAAAGGGAAGAAAACATTTGGAGCTGATAAGCTGCAGTCTCGAATAATCTGATTGACTTTATAGTCCTATTAAAAGCAAGTAGTGCAAGTTAAAAATAGGCAAACATCTGGAGAATAACAAGAACTTAAAGCTGAGGAAGTAATTTAAAAAAAAAAAAACAAAATAATCATGACAGAGAAATGTAACTGCTTTTTGATGTTACAAGAGAAAACATAATAGCTGGAGGGGACATAGTAGCCACTGTATGTCATGATCTTAAATAGGCTTACAAAAAGTTCTCTGTAAAATGCCTTACAACATGAGCTCAGCAAGCACTGCCGTGTGAAAGAAGATTCTAAGTAGACTACAAAAAAAGGACACTGACAAGGAGTAACATGTATAAACTCAGAGATCAATAAGCAAGATGTCCCAGAGGAAGCTTTTAGGTATTTTCTTATTTTACAACTTCCCTAAAGATATGAAGAGCATTAAGAGCACTTTGATTACATTACCACAGCATACTGACTGTAATACTAAGATACAGACTCTAATAATAAAAAACTCTCTCCATGTCAAGAATTACTAATAAACAATTGATTACATCTTGATGTTAACCTGAGAATAAAGGTTAAGAGGGAAATCCAGAGTTAAATCTAGAGATGCAAAGTTGCTGCAACAGTGACTCTGAGCTCAAGGACAAACAATATAAAAGGAATAGTAATGAAGAGGTGATAGCAAAAGGATTTGGGGGGCACTTTTTGGTAGAAGGTTGGTTTAAGCATAAAGCAGGTTATGCACCTTCACTTCAGAAAGAACAGCTTATGAGTTCAGTTACCACCCTGAAAAGCTTCTAATGCTATTCTGTTCATATTGCCCAGTGCCTAAAAAACCTAAAACTGGCACTGTTTGGAGAGAGTAAAATGACAACTACTTGTCAATATTTCAGAAAAAGGAGAAAAGCAGCCAAAAATTTAAAAATTAAAAAATGCTAGTGCTGTAAATGGTTATTTCTATATATGTATTTTGTATGAGGAAGGAACTCTGTTTCAAATAACCCACAATTTTTTTTCTCTTGCATAGTTTCCAAGTCTCTGAAGCAAATAATACATGAAATACAATGCAGTGTCTGGTACAGATGAACAAAGATTTAGAAGTCACTCCATGGAGATAAAATCTATGCTGGCAAGGAGAAAAGCGAGAATACTCAAATTATTCCCTCTTTTCCAATTCCTATGTTTTCAATAGTGACACTTTGAGATTTCCTAGGCATTTATTCTGTATGGTGTCAGGAAATTAAATAAGAATCTCCATTCAAGAGCAGGTTCCACTGTTTAAGTCATCAGACAGACCTCATTTAAATCAGTGAAGTAATTTTATTTCCAACAGAGTACCCAGCTCTATTCCTTGACTTTTCCTCCTTATGCACATCCTTTTGTGCTCTTTACACTATACCTTTTTAATAGTGATAAAGAATATTTTTTCCCTTCTTCCACCTGTCACATGTGATCTTGGATTGATTCAGTTTGCCAAATAACACAGTCAAAATTTTATGGTGGCCTGGAAATGCATCTGGAAATTAAGCACAGTTTCAGTTTCTCTGTCAAATCATATATATAGCTCCAATTTAAGAGATCGGTGCCATGATCACTTTAATTGACCTGGCAAAATTAAAACAAGAATTTGCTATTTTTATCATATGTTATTCTACATGAGGGCTTTCAGAGAGATCTTTTTCTTCAGAGGAACTGCACAGTCAGGCATTTACAATTGGAAGAACGTGATCTGATAAAATTATTCAGTGAGTGCAGTGCATCTACTCAGGCATGAAAAAGAATGGAACTGTATTTTAATGTGGTACGTACTGTTTTAATATTATCAAAGGAAATACAAGTGGGTGACAATGTGCAGCTACATTAAAGCCCTTACCACTCAAGTTCCTGAGTGCCATGTGTTGTGAGCAGAAGCACAATGTAGAAAACCTTTGGAGCACCAGTGGCACGTGGCACATTTTGCATAAACTGTAGTGCAAGCCTCTGAGAATACAACACCCTTGGTGAAAAACTGCAGCTGGTTTGTCCCTCCAAATTAGAGGCTAACTGCAAATTTCAAAGTCTACTCAGCACTAAGATTTAAACCTTTCTGCTGTTTGCTTCATGGTGCTGGGATTTTTATTCAAGGACCCTCTAAATAAATGGGCTTTTTTTATGATAGTAAAAACCACAAACTTCTGGTCCGCACATCTTCTAATCTGGAATTAATCAAATACCAAAATAATTTGCATTGCAATAAGGGTATATGTTTCCAAATATGCTGTGAAGAACACATTGAGCAATGAGTTCTATAAAACTTAAAACATTTAAGTATCTGACATAATAACCTTATATGTTTTATAAGCAGATAGTGTGCTCAGGCACAAATGATTACTTTTCTTTGAAAAACTTTTAGAGGAAATTTTCTCTAGATGTTCTACAATAATAAAAGAAATAGAGTTCCTTCTCTGTTATTTATACAAGCCTATCAGAGACTATTCTACAATAAACTACTGCTCTTTTTGCCAAGTACAAGTTCCTGTTGTTAAACTATTTAAGCAGGCTGAAGAACAAAACTCTTGTAAATGTCTATTGCATTCTCCATTATTTTGAAAGAAGATGGTGAGTTAGTAAAAAGTAAAAGGGAGAAGGGAAGAGTGAAAAAGAGAGAGTGAGGAAGGGATGGGCCTGAACTTATATATTTTTCTGTCTTGTATTTCTTTTCCTTACCTTTGTCAAATCTTGCTATAAAACCAAGTTTTATTAGGCAGGCTTAAGTAGCATTTTCCTGTATAATTTTAACTGAAACCCCCCCCCTTTTTTTTAATAAATCAAATACACACAAAAAAAAATAAAAAAACCCCAAACAACCTGAACAAATAATTTACATACAGCATTCAGACAAATGAATGTTGCAAGTTAAAATGGCACAGCTTCTTTGTTGTTTTATCATGAGTATCACAACACAATTTTGCAATACACACATTATCAACACATCCTGAATGGTAAAGAGAAAGGATTATTTAAGAGTCAGTTTTCAGTACATGTTTCCATCTCTCAGAGTTGACGAGATATGCAGGAGAATATGGCCAAAGATTCTAGAAAAAGAAATGTAGAAAAATAACATTACTTCAAATTAAATTATTTGGCATGGAAATTTAGAATCCTTCAATCTGAGACTGAGAGATCAACTGACTGACTGAGATTAGCAGTTCCAAAGTAGAGGCTATGCATCTAAGAATGCTGATTCCTGTATGGTTTAAGGCACTGCAAGTACATGATGACTTCTTAGGGCCACTATATGACTCAAATGGCCTCCTTATTAGAGACAGGCTCTGAGGAGCTTGCAGAGGAACTGCAGAAAGGAGCTCACATAATGAAGACACTGCAGCTGCTAGAGACCAGACAAATCAGTTTCCTGAATCGTTTCAGAGTCAACATTAATGTGTTGACAAAGGGTTAGCTATCCATAATTTAGAAGTAATACAGTAACCATTGTGTATTACTTAACTGCAAAAAAGGGAAATGGTAAAGATACTTCTGTTTTGGATGGCATATCCTGAGGGAGGATGCCAGAGTTGTTGTGTGCTTGAATTGTATAATATTTACTGAATTTAAATTGCATTTTGTACACACTGTAAAGATCATTGTATACAAACACTAGAATTATCAACCAGGAATGGTAAAGGATATAATAATTTAGTTGTGTGAACATATTTTTTATGTTTTTTAGAGAATTAATTAATTGTAAGTTGTGTGTGTTTTATAAATCATCAAATGATTGGTCAGTAAGTGTTTAATTTGGAACATTATTGATTTGCGATATGTGTGTTTTGAGTTTAGTGTTTGACTACATTCCCTTTCCTTCCTGTCATTATCTGCTGATTAGTTTATCTACAATTGAAGTCAATAAAATCTCCTTAATGTACTGTGCTGCTGTGTATCATTAAGCACTGGCTGCAATCATGGAACTATTTGAGTGCTTTGGAATCGTAAAAACAGATAGAGGATGCCCTAATATTCTCTTTTTTGCTGCAAAACCACTATAAACACACAAAACATAAATTAGAAGCATGATTTTATTCTAGATTATAATCACTAGGAGTACCCCATGGCTTTAAAATCTGTTTTAGTTGCAGAATTAATATGAAGCCAACACTGGGAATAAACTGGTCATCCTTAAGCAATGGCCACACGGTGTTCATAAAAAAAAAAAAAAAAAAAAAAAAAAAAAAAAAAAAAAAAAAAAAAGGAAGGTTCTTGCGGTTAGTGTGTCAGCTTCAGCCTCACAAGAATCTGATTTCTGTGTTTGTTTGGGTTTTTTTGACATGTAACTCTGTGTGGCAGAATAATGTCAGAGTGGCCTTCAAAACACAAAACATCTCAAAAATTATTCAGTAAAGTAAAAAGTAAACCACATGCTAAAGGATTTTGATCAGTCAAGGTCTTAATTTCTCCAAGTCATATCAGCATAGGCCTAGGAGAAGCAGTGTGAAAAAAGACCTCTACTTTACATCAAATATCTAAGCTTTCTTTAGCAGGCCTTGGAAGAGCAGGGGTTCCAAGAACATGGTTTAAAATAACTAACTGAACAGAGGAAATGTTCAGCTACCGAGCTGCAAGAAATGGAACAGTGAAGGGAAATGATAGTCACACTCTGATTTGCACCAGCAAGACCACACCCAGAGTACTGCGTGCAGTTTTGTATCCCCCACTACAAGGAAGGCAGGGGCTCAAGGGGAGGCTACGAGGATGCCCAGAGCTGGGTCAGTTACCTTTGTGAGCAGAGGCTGAGGCACATGGGCTTGCTGAGTCTGGAGGAGACCTAACAGACTTCCTAATACCAACAAGATAACTACATTTAGAAGATGGAGGCATGCTCTCAAAAGCATTCGGGTGGGAGGAGGACAAGATAGGATGCTTAAGTTGGAGAAAGTGATCAGACCGGCAATAAGGAAAATTAAAAAACCCAGCAAAATTAGTCAGGTAGTGGAGTAATTTGCCCAGGGAGATCACACAGTCTCCATCCTCAAAGGTTTTTTAATACCCATCTGGATATGTCTGTGGGCAATGTGGTTTAAACCTGCAGCTGACCCTTTCTAAACAGAAGGTTGAACTAGAAACACCCTCAGTTCCCTTCCGATATGAATTACTACATGATTCAGTGACATATTTTGATACTGTCACTTAAAAGAAGAGACACTATCTACTATAAATCATCAAAGGTTTAAATGCTCACACAGGTGGATAAAGAAAAAAGTGTGCTTACTCTTCCATTGATGTGAGCTGTCATCTCAGAAGACAAGATTGGAAAGATTGTGGCGTTATTGTGACTACTTAAACAAGTTTGTGCTTGGCCAGCAGGAATTGCTGACAAGTGATCTTCTGCACCCTTCCATGCAACAGAGACATAGAATGTTTTGGGTTAGTTAGACTTTCTTTAAAATTGCTCTTGTACTGAAAATCATCAGTACAAAAGATTGCATTTAAGAAATGCGTAACTCACAAGAAGGGCTAACGTATTATAAATCTTTTCTTATTAAGTTGCTCAATGTATGTATGTTTTTAAATAAATTTTCACAGCCTATACATTAGATATAAGACCAGTCAAGTGGAAAATTGATTTGTCAGTATGTTTTGATTTAGTGACAGAGTATTTTATTTATTAGTAAAAACTACAAATGAGCTCAATAACATTTAGTACCATGTATAAATGTAGTACCATGTAGTAAATGTTAATATATGTTTCTGTTCTTGAATCTGTGTGGTACCCTACTAATTCCAGCAAGGAGATATTAATAAAATACTTAACAGGCTTGTTAGAAAACAGAATCCATTATTCCTGAGTTATTATTTTTCATTCTTATTCAGAACGAAAATTTAAAACAAGCCTGAAATTAAAATATATTAATTTACCATGAAATTAAAATGTAAGAAATTACTGAGTGAACATCTCTGAAGTTAGTTCTTTTTGCTAGTATAGAACACTACTCAACATACAATTAAAATTTAGTTAACACTCATTCTGCAGCACATTGGAAAGCAAATTAGTCTAAAGAGTAAAATTAAATCAATTAGTTCATGTTGACATTTCACTTATGAAGTTGAAGCAGTTCACCTCAATTTGTAAAACTTTACAAAATACTAATCTCCTGTCCTACAAATAAAATACTAATTATAATAATAATTTTAAAATACTAATTATGTCCTCTATGTATACAAGTTGCCATCAATGATACAATGATTTAATACTACTTCAGTGTATTTTCTGAAAACAGACACTGAAAAGAATAAATTTATGTCAGAAAGATGTTTGCAAGTTTGGTACTGCTTCAGAGGAATTGTTTCAGCCAAAGATTTTTCTTTCCAAGTGTATGAAAATCACAGGGATTGTTGACCAAATATTTTTAAAATCCAATAGAAGGAAATGATAACAAAATCTCTGCTTTCCCACAGAACCTCTAATTGTTTGGCCTTCAGGAAAGAGAGGTGGCTTTACATTCTTGCAGCCCATAAGTTTTTATTCAGGAGTCAAGAGTTTTACTTAAATATTGTTGATACTTAAGAAGTAATTAAATTTATGGAGTCAGACTGTCTTTTTGGAAGCATTTAAAGTTATGCCTTTTCTTCAGCATTTGTAGGTCTTCACAGCCTAAGTTTCATTTTCACAACAGCAGTAAACAATTTTAAAATTTCATGCTCCGTGTATATGATAACAGCACAATGAAAGACTTTTTGGTTTTAACTACTGTTCAAATCAGATTTACAGCTCAGCCGCATTTTGTTCCTGCAGTATAAGTCGCACATGCTTCTACATGACGAAGGCTGGAAGTTTATTGCAAAGCTTTGCTGTCAGAGCCATTTGATTCTGAGGAAAATGAGGACTAATCTAGTTCACTGCTATGACCTTCCTGTGGCTCCATCACAGCTATTTTTACAAAAAAATATTTGATCATAAATATCGTACAGTATCCAATAAATTAAAATTTTAACTGCTGTTCTGCTTCCATTCATCAGATAGGAAGCAAGAAAACATGGGAAAAAATCAGATATTCATTTGTTAACTAGTTAACTTATTAACTAGTCTGCAGTTCCCTGAATTTTAATTTTATGCTTTTTATGTAGGTGGGAATGATATTTTTCAGTCCTTCTTCCTCAACTCTGGAGTTTTCCCTGACCTCTGTAACTTTCCAAAAATGATGGAGTGGCTAATCTGTACAAATGGTCCCTAACTTGGCCCTCTTCTATCAGCGGTTTACTGTATGCTTCATCATTTCTTCTTGGCATAGATACAGGCTGACCCTATCTGTGGAGGTTAAAAAAAAAAGGAGATATTTAATACTCCTTTTTTTTTTTGTCTGTCATTCATCACTAATTTTTCAGCTTTGCTCTCCAGCTTGCTTGCTCTTGCTTGCTATTCTAGCTCATCTCCTGCTTTGAGGATTGCATCAGCCTAGTGCTTCAAGAGATGTGCAATCTGAATGTCTCCTCACACTCAAAGCTTCCTCCTTATTTGTAAGCCATCAGTTCAGTAGAGCACTACTCCTGGTTGGCATACCCAGTAGTTACATTACAACTCACACCATACTTCCAAAATCTTGCAAATCTCTCATGCACCATTGTGTTGCTTTCTGAATTCTCCCATGATATCAGGACCTGCAGACCTGATGAATTTTCACTAATCACTACTCTGCTTTGAAGAACTAATTATAATTTTCACCCTGAACAAAATAAATATTATCAAGCAAGAATATGTGGGAATGCCTAGTAGCACTGAGCTATGCTTAGCACCAGCATAACATAAAACCTGCAAAATATAAAGTCAGTCTCAAGCGTGGAGAAAGATAAAGAAAGCACAACCTCCATTCCTTCCACCCTACCTCAGAAGAGTGTTGGATACACAGAGCAGCTACCTACACCATCTTATAAGCTTACATCTTGTAAACTTTCACTGTACAAGTACTGAGACTATTTGAAGACTGAATCTCCTTGAACACCATCCTTTTTAAATCTACCCTCAGTAGTAGTAAAACCTAATCCTTGAAAAGTATTCTGAGATTTGTGTTTAATGCAGAAAGAAACATGCAAGAACAACAATTGCAATAGTCTGTCTTTTTTTAAACAGTACTGTGCCATTACCTGATGCTACAACATCTAAAGGGTAAGCAATTTTGGAAGAAGGTTCCTGTGAGACTCACAGTAGTATTTTTAAGCGATGAGTCTCACTCCAATCGTGAAGCAATAGTAACATACACACTGTAAACATCTATACTGCCAACAGTGTCATTTGCAAATTCCTCTCATTTGGAATAGGAATAGTTTTAACTTCTAATGACTGGAATTACTCTTACTTTGGGAAAGCCAATGATTATCCTTGGAAAAAAAAAAAAAATTTAAAAAATTTTAAAATCTGGGTATACTCCCAGAAAGTTTAAATTAAGATTTAACAATTTGGGCCTTTCAATCAATTTTTCACAAATAGGATATTATATTACAATTGCACTTTCTTTTCTTTTTTTTTTTTTTCCCTTAACCCCCTTCTTTTCATAATTTCATCTCCATTTTGGCAATATTCCCATATAATTTTCTTCACTCAAATATTATCCCTTTCTAAGCCATCTTGTTTCTGCTTGCAAATCTCCTGAGTAATGCATAATTGGAGATTACACCAGCTCTCAAAGCCAACTTACGGGCTTACCAAAATATTGCTGGAAAAAAATTAGCATTCTTATTTTTATGTTTCCCAACAGAGGGCCAATTAGTTTTGGAAGCCTTCAGGATCTCATAATATGGATACGGATTTTTATGATTTATTTATAGACGCAGAAGCTTTCAATTAGATGGCAAGGGTAAAAGAGTCAAAGTTAGAGGATGTGGCCATTTCTATTCTAGCTCCACAATAAAAAATTTTATGATGAATAAACAGAGCAGAGAACTCACTCTTTTCCTTCATTGTTACATATGTAGTCTTTTATAATGGAAACATATGCCAATGTTGATACCTATTTTCCACATATAAAACAAGAAAGCTATGTCTTATTCCTTTGACTGACACAGTAAGTTCCAAAAAATATTTCAATACTTGCAGTGGGTTTGGCTGAGATGGAGTTAACTTTCCACTCATAGTTCTGAGCTTTGTGTTGGTAGCTAGGAAGGTCTTGATAACACACCAGTGTCATGGTGCTGCTGAGCAGTGCTGGCACAGTATCAAGGCTGCCTCTCCAACATTCCCCCCTCATCACTAGGCTTGTTGGTAGGCAAGATCTTGGAAGGGGACATAGCAGGACAGCTGACTCAAAAATGACGAGGGGTATTCTATATACCATATGACACCTGCTCAACAATGAAAGCTAGAGAAAGTAGAGGTGGGGACGGAGGGGAGTGGGCATTTGTTATTACAATATTTGTCTTCCTGAGCAACCACTAAGCCTACAAAAGCCCTACTTCAAAGGAAGAGGCT
The DNA here is from genome assembly GCA_023637945.1 of Phaethornis superciliosus. Lineage (NCBI taxonomy): Eukaryota > Metazoa > Chordata > Aves > Apodiformes > Trochilidae > Phaethornis > Phaethornis superciliosus. The sequence goes on along the minus strand of JAJQWJ010000005.1, from coordinate 20,797,048 downwards.
GGAGATGACCTGCTAAAGGAAAGTAAAGAATAAATATTTTGCTTTCCTTTGCTTCCATACGTGGCCTTTGTTTTTGCTTCATAAAACTTTTACCTTGACCCACGGGTTTGGTTTTTATTTTTTTCTGTCTTATTTTACACCCTGTCCTGCAGAGGAGATGAGTGATAAAGCAGATAGAGCATCTTGGTGGGCACCTGGCATTCAGCCAAGGTCAACCCACCACAATACTATAAAGTGTTTGGATTTCCCTTTTTTCTGCTATTTGTTCATGCCTTTAGACACTTTAAGGCCAGAATTTTAAATATACAGGCTATCAGTGGCTCTCACTCTGTCTCCAGGGTGTTAACATTTGTTGCAGAGCAAGTCAATCATTACAGAATACAAAGCCATGATTTGAATTCCTTCTCCTGTTGCTACTATAACTAGATTCTGAAATATTCTGATACCTGTGCCCTGTTACCTTCTCCATCTGCTTCAGATTTAAGAATTATTGCAATGACATTTTCACATGCTGTGGTACTTCTGGAGAAACTGAGATTCTAATGTAGGAGCCACAGCAAAACATGAGGCAGCATTAAAATGTAGGTGGCATGTAACTTTCTGACTAAAAAACTGCATTATTAGCAATAAGGCAAATCAATGTTATCAAGCTGCTCAATTTAGAAAGCTATTGTCCACTCTGTTAAGATATATTAGATGACTGTCACAGGCTAAAGCCTACTCAAAAGCGAAGTTCCTTTAAGAGATTTCTTAACTACGATGCCCAGCTCTATTTCCACAACTGAGATATGAATTATAATGATTGACTTAGTTTGAAGTAGTTCTTGAGATTAAATCTGCAGTTAAATAACAGGTTTTGTATTTTGACTATTGAAAATATAATCAGAAATGCAAGATGCACAGGAAACATTTAAGTAGTATATATAGCATTTATCATGAAACAAGTACTGCCAAGTAGGTCTTAAATTTAATGGAATCATTGGAAGTAATTATCATGGTACCTGTAGATGTATAAAATGGGCTGGGTAATGAGATCACTGTGATTTGAACAAGATACCTAAATAGATGATTGTAGCTGAATGTGTAATTGGCTTAAATATCATTATAGTTAATTGCTGTAAGAAAATACCAGGAAATCTGTTTTATCATCCACTCTCTGAAAATTACAGTCTAGAAGAAGCAAACACTTTGAAGACAATGCCTTTTATGAAGAAAGTTATTATAACTTTAAGGAAGAAGATTTCTTACACCACAGAATAAAAAATACAGCAATTTAAAAAAAATTTTAAAACGAATAAACAGTTTTGGCTTATGTAGTGATTCTGCCAAGCTGGTGATTGATTTCCAAGGAAACATGGCATACTTCCTGAGGCTTATCTGTTACGCTGGTATGATTTATTTGCAACATGGCATCTACTACCTTCCTGAAAGGATAGGTGATCATTATAGAAATTAATGAAAAAAGTCATCCATATTTCTGTTTCCTGGGTAAAAAAAAAAAAAAGCTTGGCAAAATTCACCACAAAAGTCACCAGAAAGCAAGAAGACACACAAATCTGAGGATCTTCAATCTAATCTGTCAGTTCCAGGAAAACTGTGTCTCTGATAATTTTATTACTATCAACAAATAATTCAAAAATATCAGTTTTTTAAGCCACTATAGTGAACATTAAATTCTAATGTACTTGTGAAGCTTTAAGTGCAATGTTGTCTCCATGACTAGTATGAGATGCAACATCAACAACAAATGAGAAGAAAAAAACTTAAAAAAAAATATGTATCGCTTGATCTTACCTCTCTGTTTGTTCCAACAGGAACCCTGGTCTTTCATTCTCTCCTTAACTTCTGAGAAGCCTTTTTTGAGCAAGTCTTTTTAATCCCTTTATGTACAGCAAGAAATCAGAGAGGTATTTTAAAATGTTGCTCTGAAATATTTTCTTTCAAAGTTGAAAATGCTTTGTTGTTCTACTTTTCTGGTCAAGATAGAAGGAATTGTTTACACATGTGAACAACCTGCAGCTTGTTGAGGCCCAGTCAACTCTTGCAAGGAGGCACTTGAGAAAGGAGACTTAGTTTTACTAAGAGATCAATCACTTTCTTGAGTAAACATCAAAAAGCATGCATGTAGGTTGGTGAACCTGTGATTGGGAGGTTTCATTCTTGAGTCTGTTTACTTGCTTGGGAGGGTTCTTTAAAAATGGACTAGATAAAGGTTTGCTACTAGTGACCCAGTGACTAGTGACTGATCAAATTCTAAGTAAACAAAGTGGAACAAAATATTTTATTCCAGTCTTACCAGGAATCTTCACACCTTCCTTGCTATGAATAAATTTATGTCATCTTCTCCAAATACTTAAGGGTATTTTAAGCTGATCATGGTCTTTCCTCCTGACTTCAGCCACTCTTCCCCATCTGTTCTCTGAATGCTTTCTGTGAAGTCCTCTTACTGATCTGGTTAATACAATTTCAACAGTATCTATCTCAAAGTGCTACCCACTGATACATTCTGTCTGTCTTCTTACCACAGCTGATGCTGCTTTTCTACTCAGTTCTTTAGATCAGAAACAGCTGATCCTGATGTTACCAGTTCTCATGACAAAAAAATATTAGTCTGACTGTCATCAGGCACCTACATCTTTTTTTATGATCACAGCCAGCAGATGCATATTTGCTGGTATCTAAAATGACTGACATTTAAATCTAGTTAGCCCTGACCAGATCACATAACATCTATTTAATATTCCTAAAGAACCTGACTTTAATGCCCATATGATTTGTGTCAGCACCCTCAACTCCCAGAGTATTTTGTAATTGAAAACTCCAGCCCATCTTATTGTGACAATGTAGTTACTCAGTGCTAACTAAATTTGAAATATTTTCTTTCAGTGTTGATGAGAAATGGATTTTTGGTGTCTCTGAGAATATTTTTGCAAAGTCCTGCTCAAGAATTTGGTGACTAAAGCAGCTTGAGAATATCTGTCTTAATTGAAATTTTTCCTCCAACCTAGTCTCTCTGGAGATTTGGACCACTATTTTCAGTCCATATCCTTTGGATTCACCACTTGTTCTTTTCTCACTTCTTCATAACAATCTTTTTGATGCACTCAGTAATCAGTACCCCATCTTTATTCATACTTCCTCTTCTGAAAATAATTTCAATATCTTGACTTGTGATTTCCTTCCAAGACACATCTGAAATTAAATGCCCTTTTTTTTTTTTTTTTTTTTTTTTTTTTTTTTTTTTTTTAAATGTGGAAGCTTCCCAGTGCTTCACTGTTGTAATATTCACATTTCCTCTAGGCAATGCCTTCCAAGTCAGTCTATTGAGTTCTTTTAGGTTTACAGAAAGAAGCAAACTTGCAAGACAAGCAGAGAAGCTTTTGAGGTAAAACTCAAGCTTTGACAGGCTTGTTTGCCTGAAGGGTGAACAGAGTTCACTGCAGATCTACCAAAGTTCCGTTTTTGTTAATAAATGTATAGTATGTAGCTGGATAATGAAAAATGAAATTCCGTAGTAATTCCTGAAGGACCTTAGGGATGTGTTACACTGACAGAATGCTGATTTGTATCTTTAATAGGATATTACAGTGGAGAAACATCAAAATCATTTTATACTGATGCATGTCACAACATGCTGAAGCATCCTTGTGGTTAGAACAATTATGTTGTAATAATAAAAAATCACAATTTTACATTTTCTGTTTTTTGCAGCTTTTATGAACAGAACTGTACATGAGATGTTACTCCAATACACCATAGTAAAATCAGATTTTATTCAAAGCAAAGTCAATAAACTCTTGAACGTAAGAACTCCTAAAAATCACTCCATTAACTCCATTAGTTATTTTAATTTATTTTCTTCCTTTGTTTGGTGTATTCAGCGGGTGTCAGGGAGATTTTGGTCACATTTGAAGTAGTCATGCTGCACACATTGTCAGTGCTAATCATTCCTCATATCTTGGGTAGTGACATATCTTGGATGTGAGCTTAGTGGTACTAACTTCAGGCTGCATCAAACCCATCAGTGGTGCAATGTTGAATTAAAATTTGCTTACTGATTTGGTGGGTTGACCCTAGCCTACAGCTACACAAGTACTATCAGTGTAAACTTACTTGGACATTCATTTATAGTCACCAAGGGTTTCTACCATGTAGTTAGTTATGTTCTTGCTTCCATGTTTAACCTTGGAGGAGAGAAGAATATTTCCCTCAAGGTTTCCTTTAAATCCAGTCTAGATTAATAATATGCAGAAACCATTGCCATACCAACAGCTATTGAATAGTAACTGCAATTAAGTAGGTCTTTTCTTAGCAGGTATCTGTCCTTGCAATTAACTGGTACCCATATTGGAAGTCTCAGGTGAGTATATTTATACCAGGGAAAGGCTATTCCATTGCCCTAAGGACCTGTATGTCCTAAGATTATGAAGTTGCCCTCTGAATGAAATTTCAGTTCAAATTCAATCTTCAGCCTGTTTTCTGATTAACAGCTAGTTTGGAAAATTTAAAATGTGGACATTTTGACTAAGTACAATGAGAGCACAATGAATTCCACTGAACCAAATCAACACTAAATTTTACTGCTTAGTTTCATCAGGGCTAAACCCCAAGTCCTTCAAACTTCCATAGCATTGGACATTGTTTTAAAAATAATTAAACTAGCACTGATATATTTCAGATAAATTTGCTTGATTTTATTTTAGTCAGTAAGATAGTTTTAAGGTATTATCAGATGCAGGTAAATTTTTACATTTACAGAAATATGATATTTTATGTAGTAAATTAGAGATTAAGTCTATGAAAAATTAAGTTGTACTTAAAGTTGTACCTGTAAATTTTAGTTACTGTGAAAACTAAAGCATTATTGTGGCTGAACCAGTTTATATAACTTAATTGTTCCCTTGAATAGAAAGGGAATAATTGGTATGTGAAACCTACCCATTTGTGAAAGGGAGGCAGGCAGGACATTGTCACAAGGAAATATTCTCACAGTTTCAAAACAAAGCAGAAATATCCTCATTCATAGGGAGTGCCTAGAGAGGAGGGTTTGTTGGCATCTCTGCTGGCAGGTTGTTGTTAATAGCTGTAGTAGAAACAGAATTCTTTGGAGATGCAACAAAATCAATTCAGAGTCACAGAATGGTTGAGGTTGGAAGGAACCTCTGGAGGTCATTGTGTCCAGCCCTCCTGCTCAAGCAGGGTCAAATTCCCAGCCCTTGTTTGTAGCAAGAGCAATCATATCGCAAGGAAAAGCCCTAAGGAAAGTATTGCAAGAACAGCTCTACTTTCTTGTGTTACTTCTGAATTTCTCCTAAGGTGTAAAAAGTTCGATCTAGAATGGAGATGTTTAAAATATGAAAATACTAAAAAATTTCCTCTTTATAATGCTGAATTGTGACTGAATCTATGACTTAGATACCAGAAAAATCTGCAAAAAAAGGAAATAAATTAAAAAGAGTGGGTTTTAAGATCAAGAAAAGTAAAGGAAAAAAATAATAAGGAAGAGATTTTTACCTGTCTCACAACTAAAGTGTTGATGACTGCAGACAGAAGACAGATAACAAAAAAGAAGACAAACACTAAGAGAGTCTAGTGGAACTACTATGAGCTGAAAGTGCCTGTACTTGAAAAGAGAGTAGAGAATATGACTGCCTGGAAGTTTCAGATGAAATATTTGGCTCAAGGGTCTTTCTGAGAAATGCTACAAATCAAAAAGCAATATTTATAATTGTGGAGAAATCAAAGAATACATCAATATGAGAGTAATTGAGCAATTACACAGTTAACAATGAAAGGTTTTTTTAAGCTGCTTGGGGGGGACTTTGAATTTGACTGGAGGTGAACAAAGCCAGTAAACTTGATTGATAGGATATTGTTACTTCGCTAGGGAAAGCTGCTTTATAGCCCTACAAATTTAAACTGGCAACTATCATCATTCAAATAGCAAGCCTACAGAGAGCAGAGAATTCTTGCCAGCTCTCCAAACTAAGTGATGCTTCTCTAGCCTTTGCACCCCTCTGTACTGGTAGCAACTGAGAAGATAGCTTAGGAAATATAAGCCACATGGAAAAAATTCTTCTGAAGTCACTTTTTTTTTAAATGAAATAATTTTCTGCTACAGTTTTTATAGTTACTCAGTAGTATGTGGTAGGTTGAGTGGATAGATAAATATTATGTCATCTTTCCCAACTACAGTATCATCCCAAAACTTTAACCTGTGACAAATCTATTCCAGGAGAAAGAAAATGGTTTGTCTTTTTTAGTTTTGCAGGCTACTCCAATCTGTTTTCTTTATATATTCTGTCTAAAAGGATATATAAGAAATCACGTCACTGTACAAAGAAGAAAATCTGAAGAAATTCATACAAAATTGGTAATTCACAGATATAAATAATGGCCAGTGAAATGTTACCTTCTGCACATTTGCATAATGGTTATATCTTCATGCTTTCTTTAATTTTTCTTATGCAGAAGTCATTCTAGCATAAGTGGGCACCAGAGATTTACAGGTATTCTTCTCTGAACATCAGTAGATTTGTTTTAATTGAAACTTAAAAATTGTAAGAAGTAAATCTGTGGAAATGAACATTTAGCAAGCAAAGCTATGGGGTTTTGATTTGTTTTTGTGTGTGTGTGTGTTTATTTTTAAGTATTTTGATTTATTTAAATACAGTTGCCCATGTCAGAAATCAGATTTCTGGCATTTGCTCTGCTCCCACTTTTTTCCATGGTAAATGAACTTACTTCCAGGGGAAAAAAAATATTATAAGTAAATTAAAGGAAACATTAGGACAGACACAGAGACAAAATAAATAAATAAATAAATAAGTAGGATAAAAACTCAGCTGGAAATCCACGAATAATAAAGAAATGTAACATCCAGTATTGTTTTTCTGACCTCTTATTTAAAGAGGTTATTTAAAATTATTTAAAATACTTTTGCTTTTGGGTGGAAGTAAGGAAATTTGTAACATCTGAAATTATTGTAGAAGAGATCTCTATATTTTGTGTAAGAAAAATTGCATTTGAACTTTTTAGCTTCCCTTGGACAGGATTTGTTTGACACTTTGAGATGCAGCAATGGCTATGGAATTACAAATAGATTCTGAAGTCAACGACATTAGAAATGAATCACATTTCAATCTCACTTAAAATAATGCCTATTCACTTTTTACCAAACATTACATTTAGCCATTACACACACTAGTGTGATAGTAATGTATCTTTCAGAGATACATAACTGTACTATAATACAATGCAAACTATTTTAAAGTATAGTTACTGAGCCTGAGTATTTAGGAGTTAGATAAAGCTAAAACATTATCCTATAGACAAACTGTTCCGTGTTTTTTTTAATGCACTCATTATACATTCTGTGTTTGATTTGACTGAATATTTACAGAGAAACCCAGTAAGATTTTCAAATACCCTAACTTTGCACAGGTGCATAACTGTTTTTGAATTCTGTGTCATGGTCTAATACATTAATAGCAGTGAAATTGAGTTTCAATTACTATCCAATTTGTTTCTTTAATTCTTCTAAGCTTTATTAGCCCGCTCAAAAATTGGAAAGATCATGATAGCAGGTAATTGGGATTTTTGTTTCAGCCAAAAAAAAAAAAATCATTGAAAATACCTACTTGTTTTAGAATGAATAGAGTAGAAGTCTTCATATGAAATGGGTTGAGTCTGTGTTGTATTTCTGAATCTAATAACAACTACATTATTGTTTCATTAGTAAAAATAACAATATATAGTATTCCATACAGCAGCCTCGTGCCTATTACATTTCACATACCATGCTGATGACTTGTGATGGGAACCACCTTGCTGTGGTACGCCAAATTCTAACTTGGATACTTTTTCCAAATGGCATTGTAAGTCTGAGTTACTATGGATACATCAACCTATTTCACATCTACATGGCAAATAATTTTAAAGGCCTTTAGGTACAACTAGAGAATTTTACTGTTACAAAAACTGTATAAAGAGCTTTTAGTCCCCATCCAGCCTTGTGTTCCAGGTTGTGAATTCACCAGAAGAGAGGACAGGAAAAAAGAGATTCAGAACAAATGTTTTGGTCATTAAATTGTCATTTTTCATGTGTAACACTGTCTAGAGCAATGTGTGATAGTCATTTCCCTGAAAGACTTCTGAATATACCACAAAAAGGACAGCTGCTGACATTCGATAAGGTAAACATGCAGACAAAGGAATATTTTCTTCCTGTGATGTGTATTATTGCTCATTGTGTTAGCACATTAGCTACAGACTGTGGCTGTGACTAATTCCTCACCATGCAGGTGTCCATTAGTTTCAATCCTAATTCACTAACAAGACTAATCTAAAAATATATAAAAAATAATAGCAAGTGGGGAAGTTATACAGGCAAGGTCATAATAGTAGTAAACAAAATCAGTTGCTGTCTCAGGCAAAATTATTTCAAATTCAATAGTTTGTGGAAGTGAATAATCTCAAAAAGATTAGCTTGATTAAAATAGCTCCTTGATATATTTCAGCTTTGTGATTTAAGCTTTGACAAATGAAACAGTCACCATTAGTTTTGGTCTGCAAGTGTGATGTTTGCATAGATTTTCCTTTGCTGTAAGGCAAAATGGAAACTACCATTAGTGATTCATTTCTTCATATTTCTTACCTTCAACCATAATTTCACTGATTGCCTTTATTTAATGAAGAAAAGTACTGGAAAATAGTGAGCTGTCAGCATCTATTTTTCCAGTTACAGACCTATTCATCCATCCACAGATTTATTATTCATCTGTGTTTGTCTCTCAGTCTGTCTTTAAAACTAACGATTTTTAAACTACTTGTAGCAATATTTAACCACTGAACCCTTTAATTAGGTTCACTACTGACAAGCAGGGCTCACCAAATGCTGAGACAGTAGTTTTATACAGGCAAGCTGAATTAAAAAAGTAAATGACTGAACCTTTCAATTTTTAATATTCTGCCAGTTTTGAGTGCAACATGAATTGTCCTCAGTGCTAAAAATGCCACAAAAAAATATCTACTTTTGTATGTAGACACATACATACATATACACAAAAGCATATTTCATAGTTGAATGGTTGACCAAATATTTTATGTTTATCTTTTTTTTTTTCAGCTATGCATCACAATATACAAGCTGCGCATCTGAATTAAGGTTGTCACCTAAACTCCCTCCTGGAACACTGAAGGAAACTGACACCTGCCACAGAACTTGCAATGTTAATTTAAATTCTACTTAAAGGACTGAATAGAAACAAAATGTGTTTAACTTCTTTATATGAAGAGGAATCCTAGATTCCTTGCCTTTAATAGACACCTTCTTTTAGAAGGCTAAAATGATGCAAGAGAGGAACTCCACAGTATTGATTAGTTAGAAACATGTAGTCAACAAGTGAATCTATAATCTGGTCAGGAAGCCTTCCCTAAACTTTCATATTTTTAGTGTACTTTTTCTTGATTCTTAATGTATGTATAAGAATGCTGATTTCATCAGCATCATATTATTTGTAAGTGTCAAATAATTGGGATTCTAGGGAAAGAAATGAAGCTCAAGAGCAGGGATACCTATTCTCATTCTGAGTTGCAACTACCTCTAAAAAGAAAAGGTTCAAGATCCCTGCACCTGTCACATCTGATATTCCAAGCATCATCAAAGCTCACAGAAAGTCTACTGGACCAGTGCTTGACAGAGACCAAGGTAGGCCAACTGCACAGAATGTTCTAAGCACTCCAGAGTTCTCAGACCACAAGTGATTTTGGTGTTCTTTATAATATTTTAAATTCCACTAAGTGTTCTTTATGTCTCAAGGGTAGCATGCACAGACACGCACCATTCAAGTCTACTTTCTACTGAAAACTTCTACAAAGAAAGCCCATCAGTTCTTCAACCAAGGAGTGCAAATCTCAATGCAGAACCATGTGGTTATAATATTAATGAGAGGGAGAGGCAGCAGAAATATAACAAAAGCTCTCTGTTTCTCATACTTTCTGATACTCATATTTCTCATACTCTTTTTCTTATGCTGCTTTTCTGAGGTTCTACAGAGATTCTTCCTAACTGGTCGAAACTCTTCATTTTGTGCACATTTTGTTAGAAAAGAACAGAAACTGTTCAAGCCTATCTCCCACTGTGTGGGTCTGACCTCACTGATTTGCAATTTGTCCCAAAGGAGCAATTTTAAAATTAATAGCCCTGGCTAGCGTGGAGAACTTGGCTGGCCAGAGCTGAGCAGGGGGTGACATCTCGGGATGTGGTAAGACCTACTGGGTGGAGACTTCTCCTCCTCTCTGAGCACCAGCCTGCAATGCCGTGTGGTCCCTCCAGGCACGACTGAGCCACCGTGATTGTACTTGTGAAGTACCTGGCTAAGGGGTCTGGAACAGAACAAGGATGGCACCAGAAAGAAGATAAGAACTGATGACTGGGTGGAGATTACTCCCCTTTCCTGAAGGCCAACCTTCAATGCTGGGACGCCACTGGAGGCACGATTATGTACCTGGCTACAGTGGCTGGAACAGGGGAGGAATGGCACCTGGAAGAAGATAAGAATTGACTGGGTGAGGGACTACACCCTTCTGCTCCCCTCCAGGCAGCCTGTCTCCCAACAAACCTGGCTGACTGACAGCTGCCCCTTCGGAACAAAAGGGACCCAGGGGTATATATATGGCTGTCCATGCTTTGATTTTGTCGTCGTCTCTTGACCCACCGCCATTCCTGCATCGGACCCTGTCCAGAACCAGCGCCATCCTGAAGAAACTCGCTGGACAGCCGGACCCCTGGTGGTGACTTTCTATCTCTCTCTCTCTCTCTCTCTCATTCTTCACACTTTCTTACCGTTTTTCTACACTTTTCTCTCTCACTCTTTCTTACCGCTTTCTTATAATTTTTCTTCTCTCTCTCATATCTTATTTTCCTCTCTTCCTCTTTTGCCTTGCTCTATATTTTTGCCTGTGTCAATTGTTAAATAAAGTCTGCTTGACCTTTCTACAGTTGGACTTCGTTTCGTGTATCCAAATGTCCTGGTTTAGGCCAGGATAAAGGTGATTTTCTGGTTTGTGCTTTTGCTTTTAGCTAAGTCTCTTGTAAGTAGTTGCACTTGCTGGGGTTAACAGCAAGTTTCTCAGACACTGTCTGCTTCTAGGACTGATAACATTCGATGTTTATAGTTACAGACAGAGACTGGTATGCAACCCAAGGACACTGCTCAGCTCTCAGGAACATTTTGCTTTCCAGAAGGAGCAACGAGGTCCCACCTGAACCCCTCCTCTGGGGAGGACCGGACAAGATAGATGTCAGAATTGACCAAACAGAGTATTCCATCCCATACACGTCATACTCGGTATAAATTTGAGGGATCAAAGGTCAACGCTCTCTTCTTCCTTCCTGCCCTCCCTGCTTCCTTCGGTATCCTGAGAGGATTCCATCCGTCCCGGTGCCTGTGGTCCTGATCCCTGCCAGCCTGAATCTGTGTGTTCCTGCCCCCAGCTCCTGACTGCTGCCGACTCCAGGATTCCAGCCTGGACTTTCCCAGGGCTGTCCTGCAGCCTCGGTGGTGACGTGAGAGTATTGGGGAAAGGGGGAGGAACGTGGGATCAACTTTCCTGTATATTTGTATATTTGTATATATTTAGTAATTTTTCCTATTTTATCATTATTGTTTCATTAAAGTTCTGTAGTTTAGTTTCCAACCCATAAGTCTCTCTTCCTTATTCTCTCTCTTTCCTTTATCAGAGGAGAGAGAGATTAATATATAAATCTGTTTCTCGGTTTAAATCTGTTGTTTTGCCGGGCCAGGGTTAAACCGTGACACCAAAACAAAATAAATTTTAATGTTACACCAGACCATAACACCCACTTCATTCAGATACATGTACATAATGGAAACCAAACATTACAGTTTACCTGCTCACCCCACAGACACTTGAATTTCCAGGAGTCCTGACTTTCCTCACTGCCAAAATGTCTCACTTTGATCATTGGGCTTCTTACCTGAAGAATTAACTGTCGAATTCTGTTTCACATATTTTTTAAAACCTTATCTACCAAAACGAGTGTCTTCAAAATCTCACACAAAAAGAGAACAAAATGTACAAGAAGAAAAAGTGGTGTTGCCATTGAATCAGCTGGTAGCTAGGGATTTCTGCCAGAGCTGGAGAATAGGTCTTCAACTACTTAGTAAACAAAGCATCTGCTTCATGAGGATACGGCAAATTTCTGTCCTTTCTGCCCCCATGATCTGTCTTGGTATTAAATATGGGTTCAAAACTTCTCATATAGAAAACAAAAAAATCTTTCTTCCATCTCAGAAATGGTCTTTAGGAGTAATCTTCCAGAATAAAAAAAGCAACCTTCCAGGTGTAATAGAATTTTTCAAGAAAGGGCTGGCTCAGATAACTAGCTCCAAGAGTTAGTTTTGGTGAGCCAGAAGTGGCACTTCTGTGAATTATCAACTGCACATCAGAGAAGACAAGACTCAAATGCATCCTTCAGAATTTCCTACTGATCACTTACATAAAGAAATTCTATACTTAGATCCAGCTTTAGTGTCAGCTTTATGGTATGTACAAGTGTCCAAGCCAGGAACCAAGGCACTCAGTGTTCCTGTTGTAGTTAGCACAGAGAGACAGACTCCATTCTATGGGTAGAATAATTTTTGAGTGATCTGATTTACTCACTGCAGAACACATATTTCTTCACTACAGAGGGAGCCTACCAAGCTGAGAGACTTCTGTTTTACATGCCTCATTTACGCTTCTAAAATTCAATGAGTATGGATTTGGGATTGCAAGATTTATATTTCTCTTTCCAGTACCTAACTTCCACAACGGTGAGTCAAGTCATTTGTGCTAGAGCTCTAGGTTTCATCATCCGCTTTTTTCAAAAGAAATGCTGTTAGAACTAGCAATCATATCCCACTCTCCTGAGACTGGAATCATCCTGTTACCTTAATTACAGAGATCAGAATTAAATCATGAATTATCTGTAAGTGAAGAATACCAGCAAAAACTGTAAGCAATACTAACGATGAATAAGTCAACTAATTCTAATAACCATAGAAAAGCAAAAGCTGATAACAACTCACTAGCCAGTATGCAATTAAATATCAAACTATTAATGAATTTTAAGTTTTATGTTCCAGATGAGAAAGTCCACGATTAGAAGAAACAGCTAATGACATAGTTGCATTGTTCTCAAATGAAATTCTTCTAATTAAGCATTAAAATTCAGTTTTATCAGAGAAAAAACACATAGGAACTAAATTTAAAAAAAAAATAAAAAGAAAGTTCATAATGTAAGCAGTTAGCAGATATGTTATAACTAAGAAATAGGGAATTATTTTTGCAATAATAGACTGCTATAAAAGAGATTTCATTTTGGATAGATGAGTATCTATTCATTCATACAGGTAAAAAAAGTTTTTACATTTAAATTAAGGATTAATTAATTTTTATAGCATTTCAATTTTGCATTCATAAACTCAAATCTACATGGGAGGAATCAGAAAGCGAAAGCACACATCTGTATAAACACATTTCTAATGCATATTACAATTTTTTCTACATAATGTGGTATCTGAGAAATTTAGTGGGAGAACAAGAGTTCACCAAACAGAGTATTTGGTGTTTCTCTCTTCTATAGCCAATCTACATATCATGCATATGGTATGCAACGGAACTTAACTTACTCTGTATGGTGTGTTCAATAGAATGAATAGTTTAGAAATTAATATGGTTCACTAGTAGTCTTCTTTAATCTACAACAAATAAAGGAAACTGCAAGTTTTTTGTTTGTAAGCAGCAAAACTGCAGAAGATCATGTCTCCAGAAAAGTAGACCTCTTTTCAGTAAAGTCTCTGGCTAAGAAGCACACAGACATATATATGACTAGCTTCAATTCTCTGACACCAAAATTAACTGAAGAGAGAGGACAGGAGATGAAATCAGGAGTAGTTAGGTAGGTAAATAACAGTTACATGCCATGCTGCTGTGGAAACTGAAGGAAGCCTAAAATGAAGGCCTAGGTTTATCAATATGCTTTATTAATATTTTTTTCACAAGCCAGTGCATTGTGATAACATTTTCAGCCAACTCATTTGACAAAAGCATAATGTCTACAGCTTTTTGTTAAAATTACTGAAATTTTCAGTTACTTAATTTGATGTCTAGCTTGGCAGAATGGTAACAGAAATTGAAATAAAATTTACACAAGAATAAATTTATGCTAATTTGAAAAATGAAACAAGCTTTTACTATTCCTTTTAAATTTAATATATAAAGTACTTGCCAAATATAATAGTGATATTAACAAATAATGCTTTTAGACTAAAAAAAATTAAGACAGGAATTATATAAGTCTATTTGTATTCAGGATTCATCCATAAAAATATGTGGTTCATGCAGATAAGCAGTGTTCATTCATTATAGATTTATGTAATTTCTAAGAGGGCTGTCTCTGAAAGCCTATGCTTCTACAGTCATTCTTGACTGAATAAAAACATGCTTCAGTGTTTCTCCATATGACTTTGCCTGATGGGCAAACATCAGGCACAATTCAGCTGCTCACTTCTCATCTGTGAAAGGACTTTGCTGTCATTGCTTCAGGGAAAAATAAATTAGTTGCAAATTATATGGCTGTTAATAAACAACTATAACCAGCTGATTAAAGGCAATGCTTGAACCAAAAAAAAAATCCTTTGAGAGTGTTTTTCATATTGGATACAAAGCTTAAAGGGCTACAAAGAACCATTCAGCAAGTGATTGTGGTAAGGATGTGAGCATGTCCTCTATGGTATTACCAGCTCCTGGAAGAAGAGAAATGAAGCAGAGAGTGGATGCTTAAGCTGATGAAAAGTTTGTTACTCTTGATCTAGTCTTAAAGACTGGTTTGGCTTCTGCAGACAAAATATCATCTCTTCTGCCAGACCCTGTATTCCTCATTCCAAGTCAGTAGGACAGATTCCTTCACTAAAACATTTTTTCAAAAGCCTTATTAATATCCAGTGATATTCCCTTCGCACATGTATTTATACTCAAACACAAGTTGAAACCACACTTTCTTAAATATGGCCTAGTCCTCTTCCTTTATTCCAGTGACTGTATTCCTTAACCCTGCTGGCAGTCACACAAGGTACGACATGCTCTGACACAAACTGTGCAAATTGAAAATAAATAAGTTTTCACCACTGCCTGGAGGAAAAAACATCCAGATGTGATCTAATTAATTCCTTGTCTCATCCACACTCTGACAAAGAATATCTCAGCAATGTGGCACCGTATCCTTTAAAATTCACATTGCTCTGCAACTATGTATTTGAAATACGGATATTAATAAATTATTTCTTACTTTCACATTTCCACGTAGTGTGCTGCTATGATTCCTATGTATTATCAAGCTTTTTGATCTGCTTCCTCCCCACTGGATTCCCTTAATTGTCTGGGGACATTGCTTACAGCCTCTTCCACTCAGAAAACTTTCCAAGCAATCATTGTCCTTCAAATAATGCTTTTAAATTCTGTTTTGTCTGTGGGACCTACACAGAGCTGAAAAGAAATCATCATTATCATGCCAACTAATATTGGTACCTTGGGGTACATCCTAATGTATCTACCTGTTTCTTCTCCCTAGTAAATCTTACATAGCAATCATCCTTTCATACATGTTTGAAGAACACTTTGTGTACAAGATATGAGGTGTTATTGGCAGATTCATCCAAAAAGTAAACCAGGCAATAAGAGAATCTAGTGTTGAGAAATACAGAAAAAGATGAAAGAAGTGGCACGGTTCCAGTAAACAAAATGTGAGGAGAGCTAAAGGAAAGTGTTGCAGCAGATATCTGATCAGCATGAGGAACCAGTCTCTTCCATTACAGCTGTAAAAACCATCTAAGGAGATATGTGAGAAACTCCCTCTGGGTTTCAGATCCCTCCTTCTCCTCATGACAGCTCTACTCTGCTTCCAAAGGTAACTCTCTGGGCACACCGTCTACTAATTTCCTTCTACCTGAATACAACTAGATTTTTTTCTCTTGGAAATTTGATCTGAAAGCAACATAAAGTTTGCAGAAGATTAATATCTCCCCCAGATATTTTGGGATCAAGAAATTGAAGAAAGAAATAACCCAATCCCCTCATTTTTTTTCCTCCTACTTTGTTACAGTTTGCAACTGCTTTCACCACAAAAAAAAAAAAATTGTCTTGGCATAAGAAACAGCCTATAAAAATGCATTTGACCCAAATGTTAGCATACTCAGTGCCAAATCCTCATTCAAAGAAACATGTGTGCATGCTGGAATAAATTTTACTATAGTTAAATGAAGGGAAATCTTTAGGCACAACAGGCAGGCCTGAGGCACCCTTTTGGTTTCACTATGATGAACTCTGCTGCTCTGTCTTGGAGGCAAAGTCTGCCTCTTGATTGGAAACAGATAGCCTGGAAGTGAGTTTAGATCAACATACCACATTCAAGCACCCAGAAGTAGAACTGAGGTACTCAGCAACTGTTCAGAGCAGCTCTCTCAGTCTAAGCATGAAAAGCCCTTCAGTTCCTAGCAGCAAAATCTAGAAGGGTCTGCCTTTCCAACTGAGAATATTTAATATTTTTACTTAAGAGATACTGCTTCCACAGGGTTTGAAGCCAAGCTTATACTCAGGCTGGGTGTTCCCCTTTACGTATCATTTGCCAGTTTATTCTCACAGTTACCCTATAAGCATCACTCTTTATAGTAATGAAGATGTGACCTAAAGAAAATACTACATGAGAGTAGACTTCACTTCTCAGTTTCTCTGATGGAATTAAGTTCCTAACCCTCTTTGAGTAAATGTCTACAGGCCCTGATACTTTTTCCAGTGTTTCTTCCAGTCTAGTTTACGTTACTCAATTTTCAGCTTTGTGTATTTTTTAATTGGGCAACTGTCTCCAGACAAGGTGATGAGAATATCTTACCACAGATAAGAGTTTCAAAGCTGTAATATTCCCAGTGTTAGAATACCTGAACTCTTTTCTGAATCTAATCCTATTTGCTTTGGTTAGAATGGATATTACTAATTACAGACTTGGCTCTTTATTCCTAAAATATGAGAAGGCAGAACCAAGCTTAGACCAGATATTCAGGAGGCTTGTTGTATGCTATCTGCAGTCTTGCACCACTCCTATAAGAATTACATCACTTAAAGAATTATTCAACCAGAAAACAAGCAAAATGGGTTCTTTGGCTCAAAGTAAATCAAGCATGCATGAGGTGCTGGTCAGGATTTTCAGTTCTTGTCCGCTTCAAGTTCTAATGCTCTTGAGAAAAGAAAACTGAAAGGAAAACATGCAGAAAACATACAGAATAGCATTACATAGTCATACTCTCTGTAGTTTAAATTAAAGACAGGAAGAAGCTTCCTTTACTCTTACAGTGTTGTGAGTTCCATAGGCTCATACATGCTTCATATAACTACCAGATTCACAACCACACACATATATTTTATTTTTGTTTTTTAAAAAATTAGAGGGTTTTTTTTTTCAGTTCACTGCATTCATAATTTTCTTGCCACTGTTACAGTGAAGGATCAGTGCCACCTACAGACAGGCATTGGGGTGATGCACAACTCCTTGTGAAGGAAATAAGAAAATATATCAAATCTTAAGCCCCATACATTCTAGTTAAAACAATCCCTCACTAAATGGAAGGAGTTGACATCAAATTTCACAGAACTATTTAGACCTCTTTATCTGCTTATACTAAGCGATTACAAGCATTTCCTCAGCAAGTTACCACAACAGATGAATTCTGGATGCTGCATTTGTTTGTATCAGGTTTCTAAATGCAAATCTCATGCATAGCTGAATAAAACAGAATACACTGCTGTCAGCTCTTTTCTGTGTATCTACTTAATTTTGGTTGGTTGTTATCTGAGTCAGTTCAAAGGGGAAAAACTCTTCCCCCTCAATTATGAGTGCCAATTAGATTCTGGTTTAATGAACTGGATAAAATTAAAACCAGCCCTACTTCTCACCCCAAACTAAACTACATTAAACCAAACCTAAAACTTCAGAAGAGATTTCAGGAAGGCTGGCAGAAAAGAGCTCATTAATCAAGCTAGTTTAAGTGCTGGCAGTGGCTTTATTTCTCTTTCCTCTAGAGAAAGGAAGGGAGCAGAGGGGACTGGGTTATCTTCTAGTGGAATCTCATTAAAACCAAACCAGAGTGTGTGCCTTTCCTGCCTGAGTAGATGCACATACACACACAAACATGAGTAACTCTGATGGATAGGCATTAAAATTTATGTCTAAATGCCTTTTTGTAATAGAGACTAATCTAGCACCACTGCAACAGCAGAGAATTCATCCACTTCACCAAGAGACCTGTGGTCACCATACCGCGAAGACTTTACTTCCGACAGCAGCGGCTGCCATATGTGGGCAGAAATAAATGATGCTCTCTTTGAAAGAGACCATGTGTTTAATTGGGGGTGTTGCCTAGAAGAAATATACTGTAACTGATGCTCATGAGAATAAAGAAATAGAGCCTTTTATTTCTTCTTCTGCTGCACACTTCCTGCATAACCTTGTTGCTAGTCTCTCAGAGATTAAGTTTTGCTGTATGTTAAAGAGGGTAAGTAGTACTTACTTACCTGACATGTATGAGATTAGGTTAAATTTAGCTAAAGCTCTGAGACTCTCATAGGGAGAGTTCATTTGGAGAAGTAGTTTTTAACTATTAGTGCTGTGTTGGCATATTGCAGGCAAACTCAGCGGCTTTGGGGCTTTTAAAAGAGGAGAGTAGGAAGTCATTGCTGACCTCTCCTTTTAAATCTTCAAACTTTGACCTTTTGGTTCACATAATAGGACAAATATTGTTTTATGAGTTGCCAGGATTTTCTCCCAAATTATTTATTGCCAGCATTCACTCTACCTGGGAGCAGTCTGAGCACAAAAGGATGAAGTAAAACAGGCTCAAGGATCTGTAGTTTAGCAGTCTGTTAAAAAAAGTGATGAGATTTTGCTTTAGAAGCCATGTTTATACATTTCCTTCTTTATCTTGAATCTTTTCTTTAAGTAAAAAAGTGACGAGATAGAAAAAATAAAGTCACAGGAAATCAATAATTAAAATTATTATATTCTATAGATTCTCAACAGGTTAATTTATTTTAACTGACTTAATTCCACAGATCTGCCAAATCTTTATTTCTCGCTTTTCATAATACAAGAGAAGTGTTCTAATTCCTTAAGTGACCTTGATTCCTGTTAGAAGTGGTGGCAAAAGACGTAAAATATACTTTGGCTATCTAAACCTCAATCAGCATATAATTAGATTGTATTGTGTTGTATAATTAAGATACATACTGTGTACTTTCACAACTTAGAATTTAAAATCCGAAGATCCTTAAATATCTTCATATCCATCCCACAAAGCACAGCTAAAATAAGCTAAACTGTCTTGTACTTTATAACTGGATCAAATTGATTTGAAATAGAAATTTTCTGCAGCTCTGCAGAACTGATGTAAATCAATTATTTCAGATGAAGGAGACTCACAACCTGCTCATCTATCTTGCAGTATGGAAATGTTCTTCATTTATTATCATCAGAGACTCCTTTTGAACTACAGCCTCAAATTTTTCTACAATTGAATGTTATAATATTAAGAAAGAAGTCAAAAAACAAAATCTGTGTTCTTAAACAATACTTTACAAAGACAGCAGCAATATTAAAACAACTGTTCCTCAGTATGGAAAAATACATTATATCTACAGTAGAAAAATCTTATATTCTAACCATTTCTACCTGTAAGCTTTGGACCAAAGAGTCATGCCACCTTCCCCAATTATTTACTCGGTATAATAGAAAAAATGGCTGCTAACACCAGGAACTTACTCAGCAGTTAGGGTTATACGAAGGCATGAATGCTAAAAGGTTTATTTTATCTGTCAAAAGATGACTAGCCATCTTTTTTTTTTCATCTTCTAGATCCAATTTACTTTTAATCTGACATCATCATACAGAATGACATGCTCAGTTAGAAATTATTTTTATACAAATTTTAGTTATTTTAAGGTTTAGAAGCAAGAGTGCAATTCAAGCTCTTAAATTTTTAATGAATTTATTCATTATTTACAGATTTTTCTACACCTGCCATCACAGTAACTTCTATATGCCAGAAATTCAGTCTCCAGTATAACCCTTTTGTGCATCCCCTCTCGGATTCTGCAAATAAATTAATTTTGGATTTTCATCTCCCATGAAGTTTAGTACATTTTGTTATTAAAACTTAACAAATAAGATGTTAGTCTGCTTTGTTTTCTATTAACACAAAAGAAAAAATGGAACAGAGAAACTCAGTCCTGACACAAAACTACCCTTCTTCTTCTTTAAGTGGAACAGCTTCTGCATGGATGTTGTCTTGAAGTCACTGCCGTGACTGGGGTCAAACCCTGGCAGGTCCCTGTTAGGACAAGACCTCTCAGGCTACCACTAGTCTTGTAAGCAAGATGTGCAAGGAACTATCGCTGGGCACTGACTCTAACTGGCAGGGAACAGCCTGACGCATACAACTAAATGCTTTTATTCCCCCAAACAAAGTGGCTACCTACAGAATGCCAACTGGGAAAGTTCCCAGGCCTGTGCTAAGTCAGGACAGGCATCACAGCAATGTTTGATGGTGGGAGCCACAGGAACTGCAGGGGCTGCCTCCATTGGAGAGTCAATCCTACTTGGTGCTGCAGGCTGCTCCTCTGCATCGACTCATTTGCTTGTATAAACTTAAGAGTTAGATTCATATGGGTGGGATGATCAGAAGACTCATCCTTGAAAAAAAGATCTGGAAACCTCTGGGTCCTTCAGGTTGTGTAGTCAGGGATTTGCCTACACTCCCCTGCATTTAGCCTCCTCCAGTTTCTTTTGAGTTTTGCTCAGCACCACCATGACACATCCATGGCAATTGGGTAGGCCTTGGCTCAAACCAGGCACCCAAAGCAGAATCAGGACTGGTGAGGGACACCAAGGTCACCCAGAGACCTTGGATGGGTGGGAAGCACTTGGGGACAAGAATGGGCTAAGGCCAGGCTGGGACACCATCTATATAGGTCCAGGTCAGGCATGGCTGCAGTGCCACTGGGGCTCTTGGATTCCAGAGGCTCAGCTCCAGCCCGGCATGGCAGGAGGTGTAGATCTAGCAGGGTCACAGCAACACCCTGGTCTGAAAGAGGCCCCCAGCAGCTGGTGTGGGCCATGATCTCCACACAGAGTACTCAGAAGATTCCCACTATGACCAGCAGCAGCCTCAAGCCCCACAGCCCAACCTCCAGGAGGGGGGAGCCTAACGCTAGTCCCCTGCACTGTTCCCCCGTCTTAATAGGTTAGCTACATGGACTGAAATCCTCCTCCTTCAAATGTTTTATCATGTAAATATTAAGCAACAATTTATTCCAGGACAGATCCTTTCAATGCATAAAGGGTCAGACTGTTCAATGCACAAATCTCCTCATCTGTAAAATAAAATGCTAATAACTTTCTCTAATTAAACAGACACACAAACTATTTTAAAAGCTGTCAATCTTTAACATTCTTCACAGGCAATCATTTTCACAGATGAGGAATGAGAAAATGGAGTAGCAATTACAAGTTTTTCCCCGGTGCTCAAAAGCAAATGAGTACAAGAACCAGATTTCATTAACGTTAAGTTAAATCTTTGCAAGCATTTGGCAAGAATGACAAAGGCACAGTAGATCTTGCCCTAGGACAAGAGGATGGATTAAATAACTATTGAGGTAGTTTCTAATCCTTTGATACTCTTCTAGACTGCTATGTCACTCTCCAACTTTTTAAATCTTTTTGTAGATGAGGGCAGGCAACGCAGTAACTACTCAATATTATCTGTATCCACATATAAATGCAGGCAGAAAAATTTATGCACAAAATGTTAATGCAAAAGCAGTTATTGACATTTTGAAAACATGACAGGCAGGCTCTGACTTCTTTATGAAATAAAAAACCCCTTTCTTTTGGTAAGCATTTTTATGGAGATTTTATTTTGCCAAGCAAAATTTCAATAGATCATAAGAGCATAACATAATGCATATCTGTTGAGTAATGTGATTGGCAGTCTGCTAGATATGTACCATCTGTGCCTAGGGCATTGAAAAGTTCTTTGAAAATTCAATTATTTGATTATGAAAAATTTTATTTTGCAGAATTCTGTAAAACTGCTTTCAGTATTGAATAGTACAAGCCTAGAAAATAGTTTGTGTCCCTGGACTGATACATAATAGATCTTGATTCCTAACAAAACGACAATCAACACTCTGTAGCATAGTATTATAAATAGGAAAGGAGCCTGTCTTTTCTTTTTCTTTTAAATACAGCTCAGACATGTTCATTTTCTCTTTCAGATAGGAATATAATGAAAAATCATACACAGCTCAGAGAAAGAGTAAGTAACATTCAGTTTGTTTTTCTGATATAAATATCAGACTTTTCTAAATGCTTCTATATCTCTTTTAAAAACTTAAATATTGTTGCCAGAGGAAAATGTTATTTCCTATTTTTACCTCTTTAATAGGCATTATACAAATATGAGCCAGTTGTAATTGCAAAATTGTTGTCTTATCTAAACTTATCAGCTACTTTAAAGAGCAAGAAAAAAGCACCTGTTGCCTGTGGGTCTCCATCTGCACTTTCTAAATGGCTCTAAGACCCCTTTGCCTCTATCTATCATAGTAACTCTGCCTCTGGCTGAGCATTTTCAGCAGACTTTCGAAAATATATTAATATGACATTTGTAGCATTACGCAGTACAGAGACAAAAGAAAGGCAAAAACCAAACAAAAAAAAGGCCTAGTCCCTTACCTTGCAAGAGACCCTTGCAACTTCAGAAGGTGATGGTTATCTAATCATTCTAAGACCCACGTTGGAGAGGAAAGTTTGGGAAGAAATAAGTTTATTATCATGCTCTGAAGAGCTGCTGAAAAAATGCAAATGACAAATATCCTCCACTTTGTATTCAAAATTAATTAAGATGTTTGCAGAAATAACACTTTGAAACTAACCACAGAGAAGGAAAGACCATCTAATCAGAGATTACTTTACTTGCTAATTGTTAGCAACACCAGTATTAATAGAAAGATTTATTTTATTTTATTTTGAAAGTACAGAATAAAACTAAGGAAATTTAACTGCTGGGTCCACAGAACATTTCAGGATAGCACTTGTCAATAAGATACACTTATCTGTTCCTCCACTTCCGGGTCGCAAAACATCTACAACAATGGCATCTACTTTGTTGTAGATGGTGGTGTAAAATATTGGAGAGAAACAAATACATTGCCTGAATTTTAGAAGACTGGGCAAATTATGGAAAGCAATCATCAAGATCAATGTATATCAAGAAATGCAAGATGAAAACTTTTGGAGGCAGAGACAATCTGGGAAGAGGAGAGAGGCATTTAGAGGAAAGTAGAATGTCTGTCCTACTTTTCTTTTTATGACACCTGTGGATGAAGAATGTGCTGGAAAAAATCATTTGAGTGAATAAAATTATCATTTTCCAGAAATCTTAATCTAACTATTAAACACACAATTACAGTAGCTTATTTTGGAAAACTAAGTTTTGTTAAAACTAAGAGCGTGGAAAGAAAAGATATTTCAAACATTCCTTTCAGAGACTTTTTTTTTTAAAATTCTTTTGCAATGATGACATAGGGAAGCTTTTTTTTTTTTCTTTACTTGATAATTTTAAAAAGTCAAATCATGGCAGTGGAATTACTGCCATTTGCTTTAAGGATAGACTAGGGAGAAGAGAATATGCATTTGGATGAACATTCAAAAAAGAACCTCTAAAATATGAGATAGTTGCAGATAATAAATTATAGGGAACTTGATTTATATTCTGCATCCTACTGAAAGTATTATATTTCAAAAAGATTAACACACTCACCTCTCACTATGACAAGGGAAAATGTTCGCATATTCATGCCTACAGGTTTTGCTGCAGACAAGACATATTCCAAGCAATCTCTGTCTGGATGGAAAAACTATGAAATTATAAAGGCTAAAATATGTGAAAACTTCGAATCTTTCCATGTGGAATCTTCAAATAGTTAAGCTTTTGAATCTATACCATACTATTTTTGGGACAGTGCTTGAGTACTTCTCTGACTAGTCCTGGTAATACATTATTTATAATTTAACTGCTTTGTAGATTTGGGGATTTAACTATTGCCATGAAGAAACACTTTTTTTTTTTCTTTCTAATTTTCTTTTTCTTTTTTGCTTATTCTTTTCTTTTTCTATAAACAGATTTTATTTAAAAACAGACAAAAGAAGCCAAATAAATCTGCATTCACACTCCTTAAATGGGAAAGTGAGAGACTTATAGTAAAATTTTAATTAATAATTTCAGCAAACATTCTTAGTCAAGATCTGTTGCTCTTAGCTCACTATACTGTTTTCAAAGGACTTCTTAGAAAAGGATGAGACCTGATATCGTAATATACATTCTACACTGCTTGTGTTTCAAGATTCAGAAAGCAGATTACTTGTATCTTTAAACTCTCTTTTTCTTTAAAATACAATTAAGCACATTGTGGCATTATATAAAACATCCTGGAAGTTTTGTGACCAGTTTTCAGAGACTATGGAAAAGAGTGCTGTGGAGACACAGGTTAAATTAAGCAATGGCATGCAAATGGAAAATCTATCTATTGTTCTTCTATATGCAGGAATTGTGGAATCAATTGTGAATTATTTTCAGGAAGAAATGCCTAGACATTAAAAAAAAATATATATTTCGAAAGGAAAATGTCATTGGACATGAATCAGTTGTGACACTGCAACAATAACTTGAACACAAAACAAAAGAGTTAAAATGCACTGACTTTCTTTTAAACATCACAATATACTCAAATAATATGAGCTAAAATTATTTGTTTTGCTCTAGACCCTGGTTGTTTGCTATTGGATGGCACAAAAGTACAGCAAAAACACTGCAAACCATGGGTTCACTTCTCATGTAGAATGAGCTTTTTGTTGCTTTTACTAGTCTGAATTTGACTTGTACAGTTCTATTACTTATTCCATCTCTAAAGTTTTGCCTCTGCCACCTTGATGCAAATTTTAATATACATGTTTCAGACTAAATTTAGATAGATAAAAATCCATTCTTCATATTGACATGGCAAATAAACAGCAGAGGTACTATTCTGTAAGTCACGTAACATGGGGATGTGAAAATTTATAACCTAAAAGTGCTGGCAGGTTGTATCAATACCATGAGAGACAACAGTGATTTTAAAGGTCTGTATTAAGAAAAATTAAAGGCATATCATGTGTTATTTATTTTACAGATCTATACCTTCTTAATTAAACATGAATTGCTAAATGGCTCAAGGAATTCCTACACCATTTATTTCAATACAACCACTCAGTCACCATAAGAAGAGCTAAACATCATTTCTATCAGATTTGATACGAAAAGCAATAAAGTACTAAAATGTTATTGGACAGTAAGACCTTGTTTTGTAGCATTTTCTACTTTTATTCCCTTTGGTTGTAACATAAGTAAGCAGGTCTTCAGCAAAGTATGCTCTGTCAGACACAGCTCCACTTCTGCCTCAGTAGGAAACAACCATGCTTAGCATAATGGGGAAAAGATCATGAACAAAATACCCAGGTCCCACACTCAGATTTCTGGTATCTTCCATCTACTCGTTTAGAGTAAACTAATTTTAATTACAGTGGCTTAAAGAGGAGAGGGGGAGAGAGAATGCAAAGCTGAGTATGTTATTAAAATAATTAAGATTTGCATGGGATAAGACATAAGTTATGACAAATTGGTCTGATATTATAAGATGAAATGAGAGTCTAATAATTGAAGCTATTGATAGCTTTGCAATTACTCCAGAATAGAAAGCTTTATACATCACAAGATACATGGTGTTAGGTTAGCTAGCAGCACTACACCTGAACTAACTCTTCCTTTTCCCAGGCATCAGCACATGTATTGATGAAAAATCCAGAAACTGCTGTTAGAAATCCAGAAGAAATCCATGTTCATATAAATAGTTATATAAAAAAACAAATATAGGTTTGCATTTAATTCATACTTCTCCTGACAAAAAGTAATCTGTTCTGACACTTTAAATCTCCCCTAAATGCTCAGGAATCCTTGGAGTACTAAGCAGTTTGTCCCCTTCCTGTTCCGACCACCTCTAGTTGCTGTGCATTTTAAGTATGAATGGTTATGTCACATGTGCAGTTTTCTTTAGGTTTCCTGGCCATCTCCCCTCTGTTCCTAGACAAATTGTATGTTTTTTCATAACTTGTGGTCACTTGTTCCTATACTATGTTATATGGTATGACTTACTCTTCTCACGAAGTTAGGTATGTTTCTGGCATCTTCCCTAGAATTAATCTCACTTTTAGCTACATTTCCCTATGGTGTTAATAAATTTTTCCTTGTAGGAGTTCTGTTTTCTACTTCACTGACTTCTTATTTCTGTCTGATTCAGAAGCCTGTATCTTTTTAATATCTTGTACATTTTTTCTTTCATCTTCAACCTTTGCTTTTCTCATCAGTTTAGCAATATGGCCTAATACATTCTGTGCCTCCTTCCAGGCAAAAAAAATACCTCAGTTCAGATTTTAGGATTCCTATCTATGCTGTTGATCTTTTTGTTTCTTTTTATGTCCATATTTACAGTGAGGGACAATAGCAAGACAATAATAGCACAGTATCTTATAATGCTATAGAAATGATACAGATTTTAGAACAAGTTTAGGTGAAGAAAGAAAGACACTGGGAGGCAATGAGAACAATGGACACCATACTGTAAAAAAGGAAATACTTAACCTAAAAAATATTCATATAAGTTTAGCTTTAAAGGACTCTGAATCACTATCTGTCTGATAAACCAGACAAATTACCACGAGCAGCCATGCACATATTTCAGTCCAAGCAGCCTAGTTCAAAATTCTTGCATATTTTCATATAGTGGCCCATAAGGAACAAGAGTCTTTTTTCTTCCTTAGCAGAATCAAACAAGATGTATACAGAAATTAATTTTTACACTGTCTTTTCTTTCACTAAAAATAACTTAGACAAATAGACAAAGATAGCCCTCTGCTCTTTTCCTTTGTTCTTTTTATCTCACATAATTCAGATTAAAGAAAGATCAAGAAAACAGACGCCACCACTCAATATATGCTTTATTGTGTATATTATACCACCACAAGAATTAGATCATTTAAGATTTCCTGAGAATTGTTTGATGTGGCACAAAAAGCCTACTGCTCTTTGGCCTGAAAGTCTTCTTAATTCCAAAAATATAAAAGAGCATTAGTAGTGATGAAATACAGTTGCAACTTCTCCAAACGGGGGTCTATTCAAAGTGAAATGACAATATAATAGTGAGATACCATTCTAATGCTGCAATAGTTCTTAGCTGTTTAAAACAAAGCTAAAGAATCTTTGGTTTGAAGACATCCTCTTCTTCATAAACAAAGTATATGCAGTAAAGTAATGAAAAGAAATAAACCAAAAGATCTGAATACAGGGAAACCTTATGTAGGCATGTGACTTCTGACACAGAAAACCAGTCTCTCAGATGTAAGAAGGAGACACTACCCAGAAAACAAACACTCAGAAGGGACAATAAATAAACAAAAAAAAATTAGCACTTGTAATTCTATGGCCTAGATTATTTTGCCATTGCAAGCAACTCAAAAGTATTTTCTGTGGAGTTTCTGTATTTACGGATTAAGTGTTTTCTTTTTTTTTTGCAGTCAGTCTTCCCACCCTCCACTTCCGAGTTGTTCAGAGAAATCTTAGATATCCTTGAATTTCTCCATGTGTTTATATTGAATGAGATTAGCTGGGAAGCCTTTTTATCAGTCATGAAAGTATCTAGCAGACAAGGAAAGAAATGGTTGAAAGTGCAAATAAATTACAGTCCCCTAATCTCTGGAGATAGTACCTTTCCAGGAATAGCACCAATGTGATTTGTTCTGCCTTCCTCACAATGAAAAAGTAGAAGTCTGTCAATGAAAAGTTTTAAGCCAGATCAGTTAAAAAACATTTAGTGATACAGGCTAGAAACAAATTTTCCAGAAACTGAGAAGTGATTCAAATTGCAAAGCTAGTCATTAACATATATAAATTTCTTGCCTAATGTATGACCATACATGCACTAAACTGGCTCCAGTGAAAAACTTGAAATCTGTCTTAAAAATATATAGAGAAACTCTAACCAGCATTCATAAAACTAATGTGCTTTTGAAGGAAAAAATAGAACTACAGCCCCTAGTCAGACATTTCTTTCAAGTACATTTATAACTAGATTTTAGTTAATGTGGAACAGCACCACTTCTTAGGAGAATATAGGAACAAATTTATAAAGAGACACTAGCAGTGCCATGTTTAATCCTTAAACATCCAGAAAATTAGGTGCCTGCCAGCAGTTTTAAAAGCATTCAACAAGCTGAGTTGCAAACCACCACTGGGAAGAAAAGATTCCACAGATATTACTCCATCACCCATATGTAATGAAATAATTAAATCTGTTCATGATTTTTCAAGCCTGGCGTCTCTCCTAGGATTATTTTCCTAAATCAGAACATTTATTTTTCAGGGGAAACAAGGAAAAAAAAAAAAAACCCAAAACTTGATTTGTAATTAGACCTAAACTCATACTCAGATGTTCTGACAAGTCTTTGCCTTGTACTTCTCTTTCCCAATCCTTTTTTTTGTCTTTCTGTCTTTATCCACCCAAAAGTTTATTGCTAACCCAAAATAAAACAGAAGACATGGAAAGACACTGTCTTTATATATAATAATGTTTTGTGTAGCAGTAATAGTACAGACATAATGCTTAGGCTGCTGTATTCTGCCTGTAGTTCTTTACATCATGTTGAGCAGCTGAGCAGGTATTTTCAAGCTCTCCTTAGCTCAGAGGTTAGGTATCTGACATAAACATTGATAATTTTCAAGAATTAGTTTGTAGCTCCTGAAAAGTGATCAGGTGTCTCAAAACCAATGTTTAAAATCTTTAAAGCTTTGCAGGATAAAAATTGCAAGACAGTACCATAGTGGGCTTCAGACAAACTGGGATTAACAGTTGATGTTACCAAATGGCTCATCACTGCAGTTCATTAGTGTGACCAAGGAAACAGCTTAATGACAACCTAAGGGCTGTCTATACCCCTTGTGATTTTGCAGGAACTGGTACTTTCCCCCAAAAAGAGTTGTGTTTGTGCAGTAACTAAATTCCAATAATTATGTAGCTATTTTTTTTCCTGCTTGCAATCTAAAAATGTTAATGTGAGTTTTTTTCCAAGCATGAATTAACATATGTAAGAGTTTAAAAGGGTAACTGGTCCCCTTGGAGCAGTTCATGAATTTCACTTTTGGGTCACTGTTGCTTCAAAAGTATGAAAAGAACCCTGTGCTTCTGATTTATGACCCTTATGAGTTTTACAGACCAAAACTTGACCAAAAGCCTCCCTCGTGTCATTCCTTAGGAAATGCTTAAACTGCCACAGTTTTGGCAACACTCTGCTAAGTATTTTTACCATAACAATAGCAAATACCAGTGGCCTGACCAGTGAAGTTACCACAAGGGCAAAACTTGTCCACCATAAACAACGTTTTAACCCTACACTTTACAAAAAAAAAAAAAAAAAAAGACATTTGGAACTTATTTTTGTTAGTAGTTGTTGCCAAACAATTTACGTAGAGAAGTCTAACAAATGGTTTGTGCTATTGACTATGCAGCTTGAAGACTGAAATATATATTTTGAGATTTAAAACTGTTAAGCA
The DNA here is from genome assembly GCA_023637945.1 of Phaethornis superciliosus. Lineage (NCBI taxonomy): Eukaryota > Metazoa > Chordata > Aves > Apodiformes > Trochilidae > Phaethornis > Phaethornis superciliosus. Next base: position 20,767,241 of record JAJQWJ010000005.1, on the reverse strand, counting down.
ATAGGAATTTAATATAGCAAACCCAAAAAATATTCTGTCACACACAACTTTTGTGTTATGATTTACTTTTCTTTGTGTATCTAAATAATCTGTACATCTACCTCTTGCCTTTAACACTTAAGAACTACTGTTGACCACTGCCAAAGAGCTGTTGTCATCCACTCTGAGTCAGACAGGATATTTTATAAAATTTTACCATCTTGGTTTCTACAAAGTACTATTTTCATTTGGACATATATTCATACACATACATATAGATGTCCCCAGGACCCTGTGCTCCAAGATGTAAAATGCATAATGGAATACCTGAGGAAGATAAAATCAAGGGTATACAAATAATTCAAAAAAAAAACTATTTCTCAAAATATACTCAATGTTTCTCCCTTGTAAACAAATCTTTTTGTAATCCATCACCATCTTTAATTCTTTAAATCTTAAGTTCTGACATACATAATGATAAGTCAGCACTGAAATTCATGAGAAATGGAGTAAGTTTAGACTGAACCACAGCCCTAAAATCAAGGAGTAGATGAAAGCAGTATAAGACATCTAGAACAAACATCCAAAAATTATGGTAGGAAGGAGAAGTCCTTTTTACAGTACTCATGCAAAATGGAAAAACTTCCAGACACAGGGTTCTCTTAACTGAATCTCCAGTGAGACTCAATGCCACTCTTCCCTTCCTGGGACATCTGTCATCCAGCTCTGAACTGTAGACATTTGGGAAACAAAAGAATGACAGGGGGGGAACAACTTTTTCTTTTTTTCTGTTTGCATAGGACTTCATTGCAGAAGAAATTTCAAATTTGATTAAAGTAAACCAGAAACACATTTAATCCCAATACTTCAGAAATTTAGACAAAGACATGGGTTCAAAATATGTGTTGTATTTTTATATAGCAACTTTAGAATATAAAATGTATAACCAGTGCTGAAATAGGAATTGGAGCATAAAGTTTTGTAATCCATGTGACCATGTGTACTTACTGGGATATAGTGAGGTATTTTCTCCTCCCCACTCAGACACAGTAAATATTGAAACCTAACACAAATGAGCACAGCTTCAAAGAAGCTAAGAGCAGACAGCAGACAGCTGATTAGGAGTTCCTTTGGGATGGTGATGCAAATATCTACAGCCATGATTGAGTGTGTAACTAGCAGGAGTTGCTGTCACTTACATAAAAGGACTGACTCCTACTCCATTTCCAGAGAAACATACTTTGAGGAAAAATTCAGAGAAATTCTGTGATTCCCAGACCTGTTTTAAGTATACTCATTTTCCCTGTCGGAGTCCCGCAGAAAATTAGATGTTGTAGGTCCACAGAAATAGTTGCATATTAGCTGCTGAGCTAGAAAAAAAAAAATATTTCCTCCCTACAGCTCTAAGTCTTTACTCTCATATAACTACCTGCCTCGTTAAAAAGAGCAAAAGGTGGCCTGAACTAATGACTTAGGAGTGTCATCTAGCTAGCAAATGGTTTCCTCATGATTGTTCTCCCTGAGGCTTTTCTGCCTTCTATAAAAGGCTAAATAGCACATTGGTCAGAGAGTAGGAAAATAACTGCTAGTGAGGCCAGGTTCCTTTTCCTGATGTACAGAACTCGGTATCTAAAAGCTGGGCACATTCCTCTTACATGGTAACTGCACTTTCTAGTCCTCATTTTTGGCTGGTTAATTACTTTTGTGGGTTACACAGGAAGGAAATAACTTGACATGATTTTAATTATGCCTTACATGTACTTTATGAAGTACTTTCTGACAGGAGCTACCAATTAGGGACCTCATCTTCAACATTCAGAATTGAGGACATGTCTAAACATAAAATTTGGCTACAGTGAATTCAGAAACTCTTTTCAGGCTCTCAGAGAGAATGCCAAACAACACCAGAGCAACCCCTGTGTCACCAACTCCTGACCACCGCACCTCCTACAAAAAAACATAACCACTACCAATAAAACCCCACCATAAAACAACAAAACACACCAAAATAAACAACAAAATACCCACCCAAAAACAATAAAAGCTATAGATATCTCCTTTCTCCTGATACTTGCACCTGAAAATCTAGACTTCAGCAGACTCTGACATACCTCCAAATTGTAACTTAACCTTCCTTCTCACAGGTTCCCAATATTGCCATTTTAAGGGCTATGATAACATTTCTGAGCCAATCCAAGACAGGTTTTTCCGTCTGGGAGATCAGCTGACCTGCTACTTAACCCTGACGCAGTTGTTGTTATCAAACAAGCCTCTTTATCCTGCAAAGCAAGGGTAGAAGAAGTTGGAAAGACTGGGAATCACTAGAGTTGACTCTTCTACTTAGCATTTCTATTCCAGGGCTGCAATAGCATGCTCCATAGTGGGACTCCTCTAACTCAACAATTGCTTTCTCCCTAGGGCTTGGAGGGGTAGCTAGGTCTCAGAGAATAGATGTGAGATTTCTTTTCTATGATGCTAAATTTAAAGAACATTTATCCTGAAAGAATTGAACTTTATTTTTTAACAAAATTATAACCTTGTTAATCACATTATCCAGAACACATAACCACAGGCCCAAGATGAAATTGTTTGGACCGTGTCTAAATGAATAAAAACTAGTAAGAGGTAGCATGGTTTGAGAGGACCAGGATAGAAAACGCTGCCTGGGATACCACAGGCAACTGCCAACAAGCTGATATAGCAGTTATAATGAGGAGCAGCTGAGCCTATGGGAAGAAAGAATGGGTAAGATGAGCCATCAAATAGACCACTCACAGTATTCCTTCCCACATGGCTCAGTATAAAATGGTTCCCAAGAGAGCTCTCTGGGTGCTTCTCTGCCTGGCATGCTAGGTGGGTTAAGGCCCTCCCACTGCTCCTCATTTTCTCACTGGAGAAGAGCATCTTTAACAAGACAGGCCACCTTCTACCTACTCAAGAGTTTTTTTCAACCTTAAAGTCTCTCTCCCTTCTCCCCCTGGAAGAATAGGGGAATAACAGAGAGCATCTGTTACTGTCCAGCCACTGTTTAAAACCATGACAGAGTCCATTTCAATCAGCAACATTGAGATAGTTCATAAATCCTTTACTCTAGTACAGTCAAAATACAATAGGATAGGATTTTAGAGGCATAATCCTTTCCGCTGGCATTCAATGACACAGTGAAGTCAGAAACCATTTTGGAAGGCACGTCAAGCCACAGAATTTGTTGCCAATTTGCCTTTAAATAGGTATTACTTTAGTAATAAACAATAATAAGATAAAGGACAGTAATACTACCTGAAAGACAATGACAGTTACAGCCCACTGTCCTCTGGAAGGACAGGGATTAGTTTCACAGCTTTGAGGAATTTCTGATGTAATTGATTAATGTGTCTCCAAAGACCAAAGTTAGCTACGGTAGTAGAATGGGAGTTAGCATTAGAAACACTAGGAAAGAATAAATCCAGGCAAGCCAATTTTATTCACCACACAGAGCCAGTAAAGTTTTGCACAGTATAATTTCCTTTCCCAAGATGACAGGAATGTAAGGACATATCAGTCTTTACTAAGGGATCTTGAAAGAAATTCTGTTGTGCAACCTGAGCTCTTTTCTTGCAACACAACTCTAATTTGGTTTGAGTCACCAACCATGACCCAGTAAAAAGAACCTTCAGAACCAAGCAGATACGATTGCAAGATTTTGTGGTCTCTAAGCAAAAGCACTTTCTCTCTCTACAGAATACTAGCATATATAATATCAAGGTCTCTTCATTAAGCCAAAAGGGCAGTAAGTATTAAAAAATAAAATATCCACTAGCTATCTGTTTCAGCTCACATACGTTTTAGTACTCTATAAATGGCAACAGACAACCTAAATTCTCAGTAGTACAATGCTCTGTTGTACTCTGTTCCTTTAACTGACAATGTTTAAACGTTTCTGGTAAAAAATTATATTTGTTTGCAGCTGTCAGCCAGGATAATGTCTGATTTTACAGAAAAACTCATTTCTGCTCATTGTTTCTATTTATTTCACTCTCTAAGATTCCAGAATATTCTGAGCTTTCACTGTCCTTTTGCCAGATGCAAATTCACTTATGATGGGAAATGAGCCTGCATGATTTAGTACAATTTACCTGTAAATCTTCTGAAACCTTGTTGTTGCAAAGATTTCAACAGGCTCATGTATTACTATTGGCCATTGGCACAAGAGTTGAGAGTACAGCAAATATTTCACATCAGATAACCACATATTATTGTTTGAGGGGGCCCAGACTAATTTTATGGTATTAATACAAGAACCTAGAGAGCGAGCATCTAGGACCCTGAGGGACCCAGGGGGCAGAAGAGAGGGGTCAGCATTCCTTCTCATTTCTTGACACACTCTAAAGCCAGGGGGATGGGAAGTCTCCCCTCTCTTTCTGCTCCCTTCTTCCCTGCTGATTCGCTGCACTCAGAGGTCCAGAGAGAGGCTCCTCTTTGTCATCAGTTTCCCACATGCTCGGTAGGATCCAAATCCATTGGAAATGGACCCTTTTCCCAAGTTAGCTCTGCCACAAAGGACTTTTGGACATTTGTATCTGTGATCAAGGTCAGGTTTTGTATACATTCTTCCGTATTTGTACCTCATCCCATTTGTTACCTTCCCTTCCCTGTTCCAGTAAACATGCTCCAGTCTTAACTTCCAACCTTTAAGTCTCTCTTCCTTATTCCTCTTTTATTTTTCCATGGGAGGATAGAGAAGAGTAAAAGACTTCTGTTTTCTGGGTTTTGGTGCACCCTGAATGTTACCCTGGCACTACAGTATAAAGCACACAGTGTTTTGTCCATTCTAGATGCGCAACTGATGTGCTTTGGCCTGACTTGACTGATGCCATTGGAAATTGGAAATTGCTAATTTATGTACCAGATCTAGTGACTGAGGTTTAGGAGCTCACAGAGGTACTACTGGTTCTTTTGACACCAAACTTCCACATGCCTAACAGTTTGGGTGAAGACAATTTTTATAAACCAAGAGAAGTCACCAGTATTCCCAGCCATTCCCAAACAGACAATAATTACAGTGATTATGCTGTTAATCTATGAAAGGATCTCTATGGAATGCTCCTAAAGAGGAGAGGAATTGAGACTCACAATTAGTGATTTGAGCCAAGTTAGAAGTACACATAATTTACTCACCATACAAGAACAAACCTGATGAGTAATAGTAATTCTACTTCATCAATACAGAGTACAAGTCTTTTCTTTAGATGTGTGTACTGTACCAAAAGGAATGTTTATGAAACATTATGCATAATAACAATTGCAATAATAGGATATCAAATTGTGAAGTATCATTTATCCCAAATGTAAGGAAATATTTTTAATTTTTTCTTTTAAGAAGAAAACAAAGTTTATTTTGCATATTTTTTTTACTATGTCGTTTATACACTCAGTAACCAGCACATGTACCTCCCTCACATGTAAAGTAAACTGCACGTAGAATCATAGCTAGTGAACACCTTATTGCAAAAATACTTGGTTCAAACCCCGAAGAGTTTGCAATTTTTTAAAAAAGTATTGCTTTTTTTTTTTCCATCAGAAGGAACAATATTTAGCACTAATTTTTATTGTCCATAGATGTTTTGACTTAGATTTGAATTTAACTGTTTTGTAGCTGTTCAGGAAGTGAATGGGATGGCATCTCCTTTTCTTAAGAAAAATCTTAGATGCATATTAATCTTGCTCGAATTGCTATTCTTACATAACTATTACATAAGTAACACATAGTAAGACACACTGTAGATCTGCTGCATTCTGGGAATGTTGTCAAAGTCCTCTGCATTTTACAGAAAAATGCAAATGTATACCTAATGGGCTTACATTTCTTGTAGGCTCCCTGTGGCATTTCAACATAAATGCTGTCTTGTTCTCTCATTTCTTGGACCTAACCGTATATTTTGGAGCACCATCTCTTCAGTGATTTTTTTATTGTACTGTTAGTTCATGCATATACTTGTACACATGTATACTGATAATGAGCTTAATTTTCAATGACTTTTCAAGATACTTCCTTATGTATGACCAAACATGGTCTGGTAAGAGAATAACTGCAGAGATTGCCTCTCTCTGTTGTACGGAAACACAGGAGAGAAAGAAGCAGAAGGGCTGAAGTGCTCCCTATGTTACTTCCTTTCAGTTGCAGATCATGACAGAGAACCATGTCCATGCCCATGACCAGGGCAGATAGCTATCCAGAGAGATGCATTATTCAGATACAACAAGATGAGAAGACAGGAATATTCCATTCACAGTCAACCAAATTCCGAAGTGTCTCAGCTTCAACCTTGAGAAGTACCCTGGTGAAGGTCTGTAGCCTAGAGAATGCTCACCTTAACCAATTACTGCCTTCTCATGTCTTTCAAAGACTTTCAAATCTATTTTAGCTCTTTACTTAACACTTATTTATGAATCTATATCTAATATTTGCTACCAGTGTAAATATGCAAAAAATAAGGCCTAAATTTCTAAAAATTTGCTTAACTCAAATGTTTAACACTAACAAAGTTTTAAAAGAGAAAGATCAGGAAATCATAGGATTTGCTTACTCTTTCACAGGTCAACTGCATAGAGGGAGAGGACAATGTCAGAGGTCTATTCACTGGTGTGAATCAGGTGCTTTGTAGTTTGGACCAGTAGTTTTGAAACAACTTTCCCCACCAGCTCCAACTTAATCCAACAATCCACTCAAACTGGATTCCTTCAGGATGAAGTTATACTGAAAATCAGCCTGAGGAAAGCATTTAAAGCACTGCTGCAGCTAAAGATGATCAGTCTACCACTCCAGATGAAAGCTCATCCAGAGTGATATAGGGTACATTGTCACCCGGACCAACTGTTCTCTCTATAGTTTTGCTCCTACTTTCTAATGTAACCTTTATGATTAAGTTGGGCCCAGATGGTAAAAACATCTCCATGAGCTACCCATAGAACTATTTTAATTTCTCAAAGTCATTTTTTTACAATGTATCAAACAAAGCCTTTGTTAACGTCTCAAGGAGAACAGGGGAAATAATCTAAAAGTTCAATACAGTTCAAGATACTTCAGTCTGACATGTGTGTCACTCACTCAATTGCAATATTGGAAACCTGTCATATATTCTGGAGATAGTTTCTGAAGATCTGTACAAATCCAGTAGCAATTTCTGCAGGCATCTCAAGTTTTCATAGCAGGACCTACTGCCTGTCAGTGGGAGACAGTCTCACACATTCCTGGTCTCTTTTGTACCTTGAGCCATAGAGCAAAAGTCAAAAGGTTGGAGACAGCATGATCAGACTTCACCCACTTCCAGACCACTCTGAAGTGGATCATTATATGCAAAGTAAGCTATGCTGGACACCTGTGACAGAAGCTGTTGCAAAAATGAGGTTCTGCTGTCTGCTAACACAAACTGGGGAGAGATCTGGGGGCCACTCCAGTGCATAGGCATATAGGGCCCCACTTGCGTGAGGGCAATACTGGAGATATTAATTTTTCGGCTTAATGGTCTCTGTAACGTGACATAAACCTTCAGTGTCTTGGTGAAGAACTTGTTTTGGTAATATTAAGACTGCAGGATAAATTAGATAAGCAACATTACGATGCAACCCACATTGTCACCCCTACGCTTATATAGTACACATCAGATTCTTTATTTCATTGTGAAAAATCAAGTTTGTAAATCTCTACCCTGATAGCATCTAAGTTTCACATACATTATTCCTTCAGTGAAAATCAAGGGCATTGTAGAAGGTTCAAATACTTTCTTGGCTCAGTTTAGCAGCAAATAAACCCTGAGGATAATTAATAAGGCCAGTACTGATTGGAATCTGCCAATCACAGACAACAGTTAGGGCTTTTGTAGGTAAAGAAAATTCCCTCTTTGGTATTTGCATGATGCTAGACAATTCAGAATCACTTTTCATTAGCTGAACTTGATGATGCCATTTGAGCTTTTCGAAGGCACAGTCTCATTGCATCGTATTCCACAAAAGAGCTGTTTTGCATCACTGAATCTCCATTAAGGGTCAACTGACAACATTGAAGTGTTGGTGAAAGAGGAATCATTAAATATAACATTACTCACTGGTGTGTAATTGTCCCATTAAAATTCATGAAGTTACCAATTATTGTTTTTCTCCAATAAAAATATTTTACTAGGTGACTGAGTATTCGATATCTTATCATACTTCAGGAAAACTTAAAAGAACAGTTTTGTTTTGTTTTTACATCAGACAAGCACGATACTTTAGTTTCTCTAGTATTTCCATCTTTTAACATAACTTGCAAACATTTTGTAACAATCAGAGTTTTTCTTTCTAATACTTGGTTTAGGAGACTCTTCTTGTTAGCAGTCACAGCAGAGGCTAAGAAAGTCAAGATTTGTCAGCTTCTGAAATATTATGGTCACCATCATCAGCATTCAGTCTCCCAGTACTTTTAACTCAGGTGCCAGAAATTATCAGCTCTTTTTACTTTATCTCATTTTTTAAGCAAAAAGATGAGTAAAGTTACTGAGCCTTTCTTGCTACCCCTCTTGGTCCTTCAGAAAAATGTTAACTGTTCAGAAAGATAAAACATGATAAAACTATCTTTAATTCCTTAACAGCTTATATATGCTGCTGGGGAGGAATACATATTTTGTTGCTCCAGTACTATAGATCACAGTCCTGATATACACTGCCTATATAGGCATCAAAGACATGTTTCTCATCCAGCTCTTGGTTTTCTTGATGAGTGAGACTGGGGCTTTTCCTGATAAGAAATTGAGACATGGCCAAAATATACTCTACAGATGTCCAAAATTAGATTCAGTGCTCTAGGGATCCTCACTCTTCTCCAGAGCATCTTATGCAAATCTTTTTGTTTGCTTCCAACTACTGTAATACTTCTCCTGAAAGATCTTAAGGAACTTATAATTCATAAGGGAGAAAGAACACAGATTTGATTCAATTTATCGATAGTCCTCCAGTTACTATGGTTTTGATGAAGAGGAATTGATAGAATTTTTCACTAGATTTATCCATATCAGCTGAACCAACAACTGGACACTCTTCAGTTACAGCTAATCAACTGCTTTTTATTCATAGGCCTGCTTACTCAGAGGGCATGCCAGTGTTAGAAATTACTTCTAGTGTGTGAGCCAGCATGCTTTTAAAGAATTTTAGTGTGCTATCTAAATTTCATATCTATTTTTTCCTAATTACTTGAAATCTGGTATATTGTCGAGTATTATTTAATCCAGTCATTTTGCCCACTCAGAATACTCCTGATGAAAAGTCTGAAATAGTCAAGCAAGGAGGCGGAGCAGAATAGTTCCAAGAAGGCAACTACTATTAACAGGAAAAGACCTCTGTTCCTCCTGACCCAAACATTTTTCAGTGTGTCACTGACACAGACCCAGTGACTGAGGAAGGAAAAAGGTCTGAATTCCCTTCTAAATAATCAAGGGCTTTGGATATGTATATTAAATACATTACTGCCCATTAAATAAATTTATGAATAAATAACAGCAGGAGTTTTTTGAGGGTTATGTGTAAAGAGAAAGAACAGAGAACACCTTGGAGAGATGTCAGGAAGCTATTTATTATGTTAGACCAGAATAAGAGACACTATTTTCTTTCTGTTAGTCATGAGGGGAACTTGTAACATGTTTTCCAAAGTTTAATGTTATTAGTGCTATGGTTTATTTTTAAAAGTTTTCCTAAAATGTACTCAGGAGTACTTTTCTATTGCTAAGCATCTTGCCGTCTCCTTATAACAAACTGCTGCCTACATAGGGAAGTTTACATTCTTCTGTAGCTTCTCTGAGAAAGAGGTTGAAAGTGGAAAACCACACCTCTTTTTAAGGAAAGACAATCCTCTTTCCTCACCTCAGAATATCCTTCCTTAGACAAGGATATAAAATGAGCCAAGTGCAATCCATCCCTCTCTCTCAAGGATGGTAATACAGAATGAGGCATTTATTTTCAAGAAATGTCCTGCCTTCTGTAGTCAAGTAGAATTTGCATGTAACATTGGATACCATAAAGCAGAAACAGGAAAAAAAAATCTAGCTTCCAAAGAATAGTTTTTCATGTGCTTGTTCTATTTTTTATCGTTTAGAACCATTGCGCTCTGTAACTTTCAGAGGTAAAAATATTTCTACTCCTATTGTTCCACTTAGATGGGTTAAGAGATATCTCACACCCAGCCAAACAAGTAAAGAAAAACACTACTAGAATGTAGACTAAAAAGTTTTGTGTCAGATGCATATTTTTTGTATCAATATTAATTTATTACCAAATTGCACATTCAGGTTGATTCTCAGTGCCAGTATAAAATACACTAGTAGCATCAATCAGTCAAGCTTTATTGCATCTGCTTTTGTTGTGGCAGAATTATATATCTTATTAAAATATGCAATAGGAATACACAAAGTAAAAAAAAATCCTAGTAAAATAAAGAAAAAATACATCAATTCTTAATATAAGGCAATGTTAACAGAGCATATGTTCTGTAACAGTACTGCTAAGAACATTTTAGCATCATATTACTATTCTTTGTATATCATCATATCACACTGCTACCTCTCAGGAATTTCTGTTTACCCTTTCAAGTTCATCTGGCTGTGCTAATGCCAAAAAGAAGTCTTCTCCCCTCTCAGACAATAACCAAGTCAAATGTTTACTTCACAGTTATCTATTTTAATATTAGAACTGGGTTCAATTCTTCCTTCCTATAGAAAAGGCTCGTATTTCTACTGCCCCTGCTTTTACAGAGATGCTTCCTTTAACTGGTAGTCTGTGCTTTTATGTCACAGTTGAATGACAACATAGACGAAGGAGTGGATGAAGAGAATCATTTTTCCTTTAAACAGACACGACTATATCATTTTTTTTATTATTTTATTTCCATTTCTTTGTTTGATCCTCCATCCTTGGTACTAAAGCTGAAGTACACTCCTGACCCTGAATTTTTCCCTTTGAATATGAGCATATCAGGTCTGATCCTCTAGCTTCCTTATGCTAAGCACTCAAAAAATTCCTCCCAATATCCCTCTGCTGGGGGATATTCTTTAGCGTACCTTGGTAGCAAGAGTTAGCAAAAAGACTCCTACTTTATACAGTTTTTCCCCCAACTCTCTTTTAGGGTCTATCACCTAAAGCAGGAAGGCAATACATTTTTAATCATCACATATAGAATTTAACCATTTATTATCAAAGAATATTAAGCACATATGGCTTTGGGTACAGGAAAGATTTAATCTGAAGCCACAGGTCTGATCTTTCTGCTTTCTCACAAAGTGTAATTCAATACAACCAAGAAAAAAGCAGAGCTAAGCTTGGTTAAGCTTCTCCAAAGAAGCCACTTTTTTTTTTTTTTAACTGTAGTACATAGTGGTGTATACCATGTCTGCTAACAAATCTTTTAAGTTCTTACATACCCCTTTCCTAAACAATACAATTCTTGTGGCTCCTATAGATTTACTGGTGCTTTACACAAGCTCCAAATCCACAGTGTTAATTAACTGCTAGGATTCCCTTCATTTTGCTTAAAAACACCACAGTTAAAACTGCTTCTTCCTGCATCAACTCACATTTCTGTTGATTGAGCCATATCCCCCTTTCCTGCCTCTGTGAGCTGCATTCTGACTGCCTGCCCTGTCCCAGTGTGCAAGCACAGACATGCACACAAACACACTGCTGAGATCTGTGCATTTTCTTTCACCTGCTATAGTGGTTGCAGCATTAGTTTTTCTAACAGTTGATCCATATTACCATTCCTAGTAATATTAGTAAACTAATGGCATTGGACCAGTCACTATAGATTATGAGCAATTTCAACAGAAAAAGAAAGAATTATTACAAGACTATTTTTTGCTAAAGTCTTTGATTACTAGAAGCTAGAAAAACCAGCGTGTAGCTGAAGTAATGAACAGGCTGCTGTATATATTGCCTGTGAAATGTAATCAAATATTGATATTTCTTTTTTAAAATTCTAGAAGACTTTAAAGTATTTTCAAGGTATTATTTATCCTTTTTATTTTTCATCCCTTTCTTCTCTATGTTGTAATAACCAGAAGGTATGACAGTCACTGGAGTATAGAAAAAGACTGGAAACATCCTGAGATTATCCTATTGGATTTTACATCAGTGCATTCTTAGAGCAAGGGGTATGTAGCCAGGCTTTGGTAGTGGGGATCCCACTGGGGATCTGTGAGAAGATCCCAGAATCTTCACCCACGTCCAACAAAGCCTATGCCATCCAGCTCTGAAACAGACCCATTGCTGGCCAAAGCTGAGCCCACCAGCACAGGTGGTAGTACCTCTGTCATAACAAAAACCTGCTGTACAATAACAACCAAAGGAGAGAAAAGTAAGAATATGGGACAGAAACAACTCAGAAGACATCAAGGTCAGTGAAAATGGAGGGGGAGGAGGTGCTCTAGGCATTCCCCTTCAGCCCATGATGAAGACCATGGTGAGGCAGGCTGTTGCCTCGCAGCCCATGGGGGTCCACATTGGAGCAGATACCCACCTGCAGCCCATGGAGAATGCCACACCAGAGCAGATGGATGGCCAAAGAAGGCTGTGATGCCTTAGGAAGTGCACACTGCAGCAATTTGTTCCTGAAGGATCTGACCCTGTGGAAGAGATCCAGGCTGAAGCACTTCATGAAGAACTGAAGCCTGTGGGAAGGACTTAGGCTGGAGAAGACTGTTCCCTATGGGAGGAATCCCACACTGGAGCAGGGGAAGAGTGTGAGGATGCCTCCCTCTGAGGAGGAATGAGACAGCTGAACTGAACACATCCCCCATTCCCCATACCCTTGTGCCACTGGAGGGCTGGAGATAAAGAATTTGCTAGTGAAGTTAAGCCTGGGAAGAAAGGAGGGGCTGGGGGTACATGCTTCAAGTTTTAGTTTTAATTTTCTCATTACCCTACTCTGAGTTTGACTGGTAATAAACTAAACTGATTTCCCCAAACTGCATCTGGTTTGTCTGTGATAGAAATTGCTGATGGATCTTTCCCTGTTCTTATGTCAACACATGAGCCTTTCCTTATATTTTCTCTCCCCAGTACAGCTGGGGAGGATAGTGATAGAATGGCTTTGATAGGCACCTCTCATCAAGTCAGGGTCAACCTACCACAACTCAGTAAAATAATGAGTTAATTATTTTTTTCTCATATTTCTTGGATATGGTACCTACTTCCTTTTCCATCTTGCCTTCCATGACTCTGTCAAACTTCTATCAGTTCCATTACAGATTGGTCCTTCAGGAAAGGGATCTTCACAAATTTTGTCTTACCGTTGTTAATCATTTGTCATCACTGTAAAGGAATAGGGAAGGACTGAGGTTATATGGAATGTGGCAAGCATGTTCACCCTTGTATGAACTTGGTTATTTATGATTCAACCAGGTTTTCTCTCTGGAATTTTCACCTGGGTGGCAGAACAGCCAGCTTTCAGGTGTTCCAGTCATTGGGTAACATGACTGGACAGAAATTTACCAATAGCTCCATCATCAGAGCCCTCTAACATAGTATTTTATGCTGACTTTGCTGTGACAGTGCTTCATTTTTATTGATTACACCTGTGGTGAATTTGGCATGTCCAGTTTAAATGTCATATTTTAGTACATTTCTGTCTGATATCTGAAGACATCAACGTCAGTGAAAATGGAGGGGGAGGAGGTGCTCCAGGCATGGGAGCAGAGATTCCCCTGCAGCCTGTGGTGAAGACCATGATGAGGCAAGCTGTTGCCTTGCAGCCCATGGGGGTCTATGGTAGAGCAGATACCCACCTGCAGCCCATGAAGAATCACACACCAGAGGGGGTGGATGCCCAAAGGAGGCTGTGACCCTGTGGAAATCCTACTCTGGAGCATGCTCTTGGCAGGACTTCTGGCCCTACGGAGACAGAAGCCTAAGATGGAGCAGGTTTGCTGGCAAGATTTGAGACCCCTTGGGGGATCAGCACTGGAGCAGTCTGTACCCCATGGAAGGGCCCCATGCTGGAGCAGTTTGTAAAGAACTGCAGCCTGGGGGGAGGACCCAAGCTGGAGAAGTCCATGGAAGACTGTGTCCCATGGGAAGAACCCCATGCTGTACCTGGGGAAAACCATGAGGATTACCCTCTGCCATGGAGAAAGGAGCAGCAGAGACAACGTGTGGCAAACAGCACAACCCCCCTTTCCCATCCCCCTGTGCTGCTGGTCGGGTAAGAAGGTACAGAAAAACAGGAATAAATTTGAGCCTAGGTAGGGGAGAGGGAAAGGTGTTTTAAGTTTTTTTTTTTCTCATTACCCTTCTCTGATTTGATTGCCAATAAATTAAACTAATTTCCTCAAATCAAGTCAATTTTGCCCATGGTGGTAATTGCTGAGTGAATGCTCCCTGTCCTTATCTCAACACAGGAGCCTTTTGTTATAGTCTCTCTCCCCTGTCCAACTGAGGAGGGGCATGACAGAATGACTTTGGTGGGCACTTGGCATCAAGCCTCAGGGTCAACCCACTACAGGGTGTAAACTGCATCCCATGGGGTCAGCCTCAGTAATACCTGAGTAATACCATGTATTTGGGACTAAGAGTCTGAATTTTGCTCACTACAGAAATCAGATTAAATTTAAATTAGAAGTAAAATGTTCATTCAGGTATTTTGAACTCTTACAGTATGCCTTTCAGTGACGGTTGACAATTTATTCAGGTGTAGCCAGTCATGCACACCTTCTGTCTGCACTTCACCAGAACAAGCTCTGAATCTGCATAGCTGCAAGCCAAAGCTGTTTCGTTCTGCCTCCCACAGCAGCATAGTCTCAGGCTCAATGATAGCCAAGACAGCAAGGCTACATCAGTTCTGAGAGGAGGTTTTTCTCATGAGTCAGAACTGAACATATATACAGACATCTTGATTGCTGCACAGACATGTTCTACTGTTGAATTAATTTTATTTTTTTCAAAGACAACACTAGAAAAATACATCATATAAGCAGATGTTTTAAGTAAATAGTCTGGACTACCTTTTGTTAGAAGTTATCAGCTATAGTAGCTTGTTTAAGAGGCCTTACAGTCTGTAAGATAACTTTGAAGTAAGCTTAAACTGCAGCTGTAGAAGATGAAAAATTGGAATTCAGGTGATAGATCCCTGTCTTGGCTGCACTACAGATTTTTAAACTGACTTTGGGAAATAACTGAGTCATTCAATCAGAGATTCAGTCCTGTTATGCATCTCAAGTTGTGCTGGCATCTAAGCTTAGCTTGCTTCTTCTTCCTTCCCTGCATGCTCATATACTCCTGTCAGTCATTTGGCATTTATATTATGTTGACATCTACATTTAGAAGTCTAAAGCTCCTTATACCTCTCAGGTGACCCTTCAGACATGCTCAGCACACAAAACTGACAACCTTGACATATTTGCATCCAAGCACCATCATGGTGTTTCTTATACTTCCAAGACATTTATATCCATCTGCTGCTGTCCTTAAAGTCATTATTTTTGGTCATACCTGAAGTATAATTATTCTATCCTACCAGATTAGATCTGACATTCCTGAAGCAGGAAGGAGCCTTGAACCTCAGATGAAAGCACTGCTTCCTTAAGGGCTTGGCTTGGCTTGTAGATTAGTGAATACTGAAAGATGTAACAGAAAAAATGCAGGATTTTCCCAGACAAGATATCCATTGAGTGGCTATTAGGATAGCAATGTCTGGCAGCATGTGACACCCTATATTATGACTGAGAGGAAGGCTATGGACAAATTTGGGAGCTGTAAAGGAAACAATAGCAGTTTCTGAGTTCAGTGGCACCATGACTGGGAGCCAGGATTATGACAGTCCTGTAGACTTCTGTCCACAGATGTAGTAAGAGATGCAGTACAGGCCTCTGAGGCAAGCCAATACACAAATGACACCTAACAAGTCCTAGGAAGAAATGCAAAGACTTTCTAGGCTTATAAGGGAATACTGACATTTTTTCTGGGACATCTTCTTTGATGAACATTTAAAAAGCCTCACACACCCCATGTTTCAGGTGAAAAAGGCTCTAAGTATTGTTTTGGTCTTAGTCCAGCCTCAGTTCATTACTGATGAAAATAATCTAAATTATTTAAATTATCTATGGGGCTATCTATCTGGGGCTTCTAGGCATGGCAAATCCCTCTCTCTAGATGGCTATTACATCCTCCATCACCCAAGAGATAAGATGAACACAACTCTAGTAAGAAATACCCACCAAGAATGAGTGAAGTTCAAGGAAACAAAACACTTATTACAAAATGAATATACAACATGTAGGGAAGAGCTGAGTGTACAGTCAAGATCAAAGAATATCAGGATGATGGTTAACTGTCTCATGGTGTGGAAGTGTGATGAAAGTGAGATACAGGTGACCATATCTCTAAGTGAGGAGTCAGTGTCTCCTTCTTTCTAGACATTTCTTGACATCCAGCACTGTGACCAAAGAGAGAAGCAGCTCAATTTGTAGCATGACTCCAGAGCCCTCAGTTAGGTGTGTTTTTTCCACCAAATTCCACAAACTTTTTCACACCAGGCACTGACATACCGAATGTTTAGAGGAAGATGTTCAGACATAGTTACAGCATGGGGAAGTTACACCGGAGTTGGTCTGACCACAGTCATAGTCACCATGCCCTAGAAAAGAGTGTGGGTTCTATGACCTTAGGAAGAGCTTGCCTTCTCTCTTGGGATCAATATAGGATGTCTGGCAATGCAACTGTAACAGGTGTGGACAAAGGGTCCTGTTCTACTATGTAAATGGCTGTTGTTGAGGGACATTTTTCTTGCCTACCTACTGGAGCCATTCTAGTCTGGCAGAGAGAAAACTTTTCTTCTGATTTTGTTTTTCAGGCTCTTTGGTCTAATAAGAAACTAAGTATGTTACCATAGCATTTGAGTTGGTATATTAAGTACTTAATTTCTCGCACATGTAAAGGAGATAGCCACCCTCTCTTGTTATTCCTCTGCTTTCCTCTCCTGATGCATCACTTCACTGATGTCTCTGAGCCACCTTGCACTGACCCTAAAATATCAGTTTGAATCCTAGGCACTTGATCAAGTGCAGAGTGCAGGCATCGGGAATGCCTGACAGCTGAGAGAAGCAGTGGGGAAGCTGTAATCATGTAATTTAAATCCAAACTTGTTTTCGGTTTTAACTTCATCCTAGTGGCTTGGACATGCTTCTGTCTCTAACCAATGACAGTCAGGGAGTGCAGAATTTACTGTCAAGGTTGAACACAGATATATGACTTGTTTCCTTCACCATTAGTTCTGGAACAATAAAAATGATCAGGAAAGACATCTCACATTTTGCATAGTTACTGTGACATGTTATGAATGGTTATGTGACATGTTATGATGGTCTACATCTACACTGTGACATTTAGTGGGCCAGAAAGCAACACCTCATTGCTGGTAGGACCTGTTCTTTTCTCCCTGTACAGACTTCTCCTATTGTTAACTGGGTCTTGCAATACTTCTTTAGATGTGAGGGTGGTGGGGTGACTCTAAGGTCTTTTTAGAAAAGAAAGTTTTGACAGCTGTGATGAAGGAGTGCATCTGTATGCAGACGCAGGAAAAAGGTAAAGGGTAGGGGGAGGGTGATGATTTGCAGATGTTCTGTGCATATTCTGCAGGCAGAACAATGCCTAAATGACAGGTGAACTTAAGAGGATTGATAGATTTACACAATACTCAGGCTCTTTATCTTTGTTGTGCTGAAATTTCTCAGCTGTAAAACAGTGATAATTTTGTTTTCTTCTTTTCACCTGCTTTCTGTTTTCTTCATAAAAAGAATTGTCCTTTGCTTACCAGTTCCTAACATTTCCATAGCAACACACAACCCATATAAGTACCTGTAACTACTTCTTTCAAAAAGCACACAGGTGAAGAAAACCACTATTCCTGTGAAAACATTAAAATTTAGATTTTTTTTTTCTTATCACCAAGACTTAATTTGTCCAGGTTCAAACAACTATGCTTTAAAAATAATTCACCTTGTAAAATAAAATCCAACCGAACTGAGGTCTTGTTTTGCTATAAAAATCAGGCTTGTGCCTGTGCTCAGCAACTGCACGCTCAGAAAACGTCTAATAGGTGATTTTAAGACTCTTTGAGTTTTTTGTGGTGCAATTATATTAAATAATGCTAAGTGTTTGTAAACATCATAGCACAAGACCTATACATAGCTCTACAAACACAGGCAATGTCATTAAAATCGACTTCTGTTGATATGGTGCAAGTATGTGAAAGTTCAGTCAGCACACTCTGTTGTTCACAAATTACAGTGATGGCTGATTAAATACTTTGGTGTGAAAACACATTTTTTTAATTGATATGTGGCAAAGTAAACACCAGCCTGAATCTCAATGCCATTTTTAAGAGAATTGTAGGAAACTTCTTTTTATTTAATCTCCTGCTCCCACACTCTCTCCCTCATTTAGTTAACAGTAAAGTTTCTAGACATTGTTCATGCTACGAATTTTCAACACAATGCTATAATAACTTTGAGTTATTGTGCAATTGTTACAGATGGATGCACCACATCCACAAAGCAACACAGGCCACATCATTTCATGTACTGTCATAGCACATATCTAGGACCTTATTATTTCTTTATGAAGCCATTGGTTACAGTATCTTACCAGGAAGATTATATGAGACTACTGTAGTGCTACACATTGTTATATATACCACAGACATCTATATATATATGAAAAACACCACTTTAAAAGTTTACCACTCCCTAATGCATGTAACTGAGAGCTTTCCTGACACTTAAGAATGAACATAGAGCATTTTTGTTTGTTTTAGTTATCTTTTTCTTTGTATATTAGTTCAAATAAACTTGCATTAGGTGAAACTTGAGATCAAAGACTCCAGTTGCAGATGTGATAAATAAAGGTGGGTTTTATTGTCCCAGAAAGGCCACTTAATAAAGCAAGGCCCAAGTTTGACTGACCATCATTTGCTACCTTGGGCCTTATGACCCAAGACAGCAAACTTACTGCTTGGTACATAATTGCAGCTAGAAAATGGTTTCTAAAAGTTGACAGACATAAGAGGGGTTTTATATCTACTTTCACTTCCTTTGACAGCTTAGAATTGTTATGTGAGGAGGTTGCCAAGATTTTGTAGTGCAATTAAGTGACAAGCAAACTTTAAAGGGATTTAGAGTTGGGCTGTAAGTTGAAAACCAGGCTCATGTCTGGATTTAAATTTTATTTCAATGGAATGTTTTCCTGTTTTCCTGCCCTTAAGCTTTAGCTCATTGAGCAACAGACACTGAAAATAAGACACAAAATTGAGGTCCTGAAGCAAAGCATACTCACAAGAAAATGCTTTTCACAAAGTTCTGGAATTATCCTTATTTTTCTTTATTCTACATGGACTTTTGATATCTCTGATTTTATGCTATCTGTTTAAGCTTTCTGGTAGCTTCAGTGGTTTTTAGTTCCCAGGTTTTTTTCTGCATATACAATTCTTTCTGGTGTTTTGATCCTTTTTTTGATTTATTCTTTTCTTTTTTTCCTTTTGACTATTCTTTATGTAAAATTCCAGCCATGTGCTACGTAATATTTCCCCCTAATTCAATATATATTTTTTCCCCTAGTCATTTGATTAAGCCCTCCCTGAATTCTGTATATCATTCAGGGGCTGTTTCCAGTACCCATGCTAACTTATTTTAATATGTTTTAGCAATCTCCACACAACAGTGCAATCTGTTACATAGCTGCAATTTGTCTTTAGCTTACTTAGTTCAGGCATCCATTTGAGTACATTGGTCTAACCAATAGATAAGTGGCCAAGTACCAAGAGCTTTTGGCAGGCCTCTTAAGTGGATATTTTCATTGTAATAGATACATGAGCTTATTATATCAGTTTGAATACAATCCATAAGGTAGATGAGTTTACAAGCATATTCATGACTGAAGTATCACAAGTTTTCATTCCAAACCTACCTCACTGTGCTCTTACCAGGTTTGCCTTTTTCCTTAGTCCATTTAGCCTGTCGTTTTACTAACAATGTGTGGAATCAAAGAAAGTACCAGGAATTCCACATTTTCCTAGGAGACCTGCAGTTTAAGTAATAGCTTATTCCTGTAGGAGTACCTTCCAGTATCTGTCTTTATGATCTCCAGTCTTCCCACTTTCATTTCTTTCAACTGTAGATAACAATTCTTTGAGTAAATATTATTAAAGAATTTAGCACTTTAAAAAAATTGACAACCAAAAGCTTTTCACTCTGTTGAGCTTAAAAGCCCCATGAAGCTTTGCATGAAAATATGGAGCACTAAAATCTGGCTATTGAGCAACAGATGTGTAACTGTTATGTTGAAGACAATGGCAAAACTCTGATTAATGCCAGCAGAGCCCAAATTCTACCTAAGGAAACATGAGGTGCCATTCTAGGGCTAGTCAGACTTCTCTTATGATGAAGACAAAAGGAAACAAAAGGCACTGAAGAAAGCATTAGAGCCCAGTAAATTGAAAATTCAACACTTGCTCACCTCAACTGCAAAATAATAAGCATACATGTGCCTACTTTCAGAAATGTCCCTGAAGCAGACACCAACTGTTTTCTTATGATAGGGATAACTGAGACTTTTACTGGCAGATCAATTCCACCTTTTTAGTCTTAGATACTCTCCTTAAACAAGGCACAGCTTAAAAAGATTTGGCTTTGACTCAAGTAAGTTAATTCCTTATTTAAATTCAGTGAATAACAGACATATAAGTAAGCAGGAAAAACAGAAGTTATTTTTTGCAAAAGAAAGTTTGGCCTTCACTGGTAAATTAAAGTATTTTGCAACTGGTGTTCTCAAAGTTAGAAAAAGCAGCCCCTCCACTATGGCAATGGACTGTATGATTTACATTACACCAGAAGATTGGCTGAATGATGAAAAATACATCAAGCACTCTGAATGTCACTAATAAGCAAAGCAATGTAAAGTTCACATAGGATACAGAAGAGGGACTGGCACAATGCCTATTGAATTTTGGATCAGAGCATTACGGATCTCCTTCAAAGGAACTTTCATGCTCAGCACGTAATGTGAATCTGTCCCTTTAGCTTCTTAACCTGCTTTGAGAGCTAAGATTTGTCAGAGTTACAACTATAATTGGGTCAGAGAACTCCAGTTCAACCTGCCTGTCCCCAGATGCAATTACAGAATTGTTTCAAACTTGTCTAGGGAATGAGGGTTAACTATATTCCCATAATATGCCCTGGATATGGGGATATGGTTCAGTCCTGCATGCTGTGTGGCTCCTAAATCATGCTGTAAATGCATCCTGGAGGTGGGAACCTGGAATCCTTTAGAGCTGCAGTGCAATACTGACCAAAATCAGCCTAAAATAGCTGTATTAAATGGAAGGGTATTTCTTTTCTTTCCCGTGAGAGTTCCAAGTAGCTCAAAGTTTTATTTGCTTAGTGTTTACATTAGCCAACTTTGAACTGCTCTTTCATACCTTAAATGTCACTACAAACATCGCTTGCTTTCTACTCTCCTTCTATATAATAAACTAATCAGAGACTGGAGGAACTACATCTTTATTTATTAGGCTCTTCTGATTTAAAGAGATTGTGAGTTCCATCACACATCTGGTCACTGAAAGCCTACTAAGGAGACCAGGATATTCAATAGCACCAACAGCCTGATGCTGTTCTCTCCAGCACATCTGTCAGATAACAGCTGGGGACAGAAGTGACCAATGTAAGGCTGCTGGCAGTCTTTGCCAAAAAAGCTCCTGCCATGCACAGCATGCAGAGTCTTGCCATGTGTTTATGGGATATTTGATAGTGTTCCCTGAGGCTGCAATTGAGACTTTGCACTAGGAATGGGAGGGCCATCACAGTGTTATGCAAAAACACCAAAACTCCATGAAGGAAGAAGATTCTCATAGAAGATCCTCACAGAACATCAGGGGACAGAAACACATCTCATTATATACTTTAAGGACACATTCCACCCTTATGGACCATCAGCATAAAGACTTAGTCAACAATGGCAAACTTCCCCCTCTACATCCATCCTCCTTGTTTTAGAGCAACTTTGTGATAAGTTTTCTGCAATTAAAAACAAAACAAAAAAAAACAACCAAACAAACAAAAAACTTCCTTAACAAAGGGGATGCTTTTGTTTGCTTGCTGGTTTGTTATAAATCCTAATAAACTGTAAATTACAGAATGAGACAAAAACCAAACTAAAGAACAGTTCTCAAAAATTAGAACATCTTATGTCACACGTTAAAGATTCAGGTGCATTTTAAGAAAATAATAGTCAGGTTCCCTGAGGGGAACTCTGGCTTCAGCTTCATAAGGAGAGGGTACATCATTTTGAAATGTTGCCATTTAAAAAGGCAGCCAACCATCCTGAGGTCAGATATCTGTTCTTTGCAAAGAACCTTTCTTCCTTTCCTTGGAGAAGTGGTAGAAATACAATGCCAAGCTTGTGATTACTGTCTTCAAGATTTCAGAGACATGTCCTTCCCATAGGTATCATCAAGACAGCATGACTTGAAGCAAAACTGTAATGAAGGGAATTTAACAGCTCTTTTATAATGCTCTGAAAGCTTTTCTGGATGATTTTGTGGGGAACAGGAAAATTTCAGGCTTCATTTTCCTGACGTTGAGCTACTACTGCTTCGTCACATGAGGTATTTACTCACTATAAACAAAGTCTATCAGTGTGAGAAAACAGCAAAGGTACATAAAACACTTCCTACAGACTTTTTCAGATATTTCAAGTTTCAGCTTGATCACTTGTGTGGCATGTTAGTTCTATCAGTAATCTGATTCTATCAGAAAACATGAATTTTCATAGCTGTTTTCATAGTTGAAAGTGAGAAACTCAGTACTGGCAATCATGACAAAACAGACCTTGAAAAGTTCATTAAGAAAGCTGTCCTTGTAAAAGGAAATTTGCCAAGAACATCAGTCCTTAGAGTGACCTTAATTAGAACTGTATTGATCCCAAGGGGATAATTATTTTAGGTGACAGACTGTACTGAAAATCAAGGTGTTCCTAATTCCTTACGTGTACATCTTTTCCTCTTCTAGTGGGAGAGACTGTGAGATCCTGAAATGCACAGAAAAGGGCAAGATCATAAGAATTACAAGATCCTGTAATATTTGCATAAAAATTAAATTTGTCTCACTCTGGACTAAATTGGGACATTAAGAACTTCTTCACTGTGAGGGTGGTGAGACACTGGAACAGGAACAGAAATGTAGATGTCCCCTCCCAGAAAGTGT
The DNA here is from genome assembly GCA_023637945.1 of Phaethornis superciliosus. Lineage (NCBI taxonomy): Eukaryota > Metazoa > Chordata > Aves > Apodiformes > Trochilidae > Phaethornis > Phaethornis superciliosus. Next base: position 20,744,010 of record JAJQWJ010000005.1, on the reverse strand, counting down.
TCAAGGCCAGGTTGGATGGGGCTTTCAGAAAACTGGTCTAATGGAAGGTGTCCCTGTTCAGGTCCAGCAGGGTTGGACCTAGATGATTTTTAAGGTCCCTTCCAATCGAAAATCAAGCTAGATTCTGTGATCTCTCTCACTGGCATGTTGTTCCTTGGGCCTACTCCTGAAGCATCCTGGAGACCAAAGCAAGATTGCAACAGCTGTCATAACAACTGATATTAAAATTTGTGTGGCATGCCCCACATATCCCCACACCTACAGTGCCTGGAGTTGAAGTCTCAGCTCAAATAAATGGTAGTTTGCCTGGAGACACTACCATCTGGTTTTCAATCCAGGATAATACCACAGACCCAGATAAAGGGGGAAACATGCTCAACCTCTTACAGATTTTACTGCATCACTACATACTATATTGGTGCTTCCCATCCTCTAAGAGGCAGTGATGAGTGCTGCCACCAGCAACACTATTACAACTTAAAATTAAAAGATCGTACAATATGAGTAAAACAAAAGAACAGCTAAACCAATTGCACTTAGGGAAGTTCAAGTGCTGTCTCTTTTTGCACTTTCAATCATAAATTTATTCAATTGTCTCTAAAACTGGTAGATGGAGGTTCACAGATAATTGGGCCTGAAATTATTTTTCTTCACAACTGATTGAGAGTGCAAACCTGGGAACACAAACTTAAAAGCCAGACTGCAGGCCATTTAAAAAGTGGCCCCATGGTGTTAGCTGTTCTGTTCGCTGCCTTTCAGAGTGATTTGAAACCAATCTGCTATTCATCAGTACAATGAAGCAATTTTCCACCCAGTTATCATAAACAGAATGAGTAAACAGCAGTGTCTAAGAGGTGTTACAAAGCCTTGTATACTCAAGGTCACATTTTGAGCAAATGGATCAGCTCAGCTCCAACAGATATATATCAGAACCTGTGGCACAAAAGCATGTGAGCTTGTGTATACTGACAGCATGGGTGAGCAGCAGAGATGAGCAGGCTGAAGCCTCTGTAGCATCAGTCAACTGCATATGTGTGCAGCACAGGTGATGTTTTGCAGCAGCCTTCCTTGAGCCTTCCTGAGAAATTCCAAAGTTTTTCAGTGCTCAGACAGGCTCAGAGGCTCAAAATATTGAGCAGGTCTTTTATATCTGATTTCAGAAATTAGCATTGTTTTCCTCAGTACTTTCAAGGCATTTGTGAAAACAAAATGGAACAGTAAAAGGCTCAACCAGTCAGAAAAAGCTGGTTGAAAGGTGGTCTTGGTCACAAAGATTTGAGCTATCACCTCACCCACGTGCTATTCTGTGTACTTGTGGGAGATGTTGATTATTTCCTAAAACATTGTCTACTAATGCTGTATGCTTTTAAACATGTATTTTCCCCCTCCCCATCACTGCCTTGAGAAAACTGCATTTAAGTAGAGGATAAAGCACACTCTTCACCTGTACTGCAGTTTATAAAGCACTTTTAACTGCCTCAAAATGACAGGTGTTATATTTGCATCACATTATCTTTTCTAATTCTGTTCCTCAAGTATTCAGAAGAATAAGGTATTTATGGTTCAGACATGAAAACAGCCTCTGGTGTTTGACTCTAATATAGAGAACTCATTATATCAAGGCATAGTTTTAGGTCATCACCTCCCAATATGTGAAAGCAAACACAAGCTTTACCAGCCAGATGAATTGTTAATATAAATGTATGATATCAGAAGCATTTACTGGCAGAAAACATGAACAGAAATTAAATGAAGAAAACTCTCCAGTAGCACGATTTTACCAGAGAAAGAGACTTTAGAAAAAATTCTAACTATACCTTTAAAAACTGAATGTCATTTCTGAGGTAGTCACCTTAAATAGAACTAATGGTATTTCTTACGGTTCAGTTAATTTTTTTTCCAAAAGGAGTGAATTTTCTTTAACTGGCAGATAAAAGTTCTAATACTGGAAGACGGAACAGAAATTTCATATGAAGTTCTGAAATTTTTTTCTCATACATATACCAAATGTTATGCTTCACTCAGATATGAAAATAAAGCATTTATTGGTTATTTTGACATTCAAAATAGGTATTGAGCAGTAGACAGCAAATTTTACAAGTTACTACTGGACACATTGCACAGTTACTGCAAATAAATACATACATATAAAAACATTTAGTTTTTTATACTGTGCCTTTACCAGCAATAATATAAAAAAAGTCATCTACCTGAAATTTATAATGAATAGCTACACAAAACCCACAAATATTTACTTCTTAATATCAATTTCTATATCATAAACTGAAAATATTGTTAAAACAATCAGATAAAGCTCTTCCAATAAATGCATGTGGTATATGGGAATGCTATTTGTTAATGTACACATTTGGATGCCCTGCATAATTTGGAAAGCATTTTACCTACTTCTGTTTATCAGACAACTTACATGAGAGCTAGGAACAATTTTGTTCTCAATTGCTGCAGTCATTAGCCTTGGTTGCAAAATGTGTTTATCTGTTTTTAAGGCAATGTCTCTCAGCAGACATTCCGAGGGTATTTTATTGCAGGCACCATGTAGTGAGGATGCAAGGAGAGAGCTCAGCACATTGCTGATGCATGTGAATCATAAAGATGACCCATGGATTATGGGTTGCTGGTTTGGTTGAGTTATTTTATCTGAGATCTCATCTAAAGTCCATGGAGATCCCTAAAGAAAAAACATATTAATATATATATATTGCTAAACAATGTTACAGTCATAATATTTCTTGTGGTAATTCTGCTTGCAGTGGAAGTTGTTTGCCCTTCTGTTCTGTCAGAAGACAAAGATTCAACAGAAGTTGTCAGAAGACAAAAGATCCCTGAAGATCTTTTAAAATCTAGGCGGATACTCATACCCACACAGGATCTCTACAGGCCAGGATGGCTCTCTCCTTACTTCCTGGAGCCAAGCTGAGATATGCACTCCCAATTCCTATATACCTTTAAATTCCTAAGAAATAGAGCATATACTCAGACAAGGAAACATCAGGGGTCTTACATCAGAAGCAGTTTCCTACACAACTAACTGAATTTACTTCCAAAGGCAATCCATACACATATTTTAAATATACTGCCTCTCAAGTTTCCTGTCAGAACTGATAGACAATTCCTGAATCCAGAACACAGGTCTATGCATGAAAATCCAGTGGATTTTAAGTAGTCAGGAATCTGCTGGTCTGAGCAGCCAACACACAGTAAAGACTTTTCTATTATAAAGCCTTCTGCATCCTGAGGTTGCAGGATTATGGGTTAGATTTATATCAATTTAAGCTAACAGGAAATTATGAAAAGGAAAATGAAGGTAATGTAAATATTGTAAAACAAGCAACTTTTAAGTATCACCTTCTTGCATATCAGTACCCTTGAAGCCTCAGAGTCCTATCAACTTAGTGATAAAAACAAGATATTTTTCCTCAGTTAGCACTGCAAGGATTTCCCAGAGCAGAATGAATTCAGCTGCATTGAATCACATGTTCTTTGTCACAGGTGGTAATCTAAAAGGCAAAAAAGGCAGCTTGGTTTCTAGATCCCAACAGCAGTTGTGAACTCAAGCAATCACAAAATCATCCTCTGGCTTGTCAACTGCACAAATTTGACAAGGAATTCATTAAGAATTACTGAAGAGGGCCCTTTACAATGACATTGTCCCATGGCCACTTCAGAAGCAAGCTTTAAGGTCAAAAACTATTCCTTTTGTTCCTACAGTAGAGGCAAAATACCATGTTTCAGGAAATCTGGTACAATTTCCTTTGCCTTCTAGTTTCCAGGAGGTTTTTGGGTTTTTTATGGGGCACTGGTACTTTCTTCCTATGCATGTGTCACTTCTGTTGCTATTCCACTCCCCTGGTTTGTTCTGGGTTCTTCTTTTCTAACACATACTTACAGATAATAGCTCTGTGCATATATATTTATATACCCACTATATATATAAACAATTCATTCCTTTTCACTCTGATTTTCTTCAGTCTTTGTACTTTACACCTTAATTTTGTGCTTCTCCTGCCTGATTTGGCTTTAGGGGTAAAATATGCAGTGTGTTTAAAGCTCAGGAGAATGGATACATCTATCAAGTATGAAAATTAGTAAAGGGTAGATAGAATGAGAAAGGATCAAGGTTAATCTCAACAGGCATGATTTGTGCTACAAGGAGCACTGAATGGTTAGGGAAACAATATAGTCTCATGTGCCATAGTTCTTCACTAATTTGAAAATCTGTTGGAAAGAGTTGGGGAAACGAGGGAAAATTCAAAGCTTTAGAACAAGCTGAGAGTTTACCAAATTTGCAGCTGTATGCTGGCTTTAAACTCTGTCACACAGGTAATTGCTAAACTTCATTGTGGCCTGACTGGTGTTTTAGGGAATTAGGACAATTGTCCATTCCTCCACTGCCTTCAGACAGCTACAGATTCTTTGGTCTTTTAAGAAAGAAAGGATTTTTGCCTTCAGTAAGGAGGACTGTTTTTCACTGTTTTTATCTATCCTGCTTTGCTGTGTTGTGACAAATGAGTTTATACTATTTCTACAAAATTCTGTAACTAAGCAGAGGAACCACATTACTAGCTAGCTGAATAATAAATGTTCTCATCAAAACATTTCTCTCCCAACATAAACAAAAACAAATAATTAAATTTGAGCCCTTATATTTTATTTATGCTGAGTCATCTAAATCTAATTAACTTCAAAAAGAGGCAGAAAATTATTTAAGAATTCTTTTTTCAGTTAGAAGGGAAAAGCACACTAGTATGAGTGAAAATGACAGGTAAAGCAGCAGGAGAAGGAGTAATGGAAGGTGAAACAAGTTCTTTGGGTTCCAGGAGCATATAATGTAGTCCAAGGGGAAAAGGAGACTTAAAGAAATGGAGCCAGAGCAATGCAATTTAAGTGCAGTTCCTGTGAGAAAAGTACATTATGCAACCAGCAAAGGAGATGTAGCAGTCCATGGGTAAGTGGTCCAAGGTGATTACAAATGACAAGAAGCAAGACAGTTCTGACTACAGAGGCTGGGTACTGCAGGAACTGGTTCTCACCTAGCACACCACTATCCCAAAATGGAGTTGAGGTCTCTGAGGTGACATTGTTGTTCCCTGCCTGTGCTCCATTCCCACAGCTCCTGTCTCCTCAACTCCCCAGAAGGTATTGTACATGTCTCGAGTCTCCTAGCCTCAAGAATATTTTAGTGTGTGCCTCAGTAGATCAGGATGGATGGCCATTTCTGAGCTAGATGACAACACTATACATGGCAGACTTTCCTAAGAGGACAGTGTGATGTAAATCCACAGTTTGGTAAGAACAGAACTAATCTAATGGGAGACTTATAAAAAAAAATTCCCTGGTATTTATGTTTGCTGTTTATTTTTCTAATTTTGGAGCCCAACGTGCAAAGTTAGATACACAACTAAAGATACAGACAGTTATTAAGATTTCCAAAACCTGTCTAACCAGATGTGGCACTCTCATACACGTGAAAAGAGGCACTTAATTTGTCTATGGAACTATCTATTTACTCATAATCTTCACTAAAGACCTTTTAAAAACTGCCTCTTACCTAAACATATTGCCAGATGTCTGAAAACGAGTTTCTAGCATCAAAGCACTATCATTTATCAGTAACTGTGTTGTGTTGATCAGGTTAGTCAGAGGTAAGGAGCACTCCCAGGGCTGTTTGATCAAGCACAATCATCCAGACTGACCTAGTGGCAGAACTGGGGCTTGTGCCCCATCATCTGTCGAAACAGCCAGACACTACCAAACTAACTGTGATATGGTGACAGACAAATGTTGCCAAGCCCTTCATTGTTTCCTTTAATACACTAGGATGACAAACTCAAATCTTCATAAACTTCAATGAGGGGGATTAAGCTGATGAATTTATGTTGATTGGATTACTGCTGGGTTCATTAAAAATACATCTTCAGCAACATAGAAATTTTCACAAAAGGAATCAGCTGTAGCTGATCCTACTGGAAATTAAAAATTGGCAGTACTCTGCATCTAATATGCCAGTTAGGCTATTCACGCTCTAATAGAATTGTGTTATTTATACAGCTATAATTATCAATTTATCTATATTTCAGTCTTAAATTCTGAATTAGATTAGTATATTTCAACTCTGTGTGACTTAAAGAGAGTTTTCCATGTAGAAATTCCCAGCTGCACTTCCCCAGGACGCATATTAATTACATACATTGGAAAATATTACGCAGCGTTCAACCTCAGCATCCTAAAGTAAATATTCTGTTTTCCTCCTGGCCCTTTGCAGGTGCAAAATTGGAGGGAAGGCTCCACCCATATTTGATCAGCCTGGATAGAAGCTGTGCAGATGGGGCCACCCCTGAGTTTCTTTCCCCTCTTACAAGAAGGTGGTCACCAATGCAGAGAGGTTGGAATAAACCCAGTCCACTGCCCACTCCCCAGCACAAGCCAGTGGAGATGACTGTCCTCCCTAGGTGTTATGGAATATTGTTCTCATTCCCTTTGTTCCATTGGACCATCCTTGGGAACATGCTCAGTCTGTCCTTGGCTGCTTTCTATTCTCATTTTAAGTGTGCATCACAGCAACAGGCAAGTGAATGACCCTTTGCCTCTACAAGGAAATATTTCTGATAATTGTGACAGCTGCACTAAAGTCAGAGCCAGAACCAGCAATATTGGTGAATGCCAATATACCCAAAATGTGACTTCAGATGACTTAAATAATAAAAATCATGTTTTTCTGTTAACTTCATTGGAAGTCTTGGCTCAGATTTTTTTCTCTGTGGTTGGATTATCAAACTAGTGAAGTGAAGGAGAGGAAGGATTCTGATGTCACTGCAGCTGCAGGGGTAGAGGCCTTACCCAGGGTACACAGAATATGGTCTCAGTGTCTCCTTGGGGAATTGGAGGGAATTCACAAACACTAACCTGTGGGTCTCTATACAAATGCTTGAGATTAAATGCTTCAAGCAAGCAAAGTTAAACTTTCAGTTCAGTGAAATCAATAAGAGTCATAATTTTTCTTCATTGGGAAAAAAAAAAAAAAAGAAAACACTTCATTTCATACATCCCCTCCTGCTTATTTACTTCCTTTTTTCTGGTTTGTTGGAGCAGCAAAGCAAAAACTCAGGAAGCTGCACACTTGCTTCAAAAGTACCTTTGACAGGTAATTGGTGTGTGATTCTGTCAATGTAATGAGCAAAAGCAGTACACTGCAGCTTATCAGCATTCAAAAAGGGACTTCTGGAAGTACAACAGACTGCAACACACAGCTGGCACAACAATTTCTATTTAACTTGCTTCTGTACACCCTGATTTTTTTCATATTCTGTAACTGTAACAGTACATTTGCACTTAAGAGCTAAAAATGACCATGTTTATTATTATTGTTTCATTTTTAAGCATATATCATTGGTGTAAAACAAGGGCTTCTTGATTAATTTAAGAATACACAAAACTAAAATATTGGCACAATTGAAAACCTTACTTTTGCTGATATTAGGAAAGAAAAAAATTAAAAAGAAGAAAGAAAACCACACACAGTTTTAAAAAAAAAAAAAGTCTTTAACCATAGGTCAACTAGACAGTATATCTTCACAGTGTTTACTTTTCACAGAAATATCCTTTGTGTCATAGGTAGCCTTCAAATTTACAACTGCGGCTAGCTATGAGCCTGAGCTGAAAATCACACCACCATTAGTATCTGCAACTTCAAAGTTTAGTTACTTTCAACAAATCTTTTGGCAAACTCACTAAATTTGCTAGTATGTGAGTGCTGCTGCCTTCCATCTGTCTCCAGAAATCAGGCTTATTTGGAAAAGGTGCTAAGTTAAAGCTACACGACAGGATTGAAGTAGGGTGGCGTTAGAGAAAATACATCTTTCCTTGTTTTAAGACATTTCAGTATTATATTAATGCAACTCTGTTTATCTTTGCTCCATGTCTATTTGTATTTAGAAGTTGAGAAGAAAACAAAACCTGCAAAAGACACAAGCTCTAACAAACTCTTGAATTTAAACTCAGTTCTTTATTTCTGCCCGTGACCCACTTTGTATTCCTGCTGCTGTCGCCAGGTATTTGTTTGTCATTCAGATGTTTAATGTGGGAGCCATCCAGATGTACTTCTCCTACCCTGCACCTAGTCAATATTTTTAATCACTTCCGTCTCCTCAATGTTACAGACTTTGCATCTTGCTGTACTGATGAAAGTCACACACACACACACCTTTGTAAAGCTGTAAAAAATACAGTCTAATGAAGCATCCAGGGGAAAAAAAAAACCAAACACACACACACACAAAAAAATCAACACTGTTATCTGGCAGAGAACTCAAAAGCAGCAAAGCTGTATTTCTGTGTTTCACATTTCACTCATCCCTAGGTTATAAAAAATCCTAAGTGTCTTCTCTCTGGACCCCAAGCTTAGCTAGAAAACTTATAGGTAGAATGATCTCAAAAACAAGGACATGGAGAGTATTTAGAACAAATAAGGCTGATAATGGTATATTAGATTGTTTCATTAGGAAAGATATATGTGAAGGCAATTAATTAGTAAATCAGATTTCTACTTTAAAAGACTTAGGAGACTTTTTTTCATTCCATCAGATTTTATAAATAGTGAGATTATTTTACAAAATTAGTTGATAAATAGAAACACTTTTTTATTCTAAATATATAAATAAGCTTTAACAACAAGTCTAGGTTTATGGTCCATTAAGATTCTCTAATTTGTATTCACTGAGCAGATGTGATTAATATTATACTATACAGAGGATCCATTGCACAACAATCACTTGTGTGTGTTTGTAGAAGAAACGAGTACATCAGAGGCACAGCTAATACTTTCAATAAGGTCAGGATCACCCTCTAAGGAATGCAGTTAGTCAGAGGAACACGGTTTGTTTTGTGTAGTTACAGCATAACCAAGTCTGTTTAATCACCTACCTGATATTTTCATTTGCATTTCATTTCATTTCATTTGAGAATCCATTAGCAGTATTCAGGAGGAGTGAATCAGTCAGTCAAGGAACATCAGTTGCCAAAAATTTGTATGATTTTTCCCATCCAGGCTGTGCATTTTTATTTTTATCTTAGGGGTTTAGAAGTTGAAACATGATTATCTTATTCTCCACTCTTTAAGCAGATGCCTGGAAGTTAGCAGAACTACTCTAAACATAACCCACTCTACTACATTTGTTGACTGGCATTCCTACCACATCACAATCAAAGCTGGCACAAAGATTTGGTAAGCACTTTAGGAACATAATCCTTGGCAGGTGTGAGTTGGCAGAGCCCTACTAATTCAGTTGATTTCAACAGAACTATTTCAAGTTACATCAGCTGAGAAGCAGATCAAGAGTATTTACCTAAGTGTGTAAAGCAATATAAGAAAAAGCCTCCCCTGGTTTCTGCCAGAGGAGGCATCTGGTTTACATTTAACCCATCATCCTATGATATTAGGCATGCAAGCAGACCACTACATCAAAGTCCGAAGAAATGTTATGATTTTCCAATGACCATTAGAAACTTGTACCACATAAACAGTGGAAATCTGAAGCTAACTTTGTAAAGTTTTTGTCTTCTAGTAGTACAGTGTTTTCAAAAGCATCCTGAAAATAGTGATTTTCATGTTCAGAATAAAAGGAAAGATTAATGAAATCACAAAAGAACAAATATAATGGATGTGTCCCCCATTTGAGGTTATGCCACAGAAAGCTTTGACTGATGGAAAGGAACTATAGATAGCAATACTTAACAGTTATATTTGCTTTAGAATATTTTTTGAGGTCCATTTTATCTCATTATCAAAAAAAAACCCCAAAAACAAAAGACAAACAAACAAAAAAAAACCTGTCCAGAAGTTCATGATTTAATATAGATTCTGAGAAACTGTTTTCTTTCACTTCACATACACACATACACAGAGGATAGATTGCAAAGGCATTTTAAGTTCTGTGATGCATTTTGGAATTGTGAAGTAGAAAAGGAGGTTTTCTCTCAGTTAATAAGACCCTATTTACAAGATCTGCAGCTTTCTCCCACACACTGACACTGTATAGACAATGCAATATGCAGTGGTGAACAGTAGCCTGTTCTTTGAGGTTTTCTTTCATTATCGTAAATAGAATATTATGCTTTTATATGCCATCTTACAGGCAATTAATATTTATATCAGACATGCATGATGATTATTTCTTTTTCTAAGCACCAAAATAGGACTTAATTAACTCATTTTTATTTAAATTTGACTTTACTGCACATTGGGAACTGTTATTGCTGTAAACATGTAAATCATTGTTAAAGTATTTATTTTTGTTATGGAGTATATTATTCACATTATATTCCAGAATGCCTGCTGATTTAGTCATTGAGCTGAATATGAAAATTTAACTTAATAGACCCAAATGTGACTTAAGGGATCTGAACCCATAATAAAAACCTAACTGGCATACTCTCAGTTTTCCCATTATCTGCTTCTTTCTAAGTAACCTGATGGAGAGAAAAATAAGAAAAAAAAAAAGAAAAAAAATAGCTGGGTCTGGCCTACAGGTAAGTTTTCCAAGCAAAGGAATGTAATCGATTCCCACAGCTGATGCCACATGCCTCTGTGCCTCCTCACTGGCCCAAGGGAGCCCAGACCAGCATAAAAGAGTGTGGAGCTTGCAAACAGGTTCTAACCTGTTCAGAGGAAAGGTAGGATGGGAGTTTGGAGGGCCACGCTGCCAGACTGCAAAACTTTCTGAAAGCCTTTGCAAAACTCTCCTGGAAATTCCCTCTATCACTATTAGAAATTTTCTTTTACAAGGGACATTTCTTATTTACAAGGGACAGTCAACTAAATTAACTGGTGGGGACAGCATAATTGTAAATCTATCACTGAGCTAAAAAGTGGTATCAATTTGCCATTCTCAAAATCAGGTACCCACAAGTGCCATGTCTCACAAAGGCCATGTCTTTAATCACTATCAGTTTAGGAATTGAAAATGGTAACAATGTAAATAGACTGCTTGAAATAAAGTTAAATTATAGCTTTAATAGGAAGGAAAAGATTACCTTATTTCCTTATTTTCTAGGAGCTTTTCATTGTATTCCCTACAAGATTTTTTGTTTTGTCTCTTACATACAAGTCTGGAAGTGTTTGGTAAAAAACTCTGTACCCATTAATTTTTTATTGAAAATTCATATTTTTAACTTTCTTCAGACAGCTCTATCTGTGTGTTCCCAATTTTGTCAGTCTTTTCTTTATACTTGGCAGGTAAAATGCACATTTCTATTCTACTGGGAATATAGCTTTTCAGTGGGTGTACTCAATTATTTTGACTAAGTTATTCCTTCCATTTCATCAGATGTCTATGCAACTTCTGTGTGCTTTAAAGTAATAATAAAATGTTTATATTATAACATAAACAGTAATGTCCACTGGTGTTCTTCCCTTTGGAAATTCATTATCCTGTTCAAGCACTCTTGGGTATCCAAATCACAAACCCCTATAGCTACTCATCAAAACAGCTGTAGAACAACCTGTAGCACGTTTCAAAGGTTATTGGTGTGCAAACCCTGAACATACCTGGCTGCCAAAGTATCATTATCCAAAATATCATTCCTTATCTCTCATTTCATAGGCAGAGGAGAATGACAGCCACTTGCAGACAGGTAAGAGGTAGGCTGCATTTGACCATATGTCTCCATTAACTATGCAGACACTGGGGGCATAGGTTACACAGCCACACACTTGTAAAGGACTTCAGAGATTATTTAGCTCACTGAATTATGCTTAGAGCCAAAACACTTTGGAGAAAAAAATAAATCTATGGACGATCATGGATTATGTATGTTTTAACTTTCAGAAAAATAAAAATTAAGCAAACCGTTTGACCGCTATTCCTATTTTGATTTCATTGCTATATGCAATGAAATCTGTATAATAGTTCTATAACAAAGTTTACTTGTGTGTAAGAGGATGGTTATATGTGCAGGATTTGCTTCTATACTACAATTTTATACTACAATTATTTCACCTGCCTTTCATTTTTGTAGACTACAGGCTGATTGATCAACACATCTTCTTGGCCTAATGCACAAACAACTGTACCCAAGTCTACACTAATAGTTGTTTATCTAACCTTTCCTGTAAGTCCTCCAGGCATGGCTTTACAGCCAGCAGGGACACCAATCCATTGGTTTATTCTTCTGCATGCTGAGCTAGCCTGAATCCTCCTTGCTGAAATTCAAACCAATTATTTTCTACTTATGTTTCAGTTTATTTATTTTTCACTTGGCATTTGTCTTAACGAAGTTGTTACATGAAGAATCTAAGTACTTCTGCTCCTTCGCTTCCCCATTCAAGGTAATGCCTTTTTTTTCTTTCCTCTCTTATTATTGCCAGAAGGCATTTGACTTTAGTTGATCTTTTTGGTAGAAACCTATGGAAAATAATTCAAAACTTTTCATTTTTCAGCATCGTCTAACAGTGAGAAGATAAGGAATGACTTGCTGGGTAGACCCCACTGGTGGTGTCACTGCAAGCACCACACAGAAGCTGCTTAGAAAAATAAAAACACAGAAATCATACTTCTCTTAATGTAGCTCCCTCTGCCGCCAGAAAACCACTGAGCAACATGCAGAGTCAAAAACTATATCTTCACTTTTTTGTTTAATGACATTTCCTGGAGTATATTTCAAGAAATGATCCTAGGACAAGTCCCAGCATCTATACATACAGTCTAAAAAAAGGTTCTTTTCCATCTAATCATGTTTGTGCCCCAATCGGCAAATTATAGAAAAGTCATTTTATATTGAGCTGCCTTGCACATTCACAGATTCATATATTTCTACCACCCACACCCTATTCATCTTTCAGTTTCTCCCCTAGAAGCACAGTGGCAGCAGGTGAGCCAGGGCTGCATCCCCCTGGGATGAGCAGAGCAGGGCCACTGGCCACAGCCCCACGGTGCCCACTGCAGAGCCCCAGAGCATTCAAAATCAGCTTTTTTTTTTTTTTTAACATTATCATAAAACTTCTGTAAATGTAAACCTTCACCAGCTTCAAGGTTTCTGTAAATATAGAAAGTCCTTATTTCCTATTTCTACCTTTTGCTTGCAGAAATTCATACAAGTATCATGAAAGTGGCTATGTAATTGCTTAAATAAAATTAACTATTTTTCAAGAAACCCATTACAGCACAATGATCAGAATAGCATGATTGCATTTATGAGCTAACATGAAATAGCCAAATCTTATTCAGTGTCATATATTCTCAGTCAGTAGTTACTTAGCAACTAAAATAATATTCCCTACAGAGAAAGACAAAAAGTCAAAAACGAAATGTCTAGCTGGTATTTGCCCAAGGTGTAAAACATAAATCAAATTTTCCATGGCTTTGACATTTTTATGTATTTATGCTATTTTGAGCCAAATGCTTAGCCCTGGCTCAGTTCTGGTTCACAATAAATTTTATGCACAATACAATACGTGCAAACTTGTTTGAAGAGGAAATAGTGCCCAGAGTGAGCACAGGGAATTGGCATCTTCTGGCAGTTTACTGGGATAATGTATTGTTAGGTGATATATTTTCAGTAACCAAACATTGATATAATTAGATAGCAATGTTTTAAGATCATAATTAGCAAATTTTGAAGAATGATCTTACTATTTAGAAAAGTGTGAGCTTTTCCAGTACAGTTTTTCTTTGTTAGTATTTTTCAACATTTTTTAAAAATCATACCATATAAATACAGTGACTGGTACCATGGCACTGTCTTTTCCTTAACCAATTCCTCTCTCCATGTGTAGCAGGACAGAGCTTTCAGCCAACTTTCCGGCCCAGTTTCTATTTCAAAAGTCTTTCTCCATAGATGATTGAGTTACTGGAATAAGAGGGGCAAAAATGCACTGTGTTGAAGTATTAGTTCCAGACACTCCATACTGCCTGGCATTTCAAGGTACTCTCACTTGCTCCAGGGCCTTTTTTATCAAGCAACAAAATCAACAAGTCATATTCTCCTTCCCTATTGTTCCTCCTCAAGGAGATACAGAAAGGATAGCTCACAGATACATCTCTGTGCATGCTGTATGCAATGAAATTTGTATAATGGTTCTATAAATTTTGTACAAAATATCTGCAAATTTTGTAGATGTTCTAGAGGATGAGCATTTAATCAAAACTTACTATGACTAACAGAAGAGTTTCTACCAGCAAGAAGTGCTTCAACAGATAAATGGTTTAAATTCCATTTCCATCAAGTTTTTTAGGTTGTTCAGTTTCATCTTTCTTTGAACTTTGCACACTGAAAATCACATTATATGGTCATTATTCTTTCAAAGTATCACTATGAGGCAGTGACATTTCCTCCAAATTGAGTACATCTTTAGAGAGATTTTGTCTTTAATCTTGTAACAGTCATAATATTTGCTTTTTTGTCAACAATAAAAAAACCCCACCATTCAACTATTATGTAAAGGTAAAAAAAACAAAAAATAATCTGTTTGAACGCTCTGGACTGGATTGCTAATGGAAAATGAGGTGGACTGAAATACTCCTTTACTTGTTCCTTTTGAAGACATGATTGGTGCTAAAAAGGCTGCTAACAGCTTGCTTGTCTTTAGGTGCTTCCAGAGTGCTGTTATGATTTTTTTACTGTGCATACCTAACTTCCATTAAAATTCATGAAAATTGAAAGAATTTACAGTTAGCAAAAGTATAAACATAAGAGCATATATTGAAAGCAATATGAAGCCAGTTAAATGACAACATTATGGAGTAAGTTAGAACACCCCTAGAATTCCGTAAAAGTTCTGAGGTATTTCTCTTCTCTGCTTTCCCCATGTCTGAAACTAATGAACACAGTCTACAGTTATGTTGAGATACATCATCCTCAACTCTGTCACACTGAAGATCTCAGTACAGCAGCTCACAAAGATCCTGTCCCTGAATCTGAATGTTGGCACTCAGCAAAGCAGCCAGAAGGCAGCCTTCTACTTCAAACTTGCTTGGGTTATTTTAGATAAAAAGTTGCTCTTGATCTACTATGCTAAAATCAAAAAGAATGCAATGGTTTCACACAGCAAATATTTTTATATAGTGAGTAGACCTTGACCTATAGCTACACTTAGATCAACACGGATTTATTTTTTTAAATATCCAAGATAAAACCAAGCAGGTTATTATTAGGAACTATGTATTATGGGGCAGGGGAGAAGAAAGTGAATCATAGAACTGCATATAATATACAGCTTTAGCAATTTGTTAGGACATGTGTAATAAGTCCATTAAGACTCTACATCTTGTTCATTTAAAGTCTGATGCTTGAGGGAGTGAGAGAGGAGAAGGCACTGTAACCCAGTCCAGCACAAGGCTGGCTGACAAGACCACAGGTTAATCCTTTCCAGTCCAGGTGCAGTGAAGGTGCTGCCAGCTTAATTGCTTTTGGATCCATCATCTAATCATCTGCACCTGCTTTATGACTTTTATCTCATGCTATAAGAAGTTTTAAGGCTACATTTATCTTCGTTATAAATCACACTTTTAGATAGAACAGACCTGAACAGTGTTCACAGAGCAAAAGGCACAGAGTAAAATTCACACTTGTTGTAATTCCTTTTCTTTAATGGAGGATTTACTTAGCACACAGGTAGGGTTCTGATCTGTCACATGCATTTAGCCATCAACAGGAAGGTCGTCTGGGTATACTTTATTCTGACCCTCATAGAAGATTCTATGTTGATGCATAAAAGCAGTTACAGTGGGTGTGTGCTTTTTCCTCAATATCTATAAACTGGAGTGTGATAGGCATGAATAGAGTCATAGGATGGTTTGGGATAGAAGGGCCTTAAAGATCACCTAATTCCAACCCCCGTGCATAGGCAGGGAAACCTCCCACTAGACCTGGTTTCTCAAAGCCCCATCTAACCTGGCCTTGAATATTACCAGTGAAGGGGCATCCACAATTTCCCTGGGCAACCTGTGCCAGTGTCTCATCACACGCACACTAAAGAATTTCTTCTTAATGGCCTACCTGAATCTACCCTCTTACAGTCCATTAGCCCTAATCCTATCACTACACACCCTTATAAAACATCCCTCCTCAGCTTTCTTTTAGGCCCCCTTCAGGTAAATCTCACAGATCTGTCTTATAGTGAAGATTGACACTGAATTTGGGTTTGACATCCCCCCTACTTCCTTTTCGAAATATGCTACTGTGTTACCCTCTGTTGGTTCCACATGAGTTTTCAAAAAATACATATTTTGATCTGTTCTGTTTCCAGACAATATACAGGCTTGCCACAGATGGAGATAGATATTAGCAACCAAAAAACCCCTTTCATTTAAAGGAAATACCTAAAAGTTTTAAACACAATTAATATTTACATGGTGGTACCTCTGTTAGGACCTTTCTACTTTGCAAAACATTTACTGATTCATTTTATAAAAGTAAGAATAACTTACTAGAACAGCGATCACAAGGTATAGAGGGCAAGTCCTGAAATATTTGTTTGGTCAGAATGGAAAACTGAAAGCACAGCTGTGAAAATATTAACTGAAAAAGTATTCACAGTACACAGTACTTAGACCAGGAATGGGGCTGATCTTGAAAATCCATTCCCTGGACTAGTGGGAGACTTGTTTGTCTGCCCAAGGAGGCAGAGAAGTGATTATTCCAGATTTCTAACACTGAAAAGAGGAATTCAGCTTAGGTGTTATCACTTCTGAGGTTTTTTTCTATTTCTGACAGATTAAGGCAACTCACTAAGTTCAAATATTTCAGGCCAAAAATCCACACAGAAGCAGTTTTGTTTCAGTGTGTCATGCCTGGAATAAGCACATAAAAAGATTTGTTTAAGTTCAGTAGTCTGGTACTGAGCTTATTCACCCCATGATCCAACAGAATGTAAAATTAATAGACTCCTATATTTTATATTTCCCCTAATTGTTAAATATTCCTTATGCATTTTGCATCAATATTTTGTATTACATCTACAGTGCAGTTTAAAAATGGTGGCAATAATATCATTGTCTAATTATCTAGGTTTATATTTTTCAGAGAATTATGCCACAAATCACTCCTCCATTACATGTCTGCCTATGCTTCATATACGAGGATTCTCTTGCTAACTTACATAGTTTCAGAATGTCCCAACAACATCGAATAATAGGGATAATGCACAAATACATTTGCAGGCCCAAAAATTGCACTTCTTTTGTTCTGTCCCACATGTGTGAATTACTACTGGCCATATGAAATTTTTCCATTTTGTGTGCCAGTGATAAAACAAAGAAAAAAAGACTGGGGAAAATATGGGCCTTCCCATATGGGCCACACCACTAAAGTTACAGAAGATAAAGGCAAGGACAGGTAGAATGAGGAACCACACACTGTAGGGGTAAATCAGATTCAAGTCCATATAAGGAACCTGAATGTGCACAAGTCTATGGGATCTGATGAAATACACACATGGGTCCTGAGACACCTGACTGATGAAGTTACTAAGCCATTATTCATCATATTTGAGAAATCGTGGCAGTTCAGTGAAGTTCCCACTGACTGGAAAAGGGGAAACATAACCCCAGTTTTAAAAAGGGAAAAAAGAAAGATCAGGGAACTATAGGACAGTCAGTCTCACCCCTGTGTCCAGCAAGACCACGGAGCAGATCCTCCTGGAAACTATGCTAAGGCACATGGAAAATAAGGAGATGACTGGTGACATGAGGCTCAACAAGGCCAAGTGCAAGATTCTGCAAATGGGTCAAGGCAATACCAAGCACAAATACAGCCTGGGTGGAGAATGGATTGAGAGAACCTTGAAGGGTGTTCATTGATGAGGAGCTCAACATGAGACTTCAATAGGCATTTGCAGCAGAAAGCCACCCTTCATCAAAAGAAGTTAAGGTCCCTTCCAACTCAAAGCATTCTAGAATTACAATAAGTACCCTGCCTCTTGAACTTATTACTCATTTGTTGTAAATGCATCCATTTCCTTTCATTTGAACTATCAGAAATTCCTAAAAAGTCTAAGAAATAAAATACTATCACAAATACTGTCCACTAACTTTTTCTCTGTCTCACTTGGCAATAGTTGGACATACACAAATAAAACATCCTAACAGATGTTAACTGCTTCCTGAGAAGCAGGTGGTTTTGTGGTGAGAGCTGGAAGTGAGCTCCTAGTTATCCATTTATTTGTACCTTATCACAGATGGTTTTTGGGGTGAGGCTTTGGGAGCAAGCACTGTGTCAGACAGGAAGGATCAATTTTCAGAGCAATGTGTAAGGTGGCAGAAACTATATCTTACTGCATGATCTGTGATTCTTTATAAGACTGAAGAACTCTTCTGTCAACTCTCAGTTGCCAAAAGCCCATCTGAAGATCTCAGATAATACAGAATAAGGGAGGCTGACAGAACATGCTGTCAGTTTCATCTACCACATAAGGCAGAAAAAAAACTTTGCAGGAGACTGATCCTTTGGAGAATAGTAAGAAGGCAGGAGGAGATGCTTAGACAAATGTTTATATTCATATAACTTTGACAAAAAACAAGCATTGCAACTCCAACATAGCTGTTTGTTCAACTTCAGTTCTGCAACTGCACTGAAAAACTCCAGACAGTAGTTCTACTGACAGCCAAAAATCAAGGAGTATATACATATACATAATATAGAGTGTATACACTCTATATTAATTCATTTTCCCCTACACTTGCAAACCAAGGAGGTTAATTAGCACTTAAGAAAAAGAATTACATAAGGATTAGCTCTTTGCTTATCTAGACTTGTTCTGCCTGTAAAAGTTTTGCTACCATAACTATTATGTGGAAAAACAAAGCCAAACTGCCCTTACATATGTATTTATGTCAATGAAGACCTTACAATAGATGTTTACTAGTACTTCATTTTATTGATGCTATATTATAATATGAATTATTTCATCAGAATAACTTACTTCTTTTATCTCCCCTAAAAGCATTTAGGTCAATTACATAAGTATAAAATAAGAATTCTTGAGGTGAAAACAAATGACTTGCATGAATCAGTAAGATTGAGACCAAGTAATTTACCACCTCACCACCAGCTGGCTTAGCAAAGAAATTTATTTCTTCCTGTCATGGTTTAACACTGGGCCAGCAATTAACTGAATAACAGATGCTCTCTATTAATCCTCCTCCTCTCCCTGATAGAGAAAGGAGAAAGAATAAGGGAGAGACTTAGGGGTTGGAAACTAAACTACACAACTTTAATGAAACAGTGGTGATGGAAAAGAAAAATTATTAAATATATACAATAATACATGTTCCTCCCCACTTTCCCACAGTAACATTCATGTCACCAGCCCTGGAGAAGTCCCAGGCTGGGCTCCTGGAGTCAGGAGCTGACAGGAGTTAGAGACAGGAACATACGGATTCAAGAGGACACAGTTCAGGATCAAAGGCAGATGAACAGATGGAATCCTCCCAGGATGCCAGCCATGGACAAAGAAGAACTCAACCCTCATCATCCCTCAGATTTATACCAAGTATTACACACATGGGCTGGAATACTCTGTTTCACCAGTTCTGGTCACCTGTGTTCTACGCTCCTCCCTAAATGAAGCTTGCAGGCATGACCCTTTTACTCCCTTTCTCTTTCTGGAGCATAAGATGTTTCTCAATTTCTGTATACCATCTCTAGCTATGACGATAAACATTCAGCATTATCAGTCCTAGAAGCAGACGCTGACTGAGAAACTAAGGACTTATCTGAAAGTAAAATTACAAGAAAAAAAATTAGTTCTATCCTGGCCCAAACTGGCTTACTTCCTTTTTTACCTGCCTAAATCTTTAAAGTCTCCATGGAGGCTTTAAATTACATTTTCTCTAGTTGTCCAAGTTTTTAGATCACTGGCCTCAAAATTCATTACTTCCTCAGAGTTTAAGGTCTCTCAAGCAGTTCAATTTAAGTTAGAGCAACCAGTCCTTGTGACTTTAAGTCTGAATCTTCCATACAGCATGGCAGGACTCTGCCATTGAAAGGTTTCTTCAAATCTAGACTCATGAAACTATGTAATGCATAAATCAAAAGAGTATCACACGTACTGTGTCATGACATAGCCTGAAGGATGATGTCTTCCATCATTTCAGTTAAAGCTGAGCCATTTTGCAATCATCAACACTTCAGGCATCTATTAAATGGATAGAAGGCGTCAGGCCAGGCTTAAATACTTATTTCAGTAAAAATGAAAACCGACCACAAAACGCATGCATATTGTAGAAAAACATATCTGAAACCCCATTTTTTTTCCCCTGCCAACAGGTATACTACAGTCACCCTCCTTCTGCTCCAGAACTCAGCTACAGGGTCTAATGTTCATGTCTGCTATATATTTGTCCATTCAGGTGTTTAATTTACCTCATTTTATTAGTTGCCTCTGCATTTTGTTCACTCTTTCTCAGTCTGGCTACCCACTTGGTTGTACCATGAATAATAATATCATTCTGAACATTAATAGCATAGCAATTTGCTCATGCTAGTCATTCACAGATAATTAGATAGGAGTATCTAAGACTTTGGGGAGGAGTCTGTCACCATCTACTCACCCTTCTATAAAATATCATTCAGCATCATTTTTAAACAAGCTTAATTTTGAGAAATTGATTAATCATGCCATTTCTTGTTCCCACTCCTCATGTTAAAAGATAATACATTCCTATTCTCTAAATTAAAATTCTGTGTTCTATGGCACAACCTTTTCAGTGTGCTTCCTTCTGATTTGATAACCACTCCATTAATCCTCATTCAAGATGTAATTAATAGGTAGGTGGCAGTAAAATATTTATCCAATAAAAAGCCATGATGGAAGCTAAAATGGCATACCAAGTTGGCACACTGAACATAACATATTGGGTAGTTAAAATCTGGTCATTCATTCCTATCACAATTTGTAGTAGGGACACAAACTGACATGACATGAATCTGTTCTCTAGACTAATCTTTTTTTCATGGCAAAGAACATAATGAAATTTGAAAAAGGTATTGCTCTAGCTTGCTCTAGCTTAAATCAAGCCCATGGCAGAATAATGTACTTAAACCTGTGGCCTTCTGAAATGCAGTAAGAAATGTAATTTAAGCTGCAATCTATTCCCCAGTTAAGACTTTTATATATATGGGAAATGTATATGTTTCTCATATGCTAGAAACGTGACTATGCAACCACAGAAGCACATAACCATGTCAAATACAGCTGCAAAAAGCCTTCTGTCAGATATTTTATTATGAAATACCCTTTAGTTTAGTTCCTGGCATTAAGCTTATGTTCTCTAAATGGATACAGTGTTAGCATATTTTAAGAAACACCATATTTGCATAAACCATACATGTAGATTCAATAACTTTGTTTAGGTTCAAACAATCATTGCATTGGCTAATGAGGTTCTGGAATTAGAAAAGAACACTCAGAACAAAGCAGATTGCTCTGTTGCATGGATTTCTTCTTAATATTCCTTAGGAGCAAATCAAGAAACACTTTCAGATGAGAATTTTAGTTTTTATACATCAGAACTTCCTTATCAGTAAATAAACTGGCCCACAATGGCAAGTTTTTACTCAATGTTCATGAAAACTTCACATAGATGAAGTTTGCATTGTGTCCAGTTTATATCAGCCACTCTAAATTCCCACAAAAATTATCTGAAAATGTTTTAGGACTCTTTACACACCAAAAGAGCATGCTTTTTTAAGGACTAAAAGTCCTAAAAAGTCCAGTGGTATTTCTGCTGTTGTAGGAATTCACAGCACAAAATACAGTGGAGTTAAAACTGATTATCAGGTGTGACTATTTCCTCTTATTGCATGGGATCTCCAAATAAAAATGCAATGAGACATTTTTAAACAACAAATTCCAAAGGATAAAATTTATTCTCCAAAGTTCCAATCATGGGACTTTATAGGGGAAATGAGATAATTAGGTCAGAATTTTTACTCTTGCAACTTAGGGGCAGCTCAAAGCTGCAGTACAACTGTCACATGCCTATGGCAGAATGGTACCTGGTGACTCTTCTCGCTCTGAGTTAAGGTTCTGAACTCAGATCTTTGCCATCAAACACTGAGCATACTTCTTCAGCACATCAGTCCCTTCATACTCAGTTGATCTTGCATCTCCCCTCCCACTGCACTGTAATCTACTGCATGCATTTTAGCAACCTCAGAAGTGCATGAAGTGAGTATCTAACCAATGTTTGCAAAGATGGGTAGAAATGTTTAGTGCTACCTCCACCTGCTTCATGGTGATTAATGATCCTAAACCTTGTTCAAGCAAGTACACAACCCAAATGCCATTGATCTAGCGGACCACTCCTTGAGCACTGTTGAATAAACATAAAATCACAAAGCCTATGCAGGGATGTAAAGGAGAAGCTGAGGTTTGAGACATTATAGAATGTAAAGCTATTTCTGGTCATGAAGTGGCACATGCATCACATTCTGTTATTAATCTGAAAGCTTTAAGCATTGGAAAATGTATTCCAAACACACTTCTGGGAATAATCAGAGAATCCTTCACTCTTGGAAATTTCTATTTGATTTTATGTGCACCCTGTTTCTGTCTTATTATTTTCTTATAAGCTAAGGTTGTTTGTTTTGTTGGTGGCTTGGTTTGGTTTTTTTAAACTGAGGGGAGATAAACCAACATGGCTATCTGTAAACACAAGTAGGCATATTGCTAAAAAATATCGGCATCTGTACAGATCTAGGTCTCTCAACCTAGTCCTCTTTTTCTTCCATCTTACTCTCTCACGGGGCATTAGAAGCTGACAGAATAACTTCTGCAAGAGCATAACAAACAAATCATTTACTAAGGCTGGCTTAAGGCCATCTAAGCCTTTAAAAAGAGAAAGAGAAAAAAAGAAGAAAAAAAAAAATCAAACTGCTGTAGCTATACAGCAGCTGGTTACAAGACTAAGGTGTCTGGATTCCATAACAAGACTAACAAATGTCTACAGCTGACAGCAGTGGAACTGTATGGTGAAGATACATAGACCCAGAAGTGCCAGAACATAGCCTAAAGTTGTATAGCAGGAAGTGAACACATGGTGCTGCTGATAACAAGAATTTGAGAACATGTTTAACATATGGATAAAGTAATTAACTGAAAATTAATGATAGGCACAGGATAATCAATTAGAAGATGAAGATTAAATCCAAAGTATATTGCAGACTAATAGCTTTATACTCTGATTATTGAACAGTTGGACTCCACCAAGAGTTGCCAGATCATGAATATGTAGCATCAGGTTTGTTTCTTGCTATATATAAACTCGTCTGATAAATGAAGCATCAGGTCAAGCTTTGTGGAAAGGCTGTGCAAGTCTGGTCCCTGAAAAAGGTGAGATTCTGAACAGATCATTATGAAGACAGCTAGAAACTGTATCTTTGTGCCAAATAAGGGTCAAAGTGTCAGAAGAGCCAATATTCCCCAGATGGGGGCTAACACAGTAGCTCGTGCAAGAGGCAGGTGCCAGCGGAAACAGCCAATAGTCAGAACTGTAAAAACTTCACTTCATGGTTTGAATCATCTGTAGCCAGACTACAGGTTATTAGCAGCTCACTAATATGAATGAAATTTTACTCCTTGATGGGATTAATGACATTTGGAGAACATGGCAGAAGACATTTAGGTGCATAATCAAGAAGGAAAAAGCCATCTGAGATTTAGCAACTGCGAAAAAACAATCTTGGTTGTGACTGAAAGGAAACCAAGGACATCATAGCTGTCACTGCTTAAATCACATGCACAAGATCTTACAAAAAAAGAACCATAAAACATTCTTTGAAGTATGACAGCTATAAAAGTCTCCAAAAAGACGTTAGCAGAAGCCACAGGGCAATGATCCATGGACCCTATGGTACCTTCATTAACCCATAATGACTGACAATGCCCTCTATGAACTTTAAAAATAGCTCAAACAACTTCAGTGATGACCAGTATTCTAGTGATACATTCAAGCACAATGACAACAGTTTCAGAATCTGAAATCTAGAAGCCTTTAAATTTGGCTTGCAAATTGAAAGCTCCAGGGTTTAATGATCTAAGCTGAAGGAGACTGGAAAAAAAAAAAGATAAGATATCACATTAAGAGCTACTTGCAGGTCATAACATTACCACCTCTACAGCTATAAATCTACCATGAAAATTAAACATGCCAAGATTTCAGAATCAAAAATCACACCCTCAAAACAACTCTTCACATGAAAAGACTCAATGTTGGGCAGACAGCCTGATGTCCGTATTTCCTGTGTGCAAAAGCCAAAAAGGCTGTGTAAATTCCAGACCCAAAGGTACAACTACATCTCAAAAGAAGGAACAGTAATTGGTAGAATAATAGAAAACATTTCTCCCTTCACTAAAAGCATCACAGCACAACAGCTACTCAACCTTTGGCATGTGCAAGGCTTTTATGAGATCCAGACCATGCTGATTAATAAATAAAATCCAGTGCTGTTAGCCTGAAGCATATTAAACAAACAGGTGGTTTCATACAGAAAAAAAGTCCAGTAAGATATTAGATTTTTAGGAAGACATCTAGGAACAAAATTAGGACCAAAAGAAAGTCATCAGAGAACCATGGTGCAGCCCACCTGAACAAGGAATCTCCTGAAATAGTGTAGCCAAGGATGTGTCTGAGGGCACCAGCACCTGATTGCAGTCAAGTTGACATATAACTCCTCAAAAACTGACATGTTACCCAGGGCTACACTGATGCAATAGAGATCAGAATTTAGCTCACAGCATTCATCCTCATAGCTTTAAGGAAACCAGCTGAACTACTTTGATTCTGTTTCTGAAATGTCTTCAGTGCAAGACTGGACATTTTGCCCATAGCTGATAAGGAACTTTGCTTTAACTGAAATGGTCTTAAAACCTAAGAGAGCTTTCCTTCAGGATTACACAGCAAACAACCTGATTTGATTTTTTTTCCTGATATTACAGGCTTCATAACAAAAATAAAATTGTGCTTGCTACCCTGACACTTAAGCCTGCAGTGACAACTAAACACCAGGGCAAGGAAAATGCTGGTCTGCATTCCTTTTCTGAACCCTTGAGTACAAAATATTTGTTATTCATATTACAAAGAATTAAAGAAATAGAAACTTGGATAACTAACTTTGGATTTGATGTAATTTTTAGTCAAGTAAGAAAGATCATTAAACACAGGACCTCTGAAGGATACAGTTTTGGATATTTTTTCCCCTAGATAATGTACTTTACTTAAGAAAGCCTGACCACATTTAGCAACTGAAAAATTATCTTTAGGTGAGTAGCTTCATAAAGGTCTAAAACATGATTCTGATGGTGCTTCCAACTGCATGAACCAGAAAAAAATTTATTGAAATCAGTAGAGCTAGAAGTTCATAAAAATCCTAATTCACATTTATTGCCTGGCTATCTGGACAAATTCCAGGCCCCTGTAAGTAGACAAAAGTCTGGACAAAATAGACAAAAACACAATCTCAGTGTCTTTCCTAACAAAGAAGGGTTGCAGTCCAAAGGAAAGGCTATACTGTGAGGTACATCCCTAACTCAGGATGGGCTTGATCAACAGCATAGCATTTGCGGTCTGGCGCAAATATAAACACAAATATATAAACACAAATATATAGCCAGTGCATTACAGCCCATTTCCCTCAGCTGAAAGTACACGTACTCCGAGATTACATCCAAACAGCTCAAGCAAGACTTTCAGCAATACTGAAGTACTAAGTATGTCATTTTCAGTGACAAATTTACAACAGTTCAACAGGTTTGGGATGTACAGATCTTGGAGAAATGTTAAGCAAGTCTGTGAGGGCACCACCTCATTCAGACAAGCACAGTGCCTTTTTTTTTTCTTACACAGCACTTGAAAGCTCAAGTGATCCTATGCATTTTGATCCACAAGAATTTACACCTTGGGCTGTGAGCCCCAGTAGACTGTGACATGACAATTGTGCTGAAATTTTTGATCTTTAGGCCATTTATCTATCTGGGATCAAACATGACCCAATTAGACTTTTACTGTCAGCCATATTTACCTAGCAAATGTTACTGTAAAAGTAGACCTGGTGAGGTATTTAAAAAAACAAGAACGGTCCAAGGCAGAAAAAAAAAAAAAAAAATACAGGAAAAAAATAGAACAACCAATCTACTTCATTTCCACATCCAAGTTATTTATTTTTTGGACTACCAGATTATAGAATCATAGAATCAAAGAATTTCTCAGTCTGGAAAAGACCTCCAAGATCATCAAGTCCAGCTTTGTCCTAACCTTATTACTGATAACCCAGCACTAAACTATGTCCCCAAGCACCACATCCAGGCATTATTTTTTTAGCAATATTTTCATCCATCAGAGAGATAATGAAGAATGAAATGGAATAATCAAGAAAAATGTGTATCCAAATGAAAGCCTGGCTTTAAAAATTCCATGTTGTATTAGAAATAATTAGTCTGCTTTTCCAACACATTTTACTATTTGCAATTTACCACAGCAAAAGTAGATCATATTTGCACAGGTAAGTTATTTTGAACATAAAATACATTTTATCACCATTCCAGGAAAGGAACTTTTTCAGACACAAATAAACTGCCATTTATATAGCTTACTCATGAAAAGGATTGTCAAAGTCCTTGTTGCCCTGATTACTTTCCCTTTTATTTTTGTACTTAGTTAAGATGAAATAGCTCAGAAATATGTCATAGCTTTGAGAGAAAAATGACATTTTCTACAATACACAAGGAGAATAACAAAGGGGAAATGTTACAGAAAGCTAACTAGGCAGAGATAAAAAAACCACAATGAGGCTGGAATGGGGGAATACTGTTTAGGAAGGAAAGATCATACTGGACACACTGAATGTAGTGTTTCTGCTGACATAAAAGAGCTAGCAAGCATCAAACTGAATAGACTTGGGTGAAAATAGCTTTAGGAGTAACAGTAAGAGAGAGTCCTTTCCAGCAGATCTGGAAGCCTCCTTTGGTCATCCAGCATCAGACATTATTGTACCAGTATTAGAGAGAGAAATACTGTTAGGAACTGTACTGTTACAGAAGACATTGTCCATAAGATATATATTGAAGAAATATCTATATCCTTCGTTCAGGCTTTCAGGTTGGGTCCAAAGCAGTATAATGAATTCACATGACATTGATCCCAGATCTGAGCTGTAAAACAAACCTAAGCCCCTGTGTCTTCCCAGTTCAGCTGACTACCAGGCTGAGGACCTCTTCATACATTTCACAATGAATGCCTGAGGAGGGATATGAACTCTAACTGGGTAAGGTAGGAGGAAAAATTATTTAATGTGAGGGCACAAACAGGTATAAGCTATTATTTAATAACTGTGGGCTGGAAATTAATCATCAGAGAATGAGGACACAGGAGAGGTTCTAGAGCTGTTTTCTGACAGTAGATGATTTTTCTGCCTAACTACTTTTCAAGGGAGAACTGATCAGTTTGTGATTGTTAGTTACACAGTCGCATGGGACCAGACCCAATAAGTCAGAAGGTCTGTCTCTGTACTCTGTAGGAACCTTTCAACCTTGAAATAATCCCTGAAAGTATGAAGGACAGCACCTTATCAAAAGTAACAGAATGTTACCCACTTGCCACTCAGACAGTTTTCACCAGACAAGATTCCCAGACACTCTGATGACTCTCACCAAGAAGCATGGGAAACTCTGGAAAGTTTCCTGTTCCTTGTGTGGTTTGACAGTCATTTCTCAATCAAAAAAATACTGAGACATCACAGAATGGACGCTTGTTCAAACTCTTAAATATTCTCAGATGATAGTACTCAGAGGAGACTAATTCAAGACACCAGGTGAGTATCCACAATAAATGAGAATCCAGTAGAAAAAACATTTTTTTCTTTTGTCTTTTAACATAAACCAGATTTAGAGAGGTTGTTCCCTAACTCATCAAGAAAAAAGATCTGCATAAATTTCACTAAGCTTTCAGCAGTTTATATAGCCTTTCTTTACACACTGAGGACATAACAGACTTCTTGGACTACAACTGTACATGAAGCAAATGTGTTTCCTTCAGGTAGACAGCTCACTGTAGTTAATATTTTCCCTAAGTTAGAGACCAATATAATTTGAGAGCTCCTTTACAGCCAGCAGTGTCTCTCCTTTTCTATGCAGCATGCTGCTTGCTTTGAATTCAATAACTGGTAGTTTTTTATTATCAACATATTAGCTATCATTATAACTTAGCACATGAATAGTTTTATTAGCCTGTTATATCATGACAGATATCAAAGTTTTGTCAAGGGGAGTGAAAATTTTCTACCGCAAAGTCAATCTCAGGCATTTTACGTGCACCAAATGCCTTCCAAAGGGAGTGTTAACTGAGCACAACACAAACCTGAAGTAGAAAAACAACCCAGCTTACTGCAGTGAAACATTTGATACAGAGCAAAACACTAACTGAAGATTAACAGCCTATTAAAAATGAAATCAAGCTATTAAAAGCCAACAAGCATGGGAAAGGTTCTTTTTGTCATTCAGCTGCTATCGCATTTGATGTCGCATTAAATTGCCCGTTGGGCAAAGCACTGAAAAGCTAATATGGGAATGCCTTGTTTATAATGTTCACTTTCATCTGCGAATTAGAAAAGCAATTAATCAATAACAAAACCAGTTTAAATGATGTATGAAGTGAACACAGCATTCTCCAACAACTGCTTCTTCCAGATAAGACCCAAGGATAAACTGCGCCCACAGGGGGATGAAAACAAGACACCATTGGGTTCCACCAGCAAAAAGCATTTTACTTAGCATGAAGGACTCTTTATCAAGTGCAGACATTTAGATAAATTATAATCAGGGCAAAAGAAGCCCTGATCTGTACTTCAGAATTTTCCCATTAGCACTAAGTAAGGCTTTAAAGTGCCATAATTTGATAACAAGTTCCTTAAATGCCATGCAACATGTACAATTTTCTCCATGAACAATGACATGATTCCCCTAAGATAGGTCTAATAAAGCCAAATGAATCAGTGGTTTCTGTTAGTTATTTATGAAACATTTAGGAACAGCTGCAACAAATGTGCAACTTCCTAAATGGGTTCCGCCTCCAGCAGTTGTGTAGACCAGATGGGAGAGTGACAAGCTCCACTTAATGTGTCACAGCATCAGCTCAATCATAAAATGGTACCAAACAAATCTCCTTGGAACAGAAGCCACCTGTTTACTATCAATACACCTTCTATTTCTCCAACGGCAACTCTAATTTGTGATGTGCAACCTAAAAGAATCACCCCTTCAACCCCACAAAGCAGCCCTCAGCAAATTGGTTTCCGTTAAAAAAAAAGCAATGCCTCACTCTTTATTGCCAACCTCAGGCAGTTTTAAAGCCTTTCATTTATAAAGCTTGCTCACAGGTTAGTGAGTGTACCATCTTCCCACTGAGAATTTCCTGGGTTAATTATTCCAGTTTGAGTTTGGTTTGCCTTCAACTTTTACTCAGTAGTTATTAGAAACAGAAATCTGTAACGCCTTCTGCTTTACCTCAGGGCCAGAGCACTGATCCGAAAGCCTCAGATCTGGTTTCTGCCCATAGCCATTATTTTCCCTATGCTGAACAAGAATATATGATGTGGGGTCTGTTGCATCACACTCAGGAAGAGGTGCGAGGGGTCTCCAGATGTCTGTAAAAGCTTAGAAATAATTGTGTTGGTCTGGGGAGAGAGAAAGGGTAATTTAACTGGGAAACATAACCTAAGTACAACATCTCTGAATGTTTATTTCCATAATATATTGTTTGCTTCATAACAAATACTTCTATATGTCAGGAGGGCTTATTGCAGTGTCTGGCACAGAGGGAGCACTTTCTCTTTTACTCTGTTTTAACAAGAACGCAATGGTATAAACACAAAGAGCTGAACCTATTCAAACTACCTCCATGCAATTAGAGGTGTCTAGGCTGACATTTCCCAAGTATGTGTTTTCATGCTGGAGTTGTGCCTAGATCTATTGCACTACACTAAACTTCAGAGACCTCACCTTGCCAAAAGCTTTCGGGAGCACATTCCTGATGCTAACACACAACCCCAGGAAGATCTAGACTCAGGGCAATTGCATGTATGCCAAAGAACTCTGACAACAAGCTTTTATTCTTAATGATCTGTGAACAAGTCACCTCTGCAGATGTTTAACTACCTAAATGTATCTAATTCTGCTGATGTTTTGCTTGGATGGCATTCATTTTTAACGTGTCAGATGTCCCCATGTCAGCATCTGCTCATTCAAGTGATAACTATTCTATTAGGGGACCAGGATTTCAGACGTTTGAAATTATAACTGGTATGACATTAACTACAGGAGCTGTTGTGATGGATGTCATCCCACTCTGAAGGGTGGTGTTCTTAAAGGGAAATGGTGAGAAAACACACCAGAGCCTAAAAAAACCATAATCCCTGACAACATTAAAGAACAGGATTAATACTGTTTCCCAGGTTTCTTCCCAGAATATAATGAAGACAAGGCTGCTTTTTCAGAAAAGTATGAGATGAAGAACTCCAGCTAGGCTACATCTACAGATAGACACTGCAACTAGAGACTGCAGTCTCCATGTAATTTTAATCTCCATGTAAATCTAATATGCTGCAGTGGCATCTCTGTTAAATGTGAAACTAAGAAACTCCTGCATCCTAACACATCATACCTCAGGAGAGAGAGGTTTGTTTGCTCTTGCCTATACCAGATCTCCTTCTCCAGAAGCAATTGTGGCTGTGAATCCTAACTGAGATACACTGTTGCTCTCCAGATAAGAGCAGAGGTTTCCACACTTCAGGGTTTTTGTTAAAATAGCACTGAAAATAGCCTTTATGTCAGGGTTATTCTCTTTGAAGTATTTCTATTTTTTCACAATATTTAGGGGTTTTTTTCTAAAGTTAGAATCACACAATTGTTCTGGTAGGAAAAGACCATTAAGATTATTGAGTCCAACCATTAGCCTAACTCTACCAAGTCCAATTCTAAACTATCTTGCTTAGCACCACATCTACATGTCTTTTAAACACCTCCAGAGCTGGTGATTCAACCACCACCATGATCAGCCTATTCATATAGTCACAGTAGTATGTGGGAAAACCACCACTTTAAAAACAAAACAAAACAAAACCAACAACAACAACAAAAAATGAAACAAATCAAAAAACCCCCAACAATCTTAAATATGTTTCACTTTGAAATATATACCATATTCTCCTAAAGTAACAGAGTCTCCCTGTGATTTTTTCCCAACTCCAACTTAGCTCTTAAGTTCACTTTCCCATGATGCAAAGACCTTCCTGGGGCTGAGCAACATCCTCATATCTCTAAATGCTGAAACAAATGAAGCCAGGCCTGACATCTACAATTCCTGTGAGGCACTGCTATGGATCTGCTGCAGGGTGTGAACTGAGTACTTCCTAAGAGGCATAGTACATAGACATTCTGGCTATACACTATGCCAAGCCAAGATTCCTAAACTTCAGGTTCTATTTTTTTAGTGTTAAAAATATTCTCTTCTTACTCAAGGCTTATAAAAATATTAATTCATATTCTTGGGGGAAAAAAATATATATATATGTATATAACAAGATTTCTCCTATTGGGAACAATCTATAATCCACATGACAACCAATAAAAAAATACAACTAAAAATATAACTACATAATAACTATACAGCTTTTAAAAATAATGCCCTACAAAAAAGTCTGTATTGTATGATTTCAAACTCAGGATTCTGCCATATGCAGATCATCAAATGCAAAATAAACTCCTGAACATGCAGATGGAAATAAAGAGATGGATTTTTTTCCACTTCAAGCCTCCATGGTGTCAAAGCCAGGCCTGTGCCCAGCCTGCATGCAGACACTTCACCATGATTTGCTCTTGACGAGGGTGGCTGAGGCTGCTCTGGATGCTTCCCTCCTGCTCCTGCACTGGGGATAGTAGGAGAGGCACTGATCCCCAGGGAGCCACCAGCACTCCTGGCATCCTAGTGATACCCACTAAAAAGCCCCATGATAAGAACAGGTTCTGTCTCATAACACAGAAAGAAGGAAGTTGTTAACACTGGTAATTAGAAGGGAGGAGACATTGCCAGAAGCTTTCTATTTAACACTCTTATGAAGGCTGACCTACAGCAATAATATGGGCAAGCACCTTTGTTCAATGAATTCAGAAGAAAATTCAAATGTTAAATAGCTAGAAGGTCTTTGTTAGAAGTGCTGTTTGGCCTGGATTCAGACAAGAACATGATCTCTGTGATAGAATTCATTTTCATAAGAAGTTGGCAAAACTGATAACACTATCAGTTTGTGCAAGCACAGGGTACAATGGCACCCACTCTTCACTGCTTGATAAATGTTGCTAACCCTGAACCTACAAGCTATGAAGAATGCTGGTCTGCTGCAGTCATTTAGAGAAACCATCCCACAAGTGCATTCAAATGCTTAATTATTTTTTTTTTTTTTAGTTCAGTACAGCAGTGAGATGGCTACAACACTATTTTTCCTGTCTCAAATTCTGAAGTCTGTTACACATCCTGGAAATAATGAACTAATCCTGAGCAGCGCCAGTTTCAGCTTCACTTGGTTTTTAAATGTTGTCACTTTCTTTTACCTCCCCTCAGTATTTCATCAAGCCTAATGAATAATTAACCCCATAGCTCCACAGAAGCACAAGTCACAAGCATGCTTTAGAAAACTGTTACGTCCTCCAATGAACTTGCTGCACAAAAAAACTCAAAAAACCTATCAGCAAGATCTAGCTCCCTGACAGCAAACCTGTCTGCTGTCTGTTATAAATTTATTTTAAAAAGCATTGCAGCTGAGAGGCATGATGCTAGCTTAAAAATCTCTGTCCGTGCCAAACTTGGCTGTGGTGCCAATCATTTGTTGTGACTGTTCTCATATAAATGACAGAATATGGACAAGCAAGGTTTTAACAAAAGGAATAAAAGAAGTGAAAAAAGGCACATGGGAAATTCTTTCGAGGACAAGGGATAACATAACGGGAGCAATGGTGATAAGTAGAAAAACAGGTATAGGAAAGGTTAGGGGATTTCAAGGATTCAAACATCTGACAGGCACTCCAATCCACTGCACTGAAAAGGATTGATTTGCTGTGAAACTGGTAACTGTTACACTGGAAATTCTGAAAACATTTAAGACATTAAAAGCAAAATAGCATGCGTTTCTAGTTACCTAATATTTCTGGGACAATGTCACCTCAGAATCTTGAACCCAAAGAGGTGTCTGGCATGATCCTTTTAACTGTTAGCAATTCATTATATCCTAATTTACTGTTATGTAGTGTACTAATTATGTAATTATTAATAATATGCAACATCTTTGACAAGCAGTCTTCCAGTACTGCTGAGAGAACAAGGCCTCTGCAGCTCCACAGAGAAGCTTTTTTAATAACACACAGCTAGAGTACCTTGAAGGTTTCCTTTGTGAAAGAGAGATTCATGTTCCTATTTTTTATCTTTCACATAAATTATTTAGCAAACCCAAACCCAATATTTGTTTGTTCCTCATAAGAGGAACTCCTTAAAAATTTTCTTTTGCTCTGTAAAAAACATTGGCCCAGTCTACCTGGGCTGATTCAGTACCTTACAGAAGCTGTAGGCTAGATAGCTCAGTTTTCCTTTCTTCACCAGACCAAATGTTTCCACAGATAACTTGTAAGGGTTCAAAGCTGCTGATAGATCATGCATACAGAGATGTATACCAGTAGTATGAGAGGGTTTATGTTAAGTGGTAACTTACTGTCAATATAATAATGGCTTCAAATACCTTTGAAGTGTTTCCATACAGAAGTATAATTGCAACAGTTACCATTAAATTTCAAGAAGATAGAGAGCTAATATAAACATTATTATTGCCTACCTTTCTAGGACAGCCAATAAAGAATATCACATCTACGAGGACAGCATTTTTTCATCTATAACAGAAATGACCTAAAACTGAAAAGGGCAGCTAAGCCAGTCCCATACATCTTTGATAAGCTACTTAAAATTCAGTCATTGTTATGAGGAAAACTTTTTTTTTTCCCTTGATTTGCTATAGTACCTTCATACAGCAGCTAAGTATATTTCCATATTAACATTTGGAAACCTTATTTATTAGTTAGACTTCCATTTTGTAAGGCATCATCTGACAAGATTTGGGCACTCTTGTACTGTGCAGTGAAAGCAAATATAAGAAGATACATTCAATGTTGTTAATTTGCCTCTAATTATTTTCTAATTGATGATTAATAATTCATCCCCTCTTTTATGAGCCAAATGTTTGCATCAGTTCATCTTAATAACTTCAATAATTACCCATTTTTTTAACTAGGTTGTCAGTGGCCTTGCCACATGTTTCAAGTTCTAAAAAGTCTTTCCAAATTATTGGCACATATTCAATCCACCCCTGGAGTCCTACTCTTCCAAATCAAAGATATCACATGAACTCTATTTACTCTACTGACTTACTTTCTTGTTCTCTATTCTGCTAAGACCTGTCAGTCTCAACTTGTTAAAAAAAAAAGTCTGGAAACACTCTCCTGCTGAGTCCTGAGGTTTGGACTGGGCCACCTTGCTTTCCAAAGTCCTTCTCAGAGTAAGTCTAGGTGAAATTGAACCCAACCTTAGCCTTTGACCATAGAGTTCAGACACTAGGTTCTGTCACAGAGTTGGTTTATTGCTGCTCAAACTGGGTACCACTAAAACAGGAATCCCATGCATATTTGACCTGTGCCTTTTAAGGCCTCACAATCTGACCATGTGCTTGTTCATACAATGTCCATGTGACTATTCATCTAATAATCTATGATTTTTACATCTTCCCTTTCTGATTGGTTCTACCCTCCTCTATCTGTTCATGATCAGTTAATTCTTTTCAAGATAATTCTCCTATGTTCCAATTCTTCCACTTAAGTTTCAGTTAATCCATTTTACCATTGTATAGATCATTTTGAGTCATTTTCTCATTGTCTACATCTTGTTTCCATATTATTCCAGGTGGTAGAATAAGTTTAAGTAAGATTTGATCACAGGAGTTCAGCTAAAGTTTAATTAGAATTGCAGCTGATGACCTTATCACCCCAGCTATTTGTGATAATTCAATTCATGCTAATTCACTTATGTCAAGTAGTGACAACTTTTTTCAGTTTTCCTAAATCTTAAACTTTTATATGATTAACTCTAACATTACTTTAATCAATCTATTAATCCAAATATTTTTATAGTCAATCCATTTCTACTTTCAACACAGCTATTATAAAGTGGCCTATTGTCACGGTTTTATATGTCACACCTATAGCATTTATAACATTCTGTTTAATGATCTACCTGTTTCCATAGAGATGTCAAAGCCTTAAAGGTTTATTTTTGTCACACCTCAGAAAGGCATCTATTGGGACAGTCCATCCAATAGACTAAATTAGCCCACCATATAAAATAGACTTTTTTCTTCACTGTGGACCAATCCTCAAGCTCCACTTACTGCAACAATCAGTTACCATAATTGCTCTGTGATGGAGAAACCCCACTCCAGCTTCCCATGCACAGAAGCAGAAGATGTTCTGCTCCTGCCTGAAAATGTCTTAGTCCAATAAGCAGCAGGTGCTCAGGGGAACACAAGTACATCAGGAGCCAGACTGGCTGCAGTCACAATGCTGGCATGAAACTGGCATGATCTGTTGTTTGTGCATGTTATGATACCATGGCATGGCTTGTCACCTGAATAATGTGTAGAACTGAAGCAGGCTAGTGGAAGTCTCAGGAGGCTCTCAGTGGAACAACCAGTATATATTAGACCCCAAATTACAATTATGTGCATTTTTAAATAGCTAGTCTGGTTGCTTAATTCTGTAATGTATTTTCTCTACTTTCTCAAAGTGTCAAATGATACCATTTTTATAGTTGCAAAGACTTAGTCCTTTCTCAGCCTGTGCCACAGACCCCAGCCCCAGCAGGCACAAAAGAGTAAGCATGAGCTTCCTGACAGACCACAAAGATGAATTTATCTATGCCACCTCCTTAATCTGAAAGAACAGTGCTGAAAACCTACTTTATTTACGCCTACACTATGTCAAGCACATGAACAGAACTTTAGTCTTTTTAAAACTAGCATAACAGATCATTTCATTACTCCTTCAGACACTTAGACACCACTCATAAAGCACATTGTACAAGTAAAACTTTCTGCATATGCTTACAGTATGAATATAAATGTGTCTTAATGAAAGCATTTTTTTTCTTTCTGTAACTACTGTCTTCTGTACAAATAGAACACCGCCAATGAATCCACCACAGAACTAACTAAAACTAAAAACATTTTCTGAAAGTCCAAGTAAGGGAGTCATGCCAGGTTACACTCAATCCCATCCTGCCACTCTGCTGAATGACTGGCTTGTGTTAACCCAGAGGGGGAGGTAGTGCTAGAAGACCAAGGGTTTATAAATATTCATAAAATATTATGAAAGTGATAGTTTTGCCTTTAGGTCAAATACTAGCTAGAAACCTGAAATGCATCCAAAAGTATAAATTTCCACCTCTCCTATCTATTATAGTATTATTTTAGGAGTATTATCCTGAGAAAAACATTAGAATTCACATGCTGTAAATGATCAGTTCTCTCTTCCCTTACAACAAATCAGAAAACTGGCCCCTTGGACAGCTTCTGATATATACTCAGAATTTCCTTTCTTTCTTTCAGCTTTTTACTGAGTCTCCAACCCTATTGGTCCTAACTTCTGGATGTAGTTTATATGCCTGTTACTGCACTAGAAACAAATGATGAATAGACTGAAACTCTGTCATTAAAAGGTCATTCCCTTTTGTTTGGTGGTATGACCACGTATAATCACATCATCTGAGGATGAAATCATGTCCTTAGATGAGGATTTATTAATATTCATATCAGTCACCTCTGCTGCCAAACAAAAATTGTCAATTCAGCTAATTAAGCTAGAAAACAGTATCTAATATAATCTTTCCATATTAATGCCAAGCTTCACACATTAACTTTCCAACCATAACTACTTTCAAGTACCACTCAAGCTCCATCCAAGATTTCTTTGCTGCTCTACTTCCTCTGACCTGCTAGAACTGCTACATGGAGTCTTCCTGTAGTCTCTACAGTGATCCCCTATTTGTAGCTCAGCAATAACCCATAATCTGCAACATAACTAATTAATAACACAATGTGAATTAAAATGTTAAAAATGAGACTGACAGGAAATCCAAAGTATGAAGCTATCTGAAATATGTTAGTTGCAGAGATTTGTTCATTATGGGCTGCAATTATTGGAAATCAATGCCCTAAAATGTTGTGCATTTTTTTGTATGTGACTCAAGGTCATATATTACTTTCTACAGGACTTCTCAAGCTGTCATGCTGAACTGTCCAATATTACTCCAGAGACAGACTACCAAGTTCATTAGCAAGGAGAACAGTGGCAAACTGCTCTGTAAGAGAACCAAGGCTGCCTGCACTCCTGACTGTACAGGTGCTTCTCCAGATGCCTCTCTTGAAAGCTGTTGAATGTTCCTCTTCATTCTGCAAAATCAGTATAGATTATCTTTTTCATCTCTCTCTGCTTTGAGTCACCAGAGGTCAACTCTCATTTACTGCTCATCACTCAAATTCCCTCAGAAAAGGCTGGAAAGGGTGAGGTGAGGGTTTATTAGGTTTAAAGTACATCAGCTGAAGCATAATGCTCAGAAACAGTGTCTTCCAGTAATTCAGGAAAAGATAGATCCTACTGTTGTTTAGAGAGATCACTGTTATATCAGATTTTTCTCTTTTACATACATACATCTTCATCCATCTCTCAACAGCATGTTCCTCACACAACCTGTTTGTTGTCTCCAGTCATTTAAGCAGACATTTTGAGATTCACAACAGAGCATTATTTTTTAGACTACTTCAAAACTTAAAACATTCCAAAAAATTTTTTGTATATATTATTTATATATAACATATATTTATTATTGTTACCTGAGTTTCTTTTGTCCCTTTCCTAGTCCATTCAATCAATTACTTTCTCTGACTAGAAGCCAGCACAAACTATACAAGTTTTTATTGACAATGTACACTATGGGTGAACTGAAAAGCATATAAGGAAAAGTACCCATCTGAGTGAAACATACCTACATGTTTTATGTCCTCCTTTTCCCTATATGATAATGTGATAATGTCTTCTGATACACATTTTTTACATTGTTTAAGAAGGAGAGGGAACAGAGAGACAAATATCTAGCTAGCATCAAACCACAGTGCGTATGTAAATATTAAAGTCATCATAGACCACAGTGAAGCTTTTCAGTAGACATACATATTTGTGATTTAAAACAAAATATATATCTACAGAGAGACTAGACATAAGTTAAAAATATTTTAACCTTTAAAATATGCAGAACAGAAATTCTTTCTTTCTTTTCAATATGCTTCATTTATCAGGAAACAGAAAAGGATTCAGAAAACACAACAAGAAATTGATAGCCCTGTACCAACTCAAACTGGTCTGCAACAATAGTAGCTGCAGTGCAAGCAACAACTGGCAACTTGGGCCCCGAGACTTTTTCACTAATCAAAACCAGATACAGCATTTTGACATACATACCTCTAAATACCAGGTCTTCAGTAGTTTAGTTTCTACTTTTTTCACTGCCTTGGCTTTTATGGCAATGCTGTAACTGTTACAATACCTGTAACATCTCATACTCCATGTCAAAATAGCAATTTTCACCTTGCGTGCATATATCATGCAAATGTGTTATTTGTCCTTTACCTGCCAAAATTCTGATTCAAATTAAAAAAGTACATGGCCAGAAAAATCAACATATTGTGTGAAATTCTGCACTCACATGTATGAGCTTGGCAACAGGCAGTAATAGCCCACAAGTTATCAGGGTAGTATTATTTTTCTAATGGCTAAACAAAGTTTCTTTGCAGTATAACACTCAATATTTCAGAGCACTAGTAACTACTAAAATCTTCAGTAAAATACTGACTTTGGAATATCAGTTACTCTTTAAAACTCTAGCATTTCATTCTCTAGCCAGAGAACTAGAAGCTCATGATAAATTAGACAACATATTCACTGTGCATTGTTCTGTGGACAGGACTGTACATTATCTGAAAACAATGAACATATCAGTATCATAAACTTGAATAAAATAGCTGAAGTAGGAAAAATGCCAAAATGTGGGTTTGACCTCTCCTAGGATCACATGGCTATAGCTGTAATAGATGGAAAGAGAAATAACTGCATTTCAAGGCCAGGAAATAAAAATGCTACCCACAAAATAGATGGTAAGTCACAAGATAATAACGAAATAATTCACATTGTTCTCAAAGTTCATCTACAAATGGAATAGCAGAGGACAAAGAAATATTGATAAAAACAACCTTCAAAATGTATGAAAGGAAACTCCAGCTGCTCCAGCAACCATTTGTAGTATATTTCTACTATTTAGGAGTATGATTAAGATTTGCATCGATAGGCTCAATCCAAGGCTCACTTAAGTCAATTGGAATTTTTTTGCTTCATTTATAGCACTCCAGGGGTTTTGTCCTAGGCTAAAGAAGATATTTCTGGATAGCTAAATTCCTTCTACAACAGCAAGGCACGATCAAGACTTCTCACTGTGTAGAGAGTGTGAAAGTGTGTGTATTTGTGTGTTGTATGCAAGATGATGTTTTATTTTTCATACCTTGCAAGCCATGAAGCAGCACAAGATCTTTATACACCAGGTACTGTCAACAAATGCAAATAAAATCTGCCACTCTATATTGGGTGATTGTACAGATACATCTCATCTGTATGGAATACCTTCTCTTTACTAAACATATTACCTTGTCAGCAAGCAAACTGAAATCATACTATCTCTCTATATATATTTATATACTTACATACAGAAATCAGTGGGAGCTAGGGAAGAAATTGTTACTACTTCACAACAGTATCACTTAAGAATACTGGGCAACAATTTTCTTAAAAGGAGAATGATTGGGAACCGAATAGGTCAATACAAAAAAATCCAATTGACATGACAAGGTCAAAAGCCATTGGACTTGCTCTGAACTGTCAGAAAATAGCATATTGAATTGAACCCATAAGAGAACACTGACAGGCAAAACTTAGCTCTCAGATCTAATTTGGCCAGGACATCAAGATTATCACTCCATGCCTTTAAAAACTGGTCTTATGTAGGTAAAAGCCAAAAGTATGCTGCACTCAGTTGTATATTTGTATGGAATTAGAGCCTCATCCAAATTTTACAACATGCAGATTGTGTTCTCTTCTAATTATGAAAATTCCTAGTTTTTTTAAACAAAGGAAGATAATTGTAAAAAAACATAACACTACAAACTACAGAAATTTCAATGACCTGAAATTCAAACCTGTTTTTATTCCTGAAAATCTGAGGGTTTTTTCCAATGACACAATTAACAGACTTAAAAATCCCTAAACACCTGTATAAACCAGTATAAACCTACCACAGCTCTGAGAGCTAACAGCACAAAAAAAGGTAAGAAAACCAGAAATAATAATTCTATCATTTCCCAATTTGTGTATCAGTCAGATATACAAACCTCCATTTCATACAACCTGTGCTGAATCATACTTTCACAAAATTCTGTTAAGAACTGAAAATGCTTCTCTTTACATTACCTCTGTGCCTGTTGGAAGAAAAGTCACATAATTGACCAGATTGTCCCCAGGAGAATAAAGAACATAGAAAAAGAGAAATGCTTTGTAATTATATCAGAGCAAGGATGTGTACATAGCAGTCCCTCACCTAGTTAGCCACACAGATTTTCACTGAGAGCAGAAAGCAGTGGCAGGAGGGGCAGTGCAGGTGACTGCTCCAGGGTAGCAACACAGGATGCAAAGCACCCTTACAGCCTGCTTCTAGCTGGAAGAGGAAATACTAGAAAAGTACCCTCATCTGTTGTTTCTGGCCACACAATGCAGCAGACTGCTCCTAACCATTACAACAGCCCAAAATGCGAAAAATTTTCTTCAAATACAAGACAGAGGAGAGACCACAAAGGAAGAAATATGGCAGACACAAGTGTGGAAGGTGACTAGATACTAGAAACACAGTCTTCAACGAGAGAAAAATATAAGTTACAATAAATCAGGAAGTTCTAACATGAATATTAACACACCTGCATATAAAAATGTATCTAAAAACTTATGTACAGCTACACTCATACAGATGAGTGCTATACTCCATTACAAAACACAGCTTTATGATCATGTCTTATGTTTAATAAACCTATACTTAGAATACTAAACTAGACATACACAAGCTTCCAGTGCTGGAGAAAAAGCTACAATAACAAGGATGAAAGAAAGAAGATACATTATTTCTTTGAATATTAGGCTTTTGGCTGGCAATTATTCTAATAAAAATTACACAGAACAGAACACCAAGCTGTATACATTCCAAAATAGAAGCATTTGTGTATGCACATAGCAGCAGGGTGATATAAATATGAAAACCATAAAAGAAATAGTTGATACATTACACTTGTTACCTTTCAATTTCACATATAGATTATATCCCAATAGGTAATGTCACTCAACAAAACTAATCAACCAATCATCTCTCTTGCCTTCAGTATCGAATTCTCAATGCTTCCAAGATAGGGTATGTTGTATTTCAGACGAGGAGCCCATTCTACTGCTCAGGTGGGAGGAGAGCTAGGACAATTGGATCATGATCAAATTCTGTATGCTGTGGTCTCTTTAAGCCTCTTTTTCCCCCTTATGTAAATAAGGGACGTTTGGAAATAATTCCATTTGAGACAAAATTTCCCAGTGAACTCCATTTCCTCGTGAACTCCCCAAACTGCCTTTCTAATCTATGTTCTCAAAGCCCTGAAAAAGCAAGTATTTCAAGACTACTG
The DNA here is from genome assembly GCA_023637945.1 of Phaethornis superciliosus. Lineage (NCBI taxonomy): Eukaryota > Metazoa > Chordata > Aves > Apodiformes > Trochilidae > Phaethornis > Phaethornis superciliosus. The sequence goes on along the minus strand of JAJQWJ010000005.1, from coordinate 20,702,100 downwards.
TCTTAAGCTTTTTTTTAAGGTGGGAAGCATACACAAAGAGCACTTGTACCTTTTAATTTTACTAACCTTCAAATTTGTTTCCTCATTTTGAAATAAAGATTAGACTGCATATGAAAAGCACAGAAGCTGCTTGATTCAAAAAAATTCTCTTCATTGAATATGCAGGTTTTTTAAAAAAAAGGGGAAACATCACTTTAATCCAGCAAGGCATTTAAGAAAGCATTTATGATTTACAATAGTTGCTTATCCTGCTAGCTATTCTTTAGCTACTACTGTAATTATTATGTCAATAAATGTTAATGCTATCACCAAGAAACACACTGAAGTCCATTTCAAACATAATATTGGGATTTCTCCTGTAACATTTGCCAATGTTTGTATAGATAAGCATGAAGTAATGTCACAGCAGAAAGGATATTGTTATTACCATTACTATTTTAAAATTCTGAATATAAATAAAGTCATGTGCAAAACTGCTTGTGAAATAAGAAAAAAATAAGAATGGCTGAGAATTCTTCACACTCTTACTACAATGGAGCAAGATGCATTTTCAGAGTGCTGCATTGGCAATCTGGACTTTTTTTAACATGTTATGAAAGGCTTCACTTTTCAAAGTTGTATCTATATTTTATGGAAGGGCTAGAGGAACTCAGAACATTAAGTTCATCATCTATTTGTCAAACCATTTCCAAGTTACATTAATTAAATCTTAGATTATAAGGCTGGGGAAAAGCACAAAATGTTTCAAGATATGCTTCAATATCCTACATATCTAGAACTTGAATTCCCAGCTAAGGAAAATACCACTCAGTGTGGACATCTTCTGCACCATGATCTAGGAGTCATATTTGTGGGGGTTTTATGAGTGCAGAGTAGCAACAATTAGATGTGGAAAGGCTGGTTTGAGAATAATTTAGTGAAACAAAATCATTTAACAGTATCTTCCTCTTGCCAGCCCTTAACATAGCTGAGCAGGGAACTCCCTTCCATACAGGACTCTGGTTGCCTCAATTTTCACTTATTTTGCAAACATTTTTCTACTGGAATCCTTTGGCTTCTTAAACTTGCTCTCAAAACCACAGGACAGTCAAAATCACCTTCCCACCTCCTTACTTAATTATGAATCTCACTCTTGTCCCACTCTATCTCCATTTCCATACTCAACTTAAAATTATGTCTTTATTTAAAACAATCCAGACTTTTTTTTTTTTTTTTAATTCTGCATTTATGCCAGGAACATCACCAGAAGTTATTTACTCCATTTAAACAGTAAAACAGGAAATACAGCTTTAACTTTCCATGATCTCTTACAGTTTGCTTTCAAATTTCCACTTTTCTTCATTTTGTCCCCAGATTTCATTTTTACCACACACCCATGTGTTCTAAGACATAGTCAGCACTTAAGAACTTCTCAGACCTGTAAAGAAAGAAATGGGTTCAGTAAACATCTTTAACTCCATAGGCCAGACACACAGCAGTCTACAGTATATCCACAGCTTTGCCACCGACTTACTGTGTGAGCTCAGTCAATTCATTCAGTCTCTCAGTTTCCCAGTTGTCCTTTGAAAAGTATTATTAAACCTTAAAATAAAAATTGCTGCGCATGCTCAGTAATTTCCAGGTTTTGCTTTAAAACGTAGCTCTCTTAAAAGTTAACACAAACACATGACAGCACAGACTCCAGTTGTCATGGAGAATAAAGAGCTTTCTACTCTGGAAATGTTGAGTTTGAAAATCCTACTTGTGTCTTAGAACCATCACTTACCATTAAAAAAAAAAGGAAAAGGGAAAAAAAGGCCTACAGGAAGAGTCTCTGCTGGTTTATCTCTGCTGGTTTAGGAGGTTTCATTTAAGTTATATGCTCTCCACCCCCTCTTCCTCAAATCTAATCAGCATGTCCTACATTTAAGTCAGAAAATGTAACTTTAGCCAAACAGTTTAAATTTGTCACACAGAACCTGGAGCTGTTTTGTTGATGCCCTGGCTGAATGACACATCAGCTCTGTAAAATTCATCTCCGGCAGTGAGCACCAATTCTTTCAAGGTTATTTTGTATCTGAAATGTAACCCAAACCCAGCAATTATATAAATTTCTTTGGGTTAAAAAGATGTAATAAATTGCCCTAGCTTTGAGACGATGAGGTTGATGAACCTGTCGGCATTACTTCCACTTATAAGCTGTGAATATTCCAACACATCCTAACATTCAGAACACGCTGCTGAAGGCTCAGGCTTTAGCAATAAATGCACAGGAACTATGGGGCCTTCCACTGGGTACTCCCAGTCAAGGCAAATGTTTAATTCCCTTATTATCTTTGCTACTGTGAAAGCAAGTCTCTTTCTCAAACAATAGCCTGATTCTTAAACTATGAGACTTGGGAAATAATGCATACATGTACTGAGAAGAGTGTATTTTCATATAATTCATTATTGCAGGACACAGATTAATTTAAATCGCTCATTGTTAGAATCTTGCAATGAAACCGAAGTGTTATGGTGCAGTTTTGTGGGGGTTTTTTCTAAAGCAGTCCAGGCAACAGTCAAGGACATCAATATCATCCCCATAGCCTATTTAATCACAAGCCAGAATTCAGACAGGAGGGATATTCTGGAGGATGAGTGATCTCCGACAAGGGAATCCAGCTATTAGAGCAGCTTGGCCATAATTCTGAAAGGCTGTTCAGGAGGATAATAAAAAAAAGAAGGTCCTTTTTTGTGTAACTTTTTCCTAAGGGATAAGAAAGGAATAAGGTCTCATCCTGCCCTACTGGCTCTGGGAGATACCTGATAAAGACCAGAGAGACATTAGTCAATAAGACAGAAATCTTCCCCAGAAGGTTCTTTCCACGTATTATTAGTAGTAGTATTATTTGGACATAGAACTATTCTAGTTATGTGAGGTTCCTCACTCTTTTTCCCCCAACAATTTCCATATTCTTTCACCAATTCAAATTGAGGCAAGTATCTCAAATACATTCAAATTCCTACAAATTTGGTAAAATGCAATAGCACAGAAAACAGAAAGAAACTGAAGTGCTACTACTGGCAGACTGGCTACCAAATTAGTCCATCCCTTTTAGATACAAAAGGATACAGACAACAGATCCACCTTGGGACACTAACTCATAGGACGGCACGCTTCAGACTTTGCACTGTTTACAAAGCAACTGGGTTTTTCTAAAATTGCTAAACTTACTGTGCTTCATTCAAGGTGTCCCAAATCTCTACAGCATTACTGTGTTCAGAGACTGCTCAAGAGAGCACAGACCCCCACCAGCGCTATCTCAACACAAACCTATTTTGGGGATGGAGTTCTACTTCCAGAGTAAGTTCACATACACCCTGCTCATTTCCCTAGGTAGTCTTGTGTTTTGTTAACACAGAGAATTGAGCTCTCTCTTACCACAGAGTCAGGTTATTTCACTAAGAGCAATAGTCCATTTAATACCAATCACCTCTTTTTTTAATTTCATGCCCAAGCTGACACAGCTCCCAGCCTTGCCCTTTCTTGTCCGTATGCATTAACTGTTCATCTATTTGCTCTTTATTAATCTCTCCTCATAAAACACATTTTTTGTCAGCTGAAATAATGATCTGCCGAAGTACTTGGTCCCAGACCTGTAAACTGTTAACACAGATTTGATTAAGGGACAGTCATTCTAGTGGGCTCAGCTGAGCCTTTGACATGGGTAAAGGCTTTCAGGGAGCAGGTTTTCAGGGACAGGTTTTGATTTGCAGTTTATAGAGACACTGGAGGATTCCTAAACATGTTCAACTCTTTCACAAAATTTTACTCTCTTTCATAATTTCCCATTCAGGTTCTTTGTCTCTGTTCCCTTTCCTTTAAATTCTTTACACTGCCTTCATAGCTAGAATTCCCTTTCCTCACACAATTCCCTTCATTTGGATATTTCGCTCCTTCTTAACATGGATTCTCTCTCCAAAGATAAAGGTAGTTAAATAAAGATTATATGGAACAGATTTTTCCAGAATATATTGCTGTTTAGAGGACAGGTGTAGGAGATATTTGTGCTTTAATACCATAGTAAATACACACAAGGCAGTTCTGCCGGCAGCACAGCTACATGTAACACCAGATTGCTGGCAAATGACAGATAGACTTTATCCTGAATCCTCAGTGGGAAGCTCAAATCAGTATTTTTTAAACCCATCTGGAGTATTCAGTACCCTTGGTGCGATGAATTCAACACAGAAAAAACATGAGAAATGTGTTTTCTCTCTGTTTTTCCTTTCTCCATAAAAGTTGCAGCTCCAAATTAATTATAGATATCTCTTCCTCATAATGACAGATGACTTCTTTTTTTTTCCCCCCCACTGGAAGCAGTTTGGCTTAACTACTTCTGACATTTCAGTCATTGCACTGGGAGCTTGCCCACAGTTTTGCAGCATTTAAATAAATAAATGAACAAACAAATAAAAAATAAATAGCCTGTCTCTCCAGAAGCTAGCATAGTTTATGCAGCTTCATAGTAACACAGACCACAATAGGCAAAAGATCACGAATAACCAGTTCAAACAGCAGTGGAAGAGCTGGCAGACAGAAGCTCTACCTAATTTTTCATAAAACATCTCTCATCCCAACCCACACAAACAGATTTTAAAGGAAGTACATTCATACCCTCATGTTCCTGTTCAGTAAGGAACAACATAAATTTAGAGGGAGGAAAAGAGACTGAGGTAAGGAATCAAATTAATGGTCCAGCTTTTTTTTTAAATAAAGGAAAAAAAAGAGAGATGTCTCCCTGACCACCATCAGCACAGGAGGGCCACTGAGGCCAGAGTGATGAAAGGTCTAAAGTAAGTGAAAGGGACAGTGGTTAATTTGGGGTGGATTCAGCATCCATGGGATTGTGGAAATCAGCAGTAAGAAATGTGGATAATGGCACAATCAGTTGCCCAAGGGAGGCTCAGGGAAAGGGGATTAATGACCACTGAGACCTGCTCCCCTTCCACTCTTTCCCTGAAATGCCAAGCTGCTGAGCCAGTTATCAATCAAGAATGTGAAATACATTGGTGGATTGATTGAGTTTGATACAGTGGCAGTCAGCTACACTTTTGAATACTCTCTGAAAACAATTTTTACTGTGCAATGCTGGAGAAAGCCAACAAATAATAAACCTGTCAGACTACTCACCAAGTGCTCGTAAATACTAATGCTGCTGTAGTGCCTTGCAGCAGCAATAGGAACCATTCCAAAGCCTGAAAAATTGTCAATACTTAATCGTTGCATCTGATATCAATTCTAATTTAAACTTCTACTCTCTCTTCTCCCATGTCTTATCTTCCCTCAGAAAATAATCAAGTCTTAATAAAGAGCATAGTGATAGCATGCCTTCCCCTATGGTGGAAAAAGCATAGGGTTTTTTTCAGACATTTTTTCTTCAGTAATTTATTCTGTTCTGAGAACTTTATTCTGAATGCCCATTTCAGGTTCAAAATTGCATGCTTTTAAGTAAGAGAATGAGGCTACATAGTAACCAAAGACAACTTTGCCCACTATCTAGCCTTTTCTCAGGCAAAACTGAATCAGTGAGCTTTTACTTGATCAAAGGCAGATTAGAAGCTCAAATCATAGCATTTACATTGCCTTTGCCACAGAGGAAGCAGAAAGAAGTTGCCATTTCGCATCAATGGGTTGTATTCCCACTTCTAAAATGGACTACAAAAGACAGATCTTGATATCTTTAGAGACTTGAGTCTGTACAGCATATGTGTGGATTTGCAATACTTTTGCTCTTGCCTTGATCATTCAGTTTTAAAAACAACCTTTAAATAAATCCTTAACAAACACAGAAGCTGTGGAAAATATTCAGCTTTTTGACACAGCTCGTAGAAGTGTCCTCCATGTTTTGCAGACGTGTTGTGCCCTTTTGATTTTCCCTTCACCACATCAGTGGATCCCAGTAGATCTCAAAAAAAAATTAATTTATCCCAGTGGAAAGAGGCATTGCTGTTATGGCATATGAAATCTCTCTCAAATATTTTTCTTTTTTTTTGCCAAAGATGGGTACATCACAGTAGTTTAGCCTTCTCTCTATACAGATCAAAAGGCACATTCTGGAGTTGAATATGAATCATACAATTTCAGAAAACATCCTTGTATTTTTATAGTGCTTCCTGTTACAAATTACTCTTCACAGTCTTGAAAAAAATCATGGTTTAGGAATCTGGAAAAAAAATTTTTGGAAATCCTAGGAAATATATTGCTCAATAACATAAGGAGACAAACACTGTCTCATATGAAAGATCCATCTCACCCAGTCTTCTGTCAGCTGCCAACAGTACACATGCAGGGGAGGAGAATTAAGTAAATGCATCATGATCCTATTCCTTTAGTATGATCCTATTATTATCCTATATATATCCAGGAAAAAAAAAAATCTGATCCTGTATGTTTTCTTGAAAATTCCATACCTGTGGGGGAAAAAAAAAAAAAAAAAAAAAAAAAAAAAAAAAAAAAGTGTCAGAGAGATGCACACTCAGCAAACATGATTTGTAATTCCCAGGCAATCTTAAGTTTATTCCCCCCTTAATGTTCTTGGTTGTCTTGCTTGGATAATAGATACAGGGTTTTCTCATGCTCTTACCCTTCTTTTTTTCTTTCTTTGTTTTCAAAGTATCATCACTCTGTAATATCCTGATCAGGAGAAAGTCAGTTTCTGTGTACTAGGGCTTTTGTCAGGAATGTCAAAAATCTCTGCGCCAGAGACATCACAAGCTTCCAGAGTACCATAGACTGAGTACACAAAGATGCAAAAATGGCAGCAGTAGGAAAAAAATAGCTGTGTCAGTGCATTGCAGAATATCTTAGGTTAGGGACATTGCTATACATCTATCCTTGACCTTGATATAACTGCCAAACTTTTTGATTGGTGAAGTCTCTATAATGTCTCCCAAGGTTCTCATATTCCATCTGCTGTATTCAGTTTCCTCCCTCCTTGCCTTGGTTTCCATGATTCCTTAAAGATATGTTGAGAACACAGCTACTAAGTTCAAGAAAACTGCCAAGGGAAGAAAACAAAAAACAAAAAAAAATACCTAACATCATCAGGAACCATTTTACAAAATCTGATTTAATTTTCCCATTGAAAAATTAAAGATCAGATAGACTGTAGGACTGTGAAGAGCTTATTAGGGTGTTTAAAACTGTAAATCTAAATAAAAGTAGCAGCATTTGTAATGGATAATTTTAGAAGATAAAAAATAATCTTTATCTGGGACACTCAGCTACATAAACTATATCTGAAATTTGTAGAAATAGTTTTGCTATTCTTGTTTCCCTTTTAGGTTTTGAGGAAATTAAAGCAGAGCATTAAATGAAGAAGAGAGATGTGTACATTTTCATTATATAAAGAGGATACAGGCAAAAAGAATTTAATTTTAATATGGTGATATCAAATTGAGACAGTTATTTCAAATAGATAATTCTGGTCTGATTAATGCATAATCCATAGTAAATGTATCTACAGAGTGATAACTGATAGTGCCTGTGTGAATATATGCATGTGCACTCAGAAAGATGTAGATTAATGTTTTAGCAAAGACAGAACTCCCTTGTTTTCAGAAGAAAATCCTGATGCTATTGTCTTTCCCCAATCCATCTGCTTCCCCCAAAGCTAAAACTGAAGATTCTTCAGTACTCTTCCATTACTCCAGACTGAAAGATATTGATTTAAAGTGCTTCCTTATATATTGCTCCTGTGCGCTAAGTTTTCTTGATTGTTTGCCCAAGCATTCTATGTACATATGGTCTCCTAAGCTTGTAACAAGAAAACGCTAATAAAGCAGTAAAAATGCTACTGTCTCATTGTCTTTGACAAGCAAATTTGAAGATGGAATAATCTGCAAAATTATTTCACATCCTGTTTTAGAACTAGTCTTGATATTATGAACCAGTGATACATAATTACTGGAAGAGGCCTCCTAGAGAGGTGGCCAATGCTGCAAGCCTGTTTAAAAGGCATTTGGACAATGCCCTTAAAAACATGCTTTAACCTTTTGTCAGCCCTGAAGTGGTCAGGCAGTTGGACTAGATGACTGCCATATGCCACATCCAATGGGAACTATTCTATGCCATGCTGTTCTATGTTATTCTTCTTAAAATCTTACAAATTCTTTGCTGACTGTAAAGCTAGTTGAACTTCTCTGCTGGCTTTTTAGTTCCACCTTGGATGAAAGTTTCAAATGTTCAAATAGAGCAAACAGCCTGAGACCATAAATCTGAATGACCCTCTCTTGAAATTGAGGCACTTTTGATCACTGAGCAACTACTGATTAAAGTGCATGCCAACCAGTACTAGCACCCAGAAGTTTAAAGAGGAAAATATGAGACTTGAGGCTGGCCAAGAGTTATTGTGTTAGAAGATAGGGAAGTATTTCAAATAAGTGAAATGCCCTTGAAAGCTTAAAATCTTGTTGTCCAAATATCAGTAGATAAGTAATAAATCTCTGAAATCTGTTATTATGTTAAACCTACAACTTGCAGTGGGCATCTGGAGAGTGCCTTTATGTATTTGAATTTTTAAGCTCTGCTCTGTTGCAATTTATTGCTCTGTTGCAATTAATTCAAAACTAACTTGCTAAGATTATCTGCCTTTCCAATCAGACCACATAATTTTGTTCTTTAATTCCTTCTGCCATCTGAAATTTAAACTTCTAAAGTAACATGTAAATTTCTTACCATGCCCAAGAACATTTGTAGTTTTCATTTCTTCAAATATTAAAAAAAAAAGAGAGAGAAAACAAAACAAAAAAAACCAAAACCAGTAATTCCCATCTTCTCTGCTAAATATGGAGTACCTAAGTGGTGGAACAAGACATAGTAGGTCAATCGTTTAGCACTCTTCCCATTCAATTGTCTCCTTAAGACCTATTTTTTCAGTGCTTTCAAGAAAACCCTTAATCATAACAATGAGTGGAAGCAACAGAAAAAGCATTCTCAGTTAACATCATTTCTGGGAACTCACAGTATAGATTCTTCTTTGAATCTGTACTAAAACTTTTAACAACTGCACATTCTCTATGCTTAATGACTAAAACATAAATAAAATGGCTAATTTACCTTCAGAGGAATACAACTCAAACCAGGTACTGTACAGCAAAGAGCTTTATCCAATATAGACAAGTACACAGAGACAACCACAAAACCAAAAACTCATAACAGTGCATACTTTGAACACATAATTACATCTGTATGAGTATATGATATAAATTTTATAGTATGCATTTATTATAAATTACCAATAAATAATACATTATCATGCAGCAAATTCAATTGTGTAACTCATTAGCTGGAGTACACTGCTGTCTCTCAACAGACTGCTGATGTTATTTCAGTTAATATTTTCATCATACTAGTGAAATACAACTTGATACTGCTTCTTCTTCACTTCACTGTGTTGTGTACATGCATTTGTTTTCTCATATAATATTCCTGGGAAAAAAATGAGGTTTCTAATGACTGGATATGTCATAATATAATACAAAATATATTTGTAGAAAATATTTTTTTCACCTTTGCCTGAGTGGCTAGTTATAACATATGTTGAAAAATTGCTAAGTATTTATAATACATCACAACTACTGCTCAGCATTTGTGCTGGGAAATTGCAAGGCATTAAATGCAAACAGGTACATTGTTGTAGACTGCAGCATAATTTGCCTCACAGGTAAATTATGTGTGTGTGACTATGAACGTGAAACATAGTTTGTGTGACTATGAATTTGTCTGTCCCTTGAACATTTTTTAGAAAGAGGAAGAGGACGGGGACGAGGAAGAAGAGAGCACTATGGAAAAGTCAGGTACTTCTAACTCCTTACCTCTCAGACAGATTTTTTTGCATAATTTTCTGCTCTTTCTTCCACATCTTTTTACCTTGGAGACCTGAGGACTTGCATGGGGTCTGGCACCATTGACATAACAAATCGTCATCATAGATCTTGGATGACCACATTAGGATCTCCCAAATTTTCACACAACCAGACAAGCTTAAGAAACCCTCAAAAGCAGCTGCCTCATTCTAGCCTATCACAGATATGAAATAATTAATCTTTATTTAATAATTAATTATTAATAATAATTAATAATTATTATTAGTAATACTATTATAAAGTATAATAAAATATAATTAATAATAAATAATAATATTAATAATAATAATAGATCTTTCTTAATCTTTGTTTAGCCTATATGAAATTATATAATTTAGTGATATTAATTCCAGATATGCAACACAGATCAAATACTAAGCAGTTTCTGCAGTCCACAATCCCCACAGTTTCACAACCATAAGCTAAATTGTGCCACAATAGAACAATAGAACACAGAAACACAACTTGTTTCACACTTGTTGAACACATTATTTCTGTGGAACTATTTATAAGCCTCCAATACTGACTCATCAGTAAAGAGAGTACTTTGTGGATGGTACATCCAAGAATAAATATTTGAACAATGTCATAAGAACATTTTGTAAGGTTTAAATGTTTTTGCCATATCCAAATCACTCATAACCCTGGGTCTAGCAGATATTACACTGATAAAAAAATCTCTCCATGCTTTATTTCTTTAGCACTCAAAAAGAGAGAGGAAAAATCTGAATTCCTAATACCCTACCATAACTTTAATGCATCAAAGAAGATGAATAAAAGCAAGTTTTCTTCATGTCATGGAGGAAATGCTAAAATCCTGTTTTAGCCAAGAGAGATGTTCATTGCTTTGCCATTTTCATAATGGCTTTCATTTGTTTCACATAAATATACTGCAGAGGATCTATTACAGAAAAAGCAATAGCCAATTGAACAGATGGGAAGAAGAAATGTAACCACAAAGGGAGATAGTCTGAGCTGTTTGTTCTGTTGCAGCTATGAGCTAATAAACTAAACCTTTATCAGAAGTAAAACCCTCAGATTACCAGTAATCTGTAAAATAGGAAAATGGCTCTACAGATTCATCCGTATTCCACTGCAACTATTTCTTCCATTTTTATTTACTTTTGTTCTCTGCTTAGACTGTAGGCCTCCAGTAAAAATACTTTTTAACATGCACACTGTAGGGCATCTTAAGCACACACCCACCCACACAGTTAAACAGCACCATTCACTCTTGAGCCCTTGCTCTTAAACAGTTGCATAAACAGAAGAAGTTGTGGTCAGCTGGATGGATCAGCTAAACCTCTATTTTCTTGTGAATACAGGACAGACAGAGGTTTATGGTTGGAAGAAAAGCAGTCCAAGCCAGTGCTATCCTGAGACCATTAGAAAAAAAAAAAAGAAAAAAGAAATCTTTGTGAGACCCCTGTGGAATTCAAGTGATTACTTGATTTTCTGAGGTGAAAAAACAACCTGTGCTTCACCAGAAGTAACCATGCCAGTAAGCATTAAAAGCTTTAAAGTGAGGATTACCCTTGAGGTTTTGCCAAGAACTGTCTCACATTTTCAGATTGCCACTCTATCCACAAGCAATGCCTGAGCATGGGATAACCAGATCCAGAGTAATAGTTCCATTTCAAATGGCTTTTCTTTGTTTTATCACAATCCGAGCATTACATAGCACAGAATTACAGCTCCCCATACAGTTCTTTAACAGTAAATCTACGGTAATACTATAGATCATTGTTACATTGCTTTTGGGGAAAACAGATTTTTAGATGGAGGAAATAAGATAATATTTGTCCTTGAAACTGTTCTTTAAAGATCATCTTCTTGTCACATTAAAATAAGTTACATCTTTGCTGAAATTGGCATTCAGATGTTGTAAAATGGATGATGCAATGATTTGTAATTATCAATGAATGTTGCACTCAAAGAAAGTATATAGAAGTTTTCACATTTTCACATATCACAGAATGGATAATGCTTCTGTAATTTCTCATCCCACTTACAATGGTTGTCATGAGGAAAAGGTAAATGTGAGCCATGCTGCCTTCTAACAATCTGAGTTTAAATGTTATGTTCTTCCATTTAAAGAGCTACTCTATTCTGATCTTCCCAGTGTTCTGTAATTAGCCAAGCCACTCATTTTTCTTCCACCCTATTTGCAGTTTCACTGATTTATAGGAAAGGAGTAGAGCTGCTTATGACACACAAAAAATATAGGGCAGGTCACAATGGTGGATTATATAGTAATGTTCCTACAGAACATGTGGATTACTTCATAAAGTATAAGATATGGAAGTATTACTTGTAAATAAGAGTGAGGGGCAATGGCAATTTTGATCTCGACAGATTCTAATTTCATTTTTTGAGCTAGAATTATTATTTGCACTGCAGGGAGTGAAGGACCTGCTTGCATTCACTGAAATCATCTTCTGTGAGACTCCATAGAACCTCCATCAAAAATTATAGTGCTAACATGAATGAAAGAGATGCTTGATCTCCAAAAAATTTTTGAACACGTAGGGCACCCTGAAGGGAATAAGGGGTAGACATAAATACTGTATGGGTTAAGATTATAAAAACAGAAGGTAAGAAAGTCACATGAAATAATGGCAGAATGTGATCTTTCTACCATCTCTGCCTGAATGAGAAATATGTCTGGCAGAAAATTGCAAAAATCAGGATACTGTAAAAGACATTTTCAGATTAATGGTGCTATTTAAAGAAATAATTTGCTGATGATAAAAATAAGATGATAATTTCAAGCTGGGCAGAGAACTTCCCTGAAGAGAAGGACTTGGGGGCTCAACATGATCTAACAACGTACACTTGCAGCCCAGAAAGCAACCATATCCTGAGCTGCATCAAAAGATATATGATCAGCAGGTTGAGGGGGGTGGTTCTATCCCTCTCTACTCCACTCCATGCTCTGCTGTGTGAATAAAATGGCAACGTTACAGCCTTAAAAATCTCTTTGTTTCCACTATTATGCGGCTGCTCTACGAAACATTCAAGTTAGTTATATTTGTTTGCATAAGTAACAATATGCTTCTGCAAATCACTGTTTCTTCCTCATATAACTCCCTCCTGAAACATCAGGTTCTCTCAATCACATAATAGTTTTCTGGGGTTGAAGCTATCATTTTCAAGGCTAGAAAGAATAGTTTTTCATATTTTTTTTATAAGATTGAAACATGGTTTACAGTATAAGCTAAGTACTGGTTCTGTGCAAATGAACTTCAGAAGGATACAGCACTATAATTTAGTCCACTGGAAACTCCAGCTTTTCATACAAACATGAAAAAAACAGTGAGGTTACAAAATTCAGCTAGAAATTTCACAAATGTTTTAAGAATGATTTCATATTATTCCTTCCATTTGATCTGAAATAGAAGTGCTCTCAACATTTTTCAGCATCTATGAACATTGGTTTGATTAGAGACATAAGCTCCATAAAACTGAAAAACAATGGGTTATGAAGAAAGGGCAACTAGTTGTGTTTCAACTACTTTTTTTAAAGGATAATAGCTTCACTACCATTTTACTTTATTTATCTTGGTACTATTACATAACATGCTCAAGACTTTTTACAAAAAAGCATCCAATTCACATGAGCAAACTATAAAAATAATGAAGTAGCGAAAGGTACCTGGCTTCTTGTCAGTGGCAATCAATGCTGCTCTTTTGAATAAGAGACACAAGGAAAATGCATACGCTCCTTGACCCAGCATGGACAAGCATGTAACTGGAGCAGTTTTCCAAGACTTTCTCAAGTTTTGATGTGATATGGATTAATGGAATATGCTGAAACTCCCATCTTCTACTGCATTGTCTGCTCTTCCAATACAGGAGAGGCAAGGATATGTCAAATGGGTAGACTGCTTAATCAGAGATGGAAAGGTTAAATCAAAGCAAAACAAAATTAAGTGCAGGTCTGCTGGGTAAGCTATACTGCCCTATGCCTGAGAGTTTTAAAAATTGCTTTCTTTGTCTCTTTGCCTGCAGAACCCATCACACACCTCCACAGAGATGATCTGATCCACAGATTCTTACTTTTCCTTCTTCAACAGGAGACCCAGTGACCAGCTTTGCTTCAAAATCCCATGAAGAGGTGCCTTTATCTTTCCTCAAACCCCGCTCACTGAACAAAAAGCTTTCCCATTTTTGCCTGCTTTATGCTTAGCATAGTAATTTCATGACCAGATATATGTCAATGGAATGTGATCATTTCTCAGGCTTTGTTGTAGAGTGATAGCCTGCAATGATCAGGCTGGACTGAAGTGCCAGTAAGGACACTGCACAACTAGATCTCTGCATATTTCACCGAGCATTTGAAACTGGACTCAAAGTATTATAACCCTTTCTTTACATCAGGCTTTTACTGTTTCCTACCAGAGGCTAACCAAAATCACAAGACAGGTCATTTCAAGATTTCTGAAGTCCACGGAAATGAAGCATTACAGAACAGCAATAGCAATGACTCAGTTTATAAGAAAAACAAACAAAACCACAAAAATCTTTTTATCGAAGTGTAGCAAGCAATACTGGTAACTTGGTTCTGTTCCTGATTTAGCCTAACCAGGCTTGGTAAAACAAAAATTATTATTGCTAGCACTAACAGATACTTTTGTTACCCAGCACAGCAGGAAGGCTACAAATTCAGGGAATAGAATGAAGACTGATTTACTGGAAATCTATAATTCTTTAATATCCGTGTTTTGTAACATGTCCATCATTGTGGCATTCAAGGTTTCAACACACCAATTAAAGTGAACACAAAAAAGAAGTCCATACATTTCTCACATCATTCCCCAAACAGCTTTATTATTTACTTTAAGTCACTCCATTTTGACAATGTTGCTTTGAGACTGCCAAAGAGAGGAAAATGGTTTGATTTTTCACTGTAAAGGCAATAAGGTTTCCACACATTGAGCCCACTGGAAGAAGACCAAACAAGAAACAACTGATAAGAAAGTCCTCTACCTTGAATTTACTGTATGATTTTAGACTTTATTTTATACCAAGATAATGCTACCTGTCGTGTGCAGTCTTCAAGCTTAGAGAACTTGGACTATAAAGATAAAGGTTAGAGAATCTGAAGTATAAGGATCAAAAGGACCTTGATGCTCTTCCAAAGTAACCAAACATGGTATTAGCACTCAGCATCCACGATAGCACAAAAGATATCTAATTGATTTGTAAACAAACATTTTTACTCAATATATCAAACATTATTTGCCAAAGTCTTGCTGAGATTGCCAGAATATTAGTGAAAAAACTGCTGCTTCTCTGCTGTACTTCTTCAGTTACTGAGTAGAACTTCCCAAGCAAGTAGCTTGGTACTTAACTGCAGCATTACATTTGTAAATGAATAATAAGAGGAGAAAGAAATCTAAAACTAACACATTCAACTAACTTCTGTCTTTTTTTCCTCTACAACCTAAACAATAACAGACCCTTGTGTTTTCAGATTCTAAGACAGGAGCAAGAACACCAGTGCTGGGTTTCTCAAAAACATTTCTGTTGTGTGTGGTGAAATATTTTTTTTTTTCATGATTCAGAGATTTACAGAGGCTAAATAACATTCGTGTTTAACTGAATGTCCTTTAGCTAAACCACTGGCTTTGCTTTCTGCTCTGCTTCACACAAGTATAAATTAGAAGCAACTACAAAAGAAAGGCTACATCAGCATAGTTTGTGCTTACAAGAAGTTTTATGGCATAATTCTGTATCTACTTACAGCAAAAGAGGATGTTACAATAAATGGCTCCCTAACTGCTCTATCCACTCCATCTGTTGGGGTCTATGTCAGGAAATATGAGTGCTAGAACAACCACGACCTTACTCGTACTTAGGAAAGAGAGAGATAGAGTCAAGTAAGCAAAATACACATAAAGCATTCACAGGAGATTGCTGGTGTAAGACAACCAAGACCCAGTTGTGATTTTTCTTAACTTGCAAATTAGAAGGCATGTGAACACATCTCACAATACTGATTTCTACCTTTAAATCACTGATATTCAGTCATGCAAACCTTGGAAAAGGATTTTACACAGCTCAACTGTTCCTACTCTTGCCCACAGAGTCTGCAGGTAAAAGATTTTTAATGATGACTACAAAAATAAATATTTTTCTCTTTTCTGTCCATTTTCTGTCATTCTCCTCAGAACTGCAGGCTAGACACAAGGTAATGAAAGCCTTAACATTACCGTATCTGAAAACCCTTGTGACACATCTTTTAGAAGCATTTCCAAGTTCACTTGCCATATATTCCCAAAGCTCTGCACTACATATATATTTGAGACTGCATTTTTACTACATTTCCAGCAAAAAAAATCCATGTAATAACTGACTTCAAATGTAGGGTTTCCAGATCTCAAGAAGACCTTTAATGTTGGGAAAATGGTGTTTGAAACAGAGCATCCATAGCTGAGGCTAGATGTTTAGCACATGAAATTAAGTCATTTAATGTGGAAAAAAATATCAGAAGATACATATTTCTTATTCTTGGAAATTAGCTATATACCAGCAAACTTAAATAGGACTATCATGTTTTAGTTATCTGTGCGTACTTAAGTGTGCTCAAGGTATATATACTATACTGAGCCTTTGCTTTCATGAAAACCCAAAGATTAAATATAGTATTCTGCTGGTTTAACCAGAAAGCAAAATAATCTGGTTTAGGAAGTCAGTCATTCTGTGTGTAAGTTTAAAAGCCTCCCTACAAACATAAAAATTGTGTCTCTACAGAGAAACATAGTAGTGGATAGAGTCAGCCTTTTATAGTCATAACAGTATCATAAATGCTGCCAAGAGATAACTGGCAGCAGCTGGAAACAATTTCCATGGAGAAAATGGAGATAAACTGTGTCTTGCAGGAGTATCTGGGGGAAGCTTGGACAAACCTATATTCACAGAAACGTGTGTTTTTGTCAAAAATAAACTTAGCTTACACATGGCACGTTTGGCATTCAGAGATTTTTGTGTTCCGAATAAACTTTTTATATTTCAGTAGTAAGTTCTTGGTTGTAAGCTCAGGTTTCTGAGAAGACTGAAGAGCATGCTGCTTCTGTGTATTGTGCTTGACTCATTTCTGCTCTCAGAGGGAAAAAAAAAAAAACAAGTAGAATTAAGATATAGAGATGAGATATGAATGCTCATCTATTTTGATTGATTATGCATACTCTCATTATGGTGTTTTAAGTGTTGTTTTGACACTGGCACCTGTCAATGAACATTGGAGGTTTTTGTCCTATACTTTAGTTATTTGTTTTAATTAGGATATTTTACAGGAATTACATAAATTTGCAGGTCCATTTAACTTATCAGGTTGAATAAAAGCTAACAGTACTGGAGTGAACATGAAACTCCTGTTGACTTTCCCATAAACATTTAATTTAATATCCTATCTGTTTAACTCACTCACTAATATGATATTCCAGTATTATCTAATTAATATAGCATCTGATTCTACAAAAGTATTAATAACTGCTTCACTGTATCATGTGAAAGTCCTGTGAGCCTGTTGCTGTTAGAGCACTGAAATCAATGGTTCTAAACCGATAGAATCTCCTTATGAGACGCTAAAAAGAAAAATCTACCAAAACAATGGAAACTGCTCAAGTTTAACAGTTAATTATAGAATTATTTGCAGATAAATGAAGCAGGTTCCCTGCTTTAAGATATCATTCTACTTCTTTTTCTATGTCTTCTAAGCATTCAGGAGAGTTAAAATACATTCACTGTAGGTATGCAGCTAAGGAGTATGAGCTTAAGCACATTATATCCTTCTCTCAGTGCTCTCATAGAGAAATAAAGTGGCCTTGATTCTCTACAGTTCAATCCTTCTTAGTTTAAGCCTTGGCAATTTGAGGCTACCTTATTTCTCAAAGAAAGAATTCACACTGGGGTTTAATGTACTTGGGTTCTGACATAACCATGACTTTGAAATCTCTGGATGAAATACCTTACATAAGAGGTAATTAATTGTTACGCCATTACTCACTTACTCAGACCACTAAAATGTCTAAGGCAACAAGAGCATTCAAGAGAAATTTTAAAGGACAGCAGCTTTTTGCAATGTGTTACAATGTTCAATAGATCTGACTTTTGACCCATATGAAAGACTAAGACTTTTTTTTGCCAAAATTTTTTGGCAGCCTGTCCAGACTCACTCATGCAAGTAAAGTGTGTTTTCACATCTATTCATTAAGTCCTACTGTGAGATTGCAGAGTTTAAGGAAGCAAAAACAGACATTTTAAAGCATTTTACCCCCTGTAGCCAATTGCTACAATAACCTGAAAATGTTCTTTCCTAGTATTACAGTCCTTATCTTGAGCAAAGCTCATTGGTGAAGAATGAGAGCATGAGCTGACAAAGCAGTTGTTGAGTCAGTTACCTGAATATTCACAGTTCAGCAGGACTGAACAATACCAGTAAGTCAGAAGATTTGGCAAGATCTATTAGAGGTTCTGTATCATTCTGTTATGAAACCAGTCACTCAAAGGACTTCTGGTTCTTTGAGAAGAAAACCTGTAGTTTTAAACCTGGTGCAGAAACAGCCACTCAAACAAAATAATATCCTGGTACCTACTTTTTTTAAAAAAATGCATTTATTTTCCTTTTTTTGAGACTGATTTGCTCAGAGTTGTGGACTCCTGGCATTTATGTACAGGCTTAATCAGCTTTACAAAAATAGACATAGGGAAAGGCTGCTCAAAAAATACTAGCCTGCCCTTCAAGTTTTGGTAAAGAAAGATACCTCTACTTTTTTGTAAAGCAGTTGTTCATTACTAAGTTATATGGTGACATGGACCATTATGTATGGTATATATATCATACATGAATACACAGCTCAGTGGCTACTTGACACTACCAGAAGAGGACAAAAAGCCTTTGACACTGTCTCTCACACTGTCTTCTAAGAGAAGCTGGCAGCTCATAGCCTACACAGGTGTACTCTTCACTGGGTTAAAAACTAGCTGGATGAGGAAATCCAGAGTTGTGGTAAATGGAGTTAAATCCAGTTGGCAGCCAGCCACTAGTGCTGTTCCCCAAGTATCAGTTTTGGGACAACTCTTGTTTAATATCTTTATCAATGATGTGGATGACTGGATCAAGCACACCCTCAGTAAGTTTGTGTGTGATACTAAGTTGGGTGGAAGTGCTGATGTGCCTGAGGGTAGGAAAGCTCTACAGAGGGAACTGGACAGGTTTCAATCAGGCCAAAATGGGGTCATGCATTTTGGTCACAACAACCTTAGGCAACCTTAGGCCTTGGGGAAGAGTGGCTGGAAAGATGCAGAGAAAGACCAGAGGATGCTGGTTGACAGCTAGCTGAACATGAGCACTGTGCCCAGGTGGACAAGAAGGCCAAAAGCATCCTGGCCTGCATCACAAATAGTGTGGGTGACAGGACTAGGGAGGTGATTTGTTCCCCTGGCATCACTGGTGAGGCTGGACCTCAAATATTGCTTTCAGTCTGGGGTCCTTGACTACAAGAAGGACATTGAGTTGCTGGAGCATGTCCAAAGAAGGGCAATGAAGCTGGTGAAAGGTCTGGACCACAAGTCTTATGAGAACTGGCTGAGGTAATTGGGATTTGTTTAGTCTAGAGAAGGAGAGGTTGAGAGGAGACCTTATTGCTATCTACAGCTACCTGTAGGCATGGTCTCAAGTTGTGCCAGGGGAGGTTTAGGTTAGATATTAGAAAGAATGTCTTCACAGAGAGGGTGATCAGACATTGGAATGGGCTTCCCAGGGAAGTAGTGGATTCTCCATCCCTAGAGATATTTAAAAAGAGACTGGATGTGGTACTCAGTGCCATGGTCTGGTAACTACAGCAGTAGTGGATCAAGGGTTGGACTTGATGATCTCTGAGGTCCCTTCCAACCCAGCTGATTCTATGATTCTATTCTATGATTCTATGAAAGGAGGTTGTAGTGAGGTGCACATAGGCCTCTTCTCCCACATAACTGGTGACAGGATGAGAGGAAACAGCCTGAAGTTGTGTCAAGGGATATTAGGAAAAATTTCTTTATGGAAAAAGTGGTCAGGCATTTGAACAGGCTGCCCAGGGTAGTAGTGGAGTCAACATCCCTGGAAGTGTTCAAAAAAATGTGTGGACGTAGCACCCAAGGACACAGTTCAGTTTGCTGGTGGTGTCAGGTTGATGGTTGAAGGGAAATCAAGTTCAGTTAAGGGGTGTAAATGAGATTACAAGTAGACCAGCTGCACACACTTCAGAGAGGCTTATCATAACATAAACAGAAGTGATTATTCATAAAAGTGTAAATGCTATAATTTGTCATTGCTTTGCTCCATTTTCTAAGTCGTTTCACACATATATAGATGCTGATGTCACAATAACCCAACACAATAAACCTTCTGTGATTTTCTCTCTGTATTAGGCCTTTAAATTTACCCACGTAGCTTATTTTCACAGAAAAAAGCTTGTCTGTATCTCACAGTTAACTGAAACATAACTTCTGTTGAGCTAAAATCTACAGGAAAACAGTTTGGATTTGAAGCCATGAAAACTAAAAATCTATGAGTTCTCACAGCGTTTTGTTCCAGTAGTTATTTACACCCTTCCTTTAAAATCATATCTCCAACTTGAATTGGTTTGCTTCAGCTTTCTACTATGATCTTTTCTTTGTCTGCTATTTTACAGACCTTTTACCTGCTACTTATTTTTTACCCCAAGAGATACTTACACAATGTTAGTAAGATTTTTGTATAGAAACAGTCAAATTTAAATCTTCTTCATCATAAACTTAGCAAATTCAGGGTACAGTAAAACAAAAGTTTGTCTTACTTTGATTTACTGCAAGTAAACTAGCAATTGCTGAAAGCAATGAAGATTAGGTCACCTTTGCTTTAATTTCAAATATCTCTATCAACCTTAGCACTTCTACTACCCAGGTTGAAATTTTAACTTTATTACCCACACTGCTGTTCTTTCCTGAGTTAGCTAACTCAGATTTGCCAACCCAAAGTTCCTTGCAGAAATATATTGAAGGAACCTGGCAGAATCCCTAGCTGTTCTTGCATCCAGCTACACCATTCTGAACATTCTGTGACAAGGGGGAGTTGAAGCTATGAATTCACCTTAGCATCCCCAGGGCACATGCCAGCCCCACAGTGCAAATCTACTGCCAGCTATGTGCAGTGCTGAACTCTAGTTTGGACTGGTTGAAGCACAGGCAAATGGCCCACTCTCCCACTTCTGCCAAGAAAGTAGTGATGTCTGGCAGAAGAGCAAAGCAGACAACTGGGAACAGCAAAGTTTCAAACCACTGCAGCTAAATTCACCACTCCAATTGCTGACTGCCCAGGGTGCCACACAATCCTCACAAAAACTCGGAAGTATACTATATTTATTTCCACTGATCAAATGGTCCGATTCCCTCTAATTCATACTTTTTCCATTGGGGAGAAAATTAATTAAAGACAGTTGAAATACCTACATCTGCAGAAACCAGGCATTTGAAAAGGTTGTTGTTTTAGCTCAAGGTTTCAGCAGGAAAGGATCAAAATTAATGGTGACCTCAATTAAATTTCTGTAGCATCTCTGGGGAAACCTCAAGCCATATGTTGAAATCTCTTTAATGTTAATGGCTATTACTTGTTCTCCCATCAAGCTAAAGGAGACACTTACGCCTCACGTTTCTGTGTGGCAGGACAGAATGTACCAAAATGATTGTGTGAGGAAGGGATCAAAAGGACAAAGAGGTCACATGTGACAGAATTATATATTTTTTTCTGCTTTAGATATTTAAAGAGATGCCATGCCAGAAACAGAGAAAGATGGAGTTTAGCAATACATGGTCAATGTTCACATATGTTACCAATCAGCAGGAAAGCTATTTGAAGTGAAAGAGAAACTATGCTGAAAATTCAAAATCAGTTAATTAAGTCCTTATCATCTAGTGAAGTAATTTTATGGACTACAGACAATAGAAGAGCTCACCCAACAGTTAATTGTACTCGTTTCAGTAGGTTATTACAGGGACAGAGTTGTCCCATGTTGAGAGGTGACTAAGAGCCATAGTTTGCAGCAATGAATGACATGACCAATTACTCCATGTGAAAAACAAAGAGAAATATGATGCCAAATGATTCACGTCATCCAAGCTGAGCCCTGTATATTCTACAACAATTGAAGGAATAAAGCAGCTAAATACATCTCCTTTATTTTAAATCATATAACCATCAGGATTTATATACATAATAGAATGTCCTTCCTGTTATTTTTTCTATACTTGGAAACAAAAAAGAGAAAACTTTTTGTATTTTTTGTAAATAGAACATCTTAGAACATCTCTCAGGACACCAAGGAAGATTTATTCGGTTTGGTCCTAAAATTCTTGTTCCTCTTCCCATGACAGAAACACAATTTCTTTTTTGGTCATTTCCACATACATTTTTGTTGTGGCCTTCATTCTTGGCCAGCTACTGAATCTCTTACAAATCCTTATGCCTGCCTTCACTGACAAAGATTAGAGAGTACCATTAACACATAGTCAAGGGCACTTTGTCACTAGACATTTTTTTTAAATCAAACACATTTGATCTCAAGCAATACTTACCAGCTGTCACGTCACTGAGAATGTAATGAATATTAGGAAAAGGTCCATGGGGATAATAAATACCCCAGTAAATACTGCCCAGAATACCAGCTTAACCTGAATGTAAGGTATGCAAGCAAAAGGGGAGAAAGAGACAGGTAGAGTAAGGTAGGAGGACAAAACAGTGCAAATTTGTGCGAGTCTGACCTCACTGATCTGCAATTGTCTCAAAGGAGCAATTCTAAAATTAATAGCCCTGGCTAGGGTGGAGGACCTGGCTGGCCAGAGCTGAGCAGGGGGTGACACCTCAGGCTGTGATAAGACCTACTGCGTGGAGACTTCTCCTCTTCTCTGAGCACCAGCCTGCAGTGCTGGGTTGTCCCTCCAGGCACGACTGAGCCACCGTGATTGTACTTGTGAAGTACCTGGCTAAGGGGCCTGGAACAGAGCCAGGATGGCACCAGGAAGAAGATAAGAACTGATGACTGGGTGGAGATTACTCCCCTTTCCTGAGGGCCAACCTTCAATGCTGGGATGCCCCTGGAGGCATGGTTATGTACCTGGCTAAAGTGTCTCGAACAGGGGAGGAATGGCACCTGGAAGATGAGAACTGATGACTGGGTGGATGACTACACCCTTCTGCTCCCCTCCAAGCAGCCTGTCTTGCAATGGACCTGTCTGACTGACAGCTTTGGAACAAAAGGGACTCAGGGTTATATCGATGGCTGTCCATGCTTTGCCTGGCGTTGTCTCTTGACCCGCCGTCATTCCTGCATCGGACCCTGTCCAGAATCAGCACCATCCTGAAGAAACTTGCTGGACAGCCGGACTCCTGGTGGTGACTCTCTCTCTCATTCTTCCCACTTTCTTACCCTTTTTCTCCATTTTTCTCTCTCATTCTTTCTTACCACCTTTCCTCTCTCATCTTCTTTTCCTCTCTCCCTCTTTTGCCTGGCTCTATATTTTTGCCTCTGTCAATTCTCAAATAAAATCTGCTTGCACCCGACCCTTTCTACAGCTGGACTTTGTTTTGCGGATTCAAAACAAAACTAAATTTTAATGTTACTTTGGACCATAACACAATTTTAAAGCATAAAATGAATTTATGAACAGAGATGTACAAAAAAACTTCCCAAAATGTGAGACCAAAACATACTGAAGTTTTTACTCCCACTAGGGGATTTGAATACTCAGTTATCTTTCCAGCAAACAGAAATAGTGCCTTTTGAGGATTCTAAAATCTTTGTCATCAGTTGTAAAGCATATTCTGTTATCATTCTTAAGCGAAAACTGATTTAAAATCTGTCATTCAGTGGCACATAGTTTATTTCTTTAAGAAACATTGTGATTAAAAATGGGCTTGTTAGTATGTTTTCAAAATACACGTTGCCTAATATTCTACTTCTTGTACCTTTTTTCAAAGTCCACTTGCATTCATTGTTTGGGAGGAAGAAACCTTCTATGTTTTAGAAAATGTCTTTTCTTCAGTGATATGCCTGATAAATACAGCTATGATAATTTCTTCTTCCCTCACTTGTAAGACCAGATGACAGTCTGAAACACAGCTATTTTAAAGAGGTGCTCAGTGCCCTCACTACTTTGCCAGTTTGCCACCTCTTCTGACAGCAAGATGCAAGTGGGAGCAGGGAAAAATGAACTATGCCAAGCTCCTTAAACACTTCTCAGACTAAGAATCTGGTCCCCATCTCTCCTCTTAGCATACTGATTGTCTGTATTCTTTCATTATCTTGCAGCCAGCGATGAAGCTCAAGTACATCAGACAAGTATCTATTGCTCTGTAAAGGAATATTTTCTTTTTAAATAGTAATGTACAACAGCTTACATCAAAAAAGAGAGGCTGAGGCTGCAAAATTATGCCTGCCAGATGGTTTACAGTTGCCTGAGCAAGTTTAACCTGTCCCTTTCATCTGTACGCACAATGACACTATCTTTGAAAATAAGATAATCTACTGCCTTTTGCACTTTTTTTTACCAGGCATTCTGTGTATGCTCAGTACACACAATTATGCTTTCTCTGGTAATACAGATAAGCCTTTTTCTACCTGTAATATTCTTAACTTTATAACTTCCACGTTTAAGGATAAATAGAAACAACAAAATAGTCCCACCCCTTAATTTTATATAAAACCATATCCTATAAATTCTCTGTTTTAGAGTTCTATCTTATTTAAAAAATTAGTTTGATCATTTTTTATCAAAAAATAACTTTTTTTGTAACACCTGACAATTCCAGAAACGATGTGCATTAATATCCAGCAATAATGTAATTGTTGAAGTACTGACAATGCCATTTATCTAAAGTTTTTCTTCAGCTTTCCTTGTTTTAGGCTAATGCAACTCTGCAGCTTCCTTGTTTAAAGTATGCTCTCCATTTTGTCCTAGTAGTCTTTTTCTCGCCCATCTTAATTGATCTTTCTTGAACACAAATATATTCCTCTTATTCTCCTTCCTGAACAGATAGCCAAGAGAGAGCTAAAGGATTAGAAAATTTTACCACTAATATATTGTAAACCCCTAGAATACTAGTCACTGCTTTCTAAACAGCTAATGAGCTTCCTTCAATTCCCAACAAGCAGCTGGGTAAGTTATTAATCATAGATGGAAATGAAAACCTCTTGACAAGGTTTAGAAAGAAGGAAAGTAGTGTTCATTGTATGTATTTTTAAAGATTACGTGCATGGTTTTGTTATCGTGAATAGCTACAAAATGGGAGTCAGTTAAGTATCAGGTCCTAGTTTAATATTACAGTTTAATAGCTATTTTTGGTTTGTTCATGCAATGTGTGATCATCATAATGTGCTCATAAAGATTATGCAAGATTGTCTGCCTCTTAGTTACACAGCTTACTTACATCAACAAGTGGGACTAAACATTAAAAGGTAAATATAGTACACAAGCTCTGGTTTCAAATCAAATTGTTATTATCACGTCTTTCATCTCAAGGAGCAGATGGATCTGTTTGTTAACAGACTCTCCGATAATCATTAAAAGGAAGAATGGAGCCAATGCTGCTGTAAGTGAAAAACAACATGCATGCTGAAATAAAAAGTATTCTTGTTTTTCACAGACTGTTTGGTAATAAAGATCAGAATTAATACTTCTGAAGCATATGAATTCTAAAACAGAAGTCCTAAAGGACTAAATTAAAGCAAAAAGCATAATATATGCCAATGAATAAACAACACAATCATTTATCTGAAACATCCTTCAGCTACACACAAACAATATCTCCATAGCAGATGAAATCTAGTTTTCTACATTCACATTAAGATAAGTAGCAAAAATTAAAGACATTCTGAACCAATGACTTCCATTAGACACTACTCAATGCAACCAGTGATTATTCAGAACCAAGTCCCATTAGAGCAGAACAGCTTCATGATAGGTCTCTACAGTTGTGTAATTCTGCTCACTGCCATCTAACATGGGGAAGGCACAATGGATTAATGTTATCTAACCACCTAAACTTTTGGAACTGAACCAGAAAAGGTCTCCCCAAAACCCTGCAATTGCACAAAAAGTTAGTTTCCTCTGCAGCAAGATTTTGTTTTACCTTTGGGACAACAGGGCTCAGAGGGCAGTGACTAGTGGGGATAACTAGTCATAGATGACTAGAGCATAAGCTCTAAACTGGAGGACAGTGAGGCTTCTTTTGTTGTGTATCAGAAGAAGCATGGCCAACAAGTCAAAGGAGGTGATTCTTCCTCTCCACTCCCGTCTCACGAGACCCCAGATGGACTATTTTGTCCAGTTCTGAAGCCCTCAACATAAGAACAACACAGAGCTCTTGGAGCAACTCCTAAGGAGAGACACAAAGATGATCCGAGCGCTGGAGCACCTCCCGTATGAAGACAGGCTGAAAGAGTTGGGGTTGTTCATCTTGGAGAAGTCTCCAGAGACACCTTATAGTGTTTTTCTAGTATCTAACGGGAGCCTACAAGAAAGCTGGAGAGGGACTTTTCACAAGGGTGTGTAGTGATAGGACAAGGGGCAGGGGCTTTAAACTAGAAAAGGGAAGACTTTGGTTAGAAATTGGGAAGAAATTCTTTAGTGTGAGGGTGGTGAGCCACTGCAATAGGTTGCCCAAGAAAGTTGTGGCTAAGTTGGATGGGGCTTTGAAAAATCCAATTTAGTAGGATTTGTCCTTGCTCATGCAAGTGAGTTGGATGCAAAAATCTCCACTTAGAAAGGAGCAACTTCCTTCAAGTTTTCGGATTGGAGAGTGGTCCTGCAGAAAAGGCCCCGGAGGTACTACCACACAGTGAGCTTAACATGAGCCCACAGTGCACCCTGGCAGCAGAATAGGGCAACAGCATCCTGGCCTCTATTACTATGAATATAGCTAGTAGATTAATGGTAGTACTTATTCCACTCTGTTCAGCACTCATGAGATGTCATCATGTACTGCATCTTGTTTTGGAATCTCCTTTGATAAACTGGGGCAAGCAAGTTCAGCACAGGGTCATTTAGCTGGTCAGGGACTGAAGTACTCATCCTGGAAGCAAAGGATGCATGACTAGAGCTTTTGCATCCTGGAGAAGAGAGGACTTTGGGGGAGATCTGCCCCTCAGTACTCACAGAAAATGGAAGCCAACTTCTTCACTGTGGTTCATGGAGGGAAGCTGAGCGTAAGTAATTATAAATTGAAACAACAGAGATTCAGACATAAGAAGAATCTTTTCCATCATCAGGACAGTTAAGCAACTAGGGAGTTGCCCAGAGATGCCATGAAGTTTCCATCCTTGGAGATTTTCAAGACCTGATTGGATAAAATGTTAAGCAAAGTGGTCTGATCTCACATGTGGCCCTGTTTGGGCAATACCTGAAGTCTTTCCCACCTGGAGTATCCTATGACCCTATCATCCCTTATAAACCATATGTTATTTCATATCTTCTTCCTGGAACTTTCCACAAAGATGCATGAGAGGAGAAGTGTACATCATTTGACCCTTCTTCCATAAACTTAGTCTCCTCTCTCTTTTCTTTCCACTAACTTTAAAATCCAAGGTCTCCATCTACAGATTAGAGACATTAAGAAGAAAGAGGTACTGCAAAAACATCCACATCTCTGCCTGATTTTGCCTTGGAACTAGGGGCTGCATGTTTACAAAAACATATTTACTAAAAACAGGCAAAGAACATTTTCCATATCTGAGACTAAGCACTGTGATCTGGCTCATATGTACATGCTTGGCTTCTCTTCTAAGACAGAGTGGCTTCATCCAGCTGTCTACTGAAGAAATTCTACTGGCTCACACTGCATTCACACATTATCTAGGAGAATGCTAGATGGCATGGCCAAAAACAATGCCAGGAACTGTGTTAACAACTAGGCACAGCCTTAGGCCAATATTTAAGCTAGTGCCATGGCCCCATTTATTTACTCATACAGACCTCTCCAGTGGCATCATTCACATATTTATCCACATAGACTACAGTGGATTCAGCAACAAAGGACAAGCCTAAAAAAATAAAATAAAAAGAAGAAAGAGCAGCGGTAAATACTGTCTTGAAGGATAATCATAGCAGCATCACATTTTCTATTCACTGACATTCTATTCTATAACACTGTGGAAAGCATTACTGTTAAAAAATGCTTCATTCAGTTCATTTCACAATTATGACATATAACTTCTTAAATTAATGTCTCTGCAATACCACCATGGTCTTTTTGCCTCCTTCTTAAACTCTATATTGTGTCCAGTGAAATAATCTCAGAAATTGTTCCATCACGTCCATGAGTATCAAGCTGCCACTTGACCAGTAATCCCCTTTCCTGTATAGCCTGCATTATTGTGAGCCTTTCTTCATGTAAGTCAAGATATCCTTGCAGGAGTCAGACAGCTTTACAGAGCCTTTAACTCCAAATGTGCAAAAGTATCAGCTGTGTCCCTCCATTTCACCTTAATGAGGTGTCAATGAAAACACAACATGCAACTGGAATCAGAGAACTTTGTCTATATCCTAAGGACCTCTTAAAGTAAACTTATTTGGCAGCAGTTTTCAACAGTATAATCCTTAACAAATACTGTAACCTCAGCTGCTAACCTTTCAAGCTCCACATGAGAGGGGGTTTTAGGCAAACCTGGTTTGCTTGTATAGTAGAAACAGGGAAGGTGAGGTGCTATTAGGTAACATGACTTTACACTGCTCATTCTGAGGGGTCAGGGTGGAATGGGTCAGACATTCTTGCTAGAGAACGGAGTAGCCATTTTGCTAAGTCTCCACACTCCAAAAGAATGCTATATTTCACAAGCCTAGCCCTGTACAACTCCCTGGACCTTTTGTTTTGACTGAAGGAGTAGTTACTGACAGACTATGGAGACAGCCTATTTGCTCTGGGCAGAACCATCAGAGTGATGACCACACTGCATTTTACTGATGAGGAAGTGTAACAGGGCCCTATACCAAGAGCACATCAAGTGTATTTGTACCTATTCCAAGGTATGCTTTGTATCACAACACAAGCCCCACATACATGTGAAATTAACTCCTTTCTTTTGTTGCAACAACATTTACACTAGCAATTGGCCTCAGAGATTACACAGTTTCAGAGCCTTAGCTGGCACAGCAATGTCAGCAGGTGTATTATCTGGAGATATATTCTGAGATACATAGACTCTTAACTAGGATAAAAAGAGAAATGAGAGTGCGGTGTGGGGTAATCCAGACATTAAGGCAATGAAGAAAGAAACAAGTTAGAGAATAAATTGCAAATCAAACCATGCTCACTGAAGTTCCAGTTCTGCAAGGTGCTGGACTCTTCTTTGAAAAGCGAAGTCTTAAATCTCTCTTTAAGTTATGGGAATCAAGGGAACCAACACCTTAAAATATTTGAAATCTACATATTCAGGAATCTCACATCAGTAGAAATTATACCATTATCATTGCATTTACTTTCTTGGCTAATTTACCATGAATTTCCCTTCAATAGGCACTTGAGCACGTGTTCTGGAAAGGGAAATCATGAGCTGTCAGACTGTAAAAGCTGCTCTAAAAGCATGAATACAAAGCTGTTCATTTACTGGTTTTGACATAAATAATAATCAGGTTAAGCATTGAAGTACATGAGGGATCAAAACAATATAGTGACAGGCTATCAAAATAGTGACAGCTTTTCAAAGCTGCCGCCTAGATTAGAATATAGGAGCCAAAAAAATGAAAAAATGTAAGTGGGTTTAATCATTGTTCAGTGCTTTAATCCAAACAGAAGCCCCATATGTATAAGAGAATTAGATTTGGTGATGAAGATTTACAGTACCCAAGAATTTTTTGGTGTATGAGGAGGGATCAATACAGTCAAAATCAATTATTTTATGTGAGAATAATAACAGTGCTGAAGTCAAAAGTAAGCCAGATGGAAAAGGAAAGCCCAAAACTTAGGAACAGCATCCCTATTAACAGGTTAGAGAGGAAATGCCCTGTGCCTTTAAAGCCTTCAGGACTCACATGTTTCACAGCTACTTAAACAGATACAGGTTAAAACCAAATAAATTATCAAGGAGAAAAACATGCTGACTGTAACATACTGATGAGTGGAATACATGGAGATTTCTAGTTGAATAGACTTTGCTCTGTAAGACAAAAATAATAGCTCTTTGTCTATGAAATAACTATATAAAAAAAAAAAAAAAAAAAAGTAAAAAAAAAAAAAAAAGGAAAAGTCATGCTTGTCATTCCAAATTAATACAAAAAACAAGGTAATGTCCATTGCCACTTACTTGTCTGTAACCTGGAAATAATAGATTGAAGTCTTCTGTAGGAGCTGTCTGCAATTGCATTAGATGAATAGAAACTAGCTAGTATCTATTGAAATTTGATCACATTAAAAAAATTATGATAAATTGACTTTCTTTTTTCAGTCAGAACAGGGCCAGAGAGATTGTGAGAACTCTGTCTTTGGGGACACTCAAAACCCACCTGGACACCACCCTGTGCAACTTTCTGCAGGTGAACCTGCTCTGGCAGAGGGGTTGGACCAGATGCTCTCCAGAGGTTCCTTCAAACCCCTACTAGTCTGTGATTTTATGGTTCTGTGAAGTTAATTCATATCCCATCTTAGATTGTGCAGATCTATAAATTAATTAATAGTTATGCAGGGGGTTAATGTCTGCCTAGTCCAAAGATGTGAGATTATTAATTAGGTCAGCTAAAGCAGCAGCTCATTAGTAAATAAGGAATATTCTGGTGAATTCAACACATATGCAGCGCTTAGCCCTCTACCTTAGCTGGTGGAAAAAAAGTGAATGTCTGACACAACCAGGAAACTAGAAACCTTTTCTCATTTTTCCTGGCAAGAATTTTGGAGGCACATACAGTGGAAAAATCACAGTTCTCTCTTCTTTGGGCTTGATTTCATGTATTTCAGGTCTACAGTGGTAATGGATTTCACAAGAGCCAGCCTTACAAAAAAAAACCTGGAAAATAGCACGTGTTTCAAAATTATTTGAGGGAAAATATTGTTTATCAGATTCGAAATGGCTGGTTTTTGATCACAAAAGTGGATATCCCTGTAACTTGATTTAAGTTACCCAGCACTCCAGTTGCAGAGGACTCTATCTGAAGCAGTAATAGCAGAGTAGCACAGGGCATACTATGTCTAACTCACCTTTATTCATTTGCCATCATATATAACGGTCTCTATTTCACTGGTAGCTTTATCTTCAGAGTTTCAACTCTGAGACTCTTGAAATAATAGGCCAATAACCTAGATTACAGTCCTGACTCTCCAGGCTGTCATAGAGGACATAAGATTCAGATTCTGAACAACACCACCTTAAAAGAGCATGTTGCAGTATGAAAAGTAAAGTCTGTGTATCTGTGTAGAGGTTTTTTTGACCATCAGAAAAAGACTGGTGGTCAAGACGTCCAGCTGGATTTTAGCATGTTCCTTAACATTAACATGTTCCTTAACATTAACATGTTCCTTAACATTTTGGTCACTAGTATAAGATACTAGAGATTAATAGGAGAAAAGATATCCCTCTCTGTTACATGGGTCTCCTAAGTAAAGAGAAAAGGCCACAAATGACTGGTAGGAGAAAAACTGCTTTAACTTTGAATGATAAATTTTAAGTTTTATGGCTGGGGAAATTTTTCTCCTTTATCTTCATTTTGTAAAACTTCCATAAGGAGATTATTTTAGGTAATGAACAAACTTGTTAAAAATATTGTCTTTATCTGAATAAGATAAGATAGAATGTTTTGGGGTTTTTTTTTTATTATAAGGCCCTGCAGAACTGGAAAAAAAATAATGGTTTTGATTCTGGTCTTTTTCACTCACTGATCTCCTGGGGGCAATTACGGAATTTTTGGATCGAACCTGCGATTTTTCTCTAATGAAATATAGTACACTACATAACTGAGTGGAGATTTCTCATGTTTTTACTCTAAACAGGCAACCTTAGCACTGATAAACTCTATCTCACATGAAGGGAGACAGACAGTTTTTCCACTTTTTTCTTTACTAGTCTCTCAAACCATTTCTGTGTGATTAATTTAAGAAGACTATGGTAATACAACTGCAGCAAACTGCAGTCAAATTTCATGTTGGAATAGCCATTTTCTTTGCTAGACACAATACAAATAGATTGTAGGGTCAAATCTGGGGGCTTTTTGTTATACTGCTGGACACAAAACTGCAGTTACTTTTTTTTCCCAATTACACAACACTCCACTGCACGCTCTGAGTCTTCTAATTTCCTTCTTTAATTCTGATTAGTGCTCTGATATTTACTAGCCAGGAAACGAATGAAGAGTGACTGTGAAGAAATCCTACAAGCCCATGAATAGCCCAGAGAAAAACAAACAACTTTTCACAGTTCAGCATAAGACAAGCTACTGAGTACTCAAGGACAAATAAATAGATAGGAAATATGAATTATGAATATGAATATGAATTAATTATCCAAAACCCACATTTTATAGGGAAACTCATTGACACAGAACTGTTTGGAGATGAATACTGACATTCATTCTAAAAAGGTAGAACAGCTTCATAAGTATTGTGTCTACTGTTGGCTATTCAAAAGAACTGTGTGGCTACCATCTCTCTCTGCCTGCTAGAAATTGTCAGGCCAGAGGAAGAGCCAAACCACACTTGTCTTACTCCTCATATTTTGTTTTTCCCTGAGCATCCACTACTCACCACATCCAGGGGCAAGATACTAGACTTCTAGAGTTCTTAGAGCTGTGCTTTGAATAACTTACTACTTTTCTTTTTACAAAAGAGACATAAATGTAAAAGTTAAAAATGAAAATGTCAGAATTGATTTTTTTTACCTTAGAATAGCTAGTTTGCAGGAATTGAAAACCAATTCAATAAAAACTCAGAAAACATTTTTACTGGCAGGAAATCACCTGTCCAAGAAGTGCTTCAGGGAGACAATCCTCATATACAACTACTTTTATATTAAAAACAAATGTTCTGCGGTATTGAAAGCATTTCATTACACAGCTCATACACCTTATCTAGAGGTAATTTCTAACAGATTTCCACTTGCTCTGCAAACGTAAGTTTCTAGGCACTCACTTCCTTACCCCAAGAGGAATTTCGAAAGTGAACTAAAACCAGTTCAAACAAAATTTGTTTTTCCATCCCTTCACACCCAGGCAAACTGATAGAGACTGTGATGAAGTTTAATGCAGATTGACTACAATGTGTTGCACTTCTTTTCACATTTACATATTTTTTTTAATTTTTAACATTTTTAAGGAAAAAAATGTAGTTTAAGATCCAAAGTTCATAGACTGTTTCTTTACTCAATAAGTTATGTACAGGAAAAAAAAAATCAAAAACTGCCACAAGGTGGTATTTAGTACTCATCTCTGATATTTCTGAAACCAAACAGGGTACTTGAGGAACCAATACATAACATACTTTTTAAAAATAGGTATGTATGTTCTAGTATTAATAACTGTAAAATGATGAAGAACAAATCATGGCTATGATTCAATTTTGCTGTGATCTGAAAGGCCAGTACACAGCTCCAGAAGTTTCTTGTGGAGTACCACAATATGCTTCCTTCATGTCTCCTCCACAGAGCGCTTTGGCAAAACATACAGAAAGGAAAACAAACCTGGCCTAAGATGTCTTAATATTCAACTAGTAATAGACAGATATAGAGCTGCACACGCACAAATTACTGCTTTTCAGAAGTCAATTTAACACCTCAAAATGCATCCCTTGAAAGACCAAGCACCTTCTTTTACACAAGAAAACCATAACTATGTGTTGCTGCCTCAAAAAAATGTGTCACTGGGGCTAAACAGCCCATGAAGTCAAACTAAATTGTTTTTATAACTACCTGTGGGATAATGGCAATAATTGCTAGAAATTACCCAAACTATATTTGTACTTTGTAAGTAAAGGCACAGCATTTGGAGCCGGTGCAATACAGCTAGCGTACCATGACCTACCTTTGATGCTGGAATTATCAGGAGTACTCAATGTGCTAACTCCAAGAGAAATTGCATGGAGGGTGGAGCAGCAACACTGTGGCAAGAGTACCAACTGACTGCACTTTTGATACCCTGGGCCAACAATGTGCCAGCCTTTGACAAAGTACTGTCCTTAAGTGAACTCTGATAATTGTTATCTCATCATAATACAAAAACACATCTCCATCCCTAAAGTTGCCTGCCTCCAAGGTGCAAACACCTCTCACTGAGCTTGCACTCTGAATTTTCTCTAGCCAATACCTGTAAATGTGAAGCTAGAGAACCTCACACCAATCACAATAAAGCTGTGCTTGATGAGAGTCACTCAAGCTCCACCTGTCAGGCAAAATAGTAAAAAAATAGCCAGCAGGGCAAAGGATGTCATGGAAGATATCATTTCAGGGCCACCCCTGACTTCTGGGACCAGTAGACAGGCTAAGCCTCTCTTCCCCTCATTGGGATGCCTTGGGTAACCTTCAAACACTCTACTGGATCCAGTGTCTTCTGGGGAATTATATTCATTTCTGTAGAGTCTCTTTGATATTATAACTCTGCATGAATGGTTTTGGCCTGAATGCCCCGCTGGGAATTATACACATTTTCCTCTGTGAAATATCTATAGAGTCACTTTCTTTACTCATAACCTAGGTATTTTGCACATGCTTTGCAGACAGTAAATTTATCACCAGCAATTCAGAGCACTTGTATACTGTTTCTTTAATAAATCACACTATTCATTAATCTGGTGGTGAAAAACCTCATTGAGGGTGACCAGATTCCAGTGTGTGGCCACGATAGTTCCTATTAAACATGACTGGATGGGTAGTGAGGTGTTAGTAGTGAATCCAGACCCTTCTTTCCAGCCTACTACAGAATAGTAGCCCAGCTGCCCCCAGCTCCTCTAATATCTGAGGGTCTGCTGGATTGCATGGGGGTCTATTTTCTGCAAGATTTCTTTACTCCCCTTTAACACAACACTCCCTCAGAAATTTTGACTTACTCCCAACTAGAAAGCAGTTTGCCTTCCTGCTCCAAATAATAATATAAATGTTCCAGTAATATTTCATGCCTGCACTTATGCTTTTCAAATAGTGTATGTGCTTTGTAATTTCATACAAAAAAAAGGCAAAAATATAAACCATTTTTTCTTTGGGGATATTTGACCTGTCATCAGAAATTTATGCTGCTTTGTGTATCAGTAAATGCTCAGTACCCAGCCACGCCTATTAGAGCTGATGTTTTCAGAAGATATTTGAAAATTGAGGCTAATGACTTGAGTACATAAAAGTGTATTGAGAAGCATGGTGTTGACTCCCAGCAGAAGGTTATCTTTGCAGTCAGAACACCAAGTATCTTTTTTATTTGTTTAGGGGTTTTATTTCACAACTAAATTTAGATTCTTCCAGAAACTTGCAGCAAATTACTTCAGGGTTCATCTTGCAGTCGATACATTCAGAACTAGGAGCCATTCATCCAGACTTCAGTTAACATGCAGTTGATGTTAAAAAGTTTGGCTCTAGTTGAGGACTCAGTGTTTTAAAGGACACCTTGGACTGGTTTTATGTAGACAGGTGGTCCTGGAAGCACAACTACATCAGGAAATGGAGTACAACACAGTGATCCCTAAACGAGCAGAGCTTCAAGACACAAGATCATGAAGTAGGGGGGAGCACAGCACAGAAGTAGCTCAAGCTACAGTAGTTCAAGCAGCAGAGTTACTTCCATTATGAGCATGCTGCCGCTTCTGTCACTGCTTAGAAAATGAAGAATACACAAACTAAAGCCAGAAGCTAGACAAATGAACAGTGAACTAAAAGAGATACTTCTCATGAGGAAGAAACAGATAGTTCGGGTCTCTGATCCATGGACTACTGAAAAAAGAAGACATGCTTTAGGAGATTAACTCCAAGAGTGGCATCCTTGTCTGAGGGTTCCCACATGCAAGAGGATGCCCAACTCTGATTCATTAGTCAGAGAATCAGGTGAATAACGTCTTGGATAAACATTTTTGCACATCTCCCCTTCTTCTGGTGGTGATTTTTGGTGTCACTCTGTGGTATCAGGCTCTTCCCATGTTTTGTACAAGCACTCCACATTTAATTCACAGCCATGGATTTGGTCACTTAATGGTGTACCTGCTCTAGACAGTGAAGAAGATTATCTGATTCCAGAGCTGTCTCTGAAGATTGGCATGTCTCAGAGGGCAGGGGAGCACAGTGCAGTCTCTTCCCAGGTCCCAGGAAGAGAAGTCACAACAGCACTGTGTAAATATCCAAGATAACAAACTTCTCTCTCTTGCCGTGTACACAGAATGAGGCTGACAAAGCTGGCAGTGTCCAGTTACGTTATGGCTGGTAAGAGCTACATCATGTACTTCAGGACTTCACACTGTTCCAAGTTTCTTAACCCAACTGGTCATGTTTGGAATGCAGAGAAGTTTGATTACCCCTTTCTGCTTCCCAGTATCTCAACAAAAGACAGTTTACTATACAGAGGCAGCCAGAAAGAGAAGCTGGAGAGCAAAAACAAAGAAGTGAGCAGAGAATAAGGAATATCTTAAACAGGCTTTGTCATTAAAGAAAACATTTTTTAAGCAAAATTATAAAATCACTGAAAGGCTTAGCATTGGCCACGGTGGACCTTGAAACAGAGTGTGCCTGAACAGCCTTGAAGTAAAGCTCTCAGTACTTATCAGTGTTCAAGTCTGCAGATAATATCTGTATCAATTATTCTAAAACATAAAAAAGATGTGATAAAGCCTCCACCATCTTCATGTCAACTTTAATGAAATGACAAAGTTATTGCATAAAATCATAAACAGTGACAATTATGTATAAACAGCATAATAAAGGTTGATTGAAATGTTAAAGATCAGGAGTGCTAATATGTAATTAGTCATGATTGAATCACTTAAGACTAACTGTTGGTGCATAGAATCTCAGAGGAATGGGCTGTAATTTTGTAGTTTATTGGTATTTATCTCACTAAACAGTTCCCTGAATTTCAGTTTTGACTGAGAGGTTTTACCAGTAGTTACTATTAGAATAACACAGTTCACTTCAAGCATTTTGTTTGGTCCAAAACTTCAAAATAACTGCTCTCTGTTCAGGTAATAACACTGAGGATTTAAATTAAAATTTCTCTTCTAGAGTCCTTGAAATGTATCTAGTATCTAATTATGTATAAATTACCATTAATTATGGGGGCGGGGGAAATCCTAAACAGCTATATATAAGCTTTAGCATTGGTATTTTTATGGAAATCGCCCCAGTAGAATTTACAATGTTGAAGTAGAACTTCAGTGTTGAAGTAGAACTTCAACTAAATATCTTTAGTTGAAGATATTTAATTTTCTAACCTTCATGTGCTATAGCATCAGCTGAGCAAATTTAAAACTTGCAGAAGTTACATGGCAGAGCTCTCTATGATTTTAGTTTGTTTTAATATTCTTTGTATGTTTATTTTATAAGCACAGTTTCAGTGAAACATTTGGAAAACATTTGTAGTCAATAAAAAGGAAAAGAAACGTTTGAAAGCATAAAGAGAAATGGGAATTATTTTTACACTGCAACTCATTGTTTGAAGAACTGCAATTTTTTTCATTCCCAATGTAAAATCTTCAGTCTGTAAAAAATCAGGTCACTTAGGCATCACAAGATAGTCTCTAAAACTGCAGCAAAAAAAAATTACTTTGTAATATTAGTCACACTATATTAGTCCTGCTATTATTATTTTAGCATGCATTAAGACAGAAAAGGGACAGTCTCACTTTTTTATTGCATTCATACCAAGATAACTGCAGAATTTGGTTTATATATTAAAAACAGTCTTAGCAGCCCATAGGAATAAATATATGTTCCTCCAAATAACATTACCTTAGCTTCTGCATAACAGTCCTGGTCTACGGGAGATATCCATTCCCTTTAGCAAGGAAAATCAGTTTCCACCATTCATGAAGCTCCAATTGGACCCACTGAATTTCCTCACCTGAAGAAAGGGACTTGCAGCTCTGAAGTTTAATACAGGATATTTAACAGCTGAAGTGTTTTCAGTATTTCATTGCAAGTATTTAATTATAGAACTTCATTTGCATGGAAGTGTCCTGTTGACACACTTTATTTTCAAGATGTTTTATTTTCTCTCCTTTCTTTCATATTCAGAGTAACAGTGAAGAAGAAATGCTTAAAACCTACTAAGAATAGGACTAGAAATGGCTGTTTTCCTTTAGACAGAAGGAATCTAACAATTTGAATTGCATTTTTCTGCTTAAAATAAATATGGCTTAAATTCAACGTATGGTTTTATGCTATAATCAAGGGCATGCTTGATTATATATATATAGCCATATTCACGGTGGTCTTCCTGGTACACTTACCCTACAGCACTCACAGATGCTTTTTCATAGCTGAAAGCAGTCTGAATGTGAGGGCTCCTCATGGTGTGAGGCAACAGGCCTGAGGCTTCCCTGACTGCAAGAAAAACTTGATGATCTTGAAGGTCCTTCCCAACCTTCATGATTGTATGATTCTGTGACTCTAAATTCCTCCGAAAGGCCAGGTTGGCATTGCTTGCTGTCCCTTGAAACAAAGTGTTTTGAAGAGAAGTGCCCAACAGAGAAAAGGATTCTCTAATGACAAGGCTTATTCTTCTCCTAGTTACTACCAGAAAACATCACCTCAAAGAGTTCTGTCATCTTCATTTTTGTTCTCTTCACAAAGTCTTTCACATCATACTGTTCAGCCTGATATCTTTCTCCTTATCAAAAGCTACATTTTTCAGCTTCTAAAATCTGAGCAGTTCTCAGTGCTGGTCTATGTCTGTGGGTACTTCTTCTAAATTATCCTGTCCATAGTTACATCCATAATTTAGTAACAGATAAAATCCCATTTCATAGTAAAGTTTAACCTATAAAATCTTGTACAATGTTGGCCCAAAGGCTAGCAGTAAAGATCAATGGTATGTTCACTCATCAATGGTATGTTCACTCATGTTCCAGTCCTCTGCCATTCTTTTTTTTTAATGTTTTTTAAAAGCATATACGTAAAAACACTATACAGTTCCACATTAACAGTTGCTGGATGGTGACCAAGTCATACTTTTTTTCTTGCCAGATATTCCCAGAGACTTTGAAACATGCAACTATTCATGAGATCTTGGGACTGAATTCTGTTGCTCATGCTGTTCATTGCTTATGCAAATGTCTTTCAGATGCATCATCCATCCTTATTGTTTGTTTGCATCAGACTGCTAGGCTTCTGCTATACCTATTAAAAAAAAAAAAAAAAATCAATATTTTTCTTCAGTACACATAGCATCTCAGAAAATGAACTGTAGCACTCTGTAGCACTACACAATGTTAGATGTACAGATATTGATGTATTCCCCCAGCCACACTGTTCACAGATAATAAAAATTACATGGTTGTTCCAGACACACTAATTATGAGCAGTTATGGACAAAAAAAATTGAATCACTTCTTGAGGTGCAGATAAGTTTGTATTGAACACTGCCTTTGGCAAGGCGTTTGTGAATTTTATTTTAATTTTCTTAGCAGCAAATTAGAAATATATTTGAAAACTATTAAATTTGAAATACAGTCAGTGAAGCTGATGAATTAAACTGATAGTGGAGTTTCTCTCACCATCCTATTCCTGTCTGAAAGAAGGAAATTATTTCTTTGGCTTGCTAACCTGAGTTCAGCATTTCAAATAACAAGAGGATCTAGAGATGACAGACAAGACCAGGACTGTGCCAGCTGCTGCAGAAGCATATGTAACTATAGTTTCTTTTCAACAGCTCAATAAAAAGTGACTTTGTATATATTATTTCCTTTCTTATTAATAGGAAAGGAATGTCCAGGGGGAAAAAAAGCCATGGATAGAACAGGATAGATTCCCATTAAGCTGAAGTTTCCAAATAAGTCCTAAGAAATGTAGGCACATGGTCACAAGTTGTAAGCCAACTCCTGCCTGGCCTCAGCATTGCAGAGGATGTTATATCGCCAATTTCTCTGGGCAGCCTGCTGCCTGCAAATGTCTGAGTTTCCAGGCTTCCACTCTGTTGAGCCAGATTTATTCAGCTGACAAAAAGACATGTGTTTCTAATTGGTTTGTCCTAGATTTGGGATGTAGCACAGCACCGATAAAAAATCAGTTATAATCTTCAGATTAATCTTTTTCAAGATGTTAAAAAAAAAAAAAATATTTTTTTAAAAAATCAGAAACTGGATCAAACCAGTAGGAACTTCCCTGCCTTTTAAAAAGAAAACTGAGCTTAACTGAGAGAGAAAATCCTATGGACCTTTAACTCAAGGGAACGTCCCATGTTCATGTACATATTAATAACTGTAGCTGCAAGAACCAGAAAACAAAAGCAGAAGCTTCATTAGAAGACAAAAAAATAATTTTCATCATTACCCATCTGGTGCTGGAAGACTCATACCTCACATGAAAAAGGAGACAGACCCACAGTCATACAGATTTATCAAGAAATGTTTCTGGCCTTTTCTTTACATCAGGAAAGCATCTTGGTGCTCTGGCCCACAACTGAGGCCTCTGTCCTCAGCCCTGCACAGCAGCAAACTTGAAGCCAGCCTCTGCCTGCCTAGTCAAAGCATTCCCAAACACTGTCACTTCTGTACAATCACTCTCTCTCTCCATGCCAGAGCATCATTTCCCACTTTTATTCTGGCAAAAGACATTTTACAGATGATTCAAGACCCAGCATGTGGAATACACACAAAGTGCACCAGAACTAAAGCCAATTACAAAGGGCCAGCAGATGGAGCAGGACAGCAGAGGTGACCATGCTAAAGTTTCAGCTTCATCTGGAGACATATGCATTTCTGGGCCCCAGTGGGACACCATGCAGGCTTAACAGCTTCTGTTCAGAAGCAAAACAGGCACTGAGCTAAGGCATCTTCTTCATCTACACCCAGCTAGTAGCCAGCCTATTTAGGGTGCACTAGGCTTGAATCATTGGGATTTTGTCTGTGATTTGGGTCCCTGATGACTTTCTCTTCTGCAGCCAAGTGGTCCAGAAAAAGCTCAGAACTATCTGCGCTGCCAGTGCCAACTGATCCTATTCTCTAAAAAGTAGAGATGAATGATAGTAAACCAAGTCTAGCTACAGCAAGATGAAGCAAGACCTTGTTTTCATTCTTTCTGTTTTCAGTAGAACTACTACCAGCAGCAACACTCTGCTGGAGCAGTCGGCAGAGAGAACAACATTCATCATTGTGTTCACCCACTCAGTTTAAAGCAAAAGAAGTCTGCTGCTCCTTTCTTTGCCTTGTGCGTTTATGCAGGCTCATTACTTTATTCTTTCAGTTACAACAACTTCTGTCCCTCCATAAAATCATTGCTGGCAATGCCCGTGAGGCAGATCAATCATTCTGGGCAGAAAAATTTCATTTGCAATTCCCATTATCATACTCAGACAAAACAACAACTCTTAAAGATATATTCATTGGCAATTATGCTTATTCTGCAGATTGTCATTTAGCACATCATTCAGATTACAAGAAAAAAATAATAAGAAAGCATTACAGAGACAATTAAAAATATATACTTTAGGCTAAATTACTGTAAACCATTTTCACCTACTGGAAGAGAGTTAATGGAACTGGCAGTCCACAACTCAGTCATCCAAATAGAAATTAAACTCAGACACAACAAAGTTCTTCTGGGGGATCACACAGTGACTGTTTTCTAAGACACTTTTCTTTCTTTCTGCTCTGAACTTCCTTGTTGCTTTGAAGAAATCTTATAAAGTAGACATCTATAGGAAGTTATATGAAGTAATATTTCTTCTAGCTAACAATTTGATCCAGTTTTGCTTTTTAAGTATTTGAGTTTCCCAGCTTCACCTTGAATTTAATAAGATACCTAGAGAGCTCTTGCTTGCTGAGATATCCTTCCCTCCCAACCTTTTCTGTTTACTTGTAATACAAGATAACTACCGTTATCAGAAAGGTACTAATGAGGACAAATATTAACCTAAATCTCTTTAAAACTGGAAGAGAATAAATCAAATGAGATTTGCAGCATGTCCCTGCAAACAAGAGTTTCAGAGATGAATGGAAAGTAAAAAACTGATAATAAATGTGATCCATTTACAAACCTCTTAAAAGATCACTATATCTAAGTAAGGCAGGGGATACAGTTTTGTTTCCACATGATTCTGAGGCAGTATGACAAAGTTCACACAAAAGAGCTGATAGCAAGTTCCTGTTATTTGCCACATATTTATAGACTACCAAAAAGATAGACAATAGAAAGGACTAATTCCTGTTTTACATATTTTACTAATAAAGTAGCAAGGTCTTATGGAACAAACAAAACAGATGCAAATTATGTAATTACGTATCTGTATGCAAATTTGCAGACATCTCATAAATGTTGGAATACTATTTGCAATGCTAATTAAGTGCCTTTTATTGCCACTGCATAATTCCTACATGTGATTCTTTGCTAGATGTCATTGTAGCTTGCAAAATCTTTACTGTCAGGTTACCTGAGGTAACACACAATAGAACTGCTAAAAAAAATCCTATTTTAAATTGAATTACCTGCAGTGTCTCAAAATAATTTCTCATTGCCTTCCTGTCCAAATCAGTTGGTTGATTTCTTTTTTAAAATTCCATGAATTAATCAAAACTTCCAAAACCATGGAAGTCTTTCTTCCTGACCTCTAGAGAAATCAGATATTTTACTTTAAT
The DNA here is from genome assembly GCA_023637945.1 of Phaethornis superciliosus. Taxonomy (NCBI): domain Eukaryota; kingdom Metazoa; phylum Chordata; class Aves; order Apodiformes; family Trochilidae; genus Phaethornis; species Phaethornis superciliosus. Next base: position 20,659,454 of record JAJQWJ010000005.1, on the reverse strand, counting down.
TCAAGAGGAAAAGGGGAGACAAAGACAGAAAGACAGACAGAAAGAAAGACGGGAAGAAAGACAGACAGAAAGGCAGAAGGACAGGAAAAGCAGGAAAGTCAGGAAAGGCAGGAAGGCAGAAAAGAAGAAAGGAAGGCAGGCAGGCAAGAAAGAAGGCAAGAAGGAAAGAAGGCAGGAAGGCAGGCAGGAAGGCAGGCAGGCAGAAAAAGAAAGGAAGAGAGAAAGAATGAGAGAAAGAGAGAAAGAAAGAGAGAGAAAGAGAGAAAGAGAGAAAGAGAGAAAGAGAGAAAGAGAGAAAGAGAGAAAGAGAGAGAGAGAGAGAGGGAGAAAGAGAGAGAGAGGGAGAAAGAAAAGAAGAGAAAAGAAAAGAAAAGAAAAGAAGAGAAAAGAAGAGAAAAGAGAAAAGAAGAGAAAAGAAGAGAAAAGAAGAGAAAAGGAAAGGAAAGGAAAGGAAAGGAAAGGAAAGGAAAGGAAAGGAAAGGAAAGGAAAGGAAAGGAAAGGAAAGGAAAGGAAAGGAAAGGAAAGGAAAGGAAAGGAAAGGAAAGGAAAGGAAAGGAAAGGAAAGGAAAGGAAAGGAAAGGAAAGGAAAGGAAAGGAAAGGAAAGGAAAGGAAAGGAAAGGAAAGGAAAGGAAAGGAAAGGAAAGGAAAGGAAAGGAAAGGAAAGGAAAGGAAAGGAAAGGAAAGGAAAGGAAAGGAAAGGAAAGGAAAGGAAAGGAAAGGAAAGGAAAGGAAAGGAAAGGAAAGGAAAGGAAAGGAAAGGAAAGGAAAGGAAAGGAAAGGAAAGGAAAGGAAAGGAAAGGAAAGGAAAGGAAAGGAAAGGAAAGGAAAGGAAAGGAAAGGAAAGGAAAGGAAAGGAAAGGAAAGGAAAGGAAAGGAAAGGAAAGGAAAGAAAAGAAAAGAAAAGAAAAGAAAAGAAAAGAAAAGAAAAGAAAAGAAAAGAAAAGAAAAGAAAAGAAAAGAAAAGAAAAGAAAAGAAAAGAAAAGAAAAGAAAAGAAAAGAAAAGGAAAGAAAAGAAAAGGAAAGAAAAGGAAAGAAAAGAAAAGAAGAGAAAAGAAGAGAAAAGAAAAGAAAAGAAAAGAAGAAAGAGGAAAAGTAGTATCTCCAGTATCAGCAGTATGTTTCTCAAAGAAGTTTGACAGGGAGCAGTGCAGTGTCAAGAGAAAGACAAACAAGGGATACTGATTTTGACAAGTATGAAAGTGCCTCAGAGCAGAAAGAAGATACACGGAGACTTCAATTATGTAGTGAACATTTATTTTAGATTGCAACTATTACGTTACGTGAGTAAGGTGCGAGCCAGGACTGTATTTCCTACTTAAGTAATTGTTATGAAAGGGCCAGTTTGAACAGTGTCTTCCATATACATTTCTTGATCTCAGGCCAAATGACTTACCAGGGCAGCCAAAGAAAAACAATAGTGAGAAAAAACAAACGAAGAAAATTAAATATTTCTTCCTCCGAACTGCAACTGTCAACTTTTTACTATCAGTAGTACAGGATCAAATAAAGTATAAATAGAGCAAGAAAATATGTACTTCATTTCTAACAATCAGTCATTAAAACAAGTTTAGTAAAAACTTATGATGCTCTTCATTTAGAACACTGTCCTACAGTACTGTCCTCAGTAACCATGAAGGAACAGCAGACCTTTCTCAGGTAATTATGGGAGGTGAAAACTTTAATGGCTTACCTGGCCAATCTTTTCTAACTGAACAAATTTGTTGTCTGCAGCAGCAGGATACATTTTCCTATGTTTTCTCATCCTGACTGGGCTTCTCAAAATACTCAGCATTGCATGAGTAATAATGTACTATCCAGAAAGAATTCTACCCACAGGTCAGTGTGAACCATGAAAACAGATTCCTCTAGAAAGTAAATAAATATTATTTTAGGCATGCCACAAAGCTGAAGCTTCCAAAATATACTACACAAATTAGGGCTGGCCAACAGATCTAACAAGTTACCTATTCAGAACACTAAGACAATCAGACTTGTTTATACCTGACTTTACAGACAAGCCTTACCTGACAATTCTTCTTCATTGCAAGTATGTTCTTAATTATTGCTCCAACTGTAAATCATTGGCTGATCTTCAGTCATGTATTTTCAGTTCCAGAATTTCTGCTTTTTCTTTGCCAAAAGCTCCATTATACATTGTAATGCAGATAACATTAATATACTGGGTTTTACTGTCATCAATGTTATCTAAGGAAAAGCCTCCATGCTCTGGTCTTTTGATCTTTCCAGCAATGTCACAAAGATTTTTGTATATGCACTGATTCTGTCCTCTTCATTTCCTTCTCTCAAAAGTAAGGTAAATCAACAATATTCCTTACACTGTAACTTTGTTTACTTATAAAAGCAGCCACTGTTGGCTAGGAACATTTGTAGTGAGTCTAAATGACTGCCTGTTTGAATAACTATTTTGGGGATGCTTCTATTTGATACCATAAAATAAAACAGAACACTGAAACATTTGTTAAATTTAGAAAGGAGATATTAGATTCTACTATCAGGTACTGTTCTGCTTTAAATAATAATTTTAGATTAGTTCACATAAGGCTGAGTTCTGAAACCAATGTAGGTATGTCTAATTTTGACAAAGCTGAATGGAAATACATAGATTTTCCCCGTTATTTATTGTCAAAAAAAAATTAGCAATTCAGAGGCTGAAGTAAATCTGTGCTGTTTTTGTAAAAAAAACCTTGTTTCCTGAAAAAAATTTACCTCGGTTCCCACAGTATTCCTAAGTAGTGGGGTGTGAGCAGTTAATTTCTTTTAACCTCTGAAAATGTCATCTGAAGCTGTTTTAGGTGTGTTAAAAGACAACCAAATACCATCAAAGAACTCTTGAGTGGGATGGAATTTCAGAGTAGAAAGATCCAAGGAAAAAATTAATTTTGGCTAGTGCTCAGCTGCTTCCCAGCAAGAAGGCTCCAAGAACTCTTTGTTTCTTTAAAATCATGGTGTTCCATTTATTTACTTTTAACAAGAAAAAAAATCCCATTTTAGTAGTGATGCTAAAAGTTTATCCAAGAAAATTTATGGCTTTTTAATAAGTAAATGTCACATAATCAGATGAGAAATTGAAGGGTTATTCAAATTGCTAGGGTTAGCACAAACCAGCTGATAATTCTTTGACACTAGTCTATCCTGCTGAAAGGTTTTTGCACTTTTATTAAAAAGAGAAAAATATTTTCTTTTAATACTTCAAGAAAGATTGGTACAAGTAATAGCCTGGCCATGCACAACAGTTTAGAAGCAGCACTCCAGAAAGTAGGGAACTAGAATGGAAACAAAATACAGAAACCTGATAGGCAGGACTGCCACAAGATGTGAACTGATGTAACCTGTTTTTTTCTATAAACCTAAAAAAAAATATATATAATACAGGAGACACAAATATGGTTGAGGATTGAGATTTGAAGGATGAACCCGAACTGTGAGTGTAGCACTCCAGTAAGAGTGGTCCTGTTGTAGCATGGTGATTTATTTCTTTCCTGTAGAAAATTCTAAGGGAAAGCAGCAATGATTTTTTGCATTAGCAAAGAATATCTGAATTTAAGTGTGGACATCTCTAGTGCAATACTGAGAAATACTGCCCCAAAGAATTACACAATCAAAACATCTGAAGACACAGCAATAACCTAGACATGCTATAATTTTGCAATTAAATACTGCATGCAGTATAAAAGCTGAGCACACATTTTTAATTTTCCAGAAAAACCTGCAAAATTGCACATTGAAAAAGGTAAATATAGGAGGACCTGGGCTTTCAACCAAGCTGTTTGAAATTTATCAAATAGAGGTATTACTCAGCCATTTTTATCTCCCACAAAAAGTAGATAAGATTAGGAATATAAATGTTTTAATATGGAAGTCACATAAGGCCAAGAAGGGCCCTGGGATTTTTTTCAGCTTTCTAAGATGTGAAAAAGGAGCCACAGCGTATGACTACAAGTGAAATATACTCCCCAGCTGTTTTTTAAAAGCTTCCAAAAATAAACCTCAGACTCAGTCAGTGTTAATAGGGTCAGAATTTCCATGCCAAGCAGAGATACCAAGGGGACTAAAGAACAGAGATGTAGTTCTAATGTACAGATAATTACTTGTCTCCTTAGATTTTTATGAAATGCCTGGTATCTGACTGGTTCTTCAGTCTTTGTGCCTGCATGGTCACTGGAGTCTTCTGCTTTAAGCACAACAACTCATATAGCAGAACTGTGAGTAACAGTAGCACAGATGAACTCTATGAGAATATACTATTTGCCAGCTATCTAGCCTTTCCTCATATATATTTTCAACTGCAAACTACTCAAAGTTCTGGAACTGAAAGCCTTGTGCTGCAAGGCTTTGGAAAAGAGCACAGTTACAAAGTTTAGGAAAAATCTGACATACTCTTCCAATTTTGTTATAAGGAAGCTATTTGCATTGTTTCATAAATCTGGTGCAGGGCCTTGTCTTTCTGTACAGCTGACAGGCATCACAATTTCATACTTCGTGTCTCCTTTTTTACTGCTATATTCCAGTGGGGTGAGTCCTGAAGTCTGTCAGTAGTTTCCTGCATATGTCATGGTAACTTTAAGCGGCTTTGGTTTAAATAAAAGAACTAAGATGAAAGACATATATAAAAATCACTTATCTTCAAACTGAAAATACTGTCAAATAATTCCTTAACTATTCTTGCTTTTTATTCATTCTGGAAAGCAATTTTCTTCACTTTGTTATGTAAGTGTGTGATAGGGGAATAGGCTTTCCATTTACTCTTCTAATGCTTTCCGAGGAGATCTGGCCTGTCAGTCTTACAGCTCAAGGTCATATAGCCTTGATCTCAAAGTATTTTTGCTGGGTAATTTATTATTATATTGAAGTAAAATCCATTATGGGATACAGGTAGGGAAGCTTCTTCTGTTGTGCCTTTCAGCTTTCTCTTTACTTGTTTCACTCTTGAGAAGAGAAGCCCCTTTTGAACCAGCTCTTTGTACCAATAAGAATCCCAGTCAGTCAAAATAAGATCTGGGCCTTTTCAAATATAGTTACCCTACATTTATTGAGTGCATTAACACTGACAGATCTTTGAAATAATTATAAAAAAAAAAAAAAAAAAAGGAACCTCACAATACAAACAGGCTGGTTACATCCCTCTCTGCATTACAGGTGACCTTAATCTTGTTATGCATGTGTTCTGAAGAGGGTTAGAGAGAACTTGCTTGCAAATCTGATCCCCTTCCATATGGGTGTGACATGACACAATGCAGTCACCTTCTGCTTCTCTTTCTCAAACACAATGGCATATCACTAAGAAGAGAGACAAAATCAGTAGTTCCATAAAGGTTATGAGGTAAAGTAGTATTCTTGCTGCCACCAAGTGCTATCTTAATAAAATTAACACTGTCTCTTGATTCACCTGTACCGGTCCCTCCCCTGTACACATATTCTCATGCAGTGGGCAATTAAGCAAGTGAAGGTCACTCTGCTAATTTCCATCCCCTTTGGACAAGGTTCAGACACAGCAGGAAATGTGTGCATTCTTGAGAACCCAGAAAACATTAAATTCGTCCCCCAGACACTGTGACTGAACTCTTGCAAATTTCCAAAAGCCGCTCTGTGTCTTAATATAATTAGAGCAATCTCGGTATCCTGCCTTCTTACAGCTGTTCCTTACCACTACAAGTAGCCTGTCTGAAAATTCAGCTCCTTGGTAGGAAGAGAAGACTGACAGATGGTGAATAAATTCAAGGCTAGTTTATTTTTATAACTGGAAAATAGCTTTCAGACATCCTGGTGGTCTACAGATTGTTTCCAGGTCTTTTCTATTTTAATGAAAGATAAAATATGACTGGGATTCATGATCGGGCAATTTAATTTTAGCCAAATTGCAGAGAAAAGTAAATGCCAGCTCTTATTCTAAACTTTAACCTTCTGAGCCGCTGAGACATTTATCTTATGCAAAAATTACTGCAATAATAATAATACTTTCTGGTTTACAACTGATTTACCAGGAAATTAATATTTGGTTTTATGAACACATTAAACAGATGGTACCTATTGTTGAAATTATCCCATAAAAGTACATGAATTTGGACTTGGTTACAGTGCAATGCATCAGACTCTTTTTAAGCGATTGGTGTGGTTGGCCTTTCTTTTATTCTAACAAGCCATTTTTAAGTCTACAGCATGCAATCTTGGAGTTAATTGAAATGACTCCATAGCTACAGTAAATTAAAAATTATTGACTTAGCCTTTTCCCTGATAAGGATGGAAAAAAAAAAAACAGTATTAATGTAAATAGCTTACAACGTTGTTACACTTCCAGTTTCTCATTAGTTTCATCAAAATCAACGATAAACTGAATAGCTGTTGTAAGAGTTAAAGAAAGGAGCAGCAAGTTCTAACCCCACTGATGTTAACACTAAGTTTCCCTTTAGTTCCTGCAAAGCTTCAGTTTCCCTCAGATAGATTTGTGAAACTATGCAACCATTTTATCTAGTAGTAAGCTGCAGAGAACTGCTGCCACCCTTCTGCAATTTAAACATTGCATTCCATAAGTCCCACTGAAACAAAAAAGTTACTCACTACAAACTGTCCATGATGAATGTGAGTGGAATAATGACTGCACACTGGTTTTAAGACAGACTTGCTCGTGCTCCTTCATTACTTCAGGCTCACTATTATTTAGTCAATGAAATTGTGTCCAGTTAAGTCAATAGAAAAACTCTCATCAACTTTAGGAGTTTCAAAACAGGTCTGTGGTCCCTAAAACTTTACATATTATTCACAGACTTTGCAGAAGCATGCATAGCATTAAATAGCATCTTTGTCTACAATGGCAACAGCACTCCTGTTGTTGACTTTGTTCCATTTCCAGATTAACAAATACAGAAACTAGACTAATAATTGTAAGGTACCTGGAAACCCTGTTGCCTTTGCAGGTGAACAAAGGCTAGAGAAAACATTCGTGTATTAGAAATGTCTACAAGTCATCTTTTTATTTCCATTACAGAAAATCAAGCAATAGATGGAAATAATTTCTAGGAACAACTTCACACTTTGTTTAATGAAATCCTACCAGTGAAATAAATGGTTAAAGAAACTGTTGTTCAACTCAATGTGATTTTACACACACCTGTATGTAATCTGACCTTTTTACACACAATAAATGCAACTGTATCAGAGATTTTCCAGGCTACATGATAAAGCTAAGGTTCTAAAACCATTTAAAAAGAGGTCAGTGGATTGATTTTCAAAAGTGGTGATTCTGTCATCCATTTTTCACAGCGTTGCTGCAGAAATATCAGAGCAACTAAATGAAAATTTTTGTCCAACTTAGAACAGAAAAATAAAACCTCTACAAACCACTGAGTGCTCAGTAGAGTGGGAAATCAAACTAATAAATGAAATACACAAGAACTTGATTTTAGGCACACAAATGCAGACCCATGCCTCCTAACTTCTGTCACTCATTCCAGGCTTCTCCTCTGCTATAAGGAAAGAGATTCAAATACAGAAGGAAAAGCAGGTGTTATTTGGACTCTGTCCATACTAACCAGAAAGGGGACTTAATGAGATAGGTAGATCCTCCTAATTCAGGTGTCTTAATTAACTGCCTTAGCAGTTCGACAATTCAGACTGAGTTTGGAATGTCTTGAACACACTCTTAAAACTAGAAAAACAAGTTCACGTAAAGGTGTTGCACTTTTGTAAATGCAGAAGGACCCTCAGCAGACTTCTAAAAGCCAATCTTACTTACAATTAGATTCAACCAAAAAAAAAAAAGTAACTTTCATTCGGGTTTAAAGAATTATGTATAAAGCAAAAAATCCTTATTAAGTGAGTTTATAAATTTATGGCAATTCATTACAACCTCTCAGTATAAAAGTGATGGATAAGCCATTGAAAACCATTGACCTGGAAACCTGGAATCTTCCATTCTGAAGCAGTAACAAGGAACCTGCTGAGAGTTCAGGTAGGAGACCCGAGAGGTTTCTGATTTTAAAAAGTGCAGCTGCCAAAAACTGAGCCACCAATACACATATGACCACTGGGAAGTTCATTGGTGCATTTTTATTTTCTTATTTAGGTGACCTTACTGGCTTACCGAAAATGGCTGCAACTTCAATTAGACAGGATGCATCACAAACCCCAAGTAGTAACACATCAGAGTAGTTTTTAAATCAGTCTGCCCTCTCCTTAGCTAATTACTGCAGACACATTCAGCTCCAAAAAGTATTCTAGCTGACTTCACTGGATGCAGTGGTATCTCCAAGTTTCTTGACTGTTTTTGAGTTTCGTACCAACTACTGATGAACTTGCATCACTGGTGGGCACCTAAGTGAAAATATCTTGCAACCAGGTGCCCACCTAACTCTGAACTGATTCAACTGTAGCACACAGCGGTTCCTTGTCTGAGCAGAAAACTAACAAAGTGCATGTTTAGTTTCTGGTTTATAGTCTTTGCATATGAGTTCTCTGCAGCAGTGAAGGACTTGCAATATTTAGGTCCTCTACTTAAAATGTATTTTTCTCCCATGAGCACATTGCTTTTCTGCGAGGCTCTAGACTACATTTCTACTACCAACCACTGTGCAGTTGGCACATTTATGTCTAAACAACCCTTTTGAACTTTTTCATGTGAGTAGGGGAACATAGGAATCTACCTATACCCAGATTGCATTAGACTGTGCTCTTCCTAGCAGTTCAAAAAACATATGTTTAAATACAAACTCCATTTACTCTGAGATTAAGATTCTGGGCACCCAACAGCACAAAAGATGTACATTCTGTCACCCTTAAAGCTCGAGTTGTACACTTGCTTTCCTGTTTGTCCCTGAGAAAAAGCAGCTATTGTTTGTCTCCTGAAATAAGAAATACCTTTGAAGACCCAGAAGGATTGTCACACTACAGCACTGAAGAGGGCTAAGTCATCCCTAGCATATTAGCAAAAGCTTTGTCACTGACTTCAGTCGGAATTTTCCATCTGATCACTTTATTTCTTCACTTGCTTTATACACAGTAATAAATTGTACGAACAACTGAGTGAAAGAAGGACTCAAATCAGCAATGAAACTCCCAATAATTACACTGTGGCCTGATTTTGACACTTTAAACAAATATAAAGCAAAGATTCAATCTTTCCTAGACTATGGTGAGCCTAGACGTGAACAAGAAATAGACCATAAAGTTGTATTCTCTATCAACTCCTAGAGGTAAGGCCTTTCAGCAAGGGTAATTTAGCACTGAAATTACATTGTCTTTTCTTGGAAATCTCTGTGATCTTCACCATCTGTTTCATGTGATAAAATAAAGTTGTTGATTTCATGCTGTATCTTCTATGTCAGAATAAAGGCCAGTTCCAATTTACATCAAGCAGGAAAAAAAGAAAAAAAAAGTTAAAAAAAAAAAAAAAAAGCAATTATAAATTATAATGAAAACAAGCACATGTTTTTCCACATTTTAATGAAGCAAAGGTAGCTGCAGTGGTTTACAGCTCCAAACAGATTCAGTTCACGTTAGCTGGATTTTTCAGTTTCAGACAAGTAAGACTGCAGCAAGTAGGTATAGTAGGAGGCCTAATGAGTTTCTTCACCACATAAAAATTATCCAGCAAGCAATACAAAGATCACTCAAATGAAAACAAATACTCAATAAAGCAGATAATTAACTGCAATCTTAGTTAACAGGATGGCCTCAAACTGCCCTGCAAAAATGCCAGAGCAACTAAATATAAATGTTTATCTTTGTTAGCAAAGGAAGAAAAATTTTTACACTGTTCCAAAGAACTTGTATAGGTTTATGGGAGTCTAAAGGACTTCTAAAATAATTAACAATTTTATGTTGCAGTTTCTGGTGTGAAGTTTTATTTCAGCTTTGAATCTGATGGTTTATGATATAGAGTCCTTGTTATCCTCTGAATCTGTCAGCATCAGCTTTTATTTTCTGTGCCAAAAGAGGACACTTAAATGGGAGTCTCTGATCATTAAATTTTTTAAAAGGTCTTGTAATTGTTAGCTGAGGATATCTGCAGCTAAACTTACAAACATGCATGTACACACGTATATATACACAACCACATTCTAATGACAGTACAGCAGATTTTTTTTTTTTTTTCATATTATTATTGATTTTCCCCAGATACTGAGATTAATGATCATGGAAACAATCATGTCATGGTTTAATGCTGTGCCAGCAATTAAAAAAAAATTACAGATGCTCTCTATTAACCTCTCTCTTTTCCCCTGGAAGGAAAGGAAAGGGAATAAGAGAGAGAGACTTATGAGTTGGAAACTAATCTACACAGCTTTAATGAAACAGTAGTGATGGAAAGGAAAATAATGAAATATATACAAATATATACAAAATCAATACCACACTCCCCCTACTCCCATCACCAATGAGGCTGCAGGGCAGCCCTGGAACAGTCCCAGAGTCAGCATCAGACAGGAGCTAGATGCAGAAACACACAGATTCAGGAATGCACAGATCAGAATCAAATGCGGATGAATGTAAGGAGTCCCTCCAGGACATTAACCATGGACAAAGAGAGATTTATTCTCATTATCTCTCAGATTTGTACAGAGTATGAGATGTATGGGATAGAATACTTCATTTAGTCTATTTTGATCACCTGTCCAATCCACTTCTTCCTGCAGGAGTGTCACAGGTGTGACCCTTTTACACCCTTTTTCTTCTGGAGCATAGGATGTTTTGTAGAACCAAGCAGTGGCCTCAGCTCTGCATAGCATTCTCCAGCAGTAACTATAAACAGAGAGCATTAGCAGTCCTAGAAGCAAACACCTGTTGGAAAATGTGCTGTTATATCAGGAAGTGTTGTTGCTTAGAAGAGACTTAACTGAAAAGTAAAGTTACTAGAAAGACAATTGGTTCTATCCTGGCTCAAACCAGGACAGGAGCAATCATTCAAACAAGATTCCTAGAATCTCTCTATAGCCAATCCTTTTGTGTTAGAATGCACAGCAGAGGGAGTACCCAATGTGCCTCTCAAACCAGGCTGTGGGAATTTGTTGCAAGGGACAGGACATTTAGAAAGTCTTTCTCACTGGTCTGTTGAGTCCACCAATACTTGTGATGAGCTAATGACAACTTTTTTTTTTAATAATAGCTGTTCTCAGACCATGCCAGCTCCATTCACAAATCCATATGTAATTAGTATATAACAGTTTTCTAAAGAACTTAAAGCAAGATGTCATTGTAAAAAATGAAGAAACAAATTACCTTTTTCTCTTGCGTAACATCTGATCACATAAGGGTCTCACTTTCTGCAATTGCTGAATCCACGTTCTCCCTGCTATTTCATAGAGATATTTTTAAATAGCACTGCTATTTAAAAAAAAATAATCCTTCTAATGTCAGATTTGTTCCTACTGGGAATCCCAAAGAAACTGAGGGAAGTCCAAACAGTTCCTCATAGCTTCTTCAGAGTGAATTTTCTTTCTTACAAATAATCATAGGGCAATGTGTTGTTATTTTTGTTAACATAACTTCTATCTATACTAACAAAAGCTCCTAGAAAATGACTCAGGTAGATGGTGACAGATGAACTTCTGGTGAACCAGATTCAGAGATTTGGATAAGCCTATGAATTTTTATCCTAACCTAGACTTTATTATTCTTTCTTCCTTACCCTATAAACAGACTTCCAGTCTTTCTTTCTTCACAGTTACAGTTACCTGTTGCCTTACCACATGCTGACCTGTCTAACTCCCTCCTGGGTCTGCCACCTTAAAGGGAGAAGGTGGGCAAGGAAGCTGCTGTGGGGAAGCCAGATTTCCCCAATTCAGCAGGTTTTCCATTTTTAAGAAAAGTCCTTCAGGATGTTATTCTTCCATTTCATCCCCCATCTGATTTTGCCAGGACAGCATGAAGGTTTTAGAACTGAAATTCTAACATTTTCAGCACTAATGATCCTTAAAACTGAAAAATAAAAGACATACCAGATATTCCAATGAGAACAGAAGCAAAGCAGGAAGGAAAGAAAAATTAATCACCAAGGCTGCCCAAGAACTTTCACCGCAGCCTTTCTGCTACAGGGAAAGGACTGCCCTGCTTCTAATCACAGCTGAAGACTCTTTTTCTCACAAAGCTAGAATCCACAAATTCATACTGATGATGATGATTTTGTTACATACAGTATGCGTGGCACTATTAAACATCTAGAAAAGAAGTGGTCTCTTTCTGAAACAACTTTTCACATATTTAGAGCAGAAGGTAACCCATCAGAGTAATAGCAATGAAAAATACATGAGTGTATTCTTCATTGCTGGCAATTTGAACTGAAACAACTCACAAGGATGACCTTATATATCTCCTGGCTTTTAGTGAAGGAGTGACAAGGAGGAACAAGATGTGACATAATGTACCAAAAGACTCCCAAATGAACACTCGTATCATAAAACTGCAATTTCTCCATGAATATATAATAAACAAAGTAAAAATAATCTTCTTGTGCTGGCTCAAGATTCCTTTCTCTCATGGAGACACTAAGCCCATGACTACCTCCAAGCAACACAAAATCACAATATTTCATTTTTGTTCTATGGCAGAACTCCACTGTCAGAAATCTCACTAACATAGAGACAGATTTCTGTGTCAGATGACACCTGCATTCAATTCTTGTCATTGATTTATTCTGTCATCTTGAAGAAACTAGTTAAATGCTCTCTGCTTTGGCTCCTCTTTCTGAAAAATTGAGATACGAATACTTATTCCCAGGTAAGGTCCTTCACTAGCTGTTGGAAAAAAAAAAAAAAAAAAAAAAAGTGTTGTGTAATTACTACTAAAAGTGTTGTGATATTACTACTAGATCTTACTAATTCTTTAATATTATGTGTTTACAGTTTTAGATGGATTTTGGCAACTGTACAAACACACACAAAAAAATCTCTTTCCTTGACCTAGTTTAGCCTCTGAGTAACTGGCTTATGCCTCACACAATTTAATTTCAAAATAAAATATCTCTAGTACAACAGTTCTTTCTTCATTAATAAAAGATATCAGCAAATACACAGGAAAAAAAAAACATTCATTTTAGATATAAGGCTATCATGTTTCTAGCAAGCATTCCTCTGATCAGTAACAGTGAAGCTGTAGCAAGTAAACAAATATTAACAACTGTCAACTGATTTCCCAAATCTGAACTCTTCCCTAATCCACAAGGAGGGCAAATTCTAAAGCCAAGGATCTTTCTGTTCTGCCCTGCTGCCCCTTCTCTTGGGGTGGAATAAGAAGCCAGCAGACTATTAAAGCAGATCTGCCCAATTTCCCCCATATTTCTGCTGAAATATATTCTTAATCTGCATCATTTGTGATATTGCAACTAGGGCACAGATGGTATCTATTGGCACCTACAAAAGTGCACCTATTGAGAAGAGAATTAAAATAGCAAGAGATGTAGAAGCCATTTACCATATTGCTGGTCCACTCTGTAATACCATAAAGGAAAGAAAATTGAAAACAATTCCTTTGTAAAAGAATTAAAGGAATATCATACAGAGACTTTAAAATAAATAAATAAATAAATAAATAAACCCCAAGAGCACATGATATTCCAAAGGAAGTAACATGAAATTATATACCCAGCTGTGATAACATTAGTGTACTGACCCATGACTACATACCTAGCAAACTGGAAGTTGTGATCTTAGCGATTATATACAAAAAGGTGCTGAACCAGGGGAAAAAAAAATAAAAAATAAAAAAAGACAAAGGGAGATAAGTACTTTAAAGCAAATCCAAACACACTATCTATCAACCTACCTGCTATTTGTTTCTGTCAGACCTGTCAGTCAGTGATTTTAGATGAAATATGGGAAGCAATAGCATATGTGTCTGATGGTAGCAGCCACAAAATTTTCATTCCAGAAAGTGGTATCTTGTGGGACAGAGAGAATCAAGGGAAATGTTGTTGCTGAGACCTGAAAATGGAAATAAATGGGATGATTTTCAGTTACTCTGCATGCAATTTTCTATGACAAGCATGTCTGAAGGTGCTGAATGCTTAAAATGAAACACGTTAAAAGAGGCAGAAATTGGTCCAAAGTTGACCCACATCTTACATAACTTTGGGAAACGATAATTTGCACACATATCTCTCAATTCAATCAGTAAATGGAGGCATGTAGGGGATTGGGTTCAGTGCAAGGGAAATTTGACTTCAAATCACCAACACACCATCTCCCGTCCCACCGTGTAATTTATCGCAGCTTCAAGAAATGACCTAATTTTTGCTTCCTGTAATTCTCTATCAAGCAGAAAAATTCTATGCTGTAACGTATTTGAACAGGCACCACTTGTATCAGAGCCTGGAAATAAGACCAGCATGTAATCCTTTTTCCAGCTTTCTCTATGCCATATTACATAGGAAAATGTCTTAGACCCCTAGTACATATCACTGGTGAACAAATGAAAGGAGTGTTCTTTAGACTTCTAAATTCAGTCTGGAGGAAGAAAAGTACGCTTATCTTCTCATTCAGCATGTAGAAAGATACAACAGTAATATCTGAATTGAACTGATTTATACAAAGATACTATAGATGCACGCCCACAAGTCAATGTATAGAGTCAACACGCTGTAGACAGTAGGCATTTGGATTCCAGCTTTGCCTAAATAACTGGAAATAATTTGTGCATAGCAGTAACCTGGCCTAGTGAATATCAAAACACTCCTACAATATAAATACTGAGTAAATAAAGGGGGAAGAATATGTTTATGCTTCTTCCACCTTACCCTTCACCTACTTCCAGGATTAAGGAAAGTTTCTTTCTTTCTTCCCCCTTGCATATTTGGAGAGAAATCATGGTTCCTTATAAACTTTGCCAGAACCACTGAATTCTGCAGACTTGGCTTCTGCACTAGAAGTCCACTATAGCCCCATTGGGAGGTTTAGTTGAAGTCTACATTCAGGGGTACTATAATTTTTAAATTAAAAGTCAGGAGTTACATTTATATATATTTGCTTTGCCAAATACTAATCAAATATTGAAACAAAGCACAGTAAAGCAAATGATACTTGTGGATTTGTCCATTCCTTATTTTAGTGTGTTCTGTCCTGAGCAGGAGTGAATTTCTGCTCTGGGAACAGACCTGATAAAAACACTACTAGCAACTACAAGATACATTATCACCCAATAGGTGGTTGGTTTATATACTTGAATCTCTTCTGAGTTCAGGAGAACCTCAAGGGTCTTCTTAAACTTTATATCCAAGAGATAGGATCTAACCCCCATGTACCATGTCATGTCACTGAGAAGCACTGACTTGTGGGCTCACAGACTTCAGTAACTTCATAATAATATCTTTTAAACCTAAAATCCATCATTACACGGACATACAAACAAAAGCTTCAGTCTAAACTGCTATAATTCCATCAAGAGAGAACATATTTAGTGATATATGTGTGGCACTATTGTTGCTGTAAATAATGGTTCACTGTGAGGCAAACATGCAAAATGTAGCCTTGAAAACAAAAAGGCTATTTAACTTCATTGTTCCACATTTCTTTGTTGATTAGTTCCTGGGTCAAGTGTACTTGGTTTTAATATATGCACACAAGATGGAAGTCATTTTAATGCATTTAAAATTACTCATATTCTTAAGGGCTATGGGGATATTGTATAGGTAATTAATGTTACAAGAACCAAGTGACATGCTTGAGGGCATAATAGAAAACAATGTAAAAGAACTGCACAATGAAAAGCCATGACAAAGCTACTTTGTGGAAAATGGCTTCTTTGAAATCGTGGAAGAGAACTATTTTCCACACTAGGGAATTAATGAACAGAAAAGAAAATACAACTCCTTACTCTTAAAAAATACATTTTTAATAAACCTGTGTCCACTATCTGCTAACAAACTTTTTTACTATTTTACAATTATTTCTACCCAGAAGCTTCAGGAATTAAAATGCATTCTTCATCACACTGAAGATGGCCTCTAGGCCAAGTTCCTGCCTATAGAACACTGAAGATGGAAGCTTCTGAAATTGTTTAACTGGCAACTGCATAAAATAAATCTAATTAATCAACACTAAGAACAGTTAAAGTATATGTACGTATTTTCCTGGACAAGCCATTTTGACCTCCTTTTGGCACTACACTAGTTTTAGGCAAGCTCTGTATCATTTCAAGTTAACAGAAAACCGTAGAAAAAAGATGGGTGATCATCTTATGAATGTATAATCCTTTCCCCAGGTTGTAGTTCTTTGTATGGTCTTGCAGTTAACCTACTTGTCTGAGGTTATTCTCAAAGATGAAATGTTATTGATACAAATTTTTGAGGTCACATCATCCAGGCAAACAAGAACAGAATCAGACATGCTGGAGAGCATACAGTATTCATACAATAGACTGTGCATTAAAATGCTTGAAGTGAAACACAAATTATTACTTTCTATGGAAATAATCATATACTTCTAACTTTTTACTCATTGTTGCCATCAATAAGAGTAAGTCCTTCTTTAAAAGCTGAAGGCCAAAGAAGGATGGATAGATTATGTTAAGTACAGTGGAAAAACAAGCAAGGAAGCAGAAGGCCTTCAGTCTTGTCTATAAAAGACTCAGAAGAACAAATAATAAATGGAGACTCATCCACATATGTTTTCTCACTGCCCAAGATACTCATCTCACCTTCAGAAAGAGCATCTTTCTGCTTCCCAGTCTCCTATTTACAGACTTTGAACAGCTAATATGGTCCAGTGCTATAAAAGAGAGAGACCAAGGCCAAAGATTGTCAGGGACACTGACAATGGAACTGCAGAAGCTGGAACAGCATGCTGGAACTGCAAAAAAAAGCATGCTCTGTCAATACAGAACAGCACAATGACTATGAAAATCCAGATTCCCTTTTGAGATGTGTAACAGATTTCCAGTGAAACCATGAACAATTATCAGATATATCCCTACACCTCAGTCTCTTATCAGCAAGATGGGTATAATACTCACCTGCACTTTATCCTCCGTAGAGGAAAATGTCTGTTAGCATGTCTGCTATGCATACAGCAGCCAGTCCAAATCTTAGCTTAGAATTTCTTTTTACAACAGTAATATAATACTCAAGTGCAAAAGATGTGTGATGTTTCAGAATTAAACAGGGTCTCACAGAGGATAACTGAGATAACACAGTAGCTATAAACCAGAACAGTCTCTTTTATTAATTCAATTTTCTGCATAAGTTTTTCTGATGCCATACCATCATTTTTAAAGTAGAACTGCAGTGCCACACAGATTGCAAATATTCATGTACTATCAGCTCCTGCTGTCCACACAAAAACAGTAATCCAGTTGCTCCTGGAAATTCAGTAATCAGACTAAATGCATATGTAAGAAGCAAGATACTGTTGAATCAGTGCTCTGCCTGAATTAATTTTCCAATACACTGATTAGCTAGCTGAATGCACAGTCAATAGTATGGTGATGAATGTACTGTAAAATTGGTGAAGAACAGACTTCACTATTAGATTGCCTTTGTCATGTATATTGGTTAAAAAAGAGATTTTACATGAAGCTATTAGGTAAGACTAGATGCCCTCAATGTTACATGCATATAAAATTAGCCTATTTTCCCACACTGATGTGGATTTATACAGTGGCTATTTGCTAGGACAACCAGCTAAAGAATTGTTTATTTCGAAAAGCAAAACAAAACTGCAGATTGTTAAGAATACTTCTATAGATCTCACAGACAAGCAGTAAATCTAATGCTACCAGACTAATGCCTACAGACCTTTTGTTTTAGCAAAATATGTGCTGTTTCAGTGAAAACTGTTTTGAGATCACAGTGACTCAGAATTCTGCCTAAATGAGAAATAAATCAACCAGACAGTAGATAGGTTTCTATCACTCTGAGCACTATTTTAGCTACACATGAAGCTACACATGGTATTAGCTGTGGACTATTCTCCTGAAAAAAATAAATTCTCTTCACCTCTATTCTGGGCTCCTTATAAAACAGAGCAGACAATATACACAAATTGTACATCTACACCTCACCTGAGAGTTCTTGATGTTCCATTTCTTATCACTATGATGACATGAAAGTCTAAAGGATGACAAATACTATGAATATTTACAGGAATATAATTTTAGATGAGACTAAAAAAACAAACAAACAAGAAAAAATTAAAAACCCCAAAAAAAACCACATAAATAAGTCCAGTTTTAAGTAGAAAAAATAGCAATAACTGTGAAATTGCTGTCTCAGATTAGAAACCCAACAAGTCAATCCCTGCTACAACCAAACTTTAAATGAATGGAAGGGTTGTTTGTTTGTTTTGTTGTGGCTTTTTTAACCTTTTTTTCTCATTAATAGCCAAAACCAAAAAACATCAGCTCCTGATACATTAGACTGTTTGCTTACCACATGCCATTTTATGTGGACACATTGATGCCACACCAAAAAGTCTACAGGCTTGTGAAAAGAAGGTAGGCAAGTGTTTTGTTTTTTTTCTTGCAGCTATCTCCCATAGGCAAAGAGTAAGGAGAGGTCAGATGGCAGGAGACTTTGGTAAAAAACTTTCAAGTCTAAGTTAAAGGAACTGAACTAATCCCTCCTGATTTCCTTTTGTATCTGAAATTATGCAGCAGCAAGCAGATTCCAAATTTTATAATGATCAGGATGTTTCTTAGCATTATACTCTTGCTACATTATTTGGTGGGGTTGAAGAAAAAGTGCCTTAATATGTATTTCAAAACCCTAATCTATTTTCCAGGAACTGTTTAGTAAATTGCACCCTCTTCTCAACATCTTTACTGTTTCCTTCTCTTTGCAAAATTATTTCCTAAATATAATAGCTGATATTTTAATGCAATTATTTTTTCTTTATGATAATCTTAGATTCACTAATGTAAAAATTATACAGACATTTTTTTTTATTGGGTAGTTAGCAGAAAATCTTATTACTTGCTCATCGCTTCCAGTCCTACATGTTTTAACTGAATCACAGCACTCTGAAGAAATGAGTGTAACTTTACCTATAGAGTTCCAGAATCCTCTAACTAAAAACTAGTGTTCATTTATCTGCTAGATATACAGGGCATTTTTCAACCCTGGGAAACACAAAGGACCAGAAAAGACGTCCTCCCTGTAGGACTGATAAATCACTGAAACAATCTGCTTTCAAAAATACAGATTTTTTTTTCTGTCTTTCTGCTTTAGAAGAAAGGGGAGAAGGAAAAAAGCAAAGATTTCATCATCTCTTTAGAATTTCAACATTCTCCAGTGTCACAAGATTTCTTGCTCTTTTGGTCCTCTTACTTCTGAGTTGTAACAACTACAGCAAATATGGGGAAGGAACAGGCTTCATGGGCTTAATACTCAAAAGGGTATTCACCACTCCATGAACTTTCCCGTGTAGTCAGGAGGCCTCAAGGTCTTCTGGGATATTTCAGAGAACTCAGATTCCCCATTCTCTTTTTGCATGAAAATCAGACTATTTACATTTTTGTCCTAGAACATCAGTGATCCCATTGTAGATATGAATAAGACAGTCAGGACATTCACGCAAAATGAAGAAAACAAGATTCATCACTGATCTAGTATAGACAAGGTGAGGACTCAAACTTGCTCTTTCACATTTTATGCAAGCATCTTGTCCATTACAACACTGGACAGAGCAATAGTTACTGATTTATTTATTTTTTTACTGAAAATCTGCAATAAACCTCAGAATTTTTTCTAAGAAAAATTTATTCAGAATTATATGATTGTGAGAGTCTGATCTCACTGATTTGAAATTGGCTCAAAAGAACAATTTTAAAGCCCTGGCTAGGGTGGAGGACCTGAACTGGACACAGCTGAGCAGGGGGTGACACCTGGAAAGAGATAACAACTAAGGGCTGGGTGGAGACTGCTCCCCTTTTCTGAGGGCCTGCAATGCTGGGACGTCCCTCCAGGCACCATTACCCTGGCCAGGGTGGAGGAAGCCACCTTGGTTGTACTGATGCTGAGGTACCTGGCTGAGGGGGCTGGGACAGAGCAGGGAGTGGGGACTGGGAAGAGATAAGAACTGTGTGATGGAAGCCCCCCCTCCAGGCAGCCTGTCTGCAATGGCTCTGGTGCCAATGGACCTGGCCTGGGCCGAAGCAGAACAGGGGTGACACCTGGAAGGAGATGAGAACTGATGAGTGGGGGGGGGGGGGGTTGCACCCTTCTGGGGAAGCTCCCCTCCTGTCTGCAATGGCTCTGGTGCCAATGACCCTGGTTCTGGGGCAGCTGACTGACACCTGCCCCTTCAGAACAAAAGGAACGCAGGGGTATATATGGCTGTCCATGCTGTGGCTGTTTCATCATCTCTTGACCCAGCTCCATCTCACACTGGACCCTGTCCAGGATCAGCGCCATCTTGAAGAAACTCGCTGGACAGATGCAGCCCTGGTGGTGACTCTTGACTCTCTCTCTCATTCATTCTTCCCACTTTCTTAACCTTTTTCTCCACTTTTCTCTCTCCCTCTTATATCTTCTTTTCCTTTCTCCCTCTTTTGTCTGGCTCTTATCATTTTGCTTGTGTCAATTGCCAAATAAAAGTCTGCTTGCACTCGACCCTTCTACAGCTGGACTTTGTTTTGCGAATGCAAAACAAACATAAATTTTAATGTTACATTAAAACAGAAAATAATTAAGCAAATTTCACTGATAAAAACATGCTTATCTATCATTTACACTTGCAGGTAAAAAATTAAACTTGTGCCTAAATTCATATCAAGATATTTCAAATCAGGCATGTCTATCTATCAAGTTTTAACTATTTTATCTCTATCATTCTCTCTTTCAACTATTGAGTAGCTCATTGTTTCATTGTTTCACTGAATCAACATCAGATCTGGGAATACCCATTCTGTAAGCATGTGTCTTGACCAAGGGCCTACCATTGCCAGTATATTCTGGATCAAGAACTGGAATAAAATATGGAGCAAACATAACTATCATTACATAGGCATGACCAGGACTTTTAAAACAGGAAGAAGAAAATACTTCCTATTTCTCAGATTACAAGTGTTCCATAGATTAAATATTAAGTGGAAGTCTATCAAGTTTTAACTATTCTAAGTCTAACCTCTTCCTATCTCTCTCTCTCTTCCAAAGAGTACTCTCTCTACTCCAAAGAGTAATTCAACTGTTTCAATGAATATTTTACAGAATGTAGCGCTTGGATTTTAGATACTTCTGGGTATAACATTTAGCTCTCTACCCCACAAATGGGGTGATTCCACTAAATTCAGTGAGCTGGTGCAAAAACAGAATAAAGCTAGAAAACAATCAGGATTACCAGACATTTATTATCACTGAAAGTTTTGTGACACACAGTCCAAACTAGTCTACACTAATAACAATTCCAAGTATTGGGTAGTTCTGTAACTTTTTTGTATTTACAGATCTATTCAGATCTGGTTATATTTTCAGATGAGTAGCCAAGTCAGGAACCATATTTTAGTGAAATAACGCTAATAAACCAAACTGTAATGTAAAATGTATCTACAAGAAAAATTAATTCCTTTACAGATGGTACCTTCTTCCAATAAGTGAGTGGGAAGGTTGAGATCTAGAGAGTCTGTGCCTCAAAGCAAAATGAGGTAAATCCACTTTATCTATTCCTGTACTGTGATAGGAAATACACATGCATGTGTATTGGGAAGGCAGCTTTGCATTGTTGCAGTGTATGATTTTCCCCAGTTGGGCAGACACTTTTAATCTGGTCTTGTAGGAACATACACTATTACAGAAGATAATCTTTTCAGCTCTCTAACTTGAAATTTCAGAGTATTAATAACTCAATCTGCAAATGAAATGTCAGTCCAGCCAGATGTCATTCTTATGATTATTTTCATGCTAAATTTTTTGTGAACATATATTTTAATTAAGTAGGGAAACCACTCAAGAGCTGTTAGGGCAATGAAGCAAGAAGGCCTGAACGAGACATAGGAAACTGTTCTGGTGGCTGCAGATTCTTGAGTTGAAGTAGATGGTAAATCTCTTCAGACTGCAGGACTTCTGGAAAGCAGGCACTATCCAATAACTTGTGCAAATGTGAACATTTAACCTGCTGCTCCTAAAACTGACTCTGAGATTCATGCAGAGCAGAGCTGTCAAGTGACCGCTGATGACACTAAACACCTCTTTTCAAAAGAACTTTTCTGCTATGGGTAGATAAAAGAAACAGCAAGCCACCAGCATCATCCAGTGTCTCTCAGGAATAGCAAATTTCAGTCACTGCAGCTGCCACTGTAGTGTGGTTTACACATGGCTTCAGTAAATAAGTTGTCTTTCTCTTGAGTATCTGGCTCAGTGAACCACAAAAACGAATAGGCTAGAAATTATATAACAGTAAAATGCAATGTTCTTGCTCTCATTTAAATCAATAAGAAGAGATAGCCTAGTTATACTTGACAATTCAAAGCTTCAATTCCAGCTTCTTAGCTCTTCACACTAAAAAATGAAAATAAAAATTTTAATTTAAATTAAATTTTCATGTTTAATAAACCAATTGATGATAATTTTGTTTTAAGTTTAGTTGGATTTTACTGTGTTTAATAAGGTCCTAGGTCAAAACAGCTTCTGTTTTCCTCCAGTGTGGATTCTCTGTTGTTTAATGAGGGCTCAGCAGCATTCTCCCCCCAGCTCAGACATCACCTCTTCTACTCAAGGTCACATTTCCACAGAACTTGTAAGGACTTGTAGCATCTTTGAAATACCTCCTCTTTTGCCAGATTATACAGAAGATGAGAAATGGGATCACAATTTTTAGGGCAGGAAGAAGACAAGTAAACAAAATGACTGATACTTCTATATGAGAGTTTGTACTGAACATGTCTTGGTTCACTTGTTCATGTTACAAACACTGAATTCACCAAGCTCTTCTCAATATCCAGATAAACTCAGGTCTTTTGTTATCAGATTACATTGCTCTTCAGAAGTATTCCCATATGGCATCATCCTCAAATTTCTCATTTAAATGGGAATGCATATACCTACAATTCATGCCAGCACCTGCAGTAAGATGAATACTCTCCACTAACTGAGAGAATCTGAAACTACTACAGAAATAATCCTGAATATATTTCACAGAACATATATTACAGAATCCTGAGTAAATTTCATAATCTGGCTATTTTATAATCTGCCATTTTTTACCGATTATTTTGTCTCAAAGTTTGACTTGTTCAGTCAAGCCAACACTAAATGTACTCTTTTGATATCAGAACATGGTTTTTTAAGTGTATCTCCCACCTTCCCCATATATCATACCTCAGTTTGTACAACAGAGGGATCTCAGAGCACCTGGGTCCTTTCCAGTTGAATGGAATGAGGAAACAGAAGTCAAGTAGCACAGCTAGTGCCCCCTCACCCATAGGACAGGTTTGAGTCAAATCGACCTAAGATTGATGAAATGTGTATAGCATAAATGCCAGATCCTCAAGATCAACTCTTCTGCTCTACAGACATACTCCCACTTCATGGCTCTATTTGTTGCTGTGGACTATCCCAATCACATAGAGTAATATGCTGGACAGAAGTATGGTCAAACAACTCCAGACAGTTGATGTTAATTTGTGTACATAAAACTTTCTGTCTAGATAGAAAACAAAGCTTTCCAGTGATCTATTGCCATAGGTACTTCTGCCAGAAACCGTTTATCAGAAACACATTGAAGGTTCTCTTCAACCACACACAGAAGGCTGCAAGGGCTCTTTCATTTAATACAATGGATTTTGGATTGAGGCTTTAAAAACTAAGAGTACACAAGCATCAGCCTGTGAACTACAAAGTTCTCTGTGAGCCTGACAATTTAGCCACACAATCATACTGATGACTTTTCTGACAGATTTGATGCTTCTGCCACAAGGCATTTTTTATTAGTGGAACTTGATAATTACAGCCCACAGAGAAAAGCATCTGTTACAATAAGCAGGGGCAAATTATTAGCATTTCATGTTGTGAAAGCAATCTTCCTACAGTGGCGTTTTAGGTCTCAGTACAATCTTTTGCAAAGGCATGAGATATTGGAATTTTAATGCCTAATAAACTCTGTGAAATACAGCAGTTCTCTGCAATATGCAAGCTTTAGACAGCTGATGTATTTAGACTGGCTGCCACCTCCACACATTTCCAGCCTGTCCAGCTGAATGCCCAAAAATGGGAGCAGGATATCAACCAAACCAGGTAACTGAAGACACTGTGTGTCTTACAGTACAGTGCCAGATGCTCAGAAGAGCTTCACAGTTTGAACATTTTGACCTACATGGCACAGGACAACAGAACACAGTGGTCCCCTCAGACAACCAGTACAGTATGAACCCACTATCAGAGCAAGGATTACAATGTGACCTCTTCATGCCCAAAGCTGTGCCCGCTGCAGAATGCTGTTGTCTTCTATGGATACTGCTTCCAGAATTCTGCACCATTGTGGATGTCAGAAGAGCCACCTGAGGTGCAAACATATTTAGGGTCTAGCCTTAGTCACCTTACTTCCTTTCAAATTACTGATCTCACGTGTGTGTACTTACTTCTACTTACAGAGAAAGGATTAATTTTTAAATCTACATTGAGTCCATCTAAAATCATCCCTTAAGGTCTGTGAATATTTGGAGAATATTTTACAATTCTCTACAACTTTGGCTTTAATGTTAAAACAAGATTAATGCTGCATGCCTCCTGGCAAAACAGCAGTATCAGCCAAATATGCAAAAATGCTCACTTATGGAAAATGCAGTCATTTTTAAGGCAATTTCTAGCCATCACCAATTTCTTCTGCAGTCCCAGTAGTATGGAATATGAAGCCTTTTCCTGATGTTATTGCAGATCTTTTCTCACATAAACTCTTATCATCCATCACTAGTGAAAAATTCACAAGCAGGATAAGTTAATGCAAATACTAAAATGCTGTCAGTTTAAATGTTTGAGAGTGCATGCTTCAGGATGATGAAAAAGCTCCTTTAGTATTGAAACTTAAGTGGTAATGTTCTAACTGGAACATGAACAATATTTTTAATCCACGCTCGATGGATCAAATGAAATCTGTTGCAGTCAACCTTGGTACAGACGTATCTATCAGAGAGTAGGGGGTTTTTTCTTGTTTTTTTTTCTCTTTTTTTCTTTTTTTTAATTTTTTTTTTATGAGATTGATACAAGTTCAAAGCTACTGGATACTAATTTGTCTGGTTTCCTGTAGACATTCAGAGATTCTAGTCATTTCTAGTTCAAAAGAACATCCCAAAATATTCAAAGATCAAGAGAAAAAAAGATCTCTTGATATCTATTCCATGATTTACTTGGATAAAGTCAGGTTTCAACAACGGAATTTCAGTCATAAGTTCACAGTACTTTTACAATAATGAAGCAGTACATTATCTTAAATCTTTCTGTTAGTTACAGTTCTACAACTGCAGTAGATGGTCCCTACCTACCTACAGTCCTATATCATTGCAGTATTTCTGGCACCATGGTTGTTTCTGCTACAAATTCGGTATTTTGCAGGCATTAAAACTCAAGTATTTGGAATCCTATAAGCTTGAAACTTATCCTACATGCTGTCAACTCAAATGCACTATAAATTTTCCTCCCCCCCAAAATTTTAATTTAAATTGATTCCACTGCTTTTCTAGAGAAGGGCATGAAATGAACATCAGAAAGCCACTAAGAAAATATGTGCTCTCAAAGAAGCCAAAGAAGTCACAGCACTTAATTAACTGGCTGCTAGTTGTTTACTGCAATCTGCTTTTAAATACACTGGCAAAAACATGAAATACGTATTATTTTTGCTTTACACAACAATTAATGAATGCCTATATCAAATATCATTTAAAATTCCTGAGTTAGTAAGAGATATTTGAATTCCAACATTCTTATGCAACTTCAGTATATATAAAGTATCTGTTGAATACAAGAACCATAAACCAATAACTTCAATGAGTGAGAAGTGAGAAGAAATGTGTATCTATAGTATACATCAAGAAGTGAGACGTTCACCTGAGCCTGTTATTAAAGCCCCACTGAATTTAATACCCATGTCCCTTAAAATTCTTAGCAAACAATGCTGGGGAAGATCACCTGAGAAGACAAAGGCCAAAAAGAAAGAAACAAAAAGACAAAACAACAATAAACCATTTAAGAATAGTCAGAAAGCTGGATAAACCTATACCCAAAAAGGATACAGAGAACCCAGCAGAGGCCATAGCTGTCAATCCCTCAGTGACTGTGGAAGTTCCTCCCCATTCTTGCTACTCCTGAAATTATAAGATCAGTATCTTCCTCACTGGTTCCAAGCAGTAAAATTTATTCATGGTATGGACAGACAGATTTTTTTTTTCCTCCTGGTGTTTAAAGAAACTGATGAAAATGTACAACCCCCCTGATCCATTGACCACTTTAGTCAATAGGAACACTTCCACCTGAGGGCCAAAGTGGCTTGCTATATCAGATGTGCAAGATTAATAATTTCATATCTAGACAAATTATCAACTTTTAGATTATAACTATCATATGTTTTCATATCAACCTTACCAGTTGTTTCAGGAAAAACCTGAAAGGTTTCGAAAATAGATGACATTTCTTTATCTCTTTTCATTCTTCCTGTTTCTCAAATACAGAAACCCAAATGTCACTAGTACGCCTAGTACGTGATGAAAGGGATTTTAAAGCAACAAAAAAGTTTATTAGGGGTCCCTTACCTCTTGATATAGCCAAATTATTCTCATTCCTTTGAAAATAAATGCTTTGACTAAGATATCATTTGCAACAACATGATAGAAACCCATTGCTTAGACCTTAACTTTTTCTGAAACACTCAAACAATGGAACACACTGAATTTCTCAACAGCATTAGTCATCTTTGCCTCTGATGTTTCTTTTCCTAGAAAAACCTCTTTAACACAGAAGTTCTTCCTCAGTTCTCTTCAAAGATAATAAAATAATTAAAATTAGCTTTCAAAATTCCAGCCTCATTACATCCATATGTGATATTCATCTCTTTGGACCATTTCTAAATCCAACAACATTAAGATCACAGACTAATTATTAGAATATCTGAAAGGATGTGGGGACTTATTTTGAAGCTTGAAGAAGAGGGTTACATTTCAGAAAGAATTTCAAGCATTGCACTGAAATAGTATTTGTCATCATAAAAACATGAAACTTCAGAGAGTATACTATGTATAAAGAGCAGAGCAAGAACACTGCACTGAAAAATTAATGACAGTGAAACAGATTGTTTTATTTCTAATTAGAGACTGTGGTTGACTAAGACAGGAAGGTTTCACAGAAGACTCACTACAGGGAATTGTGCTACACTGCTTTTCTTGGAAATATTTCTATGATCAAGGATGCAGTAGTCTGGAAATTATTAGAATAGGAAAAGAGGAAAGAAAGTGGATGTCTCAGTGGCTCTTCACACAAAAGGCTGGCATAAAAAATATAGGCCTGTTTGTGTTATTAATCATTGCTTGGTGAAAATAATATATATTATAAATACTATAAAACACAGAGACTAGTCATATAGTTCAGATTTAATTGTTTGCTTTCTGTAGGAAACAATGCTTGATACAGGCTTAATATGTTTTTTTTAAGGCTTTGCACTGGGATTTCAGCTTGAAGAAGGGATTCTAACTCCTCTGGTCAAGACCTATAGATAAAACGGTTTCCAAAAGTAAGCTATGCCATGCAGGAGCAGAGCTGATTGAAGTAATCTAACTTTGAAGATATACAGTGTAGATTACTACATCTGGGTCAGTTATTCAGGTCTTCCTTTTAGGACATGAAGAGGCACAATTCATCAGATCTAACCTAGACACCATAGGACAAGGATGAGATGTATCCCATGCCAAGGCTTATAGTAGCTAGCTAAAATATGAAAGTATTCATCAATATATACAGATTAAGCACCACCTCTGGTGTCCACAAAAGAGGAAATCAGATCACTCTGCACAATGCAGAGAAACTTGCTGTAATATTTAAAAAAACAGCCCTGTACAGTATGTCCATAGTTCTTTCTTTCCTCATTCTACCCTGAATGTCTGAAAAAAAAAAAAAAAAAAGCCAATTAAAGTCACTGAAAAGCTCTCATTGATTTATGAAATAAGAGGATACAGATTTTAATCATCAGTTATGGAGTATGATGAAGAAGAAGAGCCTGTACACAGACATGTGACAGCTATAAGCTACTATCTTCAGTACAGATAGAAACCTGCTTTTATTTATCCAGTATTTACCTTCCAAGGATACCAGTGCATGAGTTTACAAAGGACAAGTAAGCTGCAGAGCTAAGTTAAGACATAAGTACCCAGGAAATCAATAACAGCGTCAGAAATCTGACTCAAGAGAAGTATCTCATTTCCTTTCCCATAAGCAGTGATTTGTAGCAGCATAGGAAGTTGCAGAATAGTTTCTGAAATTACATGAAAATACATATTGTCATGGCTGACTGTCAAGCTCACAGAATCTAGATACATGAATTAAAAAAAAAACAAAAAACAACTGAGCTTGTCTTCCTATTTCTGCATCTAACTATAGATTACAGTGTATTTCCTCCCCCATATTTTTGTTTCTCCATCTGCAAGATTGGGACTTCCCCCACCATCTCTAGCACTGCTTAATATACCACCTTAAAGTGTTTTGAGATGCATGGCAGCACAGGGAAACATAAAATATCTTTTTTCTAATCTTATCAATACTATGAAACAAAATAGCTATTTCAGAGCCATACAGGGAATGTTTTATTTTAATTTAGACTGTCTTGGCATTGTGTTATGTATCCATTTTAGAGTCTTTATGGGATTTACCATATTTATAAGGCTTTGCTTTCAGGTTAGTGGCCACATAGGATAACAGACTTCTTGTAATTATTGTGGAGAAAAGAAAGGATTAAGCAACCTGGTCTGATGGAGGTATCCCTGGAGGTGTCCCTGCCTATGTACAGGGGTTGGAACTAAATGATTTTTCAAGTCCCTTCAACCCAAACCATTCTGTGATTCTATGATATGATTAAATCTGGCTTCTGGTTTAAATCTGGTCACCATGTTTCAGGATGGAGACACTGAAGATACTGCAATGGTCTTCCATTCTTTCTGTGGAAAAAATTATCCAATGGATCCTATGGAAAAGCAGATTCTGGGTGCTTACCTCTATTAAATTGAAGCCATATCACTGCAGCCTCCATGTTAATTCCTAAGAATTGCAAAATAAGGGAGAGGTTAGCAAAATGAGATTTTAAACCTAGTCAAATATTTCCTTTGGTTTTGAGGCCAAGAAGTTTCTAAGGTTTATTTCTCTTTCTTTCACAGTAGAGAATTTAGGGCTCAGGCACACTGACTGGAATGGAAGAGTAATCAGTCAGAAAGAACAAATAAATTTTGTGTCTGCCTCTGTTAGTGGGGAAAATAATTGAAAGCATGACTGCCTATGCAATTCCTCTACAACTTCAAAAGTGTACAAAATCACAGAAAAGGGAATGCCATCTGTTTGTTGTTAGGGTCATGTCTTTTATTTTTCTACTTATACTCCCACTGAAAGTAATGATAAGTTTTCAATCCTCCATAATGAAACTGACATAACTTTATTTTCTCTCCTATATTCAGGTTACTGTAGGCTTTATAATGCATCTTACTCTCCTCCCTAGTAAGTTTAGGTCTTTGTTAGCTAGCACCTTTTAACATTATCTATAAAATAGAACAAACGTGGCAAAAAGTGGTCACCACCTTGTAAGAGAAGGAATGTAACCATAAGGAGAAATAGTGGACCTCCCTCAGGTCTGAATGTTTGCATCGAGAAGATTATTAAAAGCAAAGCCACTGCAATAACACAAAATGTGCCTTTGGCATAATGAAAGCAAGATGTAAAAATGTGTTGGTGAGAAGCACAGCTTTGAAGCAGCTGCAGCCCAAGCTCTATAACAATATCCAAAGGAGGATATGCTGGTAATGGAAGTGTGCCTTGTCTAACTTCAGCTATTCATCTCAAGGGGCGATTTACAAGGTGATAAAAGGTTCCAAGCTGCAAAAGGTACTTTAGGCAGTTAAAAAGCAGCTTTTTATGATCATTTCTTCTGTACAGTACACATTGTTTCATTAATCAAACGCTTATTCTATTAAAACACCAACTCTTTTACCTGGTGGGATAACAAGTTTTATTACCATGAAATGGCATTAAAAGCCACAGACTTCCCAACTAAGCCTTTCTAATGATTCTAACACAGTCCAAGTGTGGCTGTGTCCAGTGGGATATCTGAATGGCAAAGTCTGCCCTGCTTCACTCCATGGCAAGTTTCTTGGTGTGCTTCAGTTCTCAAGACCACGTCACCCTTTCCAGACAAGAAAGGATGCAGGGCACACATGTACTCCCTAAACCAGAGCAAAACAGATGGCTCACATCAAATCTGACTCTGACAGCAAGAAATTCCTCATAAAATGAGCATTAAAAGGCAAAGGGAGAGGTCCTATTCGCAAAGATGACCATTGCAATGCTTTAAAAATATCAGCTTTTTCATCTCCTAGAGGCCCAAAATCCAACACCCACAAGAAGATTTATACATCTGGGGACCCGGTGTGTGAAACAAAATAAATAAATTAATAGTTAAAAAAACTTTGTCAGTTTTCATGTTAGTTCTTGAAAGAACCTTTCCAAACCAAGGGTGTCACAGACCACTGGTTATGACACTCCTTTGGTTTTCTAATCCCTAAAACATCATATTACTAAAGAAAAAAAGAAATTTCTTATTTTGTAAATCTTGTCCCAAAACTGAAAACATTTTGTTTCCTACACCCTCTTCCATCACAGAAATCATTAAGTGCAACTCAAATAGGCACACAAAGCTGCAGCAAAGGATCCCAATCATACTCACAAACTTTTCAGTCAACTTAGGCATAGAAAATATCCTCTGTGTTAAGCAAGAACAGTAAAAGGAAACAAGAGATTGTTGGTATCTACATAGTTGGATTTACAAGAGTGGGAGGGAAGGAACAGTGAAAAGACCTGATTATTTACACACCTACCACAGTGACCAACAGGCAATTTAAAATCATATTTTACTGAAATTAAAGTGGTAAAATAGTACTGAATGAATAATGATAAGACAGCAGCTGCCAAGGGTAAATAAAACTAGATTGTTATGGAGTTAACTTTAAAAAAAATCAGTGTAGATACATTATCAAATACACACTGGCAAAGTAATTTAATTTTACCAATTACTAACTGCATGTTTCAGAGGTATTGCTGAAGTTCATTTTGTTTTGTTAAAATACGTACCTAAAATCCTGTAAATGCTTGTACAGGTTAAAATAATCTGAAATATGTTTCAGAAAATATCTCATAATAGCATTAACAAAATGTAAAGGCATGACCATCAGATATTTAAATATTCCAATACATGAAACACCAAATCAACATTTTAATTCAAGACAAGCAGGTTTTATATTCATATAAACAAAAAACATTTCCTTTTATAATCTGTGAATTGTTTCAGTATCAATACAGAACAATAACATGCTATTAAGTTCAAATCTACCTGTGGCAGGTGAATTATCAACAACATTTCAATCAAAACTATTGTGAAAAGCTACACTTGTTATTACATTAGCTTTGTAGAATCTTTTTGAAGTTAGTAAATTATTGTTTTGTACTGCTGTCTGACAATATAGCAGGAGACTCATTAAAACATTCCATTCATCACTCTGTGTAAGTTGCTTAATTTGTGTGTGAAAGCGATCTGTGTCACCGTGAGAGACAAAGTCTCATAACTGCTGCTCAGGATTCAAAAGAATTAATTTATACCACAGGAAGGTGGTTACAAGGGAATTTTTTCAAAAGGAAAATTTTTTTCAATTGTCTGGAAAAAAAAGCTATACCATTTAATACAAACTGATACTAAAGGTACTGGGCCACATACAGGTTGCAGAGTCTGACCTGGACAAGCCTTGACAAAACTAAGTTGCTACTGCAGTAAAACACCCATCAAAACAATCAGCCAGGAGGTCAGACCTCCTGCACCCAACCTCCCCTTTTACTTGATGAGCAGTTGTCAAACCATGATGGGAGGAAGGTCTCTTGTCTCAGCCCAGTCAGCACATGCTGTTATACTTAAGGCTGCAGTCTTTTACTGCCAGCTACACCTCCTCTTAATTTCTCTGTAGCCCAGCACAGTTGAAATTCCCACTGGCTCTCCTCATAGCCAGCTACAAAACCATGGACATCTGAGATACAGCCTATACCTTTCTGCACCCTCTCCTTGAGACCCAAGAAACGACAGATGCACTCAGGAGTAGAATGAGGAAGTTGTTCATTTCTGGCCATGTTTCAAACCACAAATCACTCTCAATTTTCTGGACAGCTGAATAGAAAACACGAATGGATCACTTTTGCCTAATTGTTAGGCAGGCTTCCCTCTTAATATTCACATTTTTGCAAGGAACTCCAAATTACCAAAACTCCATGCACCACAAGCATTCAGTTGACTGTCAAATGTTCTAACTAGACTTCTCCTGAATGAAGTTCATTACATATTAGGAAACATGGAGGGACTTTGAAGTCTGTCCCCACCCCTCAGATCTCCACTTTTCAACCCACTTTTGCAGACATACAGCTGAAGCAGTAGTGTAGTCACTAGAATCTCCAGCAAAAGCCCTCTCAAATAAAGCCTTACAACTACGTTCTCCTGGCCCTGGGGAAACACTGAGTAGCTGAAATAGATACCAACAATGAAAAGCCTAAGAAGAAGACTGGAACAACATTCAATCAAACACTGGAAGTTTCTATTTGACAAGGGTAAGAGAAGCAATGTAAGTCCATATGTTTGGGCCCTTCAAGTATATTAGTCATACAGTGTTTTCAGAAAATCGGAGCACTAGAGCCGCTCCTTGAACTTTGGGTTTCAAAAGGTTGATGCTCACTTTGTAAATGTCACTCAGAGTACTTCCCTTATTCCACATATCTTATTCTTGGGAAGAGTCCATAAGGTTGAGATGCTATCTGAAAGTAGCTATCCTACATAAATTTAAAAGATAATAATAAAAAACAAACAAACAAACAAAACCTCACCACTTTCTTAAACAAAATTTGGTGGTCTTCCTGTGTTGTCCTGAGAAATACTTCATAATAACAACTTAGAAGTAGAATTCTTTAGGCATTTCATCTTGATCTATTATTATAAAAAAAGACAGTCAAAAATTGTTATCTGGCACAGTTTCTTCTAGCTCTTGCCTTTGCCTGCTCAAGCTACCAGTTGCAGTTGTCTGGAAAGAGCTGACTGCTTACATTCATGTTTAAAATCAATTTTAGCATGAAGTACATGAGATCAGCCAAAGAAAATGTTTAGCAGGATTAAAACAATAATTTACATTTACATTTTGCTGATCTGTTAACGGCTGTACTAATTAAATGTTAAAAATGCCTCATTTCTGCAGAGCCAACAGCTCCCTGCTTTCTCAGAAATACTTTTGAACCATAAATTGTCTCTCGTTTTTGCCCAGGTACACAAATGGCAAAAGGTTCCTGTACAGAAAATTACAGACTCATCATTGCTATTTCTTCTCTTTTCTTATACGACCAGCAATTCAGACAGCAATGTCTACACAAGCCTAACGTAGAGCAGAAAATATGGCCATAACTTCTAATTAAACATAAGCTAAATTAATCCAACTTTGACTTAAATATCACTTAGTTGTAAAGGATAAGGGTAAAACAGTTCAGACTGTTTTACTGTGTTTCCTGATTGGTTCACATAAGGTGAATAAAGAGAAAGAAATGTTCCCTTTTGGTAAGAACTTAAGAATACCATAGATGGGACTGGTGACTAGAGTATTCATATCCAAGCAGAGCAGAAGCTAATGAGAATATTTGAGACACAATGCAAAATCCATTAACAGTTTCATATTTTCATGACCTTCTGCTCAAACTGGAAAATTTAGTAAACCACAAATGAAGCTGAACAGCTGGTAATCTAGCAGGGTCATTTTTTGTTTTTTATTATTCTGCAGGCTGGCCCCTTTCTGACTTACTTCACTGACCCCTTGAAACTTTTTTATTTGTGAAAGGAATAATTCTTAAAACATTTCTCTGTGAGGTTAATTATGTCTCCTTTTACATGTGATTAAACCAAGGAACAGAAGAGCTAAGTGACTGAAAGAGGTCATACAGGAAGCCAAGAAGAAAATATGGTGGCTTTCCTCTGAAATAGCTCCTTAAAAGTTAAAAAACATATGAGCTGAGAGAGAGAACACAAAAATTCCAGGGAAAAAAAAAAAAAAAAAAAACAAAAAACAATGAGTACCATCATGAATTATGATTTGGAAGTAGTAAGTCCATGACAGAAACCTTGTCTCTTTTGCCCTCATGGAACTTGGGATAAAATAAAAAATAATTCAGTGCCATTGTCCTTGATAAGCACTAGAAAATTCCCTAAATCTAGCAGATTATAAATTTGCTTTAAGTACAATGGCATTAAAAATCAGAAGCCCTACAAGTTCAAGGCTTGTTCACACTCCCTACACCTAAACTTCTATAATTTTTAATCAAAATTCTTAATGTGACATTAGTATGCAACTAAATTCTGCTTTTCATTCCATGAGCATCTCAAAAGCACACCAACATTCTTCTCTGGGACCTGAAAGTCAGTTGTTTAAAAGATGGTAAGATTTCATTTATTCTGAAAAATATCTTGAATAAGCTTTCAGAATGAATAGTATTTTGGATTAGATACCCTTCAATTTAACATATATTATAAAAGATACAGGCTGGCAGGTATGTATAACACCATATGTACAGCTAACTAGACATGATGCTTAAAAAGGCTTTTCTTATTTTAGGGGCAATTCACACCCTGCCCTAGCTCTTATCTTTTACCAGAAAACACCAGAAACATGTCAGAAACAATGTCACCATGGCTAGTTATATCGACACTGCTAAATAAGTAACTACACAAAATTCACTAAAAGGGCAAGGCAATAGGCATGCCCAACCTGCACCTTCTGGAAGTCAAAAATGAACTGGTTTACTCTTAAAGAAGGCAGACTTCTTTAAGGACAATGTTCCAATTAATTAATAAAGAGCAATACTGTCTCTATAAATAAGGCCTACCATGAGAAAGAAATGGCAGTTTGACAAACCAGTTTCCCTTTGCAGCAATAAAATGCAAGCAAGGTGACTGCTATTAATCTGATGCTATCTCAAAGTTGTGAGGCCAGTACATGCTGTAGCTAATGCCAGGCCTCTGGCCTCTCCCATTGTGACTGAAGATGTTGCACCAGGATAATATGGAGAATGTCCTTAGTCACCTTTGCTCCAGCCCTCATACACACAGCACCCACCATCCTTCTAACAAAGTCATGGGAAATGCCAAAAAACGTGCTTCACCCCAAAAGCAGACTGCTGCAGAGAGGCACTTCTTGCACTTTCCAGTGCCTGACTTCTCCATTGTTCCCTTGGGTCCTCAGCTCCCCAGCACTCCAGAACCCTACCAATCTTCCTACCAATTAGCCTTGTGATCCAATGTAATCCATTCCAAACCACAGACAGCAGTTTCATTTTTTTGAAGAGAATTACAGAAGCTGAAGCTTTCACTCTGTATCAGGATGAAAAAAGATTGGAAGTAAAATTCTCCACAAAACATAACCCACCTTCTCTCCTTCTCTTCACTTGAGGTGCAAGAAAAGGCTCTCTTCAGAGAAGGAGAAAGAAGATGGGGTCAGTCCTACCATGCTTTATAGCCACATGCTGTAGAGGAGACTCAGGCTGGCGCTGACTTTTTCAGTTGTTCCAGAAGTGAGAACGCCGGCGTGTCAGAGATTAAAAGACCACCCATTCCTACAAGATGGATCAGAGCACACAAAGGGAATTTGGGGAAGTAAAGTCCAAGCTTTAGACTGCCAATAAAGTTTCTATCAGTGGAAAATATAATGGCTAAACAACCTAACAGCTAAACAGTATTACCAGTGTGTTCACTTTTACACATCCATACATCTTTGCCAATAGTCAGCAACATTGTACCCAAGTGGAACAGAATTTCTTGTCACCATCTCTACCTGCATCACTGTGACATACTTAATGGAAGAAGTATGTTAATTATATTAAACAACTGAAAAGAACTTAGCCAGCCGTGCCTATTGGTTTTATTCAGTAAGGATTAGTTGAGTTTCTGTGAATTTAAGCAACCTCAACCACCAAGCAGAGAAAACTGCATATATGGAAACCATCACTTCCATGGGTAGGTGTACCCTTACCCTTATCATGCACACCCTGGTTACGCTGTAAGTCTCACAGTAATGGCACCTTCATCCTGCCTATACATATATTGACTAAATTTGTGAAGAGAAGAAAGCTCAAAAACCAAATACATCTCCTCCTCCCCCTCAGTGAGGCATATTCTGGGCTGCCATAATGAACACGCTGGTTAAATGATCAGTCTGTCACTTCTCCCAAAAGATTTCAGGGACTTTTATTGAATTTCTTTCTCTAGGTTTGAAAAAGTATTGTAAAATTACTTTCTGGCTCATCAGGTTGCTTTGATAATGGCCAAGGTATTGACTTGACTTTAAGAAAATAGCTTGTGTCTACGCAATGATGAAGAGAATGGTAGATGGCAGGAGGGATATAGAAATGTAGGTGTTTGACAGTGAGTAGCTTTGGATATGTCCTTTATTTTTCTCTAAAGCTCCACAAGAAACACACACATGGTGAGCTGTCACACACAGATTGAAACTGATTTACAAGTTTGAACAATAATTTCCAAACACCACTATTTTAAGGATTCCCTAGCATTTTGAGCATTACATAAGCACTCATCATCCTGTAAATTTATGAGAGCCTGTTTTGATTTAGGAGGGTTTGTATTTTTAATTCATGGAAGCAATTATTTTCTCCCACTACCACTACTGTATTTTTCCTTTATCCAAGAAAAGGGAAACATTTTGCCTAAAGCATTTTCAGTTCTTTTTTGGGGAGAGAACCTTCATTATTTCATTGTGTGAACTGACACAAATGTGAAACTATCACAAGGTCATTTACACATTTGTTATTCCACCTTTGTTTAGGCTACAGACTCTGTCTACTGGTTTTCACATGAAGTCTGCCCTTTAACAAATCCACAATTGTAACAAGCTTTCTTGACTGTCAAAGGAAATTGCAGCAACACAATGTGTGTGTGATTCAGAACTTAGTCTGTGTGAAAACAAGTTATGAACACATATCTCAACTGCAGCACACGGTGCTATGTGAAAAGAAAAATCAACACAAATCAGAAATTACAGCAACACTTCAGAAAGCCTGTGAAAAGAGCATACACCAACACAGGGAAACCAAACAACTCATAATCTGATGAGGTTCAAGTTACTTCCCAGAGTCAAACTGAAGGGTAATCACATAGCACTGGCTCATTTCACAGGCAGAATGAGCTACAGACTCTTTCCCTCCCACAGGATGTGAGTGTAGCATAGTGCTTGCAGAAAGCTTTAAGATTCAATTTCAGGGGTGGATCAGCTGGTAGTGAATCATGCTCTCATGTAGGAAACCTGAAACAGAAACTGTCAAACATCAGGGCACTCACAGCCTGTTACAAGTGTTCAGTCAAGCCTGATTTTAGCAGAAAGGTGTTTCTGTGTCATCCAAGAAGAGCTCAAGCTAACCATAAGGATTTTTTTTTTCCCCTCAATTCTACCTAACAAACTCATGCCATCTTCCTACATGGCTCATTTCACTAGTAGAATACACAGAATAAAGGGCTAAATCCCATTCCAGACACGGCAGGAAGGAAGCAGCAAGAAAAATGCCCTACAGCACCTCTTAGAGACAGAGAGGCAGATTTCAATAAAGTCAGAGAGTGATGAGTAGGAGGAGGGAAAAACTTTATTAAGACTTTTTCAAGCACAGTGGCATGTATCAATTTGACTCCTGGCCAGAACCAGCACTTTTGGAATTTGACTGTCATGGGCAGAAAATTCACTTACAAAATGTAATAAAGACAATTGAAGCTCTTTGTAGTACTTTATAATAATTACTCTTCAAGAGAAAATACCAAAATTAAGAATTGTCTAGTAACTGTAACTTGAGGTGGCTAGCCATTGTGGTAGAACTACTGAAAAGTTTACAGACTCCTATCTACAAAATAGAAGGAGTTTTCAATACTCTTCCTTAATTTTACAGTTCAAAATTCAGCAGAATAAGTAAAATTAGTTATTTGGTCTTTTCATGGTGTTCTTTAGGTTCACAACTATGTATCTGCCAATATAACTAAGAACTCATTCATAGCTGGAAGGTTCTGGGACCTGGTCTAAAAAAAGTTCATACGAAAAAAATAAATTAGTTGTTTGAATTCTTCTAACCAAGACATCCATAATAAATTAATATGTCTAATTAGAACCAAACTGAGTGAGATTACATTAGAAACTGATTTTGTTCTATTAAAAAGCTCAATAAATTTTGCCAATTAAATTAGGCAATCAGCAAGAACAAGGAGATTTTTTTTGATACTTCATCTACTTTTTTTGGCTATTAGAAGTCATTTTAACAGCTTGTTGACAATGCATCTCTCTTGACAGTGCCACAGGTAGTATCAGATGTCAGCTTTTTAATCCACATCATCCCCACATTGCCATTTAGCACATCTGCCTCTGCAGCAATTGAGTTCTCCTAGGAAGCCCAGTACTTCAGTAGCATGGGGTATAACAGTTTATAGGGTGGAAAGGAAAAAACAAAGGGAATACTGAATGTGAAGCTGAACTGATACAGAATGTGACACTATAAGAATGTCATTAGAAAGACAAAACTTGTTATAGAAGCTCCACAGGCTGGGAGAACTAAGTGGCTGGTATCAGTACGCATTATATCATAGTCTGCAAGCCTGAAGGGTGGTTCATTCTTCCTATTACACTGTAATGCCTACTGCCATTCCTTTCCCTATAGATCTGGCCATACTGAACAAGAAAACTCTACTAAACAGTTTCCAGAAAATCTTTCCCAGCACAAAGTGCCTCTCATTATGGATTGTGTGGTACTAGCATAGAACACTATCACTTTCTATATTTCTGATGTACAAATGACAAAATGCTGTTAGAGATGTCTCCATGTCTAGCTTCTGTACACCTTGGTTTGATACCCATGCCTTCAGAAACATCTCTTCTTGAAGGCTGGTCTCAAACACAGTAGGAAGATAATCATCAGTTCTCATATCAGAAGAAAAAAATCAGAATTTTCACTTCTACATACAGAAAAGAAACTCTTTTGGCTTTGTGGTTTGTTTGGGTTTTTAAATCACAAAATACACAATGCTTTGGTGCATTCCTTCACATTCTTCAGGAAGGAAAAAAAAAAACACTCTTTGATTTAATCTGCATTTCTGCTAGGAAACCCAGAAAACGGCTGCTTGTAAGTCAGTCCCTAGACTGACTTTAGACTCACTGAAATGCTCTGAACAGTTTTTAGAATGGGACTCAACAAGCCTGTTAAATTTCTTTTCCCTTCACATCCCATTCTACAGCTTCAAAAGTGTTCTGTTCCCTCTCTTTTGAGGGTCCCAGCTATATAACAGCTTAAAAGAGAGCCTGAGGTTGCTTTGTCTGAGAATAGTTCATCTCCCCCAAATAGGGTATGAAAACCTATGGGTTTCAGTAGCTGGTTAATAATGCAACTTCTTGTGCAATCATAAATCCATCCTGCTGAACACCTTCTGCCACACTTGAAGGTTTTGATGAAACAGCACCTTATGAATTCTTATTCAAATTGAGCCAGAGACTGAAAACTGATTTAGGAATGACCCTCAAGATATTGGATAGTCACATGGCTCAGTCTTTCCTATTTTCCTGATAAAGACACTATTCTTCAGGCTTCCTGGTTACCCAAGTGACCTGTGTTTATTCTCTTTAATACAGAATGAGGTATAAACGGCATTTAATAAGAAGTGCTGACAAAGTAAAATCATCCCATCTTGGTGTTCTATGAACAAATATTACTATTGTCCCATTTCATGGTGCCTTTCCAGACTGTGACTTTGTAAAACATATACAATTAAAGTTTTGAAGAGGCAAAATTGAAATTAAGTCAACCTGAAATTTTTTGTTTTGCACTCATTTCACCATTCAAAATTTTACATTTTTTTTTTATCCTGTATGCAGTGAAGAGGAATATAACAAATTTGAAGCCCTTTCCAAAATAGTTTCTCCCCATTTACAGAAATCTCTCTGTGAATTGTATATGGAGTAGAAAGGAGACTGTTCCTGTATTGTCTATACAATCTTTAAATTTAAAAGTGCAAAACAGCATGTAACAAGGCAGATGTCACTTTTCTTTTCAGCTATAGAATATTACAGAATGACTCACTGTGATCCCTATCTCCAACTTGCATTCCTGTGTGCTCCGCACTTGTTTTGTTCTTTGGCTTTTTGTTTTCCTTAATCTGAAATTCAGTCATTTGGTCTGAGAACCTCAGGCTGTAAGAAAACATCATGCTTCTGAACCATATGTTAAAAATTAATGGTGCTTTAATGCTTCCCTTCAAAGCATGCAGTACACTGACAGGTTCTTAAATCCAAAACCTCAGAAGATAACACCTTCTTTACCTGCCCAAGAGATTAGCAACCTTCAGGAAAGCAAGAGGACCTGTCTCACAAACATACAACTTTTGGTACAACTTTTACAATGCAGTATTTAACAGAAACATAAGCCATTCCTGTTCCATTTATCATTCTTGTGCACACGCTGTATGTTATTAATTCAGGACCTCTGGGACAGTTCCATAAATCTGTATGGAGTTGAGGGCCTGGGGTGAGGAGGGGTGATTAGTTTTTGTGGGGTTTGTAGCAGGGTAAGAAGTACTTTGTGATCCAGCATGCCATTGTGGCTCCTTTGGATCTTAACTCACATAATACCATTTAAATATATTGTAACAACCTGCATGATAAAACCACTGCTGCAGCAGTTGTCATTTAGAACATTAATACTGCAGCTGGTTTAAATTTTAAAAATTTAATAAAAGGGCTTTGACTATATTAAGGACCAGAGGGGAGGAAACTTTCTTTTTTTTCTGAATAAAAAGACTGGTAGAAGCACAAAAATAAATTCAAAACAAGCAGGGATGAGCAATGAAATTCTCAAAACATACATCAAAAGAGCTTATCAATTTGGGGGTATATCAGAAAACAGAATAAAACAAATCCTATTTGTAAACATAAAATAAACAGACTTGTGACCTTTTTGAATTTGTTTTGAATCAAAATGAGAGGCACTGAAAGATAGGATTCATTTGTTGAACTTGTTGTTCACTAATTCAACCCTCAATATATTTCTGCAATTCATTCCCACACAAGTTTAAAACTCCAGCTTTGGCTAACCCTTTAATCCTCTCATTAAAAACTACTTGTAGGCTATCACTGAGATTGTTTCCAAAAGGAGCAAATCAGTGTATGAGATTCATGGCTTCCTTCTAGTCTTCCTTTCCTAGACTTCTTAGTGTACATATTCTAATTTGTCCTTGTCAAGTTTCATGGGAAAGATTTTGGGTAAAAAGAAATGCTGTCATTTGTGGTTCCTAAAATAGCTATGCTTGTTATAAAAACAGCAGAAGTAATGATGCCACATCTCCAGTAGATTTATACTTAATGATGTTTTAATTGATTTATATTAAGTGTACAGAATGAGCTCATCCTCCTCTAGACCTAAGAAAATCACGTCACAGGTACTGTTAAGAATGCCATAAGTACAAGGGAATTTCCCATTTGATATTATGTCATCCTTCTGGTTTTTGTATTAATAAATTAATTATCCTTCAGTCAGAAAGGGAACTGATGACTAGACATCCAGGAAGATGGAAAATTCTTTTCATTTCCATGCCTAAAGTGCTTTCAATTCTTTGCTAAACTGAAATGCCAGCTAAATAGCCCAGGTTTTACACCCCATTGAAAGCTATAAAAAGGATAGTGCTTTTTCTCCTTTTAGAAGATCATTACTAAATTCCCTTGAAAATAGCTAAAGAAACTTAATTATCTGATGTAATCTAA
This sequence comes from Phaethornis superciliosus, assembly GCA_023637945.1. Lineage (NCBI taxonomy): Eukaryota > Metazoa > Chordata > Aves > Apodiformes > Trochilidae > Phaethornis > Phaethornis superciliosus. The sequence goes on along the minus strand of JAJQWJ010000005.1, from coordinate 20,617,475 downwards.
TGACACACTAATGGTATAGAAAAGGTTATCTCGTTTTTTCAGGTCTGTAGTTCATGGGAGGTAAATGCATCTAGGCCAAATACACATTCACTTTTTATTTAAACAGAAGTAAATACGTAAATCAATTATGTTGCACGGTTACTCCATTACTTTGATTATTTCAACTGGATTAGCTTTTGATACTCAGTGATAAACAAGTTATATTTTCATGCCTGACAGATAACTCAGAGAAAAATTCTCTTGATGACATTTTGAAGATTTGGAATACTACCTAGAAAAACTATATTAAGGTACTATAAGACATGTGAAAAGCTTAAGGAGTCTAGAATTAACAAAATCTGACTGAGCAATTTAGAACAACTACTTTCTGACCTGAAAAGAGAAAAAGAAGAAAATAAACAACATGGAGATGAACAAAGTCTGTGATTTTCAGATTTAAGACCCTGGAAACAATTGGGCAAATCCAAAGTTCTCAAAATAAAGTACTGCTGACAGTAGATTTAAGTTTGTTCTTCCCCACACAGGGAAAGGCAGGAGGAAAAAAATCTATTAATGCATTTAACCATTTTTAAGTAACAGACTTTTCAGCATAAGGAGAGAGATTGCTCAGATAGCAAGTTTTTCCATTTGAACGGTTTTCACTTAGCCTATTCTTCCACCTGGGCACACTCAAAAGAAAAGGTTATTTCAATAGATTAATTTATTCCCTGGCACTTTGTGCTCTCCTCTTTGCCTTTTATTTTCTTTCTTCCCAGGAAATACCTCTTCTGATGAAGATATACCAGCACTAAAAACCTGAGGCAGATTGAATAATCAGCTTCAAATCTCACATTCGAAGGCAAGAAGGGACTTGTGCAATTATTCATTTGAACATGCACAAAATAAACCACAGCTTGCTCTAAATTAATATCCATTTCAAGTTCAGCAACCATGTTTAAATGAAATCTCAGAAAAACAGTGACCTAAGAAAAACCCCTTGATTATGGAGTATTCATTGGCAATGAATGCACAGTGACTCATGGTAAGTATTTCTAATGAAAATTCTGTCCATATTCTTAATTTTACTCATTTCAAATTCCAGCTACATGGTTGAGTACAACACAAATTGCTTGTCTTTCACTACGTTGTGTCTTCTGTGAAAAACTGAAAACACTGCATTTCTCATTTGTTTACATCCCACACAACAAAACACTTGTTTACAATGACTTAATCCACTTCCTAACTCTTCTCTGGACCATAACCATTTTTTAAGATTAAACATCATAGTGGACTATATTATGCTAATAGATGTTGCATCAAACACAGAAGCAATCTAATCCACCAAATCATATTTAGTACTGCTCTTTATTTAAATTTATAAACCATTATTTCTAATGAGCTCCTCATTTCAATTATTTCTCATGCCCAAAATGATGATCCATATCCTGCATTTACTAATTTCAAATATTTCACCTAAAGAAAATACGTTTTGATAGAAGAAAATGTGTCTAGAGTTAGGTATGAAACTTAGGCTGCTTCTTCAGTCTAATCTTTTAATCAAAAGAATACCATCATTTTGTGTCAAATACATGCATTGTAAGATATCTTTGTGGACTTGACAAATTCAGAAGTCATTTCCCAAACTCTTCAGATGCCAAAGCTTCTCTTAAGAACCTATTTTCTCCCTCCCTTCTCTCATTTGTCTTCTCTTTTCCTTCAAGCACTTTTTTAAGGAGCTTGTCAAATCTGCTTTATAGCTCAGACAGGGGGAACAAAGGGCAAGAAACATCATTAAGTATCAATCTTCTAGTTTTAACAGCCTGGATGCAGGGATCTTAGAGTCCAGAATTCAAAAACATGATCTAATCTAACAGTTATGACTTCCCCTTTTAATTTTTTTAATGGGGTCTAAAATATATATATGTTTGAAGGGGGAAGGGTGAAAGTTAATCCTGGTTGCCATGTCACTCTACAAATCAAAAGCAAGCAATCCATTACAGATAGTTTTGAGGGCAACAGCACTACAGTGGTATTCCTGATGGATTTAGAAATTATGGTCTGTGGACCTTCACAGGCATTAAGCATGAAAATAAAACCATTAGATCTTCTCAACAAATGGAGTCACTATTGAAGGATATATTTTTTTCCTGCTCACAGTTAGGTTTTTTTCTTTCCAAATTGGAAACACACCACACAGAGGAAGTAATAACATTGCAGTAAAGTATTCAAAGCCCAATTTTTATTCACATTGATTATCTTTTACATTTGTAAGTATTGCCTTTGTACTGCCTATTACATCTGTAAATAGTTATCAGATAGGAATTTAAACCCTTTCGTTCATTAAACCATTTTGAGAGAACACTTCTTTACTTTTGTTATATCTTTGTGCAATATAAAAGAAATATGACGTATTTTTTTTTAATTGACCTACCAAATTCAAAATCTGCAGTCATTTTTCTGACCCCCACAACTTGGAAATATATATATATTTTTTAGTCTCAGTTTTACAACTATAAAGTGCACACATACAAAAATCCTTCTCCCAATCAGAATTTGAATGGTTTCATGAGTATTTTGCCCTTATCGTCTTCACTTCAATCATATTAAAATTATTTGCATATCCCAAAATTAGAAACCACTTTTTATAGAGAGTGAATAGATGACAGGCCGCAATAAAGAATGCAGGATTTTTCCAATAGTAAACTTAATTTCTTTATGATTGAAAACAGTGCCCATCAACACACCTGGTCCCATCACACCAAGCACAGAAACTGTGATGAAGAGGCAAGTAGGAACAGCTTTTTGGGAACAGCTAGGTGGAAGAAAGCTACTTACAGCTCCTGGGATATAGGAAGGTATACCTACACTGAATGTAAATCCCAGGAAAAAAAGACTTCCCAAGGACAGAGGAAAATAAGCTATGCCTTTTTTTTGTTGTTGTTGTAATTTGTTCCGAGTTTGCATTTGCAGAGACCCTACACACACATTTCTGCAAATGAACATTAAGAAAAAAGTACAATGGAAAAAAAAAAAAGAGCATGCATTTTAATACAATAGCTGAAGAGCTAAAGGTAATACTTCGAGCTGCCAGTCTATTTCTCACACATTTGCTGCAGGAGTTCCTGCATTTCCTCCCTTGTTTTCAGGATACTAAAACAAATGCTCCCATAATAGCATTGGTCAACTCTCTTTTAAACTGTCCCTAGCTATATCTTTGAGGCTTCATTTATCAGGGTGTAAAGTGCTCACAGCTGCCATGAATTTTGTGGTTACTGCAAATACATAACTATTGCACCCAACTGTTTTTATCTAGCTGGTGAAGATATCCCAGAAAGACTGCTACAAATGCCAGTTGTAGTTCTTTGATGTGCTTTGTGAACCAAAGTTATAGCAATAAACAAAGTTGAAAGCCTTATCAAATGAGGATGTTTGGCAGAATGGAGAAGAGGAAACAGAAGAAAATGTATATCTCAACAAATTACTGGAAAGTACTAATGAGAGAATGAGGAGAAGCAGGAGTATGAACTACAATTTAGCAATGCAATTGATCAATAAAATAACAAATTATTATTGGTCACTATTGTCTCTTAGGGACAAATTCATCCATATAAGCAGAGTTATACATAAATTACTTGATACATTGAGTATCTTAAGAGTAAGGACTGCAGAATCAGATATTATATTCTTTGGATTTATTTCATTCCTATAGTTGCTACATGGTGACTCAAATTTAAACAAGAAAATGAAGAACCTAAATTTACCTCTAAATCTGCTCAACCTATTCCACATTAAAATAACATACCATGACAATTATTTATAAAAGTAACTTCAGTCCATAGAATCTCTCGATAATACAATAATAATTGATCATCATATTGCTCTAAAACAAAAAGAAAGATGAGTTAACAAAATGAAAGAAAAGGAAGATTCCTGAAATAAAATTTGCTTGATAGTTCGATCATAGCAATTTAAAATTAAGATAAGCTCCACAAAGGACTCTACTCTGGAAAAGCCCACCAGCAATTAGCATATGCACTGCTGTAACTTGCAGACTCTGACAATCTTGATAAATCATAGATGGGGAGTGTTTCTCACTAGAAATACTATTTTACATTTATTTTTCCAGGGACTTCTTACATATTTTTAGATATTAAATTTAATTTGTAATAACCATGTTTGTATTAATTATTATTGTGATTTCTTTCACATACCTCAGTACAAAATCAGATTTTCTATTATGAATTATATTAAAATAGACTGCAAGAGAAACCATAAGAGATGGTCTCATAAATTGATGTAATTTCCCAGTGCAAACTATACAACATTGCAATCACCTAAAGCCTTCAATTGTTGCATATGTGAATTGGCATATAACATGAAATTTAAGCTATATAAGCTATATGTTTGTATATTTTTAAAAATAAGAGTCATGGACACTTGCTTTTATTTTTTGCAATTGTGTGTAGCAGCACTGTAGAACTGTCAAACCAGCCATCACTGAAGAATTATTAAATAAAGGGCATTGCCTTTGTGGCTTTGGTTAGCATCACTTTCTGTTCTGTTTATTTTTGGACATTTCTGAGTATCTGCTGTTTACATGGTAAAATGATTACTTTCTACCAGCACCAAAGGAAGTTCTTCATTATTAAGAATCTGCTCTGTGCAATGGTGTTAATTAAATAGGTCAGCCAAAAAAACTTAAATAAGGTGATAATATTATATGTTGTTTCTACAAGGGCTTTCTTTTGATAAGTTAGGGTAAATCAAAAAATATGTTTACTCAAGTAAGAGACAATTTTTCACTTCAGAACATGACTATGCATCAGTACTATACATGTGAAAATGAAAGTAAATACTTAGTGACTCTTTTCTAACTATTGTTTATTATGTCATGACATAATTTGGCCAAGTGAGACTTTTACCTGAGAAAAGCCTAAAGGACAACGATGTATTCATGATAAACTATTATTATCACACAGAAGTGAAGCACCAGAACTTAGGTAGGCAGATCCAAAGGTCTGCAGAGCTGTAGACATACATAAACGTTGTTGCTCAGACTGCACTGTCGGAGAAGTCACAGCAATAATCAGGGGCAGGTGTCAAATGTTCCCTTGGTGGATTTTGTTACATATTTCAAGTTCATAAAGTCACAGAATGGGTTGGGTTGGAGGGAACCTTAAAGATCATCTAGTACTAATCCCTCTGCCATGGGCCCGGACAACTTCCACCAGAATAAGTTGCTCAAAACCTCCTCCAACCTGACCTTGGCTGTTCTACTGAGGCCACAACTGTACTTACACCATTCCATCCAGTCTGATCCATTTACATCAGGTCTGCTTATGATTTCAAACAATGTATTACATGTAGACATATCCATATTACTTAGAACAAAGGAATCACTTTCGGAACACAATAGGAGTAAACATTTTCCAACCCTCTCAAGTATTTGAAGAGTTGTCATGGTTGTAGGCTCTAGACATGTTAGGTTTCTGTACAGGCACTTTCTAAACAATAGAATGCAACAGACAATTGCTTGCAAAGAAACATTCAACTTCCTAGATCAGCTACTTCAGCTGTAGGTAGATATAACATTAATTCAAGGAAAATAATGGAAGAATTGAGTAATTGAGATGTCTCCCTTATTTGTTTCTGAATTATTTTGACAAAGTTTCATAAAATCTAAGAAACTGACTTTTCAGAACTCATTTTTAACTAAGATAGTTTCATTTCTAAGAGTGCTCAGATTTGAAGGCAATACCTTCATCAAATACAATTGCACCAAACTCTAGAAACACTCAATTTTATCTCAATCCATTAAAAAAAAAATAAAATTAGAAATTATCATTTTCTTGCTGAAAAGTATCTTTTCATTAAAACAAAACTGTTTATTACATTATGCATAAACGAATGCTATCCAACCTGAGTATAATTCACCCACTAATAAAAACACAGTTTTGTAAGAGCTGACGTGAGAGCATAAAGAATAATTTAGTGGAAAAGTATGAAGGTAGTAAGTAGCATGACAGTGGAACTAACAGGTGACATTCTCTCTACCATGGGAAGTGGTACAGAGCCACAGAAGTCTAGGAAACAAATATACCAACATAAAATATTACATATTAAGTATTTATGTATGTGTTTCATTCGGCTACCAAGTTTGGTTTGTAGTAGACTTATTCATGGTAAGATTACTTCTGCATTTGTGTGGCTGTACAAAGGATGCATGAGTAACAGAAAAGAAACAGAACAAAAGGGGAATATCATTTCAATTACACATGTATAATTGCATTTAGTTAACTGAATTCTGCTAAGTTGATGGAACAGAATGTGACATAAATCAGTTTAAAATTAGGCCACAAGAATCTATCCAATCTACAACCTTTCCAAAATGTGAGCAGTTTCTATTGTTCATAATGTCATGTGAGCTCCATGGAATTTGTGGTTCTGCTACAAGAACGAAGGATGATTTAAAAGTCAACCAAGTAGCAATACAGAAGATATAGATAAGATATTTGGAGAAGTGGAATTCAAAAGGACTTACTGGTTGGAAAACAGCTATATGCCCAGCTGTTTGGAAATACTGTCTTCAAATTAAATCATCTCTATGAACAAGGACCCACAGGCTGAACATTTTTTTTTTATTTTTTTTTAACTGTTTGCCTATCTCAATACATTAAGTTACTATGAAGTACTCCCAATGAGGTATTTGGCTGACTGCATGTACATCTGGTTGGACAGATGTCCATATCCTCGAAACTTATTACCATGAGAGAGAAAGTTTGATAACATACACTCAAGGTGGAAAGTGTATTATTGACAATAGCTGAAAGGTAGTGGAGCAATACAATGCACTCTAGAATAGAAAGATAGGAGCCTGTACACAATAGCACTGTATGATATGATATGATATGATATGATATGACATGTCTAGAAATGTAAGACACATGTATTGAAACAGACTTCACCACAAAGCACTTTCTTACTAGGACTTCTAAATGTATACATAGGGCCTAAGAGCCACTGGGCTACTGCAAACACTTCAATAGCTTTTTTCTGAAACTGTATAAAGCCTGAATTTTCACATTTTAAAGTATTGATACTTGCAAGATTACACCTGTCAGGATATGGCTGCTCCAAACGTACTGGAATGTAGAATTGAGCTTTGCCTAAAATGGGGTAGGCTTTGGCAACCAAAGCATCTAGTTGAAGTACAACACATTTAAGCAAGGACTGATATCCAGGGTGAGTTATAAAATATGATACAAACCTAGAGAAGAAGAAAGGGTGAGAAAAAATATATTAAGAAATACTGAAAATGTACACAACAAATTTATGCAGATCAAGGCATTCCTTCTTTACTGCATCAGCAGTGCCTGGCATGTGATGTAAGCAGCATAGTAATTTTATATATATGGAAAATATGTACCATCTGTGTTCTAGGCACAAACTATAAAATGCAGCATAAAACAATTAAAATCAACAGAGACAAAGTTCAGGGTACAGAACGCTTTTGATCCAAAAAAATGGCAGATGTTATTTTGAGTAACTGAAGACCAAAAATATGAGTAATAGCAAGTACAAGTCAGCCTTTAAAAGTGTAGCTTGATCCATATGCCAAGGGATTCTTTGGCACCTTTTTCATATTCCTACTGAGACAGAGAAAGAAGAGAAAAATGTATTTAAGCAATTTAATTGGGTCACAAGCTGATAAAAAAAAAAACCAGCAATTCTTTCTAATGGATTTCAATAGGTCCTTCCAAGTTCAAGTTCAAAAATTCATTAAAAATGTATATTGTATTACTAAAGCACAGCTTTTTCCAGAGTTCTAGGCTAGTGGACTCACGTTTCACTTCAGAGAAGCATCCCTGAAGTATATCCGTTCTGCAAAAAATCTTCAGGCAGTACAAGCAATACACTTACATGTACAAAACAATAAACAATTTCTATGTTTTGGGGCTTGGGGGGGGTTTTAGGGTTTAAGGTAGTCTTCTTCCAGAACACCAGGTCCCCTCAACTAGACTGCCTAGCTGCAGACTTCTTGAGTGAATCATGAGCCCTAGAGCTTGTTTGCTTTCTTTACCAGCTATTTCTTTTCCACTTTTTAAACCTCCCTGTTACTCCCAGCTCTACTCTACACTACACCTCCACCTCCAAAAAAAACCCTATTATAATAGTTTTTCCCTTATCTTAGGTCTACTTCTTAGACTGCTGTTTACCAGACATTAAGATCTATTTTTTTCACCAGTGTATTTGGTTTACTAGTGTACACTGCTAGCACAATGTTATTCTTCCAGTTTATTGGGTTTATGAGGAGATTTTGGCAGCAGGGTTGCTGCAGGTGTGGCCTCTCTGAGACAAGATCAGGGACTGTTCCTATGTTGGACAGAGACAGCTCTATACAGCTCCAAAATGGACCCACTGCTGGCCAAAGCTGTCGATCAAGGAAAGTGGTGATGCTTCTGTGACAACATATTGAAGAACGGGTCAAAAAACAATGGGCAGCAGCTCTGAGAAACAGGAGAGAGAAAAAAGGTGAGAGAAATAACCCTGCAGACACCGAGTTCAGTGAAGAAAGTGGGGGAGGAAGTGGTCCATCAGAGCAGAGATTCCCCAGCAGCCAGTGGGGAAGACCATGATGAAGAAGGCTGTACCTGAAGCCTGTGGAGACCACCATGTCACAGCAGATAGATACCCACACTGCAACCCAGGAAGGACCACATGCCAGAGCGAGTGGCTGTGTCCTGAAGGAAGCTGCAAACCATGGAGAGCCCACGCTGGAATTGTTTGTTCTTTTTTTCTTGAAGCACTGTAGGACACGAAAAGGATCCACGCTAGGGCAGGAGTAAAGCATGAGGAGGAAGCAGCAGTATAGAAATTATTACAAACTGACTTTAAGCCCAGCTCCACTCCCTGCGCCGTGCCATGGAGGGAGGGTTTGTAGGAAGCAAATGAGCCAGGAATGAAGCTGAGCCTGAGAAAGAGGGCATGGGGCAAAACTGAGTAAACCCTGTGAGGAGAGGCTGAGGGAACTGGGAATGCCTAGTTTGGAGAAGAGGCATCACAGGGGCATGATCATTTCCTTTCTCCTCCTGGCCACACTATTTCTGATACAAGTCAGGGTGCTGTTGGCCTTCTTGACCACTTGGATACACTGCTGCTTGTTCCTATTCAGCTGGATTTTGATCAACACCACCAAGTCTTTTCTCCACTGGGCAGCTTTACAGCAACTCTTCCCCAGGTCTGTAGCATCACATGGGGTTGTTGTGATCCAGGTGCAGGACCAAACACTTTGCCTTGTTAAACCTCAGACAATCGTCCTTAGCCCATCAATCCAGCCTATCCAGGTCCCTCCATAAAGCATTCCTACCCTCAGGCAGATGCTTGTTAATACTGTGTTTTATGTGAAAATAAGAATTAAAACAAGTCCCAGTATGGTAGGCTAATGGAAAATTATTTTTTGTTTAACAAAGTACTTCACTGCACTTTGTGTATATATATATATATATACACACACATATACGTGAATTTGTCAATAAATTTCTCTCCAGATTAGCTGCAAGATAGCCTTATACATGTATTGTCTCTAAAATACAACTGGTTTGGTTTGGGGTTTTTTATCCTTAGAAGATCAGATTTCTATTTCATTAGTGTAGAATTCCTGTAATTAAACAGCCATCATGTCCATGAAATTTATAGCTATGAAAAGGCATGTTCTATATTTTCAGAAGATGAATGTTAACAGAGTTTTTATTTTCACCATAATTTTGCCAGTTTTCATTTACAGTTTGACTCCATCTTCTTTCAGGAAAGAGCCACACTTACATATGTTGTATCTCCCTGAATGACTCACAACACATTAAAGTAACTTTGACATCAACTGAATCATCTCTGAGCTATGTATCATTACCTACAGTTAAATCTAACATAATTAAGACCAGAACTTGTAAACATAATTCATAATGAATGCCTATATATCAGATTCAGTGATTTATGAAGCCACAAGATCTGTTTGAAAATGTCATCGCTTCCAGAATAAACTTACAAAAGAGAAAAATGTAAGCAATAACATAATTCATAGTTTATTTTTGGTTTTACTACACTATGCAGTCTGATGCTATATACATGCTGATTCATTATCTAGAAGCCTCTAGTTTAATTTGGTCCAGTAAGAAGGGATAAGATTGAAGTCAAGGTACAAAGTAAACTTATGTTTGGAGGTAAACTGGCATAAGAAAACTGTTTTAAGAGGCAATTCCCACAGACAACTTAGATCAATCACTAGAAAATCTCTGAAACAGATACTGTCTAATTACTGATGACACTGTTTGAATGACAGACTATTGCAGCATTACCATGTATAAGTAATAGCAAGCAAACACCAAACCTTTCCATGTTTGTCTCAGTGAAGGACCAATGCTGATTACATCAGCATAGGCACAGAGAGTCTAAGACATCAATGTGACTTCCTGTACCCTGTGCAGATGACCAGCATGTATGCAATAAGTCTGATGTGTTACAGCATAGGTGATTTTCTGTAAGGTCCCACAAACAATTTTAACACTGAAAAAAAAAGGAATTTTTTAATAGCAATTCTGTCACATTGGAATTATGGCTTATTAAGTTTTTTGGATTTCTCTGATTCAGGCCTGAAATCTGTTATTCAATATTCTAGAAGGTAAGAGAGTTTTTGTTGCACCCAAATCCACACCTAAGAATTCAACATTATGGGCAATTAGAACAGGTACTAATGACTGCAGGAGAATAATAAGTGCTTCAGGTCTATTATGTATCTTGATTAACTTGCTAGGATAAAAGGCATGCTTCTTCACCTGCTTCAAGGCTTTGTTTTGCAAAATCATACTACTTTCTTTGCTTGTAACTCTTAGGCTTCTCCAAATGGTCATACAAATTTGATCATATTTATTGAAAAAATTCTCTGGTTTTACTGCTGCAAACTTATTCAACAGGTAGACTTTATTTAAGTGGAAGACGGATGAAACAACAAATGAAAAATGGGTATAAATTCTCCAGATCTGAAATCGTTGTGTTTGGTCAACACCTACAACTTTTCTTACTATCCAAAATCCACAAAGAGAAACAAAGTATTTTGTATCTGAATTTTTAACTAACTAAATAAATAAAAACAAAACATTAAAAATTTGGAGAAAGCAGGCAACACTTTCTGACATGTTTATGCATTAAGTAACATATTACAGGGCAAAATATTTAAGCTTCCACAACATAAGCTTTAATTCCTAATATAAGTTCTATCATTTGCAATTTTTGTCGATTTGTGGGCTCCTTAAAAATTATTACTCAAAGCAAAAAAAAATTTTTTGACAGAGACTGATAAACAGAGAGATATGATACCTACTGTGCAATTATCAGGAAATTTTCACTGTAACTAGATGCCTTACAATAATATCTAAGAGCTGATTTTATCATGGCCCCAGATCCCCCATGGAACAGATACTTAGGAGTTCCCATGAGTTATGTGTCTTGTTTAGCTGCCGTAGGAGGCAAAGGGGCTGAGCTCAAGAAACAATCAGATCTCTTCTATACAAAGCAGGCAGAACAAGGCTTCTCCTGATACCAGGATAGCCAGAAGGTACAAATACAGCCCTCTATAAAATGGTTAACCATTAATGGTTTGTGAAAGCTCTTGGAAAGCATAGTAAAAATAAAATCGTTCTCATGGTCATGTATAGTAAAGGAGTTCTTATGATTTCACTAACACCCCCTTAATCTAACAACTACTTATCTCAGCAGGAGCAACATAATACTCTACTGACTACTTTTTAAACCCCTTGCTTCTTCCTTTTCTTCTCCTCCTTATCTATATAAACCCCCCATATGGTGAAGGAACAATTTAAACTGTTCTCATAAATACCAAATTAAATATTATCACAGATAATAAAAAGCTAGTTGTCTATCCTTAGCTCTAAAAGTGTTTTCCATTCTCATTCAGCTATTTCTAACTATAGATGTAGCTGTCTTTTCACTCTCTATGTTAAATAAATATTAAGACTGTACTTTCATACCGCTTTTAAAACTTTTTCAATAGAAAACCCATCATCATCTTTCCTTATCTTCTTTTCATATTGTTTTTAAATTGTGAGCCCAAGCTTCCCAAAGAAACAAGCTGCCCATGGCTCTTTTCATGGTTTATATGGGAAGCAAAGTACCTGAATGGTTTCAGGAATAGTCGTGGAAGGTATATATAAAAATGTGGTATTTGTGGTACTCATCCCATACCAGTTTGTGCTGTGACTACTTCTGCACACTGCTGCCCGTTGTCACCTGGGATTAAGTGGTAAAATTCCACTGAACACTGCACAGAATCTGAGCTACTCAATGACCAACTGATAACAGTGTACAAACATGCAGTCCTACACACCTTTATCAATTTGGAGTGCTACTACCATCCTAGAAGCAATCTGGGTCCCAAATGCTGTTTTATGGACAACGGCAAAAGGAGGGGCAGGATAAACCTCCATTCTTTGTTGGACATGGAGGGAAACATAGTTACCAAAGATGAGGAAAAGGCTGAGGCATTTAACACCTTCTTTACCTTGGTTTTCAACAGTAAGACAGGTTGTCCTGAGGACAGATGGCTTCTGGGGCTTATAGAGAGAAATAAGAAGCTGAATAGCCCCCTGTAATCCTGGAGGGAACAGTCAGTGACCTTCTGAGCCATCTGGATCCTCTCAAGTCTATGGCACCAGACGGGATACATCCCAGGGTGATGAGGGAGCTGGCAGAAGAGCTCGTCAAGCTGCTCTCCATCATCTACCAACAGTCCTGGCTCACTGGGGACATCCCAAATGATTGGAAGTTGGCGAATGTCACACCAATCCACAAAAAGGGACAGAAGGAGGACCCGGGAAACTCCAGGCCTGTCAGCCTGACCTCAGTGCCTGGCAAGGTCATGGAGCAGATCATCCTGGGGGCAATGACACAGCACCTACAGGATGGACAAGGGATCAGACCCAGCCAGCACGGGTTCAGGAAGGGCAGGTCCTGTCTGACCAACCTGATCTTTTATGCTCAGGTGACCCGCCTGGTGGATGAGGGGAAGGCTGTGGATGTGGTCTGCCTGGACTTCAGCAAAGCCTTTGACACCGTCTCCCACAGCATTCTCCTGAAAAAGCTGTCAGCCCACAGCTGGGACAGGGGCACTCTGTGCTGGGTTAGGAACTGGCTGGAGGGCTGGGCCCAGAGAGTGGTGCTGAACGGTGCTGATCCAGTTGGCGGCCGCTCACCAGTGGTGTCCCCCAGGGATCAGTGTTGGGCCCAGTTCTGTTTAATATCTTCATTGATGATTTAGACGAGGGGATGGAGTCCACCATCAGCAAATTCACAGACGACACCAAGCTGGGGGGGAGTGTGGATCAGCTGGAAGGCAGGAGGGCTCTGCAGAGGGACCTGGACAGACTGGAGAGTTGGGCTGATTCCAATGGGATGAGGTTCAACACGGCCAAGTGCCGGGTCCTGCACTTTGGCCACAACAACCCCATGGGGAGCTCCAGGCTGGGCACAGAGTGGCTGAGAGCAGCCAGGCAGAGAGGGACCTGGGAGTCTGGATTGACAGGAAGCTGAACAGGAGCCAGCAGTGTGCCCAGGTGGCCAAGAAGGCCAATGGCATCCTGGCCTGGATCAGGAACAGCGTGGCCAGCAGGTCCAGGGAAGGGATTCTGCCCCTGTACTCAGCCCTGGTGAGGCCACAGCTCGAGTCCTGTGTCCAGTTCTGGGCCCCTCAATTCAGGAAGGAGATTGAGGTCCTGGAGCAGGTCCAAAGGAGGGCAACCAGGCTGGTGAAGGGATCCAGCACAAGTCCTGTGAGGAAAGGCTGAGGGAGCTGGGGGTGTTCAGCCTGGAGAAGAGGAGGCTCAGGGGAGACCTCATCGCTCTCTACAACTCCCTGAAAGGAGGCTGGAGCCAGGGGGGGGTTGGTCTCTTCTCCCAAGTAGCTACCAGTAAGACAAGAGGGCATGGACAGCATGAGGTTCAAATGATAGCATGAATTTCAGGATAATAAAAGTTATGCCGTTTTTTCTTCATAGGTATGTCATGAAGGGAGTATCATCATATTTATGTCTCCAACTAAAAAGGAATGGCAAAAAAATCCCATAAAATCCAGGAGATACTGGACCTGATCCATATCAGGATTAGAAATTTTTGGTACCACACAGGAAAAATTCATGGAAAGGCTGATTTAGTTAATGTCACTGGAGAAATATTTTTTAAAAAAATAACTACTTCATCTACAAGGACATTTGACAATAATGATTCCCTGTGAAAAAAGCCACGTGGCATCAGGAATTCATTTTATTCAGGTACTCCTCCTGGCTGTAGGAAAATGTGTTTATAGAACTTATGGACAGAGGAATTCAGATAACAAAAACTGCAACCTGCTACAAGTAATTAAACATTGTGTTTCTGTGCCTGAATGCTCAGCATGCATGGCATCTCCAATCATTAGGGAATTTATCATAAAAAAACATTACTATCCAGATGATGCACATAGAGATTAAAGCATTTCCTCAAGACGATGTCATAAAACTGTGAAGAACCCACCATCAAAAAGGCTCCTTTCCACAGTTCATCGGGTCAGGACTATTCTGCCTTTAATCATTTAACTCCTTTATTTAGGAATTTAACCCAACCACAAATATGCTACATACTCCAAAAAAACAAACAAGCAAAGAAAAAGCCCCACAACATTTTGTATTATCTCTTCTTGGTAAAAATACAGATGTTTGTGAATCTCAAACACAAAAAAGAAAACCTCAGCAGTTAAGGGGTATAGTCAAACTGCTTGGAAATCGTAGATTTATTTTTATTACAACTTATATTACTTAACTGTTTTATAAGTTCTGAGAAAAATATTATCATGAAGGACCATAACCTTATTTTATGAAGATTCAGCAACTTTCACATGAATACTATTCCTGCCATAACAGGACCTATTCCCAATTTTATTATAGAATCAGGTAACAAAAACAGGCTATGTCTTTTTTAAAGGGAGAGTTAGAGGGTAGAAGCCTGTGAGATCTAAAGAAAAAGAAATAGCACAATATAATAGGACTATGACACCTAAAACAATACCAATTCTTTTTGAAAGTTTAAAGATAATACTTTACAAGAAGACTGAAGCAGAGAACAACTGTGCTTAGCACAAACATTTTTAATGACAGCAAGGACACAGATAGTTGAATCTTCACATACCCAAAGAAAGCCTGCAGCATGCCAGAATACCCTAGCCTAAAAATATCCTGTCTAAGGAAGATCCATTATAGTCATACAGGAAAAAGTGGTTTGTTAGTTCCAGAAGGCAAGGGAGCTGGGGAGGAAGCTGGCTGTTTTAATTTGGTCTGAAAGAATTCAGCAAGACTTTTACTTGAAATGTATGCTTCCTCCTGGTTTCAGCTATGATGGAAATGATATTAAGAAATCCTTGGTGGATAACCTAGTGTTTGTGGTTTGAGTCTCATCTGGAAGCAGGGACCTGAAAGAAATACAAAGCTGAAATATAACAGACAAAACCTGACTTTTTTCTGAGGATGCAATAACATCACCCCAAGTCCATCAAGCCCAGCCTCTGTCTCCAGTGTCTCCACTGTCTCTAACAGTGGATAGTTGAGGATGCAGACAAGGATGTGAAGACAGAAGAAGCAGACAAAAAGAGTTCTCCAGAAAATTTTTGTCTGATTCATACAATTTGTGGCTTCCAGAATTTCTGAGCCACAGGCAGCAGCAGCCTTCATAAATTTTATTTTCATTAACATATCTAATTAATTTTTCAACCATTTAGTATCCCCCAAATTATTAAACAATAAGCTTTTACAGCTTTACAATATACTGTGTGAAGTATCACTTTTTGCTTGCTTTGAACCTGACACTTGCATTTACAATTTCATCCTCTCTGGCTCCTGTATAAAAGAGACAATGAACCCTGCTCCCCATTCAAATAGCTATGCCACTTGTGATTATACATACTTCTACGATTTTCTCCAGAATCTTAAAAAATGGGAGTTTTGTAGAGTATTCAGTAAAAAACAAATAAGAAACTGGGGGGAGGGAGGCAAAAGAGCACTACAACTGCTGATTTTATCTGAACATTTCTTCCACAGTGCTATGTTAGCTTTCATCCTGAAAAAGAAGATGCATTCACCTGTCACACTACACATGGTTAATTTTCTGAAACGACACAAAAACTCTGAACTACATTTGTATAATCAAATTTGCTACAACTGTAATTCTTGCACTCTCTTCTGGCAGAAACTCTTTGAAGGGAGAGAAAGAAAACAGAATAATAAAGAAAAAAGAAAGATTTAGAAAAAAAAAAAAAAAAAGTTGTAGGAAGAAAGCTATTCTTCATGTAGGCAATCAAATGGAAAAGTCCTATTGTAGAGTTAATCACATCATCATTCTTTGCCAGAAGGGCAGTTTGTTATCTCTACATAAAAGGATAGTTGCAAGCACACATCTTATCAGAAAGTTATTATAAATGAAAGTTAACTGTGATTCAGGTCCAATTATCACTTTTGTCAACCTTAATGAGTAGTTTTTAAACTTTTAATTTGTTAATTAGTCAATGTATTTTTTTATGCAGATGTGTGAATTTAGAAGATTATAGTAAGACTATGGCAAGGGGATTTGAACTAAATGATCTTTAAGCAACCTAAACCATTCTGTGACTATTTTATTTTATTTTGTTTTGTTATTTTCACTACATCAGTTCCTTGTTCAGTCCACTATACCTGTACAAGAGGGATGGTGGCAAAGCAATAAAAACACTGATCATGGACAATGGCAAGGTGAGACTTTTCCTTTCCACAGTGGTGCCCATCTATTGCTACCTGTGATAAACCATTAGACTATGGCTGCTAGCTGCTCATGGACTAAAACAACTGACCTACGTTTGTCTTACATGCAGACTGCAAGATCATTGGAGCAGAGATTTTTTGTTGCTTTTATACTTAGGGAACACCAGCACAACCAGGTTCAGATTCATGACCTTAACAGTGTTTAAAATAAAATTCAAATTTCTAGAATGTCTGCACATAGTACACAGATAATACTAATAATGCTCTTTTTCTATACTATAAATAAACAGAGGATACAATGGAATCCAAACTAGTACATGCTGCTGAGTATGGCAAGCAAATTTTGGAACACATAAACTAGGTCATACATTTCTGTCTTGCAGCTTTCTGTTATCTGCAACTCCAGTTGAGGAACACCACTAGAGGGCCCACAACTATTTAAAGTTTTATTCTCAATTTTACCCTGCACATACACAGTGAACAGAAACTTTCAAAAGATATGCAGCAGGTTTCTCAAAGATATTGTTAAATTAGTTTCACAAAAGTCAGCCTTCAAGAAATATAGTGCTTAAATGCTAAGGCTCATATACCTGATCAGAAAATGTTTCATTGTCGAGCCCAAACCATTCAGCTGAAATGTTTCAAGTTCAGCACCATTCTGTGTTGTTTTATGCAGGACTCACAATGACATCACCATATAGCACTAGAGATGCAAGAGGAACTAAATTTAAGTGGTTTAGGACCTCAAAAGGCACGGGCAATACCCACTGGATTGCCACAGGGCCTAGAATCCTGGTGTCCATGGTTACCTGTGTCCACAGCCAGCTTTCAGGCTGTTTGCCATAAAATCTGAAAAATGCTGGAGTAATTTGGCTATTAGTGGACCCACTTGGGAGCTGTAGGGTCTAACACAAGTTTTCACATTATTTATTATTTGACGAAAAATTTTACTTTATGTATAGATGTATATATAAACCATACCCTCCACTCAAATTTGGAACAAAAAATATATTGGGGGAGGAGTATTTGGAATAAATTTCAGCATGTTAGAAACAGTCAAAATTCCTCTACTGTAGAGACAGAATTATCTTTTATCTGTCCAAATTTCTGCCCTAAAGCAGATATCCCTCACTTATGCTTAGATATAGCCTCAGATACGTTTAGATATATCCTCACTTGTGAAAAAAAGAAGCATCAAAAGCCCATTAAAAGCTAGACAAGAGAAGTGACAAAAAAGAGGTTATCTATAATGTACCATCTGAACATGATGAAAAGGTTTAATTCAAAGCTATCACCATGTCATACACAGAAGCATTGCTGCCTCTTTCAAAGTTTAGGGCCTTGTCACCATCATTACCATCATGATTATTGCAGAAGACAGTGAGAATCACAAATGCTCGCAATTGAAAGAAGCAATCCATCTCCCTTTCTTCTTCCCTGTGAGAATCACACCAGTCTGTGTAAGAACTCATAGATGATAATGTGGGGAGGAGTTACAATTTATATATTTGGGCGGGGGGGTTTGTTAGAATTAGACAGTCTAACCCCTCCCTATGGGTTTTAGTTGGGAGTGTAATATGAAATTGTCTCCACCACCTTTGATTCTCCACTTTCCTTTCATGAGAAAGAACAGATTATTTCAGTCATAGCAGCAAAGCCAGTGCTGACACATAAAGTAAATTGTTGTGTGGAAGTAAGGTGTACTGCTGTGCTGTGCACCTGGAACAAACAATATGAACATAAAGAATTTCTCTAGGGAAATCACAGAGGTTTGTCGGAACCAGTTTCAGGAATATAAAAGTGAATCCGTGGTTACAGACTGACTCTTCAGGAGCTGAACAGCCAGCTAAAATGGTAGCTTTAGAAAGTGATTTAACAACAGCCAAGCTGGCTCTGATGCTTCTTTTTCAAAGTGCAATAAAAATACATTTTAGCTGGCTACACACCTTTCCCACCAGGACTACCAGTACCTCGGATTCACCCTCCTGTACAACATCATCCAGTAACTAAAAGAACATCAGTAAACTCTGGCTTTTCAAAGGTCTGGAATGCATACAATGTATGCAAGTGTTTTCTCTTTATTCCAGAATACTGTTTTGCAATCCCTAAAGTCAGAAGGAACAATAATCCCTATACAGTCTTCTAGCAAAGAAAGCAGAAATTCCTGCCATTCATTTCAGCACAACCAGGACTTCATATGTTATGTTTATGCTCCCAGCTTGCATCACTTGGTAGGAGTGAAGGACTTTCAGGTCTGCCTTGAAAATTTTTCTGAAATTAGCTACAACACGTCATAGAAGGAAGATGGAAACTTCAGCAAGCTGGAGGTCAGACAGGGAGAGGTTATCTCATGAGCTGAAGCCATGAGCTTGTATTCTCAAGCATTACCCAAAATCAGATTTTGAACTTTGGTATCATTGGCTTTCTGTTTACCTCCCCGATGCCCACCACTGACATAAAGTTGTATCCAAGTAAGCTTTATCAAAAAGATTCTGTGCCCAAAGATAAAAACTATGCCTAGTGAGTAAATACCATGAATCAGTGGACTAGGCAAGGTTAAAAAAAAAAATAAGGAAAGAAAAAAATATGTCATACAGACTGAAAAGAAACAGAGAAGGTCCAATCAAAAAGATAACAAACATTAGGAGTCAAGTGAGGAAAAGAAACTGGTTCATAGGAATGAAGATATGCATGAGAGAACGTAGTTACTGCGGTACAAGGACATTGAGCTCTTGAAGGGAAGAGGAAGGGGAGAAATGGATGAAAACTATAAAAAGAGGCAGGAATGTTGCATTTCATTTTCATCAGAAAGCTGAGAGCTTCTCAGTGGAGTTCACAGGACACGAGTGTCTGATTGCTGTAATGTTCCTCCTGATACATATTCCTAGCAGGTGCTCCCTAATTATTTAAGGGCAGAGAGTACCATGTCACTTCTATCCTGTCTTCTGCAAATAACAAGACAAACTAAACTATTTTTGTAAATGAAGAAAGTAAACTTTTAATAAAATTTTCTAATATCATAATGGGATAAGGCAGCTAACTTTATATTTAAAGCTTTTAGAAGAGCAAAACTGTGTTCTATCATCCACAAGTAATACTGTATATAAAATTTGGAAGAGTTTTTAAAAGGCCCTCAAAGTGAAAAATACCTAAATACAAAATAAATCTTGCTAAGTTAATAATCTTGGCTAAAGGTAGATGTATTATACTAATTAAAAAATAAATACATAAATAAATAAAACTACCAAGAAAGATTAGGGAAATATTTGCAGCGAAATATTTAAAGTTCTAGAAGGATTACAGATAAAGAATTCATAAATACATCAGGAGTGAAAGGTGTCTCCATGTCAGAATAGAGAAATACCAACAATCCAGAAATATTTCAAAGATAAAAGGCAGTTTCTTATACATACAAAACTGCCAGAAGCAACCCTTAATCAAAGGTAACTACTAAATACATGTTTGAAGTAGAACTGAAGGTCATTCAAGGTTAGAAATATAAGACTGATATTTCTCAGCAAATTAAGAAACCAGTCAACTGGCAGCTCCATTTTCCAAGTATTCAGAAGCACCTGATTTTGAAATATTAATGATTTAATGCCTGCCAGACAAAAAGACCCAGAGATGCCACGTTTCAGAGACAGTCATAACTATATCATCAGCATAAAAATGAAAGTTGCCAACAAGATGATGAAATATAGTTCTTGGAGCATAATAATTGGTAAATTATAACATCAGAGGAAAATGGAACAGTTCACTTTGTCACAGGAACATTCCTAGAGAAATGAAAAATACATGCAAGTGTTGCTCTTCAAGAAACTAAACACATGCAGTAAGACTGTGCCACATGTGAGCTCAATCTTCGTGCATTGTCTGGGGTCATGAGAGGTTTCATAAGTCTGCAGTGGAAAATTCTTAGTTTATCCACAAAATAAGTTTAAGAGGAAAACTGCATAAGCATCCCTGCCTAGCAGACTGAGGAGGAAAATCACTTCAAAGTAACTACACAGTGAAAGTGAAGTGAAAGCATAATACTCTTATAGACTGAAGCATCCTACATCCCCAGCCCTGAGTCTAGGCAATTTGCTTTGTACCCATCTGAGGGGGTCTATGCATTTGGCTGACCACAGAAACAGTACCAAACTCCAAATCAGGGTATTCTCAATAAATAAGCATCGTGGAGTATCATCCAAAACCTCCACTTCATGCTGTGAGACCTTGCTAAAGCTCAAAACAGTAAGAAATGAGAGTCCAAAATCCTACATCTATCTGAAACATAGCAAACTTCACAATTTTTGTATACAGAAGCCCAAGTTCTGACAATGATACCTACATGTGTTTTATCAAAAAGCATCACAGGGATTCTACTTTTCTTTTGCTTTTGCTGTATTTAGCACCAGATGTGAAGAGGTTGCTTCCATCCCGTGGCCAGCTTTCAGTTGTAGCAACCCAGTCACCTACTTAGTTCTATTTGGCTATTTTAATGAAGTGTGTATGACCTGATGTTGTCTGACTACACAAAATGTCAGCTTTATGAATCTATACCAGGTTGATAAAGACCATTAGTAGTTTTGTAGAAACTACTTGCTGAGCCTCCTTCAGGATGTAGAACAATTTGAACCTTATCTTCTTTTTCAGTCTAAATAAGCCCATTGCCTTTTGTGGTTTAAACAGTATCCAGAAACTCCATTATGTTTGACAGAGAACAGAGATGTGACAAGGAGGAGAACATGCTAAAGAAAAACGACAGCCCTAGTGATAGATTGTTGTAATGGATACAAAGAACGAGCACAGATTGAGAGGAAGGTGGCAATCTGTTTTATAAGAGTCATAGCTTGTCACTGCCCTAACCAATGCAAATCACAGTCCACTTGTCAGCATCACTGCAAAAGTAGATCCCCTGTTAAGTAACTTTATAGTAGTAATCCAGGTTTAGCAAAAATCCAGAGAAGAGAAGCAACTGTGAAAGAAGTGTGGCTTTTCGTTCAATTATTAAGCTCTTTGATGTCATTTAATCACTCATTTTGCATGCATTGAAATGGAAATGTTTATTTTAAGTAGTATTTGCTCCCCTTTCTCTTTTTAGATCACATCGACAGACTTTTTTGTTCCTCTCCAGGGAGAGCAATCTGCTACTACTTTTCTGTTAAAAACTTCACAATATGGAGAAGCATCAGGAACAATTAGCAAAAAATGCTGATGTTAACTCAGCAGAAAGTCTACATGGACTCTCTAAGGAAATCTTTGGAAACAGAAGAAAAAAAGTGGCCAAAAATCCCCTGTCACTTCATGTACGCAGGAAGACTGTTTCAGGAAGCATGCAAGAATTTACAGAAAAACTTCATATTGCAAAGAGTCTGTTAAGAGAGTTTCAGGGTGTTTATTTTCCACTCAGCATTTCCATTATTTGCATAAGCTTCTGCCACCTTGCAGCAAAATCTCCTGCGACGGAATACATCTGTTGCAGCACATTGTCTGCTGCCCTCCTCTTTCCCCTTCCCCCCCCCTAACCAAGAATCACAATCCAATATTCCCTGTTCTGTCACTGCCTGCTGCTTGCCTGACAGCTCTGAACAGAATGGTCCCCATGCAAACCAGACTCAGTGTATCTCTTGCACACAAGCAGTAGGCACAGTATGATGAGATGTCACTACAGCCTCTGGTGAAGCAACTGAAACTTCATTAACAAATCTTTATTCAGCAGAAGGGGTTTACAGGGAGAAGACATTCTTTTTAACAGTTTGTAGCAATGCCAATTCCTGCAGGTCTCTCTGTACTATAACTTTCACTTGACACTGAGGTGGGCTAGATACATTTATATTTAGATAGCCAAATAATATCAGTTTCCCAGTTTGCACAGCATGTTTAATAAATATGTATTTTTTAATTAGGACTGGTCTTAAAATAGCTAAAAATAGCTAATAAAACAACTGAATTTCCTAGAACTTGAATACATTTTCTGCCAGAGTTCATCACTTTCACTAATCTCAAGAGTTTGCTTACTCCACATCCAAAAATGATGATTTCTGATTAAGGTAGTACCATTGTGAAATAGAACTATTAGAATATGGCCATTTGTGACCCCAAAAGAAAGATTTTACCACCAAACATTTGGGTTTGTTTAGGTAGTAATTCTATACATTCAGACTCTTTCTCTCATGCTTATTTGTTTTGATTTGGAATTTTTTTTCTAAGAACTTTCAATTAAGGTCAGGATAACCTACCTGGAAAATAAATTGCTAAGAAGTGCAAATAAAGCAATTGAGTTCTAGCTGGCTCTGATGAAGCTCTGAAAGGATGAGTTCAGATATACTAAATAACTGCTTCTCCTTTAGAAAGCCTATTGTCTCTTCCATTTTGAAGAAAAAAATAGATGCCTTAAAAATAGAATTGCTACCAATATGCATGCCTCATCAAAACTGCATCAAAACTGTAAGGAGCTATAGTTACCAGAAAAAAACTCTGAAGGTGCCAATAGCTAAAACTTTGAAAACTCATTTTGCAATGGCAATTAGAGAGACAATCCTACAAACACATGTAAAACAGCCCACATTCAGCCTCGTGTTAAACCTGTCAATAATATGGATGAGCAGCTGCAGGATTTGAAAGTCACTATCTAATTATAATGTAGTTGCAGTACAACTACAGTGCAACCTACCAACTGTTTCATAGCAGTGCAACTCAATTCAAAGTTTAAAGCTTAATCAAAATATAGACAGGAAAATCCGACCTTTTCTAAAAGCCAAAGAATTGGATTAGCGCAAAATATGGATTAAAAGTTATTCCAAAATTATTTTAAAAGAAAGGGATCTCTATTAAGTGAAAGCAGTCAAGAGGAAGTCTGTAAACTACACTTTTCTGATTGCAAGAGGCACTGTGATTTGTAGACCATTTCAAATAAACAAAGTGCCAACTAAAACACTCATACTCTGTATGCTAAGATCCAAAAGCAGAGAAGTACATAAAATCATACACAAATACTTAATCTACACTACTTAAAACTATTCACTTTTGTGCTCTATCTCTTCTGATAGGAGCAAACTTACATAGGAGATGTGGAAGACCCTGTTGCCAGATTTATCAGGAAAGAACAGGAGGCCTAAAACGGTTACAATTTCCTCCACTTTCCCCTCTCAGAACAACACTAGAGTGGCATAGTTGTCTTGTCTTGCTATACCATAGCTAAACCCAGCCCTGAGTTGCTACCGCCATGACTAGGAGAAACTAATTTTTCAACAGAGGTAGTAGGAAGCTACTCTCTTTCACACACAGAGATGCCTCACCTTACTGCAGATGCTGAGCTTCTTGATGGCTCTAAATACCTGCCTGCTGATGGGAAGTACTGAATGAATTCTTCGACTTCCTTTGCTTGCATGAGTGGCTTTTGCACTACCTGTTAGACTGGTTTTATTTCAGCCCATGAGTTTTCTTTACCTTTCTAACTCTCTCCCCTATCCCACTGCTAAATAAAATTAACAAGCAGTTGTGGGGTGCTTAGTTGCTGACTGGAGTTAAGCCACAGCACCTACATAAATGAAAAACCATGTATTTATAGGCTTCAACAAAGAGGACTGATCACAGACATAGAGGCGGCATCCTCTCCTATTGGGATCTTCTTGAAGCTCAGCCTCAAACCAGCAAAATCCATCCTGACAAAAAGAGTTGCACATGCTCATGCTCTCTCTGTACACATAAGGAGCAGAAGCCAACATTCTCTATAAGAATTGGGTAAGTATTCATCATTTGTGCCTTTGAAAATCTCTCTTGTTTTCACAAAGACAGAAGCTGAGGGATTTGAAAGTCATAATAACCATAAATAAGCACAACAGGCATGCTGGGGAATAAGAAAGTACAACAGATAACAATAGAAGGAATATTTTTCTTTAGAGGTGACTGCTTGTCAAGCGAGTATTTAATATAATACGTTTCACGTCCTTTTTTATTATGGGGTCTGTTTTTCCTTTGTGTTTTAATTAGAAGGGGAAGAAGAGGGGTCTGGATTATAGATTACTTGTAATAATATTGAAAAAAAAAAAAAAAAGGTGTAATAAGAATGAGAGCGAGCTAGGCATAAAAGAAGAGGATGTCCGAAACCATATAGAAGTGTGGAGCACAGGGGAGGAGATATATGCAGCAGCTAAAGAGACAAACAACATCAGCAACAGTTAAAATGACTGATTATGCCGTCATTTGAACAAGTTTAAAAAACACACAACACCAGAATTACACCCTAGGGAACAGAATTCATCCTTCAATATGAATTTCACATCTTCAATAGTAAAAAGAACAAAGCAGTGACATGCCTTCCTGGTCATAAACACCATAGATTTTTTGCATTCAGTGTTGCAATGCAATTTAAAGGCTTAAATACCACCCCCATTGAAGTTAACAGGAATCTGTAGCATTTAACACCTTGTTAGAGGCTAGCACTGCAAATCAGGATAAGCCCTTAAAGAAAAGAATTTCTCTAATATGTGTTTAGCCACTGCAAGTGCTGCAGTTATTCTCACAAGAGGAAAAGTAGCTTGTGTCACACAATCCCAACCATAAAGTTAGCTAGGAAAAACAAAACAAAACAAAAAACCCAAAAAGAACTTCAGTTACCAAAAGCACCTATAAAATATTCATTAGAATTTCTGAGGCAGGAAATGTAGCACATCACAGCGAAAACAGTGAGGTGCAGATGAATGATATTCAGGGTTAAATGCACACAGTAACTCTGATAGAAAGTGGTATTTCCATGCCCCAAGCAGCATAAGACTCCCACACATCACATGCATCATCTAACAATATTCCTGCTTCACACTTATTCAAACATTATTCAGTGTCTGACAACTTTGCAGGCCACTGTCTGCTGATTTTGCTCTTTTCTTACACTGCCAGGTTGCTGCTTCTGTATTTTCAAACAGAAAGCCAACTATCCAGTGTTTTCTCTGATGTTCTACTTAGTACACAAACAATATCTTTGTAGCATTCATGTTAGTCAATGGTATTGTAACAACTCGTTTGGGTTCTTTTCTATAAAACATGTTATACTGTGATTTTAATAACAATCAAACTCGATACTTCTGTGGCAAATCAGATGCGGTAAGTATTTTTGTATAAAGTGACATAAATGTCTCTTCTTGCTGACAATTGGCAAAAAAATACCTGTTAGTTTTAAAAATTCATTATGCATATAAGATATTAAAAATTAATTCATATTGCCAAATCATACCAGAAGAAAAATTAAATCGTTAATGTGATTCAGTCCACAGTTACAGGCACCAGATATACTGGGGTACTGTTTGTAAAATGAATAATAGATAATCTATGAAAAAATACACCAAAAATACAAATGTATGAAAAAGATTACTGTCCATGAAATATGTAACACAGCAATTAGTAAGCTGGATAGACATTTAGGAGGAGTTGGCTCACCTGAACATCATTTAAGTGCAGAGCTTATTCCATTGTTATTAATATTTTATTTTCCGTTCATTATTTTTCATACTGCCATACTAGGGGGTGAGATATAGAAGAAATTTTAAATCAAAACTTAATTAGGAGGCACCTCAGTAAAAGTCTGTACTAAATAACAAGGTAACTTCAGAAAGACAAACAAGTTTACAATGCTTCCATTATAAAGTTCAGTGACATGTTCCTATCTACAAAACTGTCGAGTTTTCTATTATTTAACCCACATAATTCACATCTCTTCAGAAGACTAGAGGAACACAGAATTAGAGACCTGTGACCTTCAAAGACCCTGCCCCAATTTCTTTTATTTTACAGTCTGCACAAGCAAAGCAATACACAACAAACTGGAGACGACACTAACCAGTTGCTAATCGATATATTTATTTTCCCAGTCGAAAGTAGCTGCAAAATCCATCCCTATCAACTCAGTTGTCAAAAAGAGGCAATTTCTTAGGTGTTGTGGCAGAGGCGATTTCTTGCTTATAGGAATATCCATCACACCTGAAACTATTTCCTTAGCTTCATGTTCTCCTCATAAATGTTATGGAGGAACAACTCAGTACTTTGTAATGGCCGGCCCTGTTATCTGCCTGTCAAGGAATCCATCAGTTTTGGAGAAGCTGGTGACAAGTACACAGAGTTTGCATTTTTAATGTGGCTAATTATTAATCATTGGAACAGCTGCACCTGCACCAATGAAACATTTACAGTGTATTTTTTGTTTATAGTTTCCCATTTCTGAGCACCTTAACCCTAAAAAAGGCATGAGAAGACTTTGCTCTTCAACAAGTAACGGTTAAAACTCTGCCCAAAGCATTGAAGACCAAAAAAGAAATTATGAAAAGGTAATATAAAACAAAAAACTGAAAACTGCAGAAATCCTAGCAGAATATTAACATCCCAACAAACTGAGACTAATACTTCACTCATAACTTTAACAATCTTTGATACACAATAAAAAATATTTTTCTTGGAAATGGGGAGTAAAAGAGAAGATGCATAATGTATGAGACAAAAGCAAATTATTTCAATTCCCTAAAGGAATAGCTTTTGTCTCACATGTAGGTCATGCCAGCATTCATATTTTCAGCATTCTTTATAAACCCATTCGAGCATTTTAGATTATTATGTCAAACTGGTACACTGGAATTTTTTTATTGCAATTAATATCACTTGTAAGGAGCTTTGGAGAATGAACTCAAATATCAACAAAAGCAATTAAAATCTATCAGAGATGTGAAATGGAAAGTTAGGCTAGCTAAGTGGAAAACTACTGCAACATACTTTTCCAGGATATGAGAAGGCAGAAAATTAAAAGAATACAATGCCAGCAAGGATGAACTTGGGAGAGCAGGAAAATAACAGACAGGATAATAATGTACATTTCTGCTCTATAGTAGGCATAAGATTGAATCTCTGATTAAAAGCACAGAATCCACCTAACCCTAAATTAGCAAGTGCCAAGGAGAGAATCCACAAAGATAAGAAAAGAGCAGTGCTTTATTGTCTCGACTCATGAAGACACTCCTGAAAATTAACATTTGCAAATGCCAGTCCTGTATCACTACTCCACCCATGAAGACAAGTTTTGCAACAGCATTTGGTTATCATTAATACCCTTTCATCCCCTCTCTAAGACTGTTTTTAAAAATTACTTTGATGTCTCTTGCTCATTTCCTTATTTCAACAGACTGAAATCTAGTTCTGCCTATAAGATAACCAGCAAGAAGTGAATCCACAAAAATGATGGATTTGTTTTCCATGGGCAGCCATGTACAGCTGCTCTCTGAGAATATTCTATACTGCACTTAATATATTGATGAATTAGATGGATATCTCTCATCTCCATCCTGTCTAACACCTGCATTCTATCAGACTGATGATTTTAAACTGGTAAAACCCACACTGTCTACCCTTTCTTTACAAATCAATGGGACTTCTTGGAGGAAAAAGGTAACATAAATATGAGGAAGGCTGTCATAGACCAGCCTGATAAGCAAGGAAATTACAGCAACCTACAAAACCATACAAGATGCCATGCCACAAATAATAGAAAGCTGAAAAATCTTTCATTTTTAATTTATTCAAGTGAAAACCTTTCATATAATAAAACTACTTTTACTGTGTGATAGTACAAATAAAAAAGATCATCCTGTGGCTGAAGAACTGAATTAAGCCAGGAAAGACAATTATTTTCATCCTCAGCTTTTGCTGCAGGTTTCTGGAATGTAAATACAAAATAACTCTCTGCTAAGTATGGATTAAATCTGTTAAGCAGAGTGGTTCATCTCACTGTCAGTGTGCCATTTAATAAACTTAACCTGTTCTGGGCTTACCAGAAAAGATGCATTTCCACCATTCAATGAATATGAAATAAGCACTAAAATACAGAAGAATCATATGGCCACTTTTTTAAATTACTTTGCACTATGTTCTCTTTTGTCAGGCAACTGGATGTTATATGCCAAACCAAAAATAAACACTGAGTGAATGTATAACGGTACAGTTTTCTGATAAACTTTTTTCCCCTAAATCAATATTGGAATTGTCACTAAAATCTTCATCATCTATCCAATCCCAGCTGCAATCATTACATCTCTGATAAAACACCTATTTATATTTGAAATAATATGAAACCATTGCAGGATTATCTCACAAGAAGCATATTTTCCAACTGTTCCCCTTACGTTAAAACTACTTGTATGACCAGAATGTTCACTGATTTAGACTTCTGAGTTCAAAAGAATTCCTTTGACACCCACTGATAGTCTCATATTTGAAGTGCTGTAGCTAAGACTCAAATCTGTCCCTTTTTTTGCATGTAGAAAGACAGCTACAGGAGCAAGTGATTAGAAAATCTGACTTTATTTCCCCGAAAAGGGCCAGCTGCCAGCTTTGTTCTTGCTAATGTACCAGTGCAAGAATCTGCAGCCAGGGTTTCACAGGACACGGTGCCAGTACAATTTAAAATTGATTAACAATCAACACTATGGTCAGTGTAATTTATTTGGAGAAGGGAAAAGATGGAAGAGTACTTGTATTTTAAAAGCAATTATTCAGGCATAACTCTTGCCGAGAGTGTGTATTTCAATGAAACTTTCATTTCCATGAAAGTAACAGATTTTTTTATTATTTTGAACACTAACAAATAACAATAAATAAAAGCTTTGGTCAAAAGAGCATGTATAAGACAAAACATGTAAAATTTTAACTTTCACCTTTTAAAAATGGTTGGCTCTCTCTCAAATAATTTACCAAATACAGGATATAAACACCAGAGATTTACACTGATGGAGCAGAGAAACTAGTGTAGTACAGGGGTGTATAAGCCAGACTAGAAGGAACTCAAGTGTAACGTGTAATTTTTAGATGCATACGTGCATTTCAAAACCTGATCAGGACATCAGGAGTCACTGATTTAAAGGGCTTCACAAAGAACAGTATAATTTCTTCAGCAAGCCAGTCATCCATGTTAGCTACTCTTCCATATTCTTAGCATTACAGCTTATTAACAACAGCTAGAATATAAAGATGCAGTTGAGACACTAGAAACAGGAGCTGTGGTAGAGATCACCTGCTAGGCAATGTGAAACTGAAGAGCTTATGATGGATTTATTTGTTCTGCTGTTGAAATTAACATTAAATTGATTCTCTAGGATACGGCTACATTTAGACTATGTTTTGTGCAGTGACATTTGGTACAGTATGGGAACAGGATGGACCTGCATGTGTACCTTGTCTGCTTAATCTCCTCTTGACTTCAGATGCTTAGCAGTACAATGTGTTCTCATTTAAAAGATTCTGTACTTCAAACACTTTTCAAAAGTCTACCACAAATGCACAGTAAATTCAACAGTGGTTAATAATTTTGACACAAAACAAAATCCACTTCTATTACCCATAATACTTATTCTTTTCTTGCTATCCCTTTCACCAGTAAGGGAGAAAAGCATCCAAGAAAACAGAAGATCTGCATTAAAGTGAACATTAAAATCTACAAATCAAATTCTCTTCTTACAGGTACCATATGCAAGACATATGTGTGAAATTATCACATTCCTTCACTATTAACTGTACCTAGAACATACCAGTATATCCCCAAATATCACACCCATCAGAAAACAGGAACCTTTAAAACACCATATAAAATAGAAACAGTAACAGCTAATTGGTTGCTGAGGTCTTTCAGGTAATTACTCAGGCTTCGTGGCAGTCAGCACTCAAAAATCTATTGGGTGGAACAGATGGGAGAAAAGCAAAGACATCATTTTCATAGCTTTTGAAATGAATAGGTCTGAAGCTTCAGGAAGGAAAAAAGTTCTAAATTGCACAATATATTCTCTCCTTTAGAATTTCAAAGCCTCATGAGAAATATGTTTGGATTATATTGCTTGATGACTGACTTGATTATGGCAAATGAATTATGATGGTAGTTGCAAAAGTTAGGGTATACAATATTCTATTTGTGTGAGAGTTAAAAAGTTGAAACCAGGAAATTAAAAAAGAACTTTCTCCTCTCTGCTGAAGCACGGTAACTTCACTAATTAGTCTTCACAACTATTTCTTACTGAAATGATTAAATGGATAGGAAAAAAATGATGAAAAGTAATACTGTTTAACACTTAACTGACTGTTGCTTAGTAATAAACACCTGTTAGTATTTACCATCCAAAATTCTTTGAATTGCAGTTAAATCCAGATTCAAGCAGGGGATGGGTTGCCAAAGTCAGGTTTGGTTTTTTATTCTTAAGGTTATGCCAATAGTGCACTAATATCTGAAACTGTTTTATGTGGTCTATCATAGTTTTTGCTAACGAGGCCTGCTATTGATTTTTTTTTTTTTTTTTTTTTTTTTTTTAAGTTAGGAGATGGTAGAGGAAAGGGCACACAAAAAAATGAGGAAAGTGTCACAACTGTATTTTTCATTCTTAACAACACTGTTCTCTTTCTTCTGTGGCCTTTAAATCCAAGATTAGTATTCAATCTACAAAGTCTTATAAACTCCCTTATATATCCTAAGGGCATTCAAACACTCACAATTCTGTTTAATTAGACATTCAAATAAAATCTGATTTTCAAAATGCTGCTCACCTTCCATTTTTTCCCTTCTGACAGGTAGTATGATCTGAAAATGATCTAACTAGTAAACAAAGCTAGATTTCAGTAATTAGAGGTGACAATTTTAATCTATTACTTTTCTAAACATAAAGGTGAAACCCATTAAGTGTATGCTCTTTTTATAACGAAATTTTATGTGTTTTGTATTGTTTTAACAATGCTTCCAAAGTCTATTGAGCTATAAAACAGAAAACCTGAGCACACTAAAAGAGATTTAAAGTTTCAGTTTAGGACCTGGTATGCTAATTAATTAATGCTATTTTCATTCTTTTTAAACCTGTAATGAATTACTTGTTAGAGGAAGCAGAGAAAAAGTACAGTTCATAAAGCTTCTTTTTTCACTTGGGCTGGTTTTTAGAAATAAAAGAAAAACAGTTTGCTGGCAACTGGATGCCCCATGTATTATTATATCACAGATCTACATTGCTGTTTTTTGACATCCCAGACTACCAGACATGCTCATGCTGGAACTTGAAAGACTGTATGAGACCTTGCACTTAGTATGCCTGAAAAGCATAGGGCCTCTCTCCACAGTAATGACTTGCTAGGCCTGAGATTTTATTGTCAGTGTTCTCACTGGCATCACCTCTAGAAAGCAGAGGGAGAAGAAACCCAGATGGAACTACAGAAGGGGCCCCTGTGTATGGATGGAGAGGACATAGGCAGACAGGATCAGTTGTAAAGTAATGGACAAAAAGTAAATAATTAACACAGCCCAGTTTTCCTGAGATTTGAAACCTTATAGAAGTTTCCCTACAAGATTTCCTTGCTCTCAGCAAAGTCTTGTGAAATCCCAGGGAAAGCATGTGCCTATTATTCTTACTTGAGTGAACCTGACCCAAAAGGCATAATAATACTGCTGGTCCATGAAGCTGCTGGATCCAGAAGTTCTCTCATGTCAATGTGTGATTTGTTCCACACACTAGAATTTTAGGCAGTTCCTAGAGCTTGGTTTTTGATCACAGAAACAAGCACAAAATATATATGTCAGAAGCTAAGAGAAGGGAGGATAAAGCTTGCCAAGTCATTCTAAATTCAGTCTCACGTCAGTATTTGTTATAAATGGTCCTTGTTAACATGAACACAAACTATTACTCATTGCATCTTTGTCTCAGGGATTTCTTCAGTGGGTTGCTGTATGTATGAAATGTCATACCCTGTTACCTTTAAAAACAATTTCTCATGTGTTCTACATTTGTCTGGAATATACAAAACAGTGTCCTATAGATTGTCATTCACACAAAGAAGTTGCTACTTTTTTATCTCTAATGAAGAAAAAAGTGGAAAAAAGCATTAATGATATTGATACTATAATAAACCAGTTCCCTAATCCCCAATTCCTGCACAGCTGGCTTTGAAGAAAACTTAACTAGCCATTATTTCTGAGCCCTACAGTGCCAGTGAGGTCAGATATATTTTTCTTTTCTCCTCAGCACCAAGAATGTAGATAAATTTAAGAAATGTATTGCATAAGTATTGTGCTTTTTGGTATATTTCCTTCTGTGTGTTTCAAATTCAGCAGAGCATTTCCAGTATAATACCACTCAACATCATTACACTGGAGATTATTTTTGCCTTTTTGTTTAGGTCTATTAGGGTGCTTAAAATAGGGTAGGATTCTACTTATTTTTAAACTGCAAACATGAAATGGATGTGAAAATCACACAACAAATGTACCTTTATAAAACTCTACAAATTGGAACAATCAGTGAAATGGCATGTGTCTGTTTTTACTAGAGTAAGTGCCAATTGATGTTTTTCTTGTTTAGCACTGGAAATTACCTAATGCAGACAATTAGGAACTACTATGGTACCATCAGACTCTTTTTGCTAGAAGTATTATCTCAGCAGTTCATTCTAACTACATTAATGGAAATATTTTGACAAAAAGCTGAAATAAAAGCTTTGAAATAGCTGTTATCAAATGTGAATAGTATAGAAAACCCCTGAAATGTTACCTAACTAGATCTAGTCTGTTAATCGTGGAGTAAGTCTGTAAGAGCAGTCCTTATTTTTCTCTGCTGTATATGCTGTATAAATAATTGCATTTAAATCAGTGTACATGTAAGGACTCCTGAATCTGGTAATAACTGTTTATTATAAACCTACCTGCATCTCAGGGCACAAATGTATCATCCCCTGAGCATTCCAGATAGCAAGTCACACATGTACGTGTCACAAGTGCTTTTATCTTGTAAAACATAGTCTTGACTTTAGGGTATTAATTCTACATAGATATGCTTTACTGAGCCACTACAAAGCTAACACTTTGGAGGATTACTGCTGGATTAGTCGTTTTTTAAGAGCTGGTCTTTAGGCGACTAAGGCTAAGATTGTAAACCTGACAAGGTACAAAGTGCACTTACAGAGACTGTTTATTCTCAGTTTAAAGAAAAAGTGACTCAGCTATCAGTCTAATATGTGACAAGTGATGAAAATAAAACTGTGCTTTTCTCCATGCCCCGAAAGCCCTCAGTGAGATCATTATTGCATTTATAGCCCTTCCTCCCTCCACCCTTTATTAGCATTGATCCAACTCCAGAACTACAGCAGTGAGCTGAATCATCAGTCGAATCACCCAGGCTACAACCAAGTCACCCTGTCTGCACTGGGGAGCCAGCATGCCCATCTCCTAGAGAGACCCCTCATCCAACAGCTTTGACAGCTAATGAGTGGAATAAGACTAGTAGCAACTAAGAAGGTTTTTTCTTTTTTTTTTTTTTTTTTTCCTGATTGGCTATGCTTCAGAGAAAAAGAGGCAATCATAAATATACAGTGAGAGTCCAAAACTACCTGCACTTTTTGAGTATACAAGATGAAGTAGAAGAAGTATTAACACAGATTGATACCCAGTATCAATAGGCAACAGAACAATTATGTGGAGTAAAAAAGAAGGTCAATCTACAATACAAGAATAAAACAAATAATCATAAGGAGAAGGAAGAAGCACTGAAGAAAGGCTTTCTTCCCAGATTTCACAAAAGAACTATTGTGAGCCATGTAAAATTATACCAAACTACTGCTACTGCCTAAAGGCATCAAAGACAACTATTATGTTGATTTTGTATGTGTCAGAATTTCTTTACATGTCAGTTAGGAAGGCTGCATGACCTTGACACTAGAACAACAAGAGACTTTGTGAAATCTGCAGCTCACACTGAAAAGCCTGCCTTTGAGAAATGTCACTCACAGAGCCTTATTTGCTCTAAGACACTTGTAAAGACTGGTGAATTTCAGCTGTTAAGCTCCTTTTAAAAAACAAGAAATACTGAAACAGTTATTAAATATGGAGGTCTTTCTCCTTATCTACTCTTGAGTGTAGAGAAAAATGTAAAAGCAATGTTTTATCTTGCATCTGAAAAATTATCTGTAAGAATTAAATTATCAAGGAAAGGGCACTGTAGCTCTAGAATGCTTCCTGTTGAAAGGTCTCAAGGACATTTATAGGCATGGATTAATTTAGCCTGGAATCAGCTACAAATATATTTCTGACATATATGAGGTAAACTGAAAAATCGTCTGAAAGTCATCACAAAGGTATTATGAAAGACTTCTGCTTTAACACCCAAATTTTTCAAACTCCTGTCACTAACATAGTTTTAAAAAACATCCATTCTTCTATTAGATAGCTAAAA
Source organism: Phaethornis superciliosus (assembly GCA_023637945.1). Taxonomy (NCBI): domain Eukaryota; kingdom Metazoa; phylum Chordata; class Aves; order Apodiformes; family Trochilidae; genus Phaethornis; species Phaethornis superciliosus. Next base: position 20,582,455 of record JAJQWJ010000005.1, on the reverse strand, counting down.
AATGTCCATTCAGGGGTTTGCAAGAAAATTAAAACATATGTGCTATAGGTTTGGAGTCACCATCCATAGCTTAAAACATTTCTAGTACCTGTGGAAAAGCTTCCTTCACTGTTAAGATAGCCTCCACTCTGTCTCAAGAAACCTAATGAGTGTTCAGCAAACCACAGAGTAATATCCACTATAGGTTTGGTACACAGGAAAGGGTAATTTTAGAGCTCATGCTATAAAAGCATTCATTCTTCAACACTTGAATCCATAATGTGGTTTGAACAGGTAAATTTTATTTTATTTATTTATTTATATATGTGTATATATATATATGTATCATAATCCATGAACTAAATCATCAGAAGACATTTTTAGCTTGTAGGCATCACCCAGTGGATTTCTTCAAGCCTGATACCATGAACCTGTTGTCACATTTATTGGACAGGGCTGACAGGGATTTGAGCTAAGCTCCTGCTACACTGAGGTTAAAAAATTGTCATTGTCTCTCCTTCCTGGTGTTACAGAAAATAGATTGAAGTAATGCTTTGACAACCTTCCTGATGTATTCAAAATATATGACCCAAGGTTCTTAAAAAGTTTCAAGATCCCAATCCCAATTTCATAGTCATATCTTAGCTATGATATTCAGATCTGTTTTTCAAACTGAATATTATTACTGACTGAAAACTTCATACTTTATCAAGAGTTAATATGTAACATGTTCTTACTTACAAGAAGGGTGTAAAAACTTTTGTCCTGTTCTCCCAATTATTTCAGGGGTCAGGAGTGCAGCTAAAGTCAGTATGGGCTAAATTTCCAAAGTCTAGAAAAAAATGCTAAAATGTAAAACACTACCTTGATTATTGAGGAAAAGAGATCATAAACTATAATTTTTGAATTCAACATTGGCACCTTCCCCAATACTTTAATCAAATGTAAGAGACTGGTATGGGCTGCCTAAATATACTTCTAGAATTTGAAAAATGGAACACTCAAGCTCATATTCCCTTGGTCTTTTTTTCTGTAAAGACAAAAGTCCTAGCAAGGAGGTTCAAAGGACACCAGTGTGTGACACATTCATAGTATTTCTCATACTCTGAAGAGGAATATGAAGCAGTCAGTCATGTGTTTGAGTTTATATGTAAGTCTGATGAAATTCCAATTTGAAAGTTACCCTGGCCTGGGCAACTTTTGTTTGTCAAGCCAGTCAGGACTGGCTCAATATCAAAGATTTGGAGTCTAACAGAATGACCTAGAATATTCTCAGATTGTTCTGGGAAAAGCTGGAAAGGAAGAGTTTGTGGTCTACCAACACTATGATCAAAAGAATTATTGTATATTTCCAAAGACAGGTGTAAGCTCTCACTCCACTTGGATGGAGGTTCTCTTCATCTGGACATCCAGCAAGGCTTCTTAGCTCAGGCCTAGTGCTGTGTTAAAATCAATTTCTGGCTCTTAGATTGAGCTGGCTCACAGCACATGAGTGGAATATATTCACTCCCACCAGCCATATTGTCACAGATCTTGCCAATAACTAGGTGACAGATGCTCTCTGTTTTCACCCCCTCTGCCCTCCCAGAAGAAAATAAGTCAGGGGAATAAGTGATACAAAGATTAAAATATTTTTGAAAAAGGACCCTCATATGGCTGGAGGCAGAATTTAATAGAAGATTATGAACTTTTTAAACAACCATTGCTTGAAAAGTCACAATTAACTTGCAACAAAAAGCGATATTTAAATCATTCCCCTTTCAATAAAACTTTTGATAGTGAAAAGCAAAGAGTAGGCAGATTGAAAATTATCTACATTATTATAATTAAAGGGAGTGAAAGCCTAAATCTTCATGCTAGAGCAAGAGAAAAGAAAACTTAAACAAATAAAGAAAAGCTGAGTCAGAAGTAAGTTATTGGCAAACTAAAGCTGCTGAAATATACTTGCTGGAAAACAGGGAAGGAATTAAAAAACAAACTCCTGTGAAATATCTGCTATCTTATTCCATATAAGAAGAACTAATTTTAAAGAAGGACTTTCAAATAAGAGGCAAATTGGCAACATCATAAGAAAGACGTGGATAAGCTCTAAGCACTTTGGTTTATCAAATGGATATTTGCTTTTTAAAGGAAATTGTAAACTGAAACAGAAATAAGAAAAACCCAGAAGTGAGCCTCCGGCTTATTTCTAGGGAAAACACTGATCAAAGCCTGCCAAAACTAGACAGTATTTAAGGTCTTGCTAACACAACTGACAAAAATCAAACTCTATTTTCAGCTACTAATAGTGACACAAGAGCTACAGCAATTAAGATTTAATCTGAAATAGAAAGAACTGTTTCACGTACATTGCTTCTAAGCTAAGATTTCATCTTGTTCTTGTTGAATAAATAAAAAGCTTCCTTTGATTCCTGACACAACTACAAAATAATAACATACAGTGCTAGACACTTGCTATGAGCCCAGGCTTCAAATATGATCTGATTTGAGCACTGGGAGTGTAAAGGGGGAAAAATCTCAGCTGTGAGGAAACACATACTATGGCAACTAACACACAACATTATGCAATCACTGCAAGAAGCAAGTCAGTGAAACTGCCAGCAAGGGTGGTCTCAGGGAGATCACAAGATAGCCCAAGGTAGCTCAATGCCCAACATCTAATTTATTGGGAACACCCTGCACACACTAGCAGGTATGCATGCAACAGCCTGGGTAAATGTTAGCACCACCTGAAATGGGAATTGCTGCACAGGGCCACGTCCAACACTTCCCAACCTACAGAGCATCAGCATCCAAGTGCATTGGAGTCACTGTCACAGTAAAAATGACTAAAAAACATTTCTGAAAAATTAAAAAATATACTGTAAACAGGAGATTATTTAAAACTATTATTGGAAGTTACATCACTTTCTCCTGTTTCAATTGAGCATAAATTATGACATTCTGACTTTCCTTTGGTATTGCATTAGCAAATGAGAATACTTGACTGAAGACTGTGTTTTTCTGTATAGCAATATTGTACAGAAATAAGACAACAACCTGTTAACTTATATCTTCATCTCAACATGACTACATTCCACATTAGCAGCCTAAAGAAAATCTTGAATCTGAATTTACAGTTACAGTCATCCAGATAAATTTTATGCAGAAGAGTTCTGGTATGTAAATATTTGCACATATCAAAAAGGAAACCAAACCAAAGAAAATCCACCAAGGATGTTTTTATTTCTGTCTTTTAGTTTTGAGAGGAAAAAAAAACACACAACAACAACAAAAAACAAACCCAAGTTTCTTTTGTTAATGTTACTCCAAACACTTGCAATAGAAGATTCCTTTTGAATTTTACAACAGTCAGTAAAGCATATTACATGAAAGACATTTTGGCCACAGGAAGATCTCCCTACTCCTAAAATTCTTAACTAAACCTTGGCAAATAACCTAACAAAACAGCAGGAGGTACAGCAGGACTGCTAGCCTAAGAGACAAATATTAGCATTTGCAGACACATATAGTGCTAAACCAAACTGTCAACTAAGCTGTCACTCCTGTCAATTTAAAAGAGATAAGTGTTATGATGGGGAGGTGAGACTTGAAGAAACTAACCATTCTCATAAGAACTCTGTTATACCAACCTCAGTTAAAACTAAACCAATTAATATTAAATTTTCAAGAGTAAACAGAAAGTAATCATTAGGTATGACTGGATATCATATGATAGACATCCAGTATATTCCAAGCAGCTGTGAGGCTTCTCACCAGTTGAGCGCTCACCAGCTTCTGGGGAAAAAATGGAAAAGGAAGAAAATTTTTAAAAAATCATAATAATCATTTAAATCATCATATCATGCAGCATAACTGAAATGTGAAATGAATTGCTAGAGAGTATTACAGAAAAAAGTAAATATACATGTTTTCAAAACACAACTAAATAAATGTGCCTTTAAAAAGCACCATTAATGGCTGTACTCTTTTGGTATGTTTAACTACAAGGAAACAGGTTAACTTTCAGTTTAGAAAAGGATTTCTTGTCATTACCACATAGTGTGGTTAGCCACATTATTGAGTAGGTAAAATTACCCACCTGACAATGCAATCTAATATCATTGCCAGTTTATTTTTTCGTTTATTTAATTCTAACTGTCAATCTGATTAATTATTAAAATACTTACAGCTCTTGTTAGTCTAATGGAAAACAAAGTAATTTTAATTTAATGATGTGTTTGGTTTTAATTCTAACTTGCTTGTTACAAGCCCCAGAAAGAATGGGGAAGATTTTTTTTTTCCTCATTCTCTTTTTGAGAAAAGAGAATTCACCACTTCCTTCGGTCCTGAGCTTCCTGTTTGCCTAAGCATCACTGTTTCTCTATCAAAAATATAATTATTAACAGGAAACAGACCAAAACCACAATTTTAATGTTAGTTAAAATACTCCTTATGGTAGAGCTGGTGTTTCTAACACAGAATTTTAAAACTTCAAAGAAAATCACTTAAGTAGTGGTCCGTTAAGACCCTTTAAAGATCAGGTTATCTGTAAGGGCAGACTTATCAACAAATCCCAGACTAGACAGATATACTAGAGTTTTGATTTGGTGATGCCTAAGAAATTTTGAGTGTGCATTGAAGGATGACTTAACAGAGAAGAGACAAAATATCCCATATCAAGTTCTTTCCATAACAATTTCAGTTAGCAATATAAGTCCCATTGCATTTACTGCCTGCAATTATGCCTTTAAAAACTTTCACATATTAATTGTTTATAGATTTCATTCTGCCACAGTGAACTTTACATCATTCCTTTAATGGTAAACATAAAGTATTTACTTATGTGCATCTCATTGTATTTTATTACGTGAGAAAATATTCCCTGAAGCTACGATAGAAACTCCATTTCTCATATTTAGTTTTTCTTATAGCAGCTAAAGATCAATTAAGTCAGTATATTGTTATAACATTAAATAAACTAAAGAGGTTGAATGATTTTTGTTCATGTTTTCACTGTTACAGCTTATTTCTTTTAATTTTCAGTTAAGCTAATTGCTACCTTTGAATTATAGAGTGGTTTGGTCTGGAAAGGACCTTAAAGATTACCCAGTTCCAACCCAACTGCACAGGCAGGGACACCTCCCACTAGACCTGGTTACTCAAAGTCCCATCCAGCCTGTTCTTGAACACCTGAATCATGGTAGTAAACAACAATATATAAATACTGCTTGGTTGTTGTTTATGTTTTCCATAAATCAATTACCATCAAAACTAATCTCTCTCAAGGATGTAAAAAATTACAAGAAAGTTGCTAGTCTTCCACAGGCTTGAGTAAGTTTCCATTCACTAACCAAACACTATGATTTAAAAGACTAAAGCAATAGCAGCCACAGGTCAGCAACATATCCTGACACATGCTACTGAAGTAAGTTAACCTGATGTTAATCGAATGTTTAAAGTAAAACAACAGTTTAAACACAACTGAGAAAAGTATCTGCTACTTAGACTCTCCACCTATATTAGGGATAATATTCTGTCCATGGAACCAACACATGACCCAGAAACAAGGGACGTGGCTGTACTAGAGGTTGGGTATTAGGCTATGGGTCAGTGCATTTGTCTGACGAGATAAAACTGGTAACTGTGCTGAAGATTACATTGCATGAGAGGGATGGGGTTGAACAGTGAAACCTGGGCAACTCAGGTGACTGCAAACTGGCAGTGAAAAGTGGTGGTGACTGGCACAAGTCTTTTGCACCTGCAAGAACTGAGCTAAGCAGCAAGAGGGGCCCTGTGACCACATTAAACTAACAGCCAAACAGCAATACAGAAATTGATCCACCTTCTTACAGCTATAACACCATGAGAAAGTCCAGGCCAGTATTTGCAGCCTGGACACAGCACACTCAGCTGCATCTCTCTCCAATAGACTTCAGGAAATGATTTCTGCTCTCAGTTGCCTAACAGGAGTCAGCAGGACTGCTCAATCCTAAAAGAAAGAATAATTAATTCCAATAAAATGGATTAGGAGTTAAACTTAAACCAATCAACCTCCACTGATTTCAACTGATTTACACCTGGGATTGATAGGCTATTGATGTTTTCATCTAAGTATGCAGACCTGACCATGACTTTAAGACAAAACTCTCAGTTAGCAAAGAAAACAGAGAAGCATCCTGGTCTGTAGAGCTGAAAAGCAGTGCAATAAAAGTACAATATATTCCTAGAATTGCTGGGGTGAGGGATGGGAGGAAGGAGAGCGTGTAGAAGCCTTATAGCAGAGTTTTAATGAGTTAAGTGCAATTTTGAATGTGTTTCAGTAAGCAAATACTGATGGATGCAAAGGTATTTTAATGGAGGGAGAGTAATTCAGGTGTAAAACACCATTTAAGACTTATCTAAGAGCTAGAAATCAAAATCTCTATTTGATAATAAATTGGTTAACTATGTCCTCAAAGCCCTTTTTCTTCCTGAAGCTGAACTGAAGCATAGGTCAGTGCTCTAATGGATTTTGAAACGATGTTCTTTGTTTTGTTTTTCCACCCAGTAGACATTTTGCACACTGGCACAGCAATGTTTGTCTTCCCTTCTCTATCCCTTATAGACAAAGATCATATGCTAGTAAGTAAGAAAATGGGATTTAGTCTCCTCAGACCTATGAAACACTGAACTTTGTTCCCTCATATATAGAGCAAATATTCTAACCAAGAGGAGATTATACACAACCTCATCCAATAGTTGTATATCAGAAAGGCACAGTTCATAGCTAAGTTTGGTAAGTGTATGGGCATTTCAAAGTATGTTAGACTTACTTGGAACATTTAGGGACTTAAGCACAAGAAGAATACTGAATGCAACATCCACAAAGAGGGCCTAAGTGAAGCACATGCTTCCTTCCTAATTCCAAGAAACTAAGCAGGCTAATTCAAGAGGTAAGAGGAGCTGATTTTTCTCTCTGATTCATTTAAACAGAACTGAATTCCCCAGCTAGAACATAGCTTTCTTTAAAATCTCTATTTAATAGTCTTTAACGTGCAATCAACTCATAACTGTCACATGTATCTCTTGATAGTTCTCAAGTGAATAAGATAAACCTTCATCAAGGAAAGGTTATCAAGACTTTGCAGTTCATTTCCAGATTTTTTCCAAAACCATATAAAGTCCCATATCCTCAGGTGTAGTAATAAGCACTGCTAGGTGAAAAAATATTTGCTGATCATTCTTATGTGGTCAGGTGTCTGGAAAATATATTCAGTATTTCAAGCAACTCGATATTTGATGTACTTACATATTCTGATATGCATATTCCGCATATTCTGATTCTTTCTTGAATTTGTAAAACAAGACAATATGAATTATAAGACCCTTAAGCAATGTATGCAGAAGATTAACCACATTGAAGTCTAACTGGGCACTGAATGTCACCATAGCTCCACACAAGTACTGTGGCATTGAAAGTGCAATTACGAGACTGTAGATAAAGTGAGCCATAAAATAAGAAATCTCATCATATTTGACAGTGCATTGTGAAGCATGCCCCATTAAGGGATGGAAATAAAATGTTTATGAGTTAATTTATTCCAAATGTGTTTGCAACTGTCTATGAGTAGCACTGTTTGATCGAAGAAAAGTTTATGCTAATTTGAGTGGGAAAGATGCAAAACTTCAAATGCTGAGCATATAGACCAAGTTTGTTTGTTTTTCAAACCAAGACTACATCAGAAATATTACCTGCAGCCGAACCACACAAATTCATTACTGCTGGCAGCTAAAAGAAACTCCCTGTTTTTCTGCTTTTATTGTTCAAACAGCTGGGGTGAGTGTATTATTTTATCTTTGTCTTTCCTACTGTCATACACTATAGCACTTCCAGGAAAACAATCCTTCCATACCCTCTCCTGCAAGAAAGAGTGGGGAGGAGTGGAGAGAAGAAAAATGGTGTTTATGATCTCACTGAAAACCAATACTGGAAGGAATACCAGACTGCACAAAATGGATGTAGGGGAAAAAAAAAAAAAAAAAAGAAAAAAAAGAAAGAAAAAGGAAAAAAAAAAAAACTATTAATAATAAGCCTGGAAGGCAGTACCTTCTGTATTTGACAAAAGCTATTAAAAAATATCAAGCTCAGCAATATCAAGCAATAAAAAAATAATGATTTTTAAAAATGCAAAACAGCTGCCAAAATGTAAAGGCAGAATGAAAACTGCGTAATATAAGTGTGGATAAAAATGGTGTAATATCATATCAGATATCCTCTAAAAGCCACAGCTGATCCTTCTGAAAAATAAAATAGAAAGGCTGATAATCCAGTTTAAATGATAGCCCATTATGTTTGAAAAAGCAATCTTAACTTCCTCAAGGAAAGTAACATTTCCTTCATCTGTCTTAGCTTGGGCAGTTGCTAGTATGTACATCCAATATAAGAAAAGACAGATCAAACATTAAACTATAAGAAGTATGGAAATAAAGCTACCCACTAGCATGAAAAAGATATTAATTTGCCAGATTAGTAAATTAATTATAACCCAGAACTCTCAAATTCATCCCACTCTCACCATATGTTAATGCAGATGCAAAACTAATGAAAGTGAGCTATGACAGAGGGCTCCCATAATCCAAAAGTAGGGGGATTTGGTCCCTGAAAGAGGGTTGAAGAAAGCAACATAAAATTAGAACTTAATCTTGCCATTCATTAAAGTAGGACACACTTGTCTTCTTTTGCATTCCTTCATAAAATAGTGTAATTAGAGCTGAGTAAGGATAGCATGTGATAAAGCTGCAGCTCCAACTTTCAGAAAAGAAATGAGAGAGGACATGTTATTAGTGAGGAATGGAGTCTTTCTCTTTTTACTTTGAAATCAGTCAGAGTGACAGCCACTTGTGCCAGGTGAGCACATCCAGTAACATCCTGTTCACCTATTTTACAGCAGGGGGACAATACTATTCCCACATATGTAAAGGCAGCAAAAAGTTTTCCAGTTGAAAATACTTTCTCAAGAGATACGTAGGTTTTTCAGACTCACTGTTTCTGCATGGTTTCTGATGCCTCATTCACCCCTCCGCTGAGACCAGAGGAAGCCCCCATGCACATCCATGTTGCCAGCTGACTTAGCACTGACATGCAGCCAGGCTTCTGACTCTGACACAGCCTGGAATCCTGGGAGTCTCCACACCAGTTTTATCCCCTGCAGAGAGCTCCAAGAGGTCTCAAGAAAAGGAAGAGGAGATGGTGCTGTTAGTTTTCCTAAGGATTTTTAAATTCCTATTCTCAGGGAGGTCTTAAAAATGCATTTTTCTTTCCCGTTCTGAAAGATTTTTCTTTAACTCTTAGAAAAGGCACATCAGCCCTTGTCCACCTAAAATCCCACATGTTAAATATAAGGCAAGTATAGGTTCTCTTTATGTTAAAAACAAGGACGTCTAAGTAAAGTTCTGGCACTGACAATTCCACAGGGTTCATTTTTACAAGGTATTGTCACATTTAAGAAAATGATGCATTTTCATTTCACAGAAGAATGCTCTTCAGTGGAACAATTTTGTCACCCTTACATCAGGCCAAAATAACCTGAAAATTCTAAAAATTATAGGATTTGTCCTGTTGTAATTCTATCTTGCTGGTTTTATTACTTGCTCTAGCATCTGTGGGAGCAACTTATAAGCCTGATATCTGCTATTGTGTTGTACCCAGAACATCCAGTTCTCATTGAAGTGAATTATCAGGTGGAAGTCAGGCTTCAGTGGTGGAGACCATAGTTTAAACAGATACAGATTACCTGTGGAGCAAAAAAGGAGCTTTCCCAAGATACTTACTGAAAACTGACAAACTCTATTATGTTTCCACTTAGTAACAACATTTTCCATTTGGAAAAGTAGTAAATGTATACTGTAAAAGTATATTTTTTCAAAGACCTATGGCCCTGGAGGTGATTATCTGAAGGCGATGAGGGACGTCAAAAAAATTCAGAAATCTAAGAAAGGGATCACTCCAGTACATAAACACAAGAATGAATGGGGACTGAAAAGAGCTACAGCAAAGGTTAAGCAGAAGAGACTGGGACCTCTAAATACTAAACCAGAGCTAGATAAGGAGTAGAGATGATACCTACCTTCCATATGAAGTTTTTTATTGAAAATACTTCTTTTATTTTTTGTGAGTTTGGTTCCTAGACACATTCACTTCAGACATTTATTTTACTTAACAAAAACTGGGGGAGAGAGGGAAGAAAATAGTCTCAGGTTTTCTACAGAAATAGTTTGTTTTCATGGGAAAGGTACACCTTTTTTTTTTTTACAGCATTCTATTAGGTAATGCTTATCTATCGATCAATCTATATATTGATTAAATAATTGGCAGAGCTGTGTGATCTTTATTTTAGAATAGAATTCCTGTTCTCTTTACATTCACAGCTCCCTGCAATATTCACTCTGAAGTCAAGATATGCATAAGCCACCCAACACCTCACTCCCAACTTAAGGCAAACCAATTCTTAGAAAGATACAATGGGTTAATATTACGAATTCAGCCCAATATTACAAATGCCATAATGGGATGGTTTAACCCAGTACTAACAAAATGCCTATTAAATGGGGACCTGTGAGCACAACTGCTCCCTGCACCCTCAGGTGAAACTGGAGATGAGTTGATTTTTGTACTATTAGGCCTGACTATAAAGTTACATTTACCTTAAAAAGAGGCTGTGAAACTCCAGTAAGGAGGGAGTTTTAAGGATGCATTCTGAAGATGAAGGTAGTAACTACAGATTTTCTGTTTTGCATCTTACCTAAACTTTTGCTTCGTTCCCTTTGTCCTATAATCCTACAGTCCCTAGATTTTTAAACACTCCCAGGGTAGTGCTGCTGCTCCTCTCTGGACATGTCCTGTGCTGGCTCTGGTGGAGATTAGGGGATGTGCTGCTTCAGCAGTGCTTGGGTTCTGCCCTCCAGGAAAGGCTTTTAGTCAAAGGGGTACTGCTGAAAAAGAATTTCCCTGAGTAGTAGCTAAATATTAATGTTTCATTGCCAAACTGCAACACTGCACGTATGCAACAGCTACCAATATGGCACTGTTAATTCTTTTAATTATTGTTATTTTTTAAGTTTAATGCAATGAAAGTGGTTTAAAGGATAGAAATAATCTAAAAATCTTTACTCCAAAGTTTTTTAAGTTACCTTCTGTATATCAAAGATTTATTGTAGTTATTAGCTGCTGATGGAGCTCCTGGTTATATCTCTACCCAACAGGATGCACATTTTTCATTAGCTACAATGAAGCAGAATATTGATTTGATAAAAATTGCATCTACAACAATGAACAGTGGGTATAAAAATGCAAATAATATTTTTTTACCTACTCCTCACATTTTGTGTTGGACAATTGACCTCAAGTTCTTACCAGGATAAGCACAGGACACCCTTAGTTTTGAAAGCCTATCCTGTTGGTTGCATTGAAGAAGGTGCAAGGTTAGCTCACTTGGCATATAAGCGAAATAGAAAAGCAGCTCAAAAGCTATGTAGCACACAAATAAAACCTGAAGTCTGGTAAACTGATAGATAGAACTCCTGTTAATAAGGATAAGACGTGGTTTATACTACTGTAAGTTCCTTTCAAAAAAAAAAAAAAAAAAAAAAAAGGATTATTCATACCCCACAGCCCCACAGTCTCCTAGATATATAAAAAATTACAGAGCCCAGTTGTTCTCAAAAAAGCTCCTTTAAAAAATGCAAATAAAAATCAACCAGTGTAAATTAAATTCTTTGGATGGGCTGTGGCCTACTCATGTAGAATAAAGAATTCACCTCAAAATAAGCAATACAAAGCAAGAGTTTATAAATATTTAATATCTCCTGCCCCCCTTTCTTCTATGCATTTCCTATATTTAATTCATCTAGGTATTGTATTAACAATGTCTTTCCTTTTGCTCTTCCCTTGAGCTTCAAATGCAAAAATGAAGATGCTGCAAACTGAAAATTAATTGCCAGATTCTCAGCAAGGTGACAAACTGCATATCAACATATAACATGCAAAGCCTCCAATAATTCAGTGCAAGCAAATCACAGACTTATCTAGAAGTGTTAGGCTGACAGTTGTGCAAAGAAACTTATTTTTCTCCCATGAGACAACCACCATAATCTCCACTGAAAGCAGGAACAGCAAGAGCAAAATCCATCAAAGCTGGAAGTGAACAGGGCTGCTGACACAGGTCCAGTACCTGTTGATATTGCTGAGAGATCCCACTGCTCACCATGGTCTCAGTGCTCCATCTTCCTTGCTGTATATTTTTTCTGAAGTACATGACCTGTTTCTGTCCTGTCCTTACTAGGTACTGATCCAAATAAAGCTGCATGAATAGTCTTAAACAAGAACTAGATTATTTATTTTGGTTTATCATCCAGTGTCCACCAGTAAAAGTCTTAAAAGATTGCTAGGAAAAGGCAAAGCATTGTGTTGCTTTGTTGGTTATTAATTTGCAAAGATCATTTGTGGGCCTGGCAAAGCTGAATTACTGAACTACAGACATTAACCCTACAAGCTGATCTGCCTGGGTAGATGTCTCCATTTACAGATAGTAGTGCATATAACACTGTTACAAACTAATTTAGAAAAGGATCTGGTCATCTGGTCAGTACCTACTCTCATGCTACTTTAGATGTCTTTTTCTTTTTTTTTTTTTTTTTAATGATGATAATTACTTGAGATAATTACTTAATCAGACGGTTAACAATTTCTCTACGGTTGTTTGACTTTGGTACAAAATGGATGAGCACAGAAATTTTCCAGCCCACAATAAAGAGAAACTGAGGACAGTTACCTATTTTTCCCAAACTGCATGTTTGAAATTTAAGATTAAAGTAGGCCAAAGAAATTGATTTAGAGGTGACTTAATAATTCAACCATCATGTCCAAGAAAATTTATCCATTCTAATAGTTGCTGAATCTCAACAAACATAATCTAGTGCATTAATGTCATTTATATTCAAAAAAATCCCTTTGATATTAAATCTTTAGGAGCAGTTGACCCCTATATCAATTTTATGGCACAAAGTTTTTTCAACAACAAGTTCAAGATATGTAACACTTTTTCAGGGCAAAAAATGTTAGGACACTTTAAAGATGATGTGGGGGGGAAAAAAACCAAACAAACCAAAACCAACACAATGCCAATCTAACGATGAGATATGAGAATAAGAAAAGTGTTGTGTTATTTGAATTAGAAAATTACAACAAGGATAAATATAAGAAAATCCACCATTCACCCATCCAGTGGTCATTAATATGTAGTCAGTTTGCAAACAGGTAAGCTCACAAATTCAGGCTCCAGTTTCAAAAAAGCACCTATTTATAGTAAACAACTATAGAGTCACTGTGTGGTTCTGACCACAGATTTATAATTGTCTCAAAGGAATCAATTTTAAAGAATGAATAGCCCTGGGTGGGGTGGAGAACTTGTCTGGCCAGAACAGAGCAGGAGGTGACACCTCAGGATGTGATAAGACCTTCTGGGTGGAGACTCTTCTGTGAGCACCAGCTGCAATGCTGGGTGGTCCCTCCAGGCACGACTGAGCCACCTCCATTGTACTTGCCAAGTACCTGGCTGTGGTGGCTTGAAGGATGGCACCAGGAAGAAGATAAGAACTGATGACTGGGTGGAGATTACTCCCCTTTCCTGAGGGCCAACCTTCAGTTCTGGGACCTTCCTGGAGGCATGATGTGCTGGCTAAACAGAAGAGGAACAGAAGAGGAGTTTCACCAGAAAGAAGATAAGAATTGATGACTGGGTGGAGGACTACACCCTTCTGCTCCCCTCTCAGCAGCCTATCTCCCAAGGAACCTGGATGACTGACAGCTGCACCTTTGGCTGGGGGTATATATATGGCTGTCCATGCTTGGCCTTTATGTCATCTCTTGACCCACCGCCATTCCTGCATCGGACCCTGTCCAGGATCAGCGCCTTCCCGAAGAAAACTCGCTGGACAGCCAGACCCCTGGTGGTGACTTTCTCTCTCTCTCTCTCTCTCTCTCTCTCTCATTTTTCCCACTATCTTACCCTTTTTTCTACACTTTTCTATCTCATTCTTTGTTACAATTTTCTCTCTCTCTCATATCTTCTTTTCATCTCTCCCTCTTTCGCCTTGCTCCATATCTTTGCCTGTATTAATTGGCAAATAAAATCTGCTTGCACTCGACCTTTTTATGGTTGGACTTTGTTTCGCGTATCCAAACAAAAATAAATTTTAAATGTTACCTCCGGACCGTAACAGTCACACTCATGCTCATATGCTTGGTTGACTCCTGGCCATAGTTATTTCTGCAGAGAAATCTACTGTAGCACATCTAAAGTAACAAGAAAATAATTGACAGATTTCTGACTAAGCTGAACCCAGATCAGGCATATGCCAAGCAGAAAATTAACTAAAACAATCAATTGCCAAAAGAAAGTTAGCCTGTACCCTTCTACTTATTTTCTCTAGAGCACTTTCTATAGAGCCCTTTCTGCCTCCTGATGTAGGACAGCAGATACAACTTGTAGGGATAGTTTAGGTAGCTCCTTGTGTCTGTAACCAAAGAGGAACCTCCCCCATTCTTTGTATTCCCTATAAAAATGGAATCCCCTGGTAGCAGGAAAGGAATTCCATCCTACCTCCATTTCTCACTTTTGCCACTTCCCAAAAGGAATTGCTTCAACCAAAACTTTCATCTTTAGAGACAGCACATTTCAATTTATTATCTTTTTAAGAAGACTTAAATGAGCTCTGCAATAGATCTAAAAGTAATTACAGACAACCCAAACCACAATTAAAAAAAAAAAAACAACAAACAGGCAATACTAGGTGACTCAACACAGGCTGGGAATTTAAGTGAATCCTGGATATTGTGCAAAGGACAAGTAAATTAGCTGCTTTGTTTTATACAAACTGAAGAAAATGAGTTCTTATGTTCCTGAATGCTGGCAAGGCCACACAAGTCATTACTTCAAACAAAGATTTTTTATGTAGAAATTACATACAAAATGCAAAGAGGAAAAAATTGCCCATACCCAATCAAAGCTTAATTTGAGGTTTTTGATGGGAGAAAGTGGAAGACGGGTAGAATCTATCACTTCATACAGAGCTTACGGCTTTAAGCTTTCAAATTAAATTAAATAACATTTCTCAACAGAAAAATTTAAAGTAAAAGTTGTGTTTGCTCCTTCCTAAGGACTGCATCCACAATGGAAATTGCTGGAAGGCACCATATTAAAATCACATTTTCCAACTATTTCAATTAGAAGAAAAAATATTACAACTTTAATTATTATTTCAAGACCTCTTTAAGAACTCTGAAAGTTAAAAAGACCTATACAAAATGTTCTGTGAGTGTAGAGCACAAGCACACAGGGCTTAAATAAAAGGCTTGACTGAGATATCAATCAAATAACAAAGAATCAGGAAAAGATTCTATAATATACTAAAAGACAAAAACAGAGGAAAATACAGGTTGACTGTTTCACAGGGAAGGCAGATGAGTTGATGACAAGAAAAAGGTTGACCTATCAAATAACTCTATTCTGTACAAATAAGGCGAATTGTAACCAGATATTTTAAGAGTGAACAGGAATGCTGGACAAGTTAGGGAAACAATAGGTTAATAAATGTTTAGATAAACTCCATGTACACTAGTTTGCAAGGCTTGATTATATTGAATCTTGAGGATCCAGTGAACCAGCTGAAACAGGTTTTCAAACTTGAATGAATTTTTCTAAAATTCACACTGGACTGGAAAGTGTCAAGGGACTGGAGAAGGAAAATCATGGTACCATCTTTAAGAAGGAGAGAAAGAAGTGACTGGGGAATTGGAGACAGCCAAACCAGTTCCTCAGAAGATTCTGGAACGCATTATTGAGCAATTTATAAGCACCTCAAGAATAATACAATAATAAAAAACATATGACATAGATTTGTCAAGAAAAAAAGTTGTATCAAACAGGCATAATTTATTTCTCTGACAGAGTTGTGAGCTAATGGATAACAGGAAAGCAATAGATGTGATAAACATGAACATTACTATTTTTTTTTTCCTTATTATATTCTCTGTGTCAGCCTCATAAGTGTGCTAAGAAAATCTGGTCTGGATTAAGTCCCTGTAAGATGGAGAACAACTGCTTGAAAAAACTCCCATGTAGAGTTTTCAGCAGTTCCATGTCAAATTGAGAGAGTATGTAAAACAGACAGCAACAATGACAACAACAAAAAAACCTTCTCTCTAGCCAATATGTTTATTGATGACCTGAACTACAGGCAATGCAGTAAGGTACCGCTGGGATGTGTTGGAATGACTGCTGTGATAAATCATCCCTATCCTACATGGAACATGAAGAACAGGGAAAATAGAAAACCAAACATTTTCAGGTAACAAAGAGTCAAATGGTTGCAAGAACTTTGAATTTGCCTGTATTTTCAGGATAAGTCTGGACATTTTTAGAAATTAAAGCTGAAATTGATGAAGACATAGGTAACATTGTACTGGGGGTGAAGATATCAAATGCCCAAACATAAAATAGGGAAGATATGCCTAAATTGGGCACTAAGAAGTGTATCAACTGAGTAAGGAGTTAAAAATGGAAAACACACTGTAAAATATATAGTGAGATTCAGCTTCAAACATATTAACTGTAATTTTATCTGTAATATGGAGATAATTATTCCACTTTACTTACTGCTTTGAGCCCTTAGATAAAAAGAATGTGCCCTGTCTTGTATAATGACTTTAACAAGGGCATATAGCAATTCCAAAAGAGTCCAAAAAGAGACCAAAAAAGCCTAAAAATATGTTTAGAAGAACTGCTATTTGAGACTAAAGCTTGAAAGACATTGATCTTCTTTGATTTTTTTCTAGAAAAATGAAAATCAAAAGTTTCCATTACTTAGAATGCTGTAAAATAAATGGCAGTCAACAGTTCTCTTTGTTCACTCATGAAGAGAAGATATTATTTCTACTTGGAAAACGATTAAGCTCAGATGCTAAGGCATATTTCTGGGACATGAGGTACCTGAATTGTCTTCACACCTTTCAAGGCACAGAAAAGAATCAATTCCTGTCAGACAGAATCTAATCAGCATCCTAAACACTGAGCTACTGTCTGAAGGAAGGAGGATGCTGAAAATCTTCTCTGTCTGTTCTATTGCTGCCAATTAGTAGAGCACATTCACAGCACTTACTATACGCTAGGAAAGCTTCTTCTAGGGACCAAAGCAGTACAGGCTGTTACTGCACAGACTAATGAGTGAAAATTCAAACTCCTGGGAAATTTGAACATAAAAGCATAGTCAGTGTACTTCTGATTATGATAGGGTAATCTAGAGGAGCAGAGGTTTTGTAATGCAACTTTGAATTAGTCCCTGAAACACAAACAGGTGGGATTTGAGTGCTTGAGATCTTCTGTAAACATATATGCCAAGCTGCTTATAAAGTTCAATGAACTTGACATTATGAGCCAAAGTTTGAAAACCAGCTATGTTCTTCAGAATGATTGTACATCATCCCTACTTTCTTTAGCCATTGAAAGGATGGATAAAATAGTGTCAATATAAACAAGAATTTAAGCCTTGAGCAAGTGTATGAATAAATTTACTAGAAATATATATAAAAATTACTGATGTACTTGGGAGAAGAGTGAGATGGATCCTGTGTAAGCTGACAGAGCTCTACTGGTATAGTTCATTTACAGCAGGTCAGGATCTAGCGTAAAAACCAGGTTTTGTAAGGGAGAGTAGAGCGAAAAAGACAAGCCTAGTGTCCAGTGAACCTAATATCTGCTAAATGGTTAGGGATTGGTGGGTTTTATTTTAATTCTAAATAAAAAAGTAAGGTTTGCAGAGACTGGGGGAAATTGCTGTGGAAGAGAAACCACTTGCCTAAATGAACACAGAGACTCCAGTTTTTTAATGAATACACTCCATACCACATTGTTTCCCATTCAGCCTCAACTCACCCCTTGACAATAACTTCCTGTTAAAATATTTGAAATAGATGTTTTACTTGCTGGTAAGAAAGTAGTCTTCTGTCCTCACAGTTTTCCTTTAATTCCAAGAATGAGAAAAGAGTAGCAGTGCCCTCTTGCAAGGAAAGTTAATAGCCTGTACAATCTATTAAGATTTCACTGTACAACCTATTAAGCTTCCACTGAACAATAATTAACATTACCACATTTGCACTTTAACTTTTCTTGCTTGAAGTGACACAAGTGATGACAGTATTCATTGACCTATGCAGAAATACATGGGCTGAACTGAATACCACTGCACTTGTTGCTGTGAATTTTACTGAAGTCACTGAGCCTTATTCTCTTCTCACCTGGTTTGAATCAGAAGTAGTATCTACTAGAATAATATCAGTGCATCAGTATAAGAAGAGAATAAGACATTTCAGACTTCAGCACACTGCCAAAAATCCACAGCAATCAGCAATATGATAAGACTCTCTTTGGAGACAAGTGAGGACTGATAGGTAATCTCAGTAGTATTTGTGACTCAAATCAATATGGATCTGTAACTAAAAATCTCTCATTAGTGACTATGAAGCTTAATATGTCTTTAGGCAGAGATTCAATCCATCATTTCTATGTTGCTGAAGCCTCTGTTTCTCTCATCCAGTAGTTCAATGGTTTCCTAACTTTATTTATAAGGTTCTGTAAAGTGACAGCGGGTCCTCCATCTAAACTTAATACAGCTTGAAAGGGAAAGGTTGGTAAACAAGGGAACCTTTTTTGTGTTTCTTCAACCACGACCACTTCCTGGTTTCTGCAGAAGAAATGTTCCTTTCATTCCAAATGAAAATTTTTCTATATGCAATTTTTAATGTTAAAAAAATTTATCTCAGCATATATGTACAGAACTAGTTAAGAAAATTGATGTGCCTGTCTCCCTTTAATCTCTGTTTGCAGGGATATAAGTACCTCTTCTTAGCCATATCTTACTTCATGCATTTTTTCCATTTAGTAAGATTTCTTTTATCTTATTCTTCACTGCAACCCCTACCTAGTAGTAAAAGAGCTCTTGCAAAATTAAGGTAATGCATCTTAATTTTAAAGGGTTAAAAAGCAAGATTTTCCACATAAAGAGATCTACAGTAATGCCAAAGTAATTGACCTAATTTTAGAAACAGTTCCTTTATCTTCACTGAGTTGTAATATGACTGCTGCCTCTTACAACACTTCTGAATTACTGTGACATTCACCATGACAGATGTGGGTCATGTGAACCAAGGAATTAACTACATGCAGAAGGAATTGGGAACAGACTAGTTCTGATGGAAAACCTAAAAGCTACCAGAACTGGGAGGTCAGGTAATGTTGCTTAAAAATTACTTTCTGCCAGTAAAAACAGAACTGTTGGAGGTAATTATCTGATTCTATAAAAAAAAAAACTAGGCTTCTTGATTGGACTAACATATGGATTCCACAAGTTCCCTGGACCCAAAAAAGAGTAAAACTGCACTGCTGATAGAGTCTGACATCAGTCATCATAGGTGGCGTGGAAAACATTCCCCACATGGAAGAACAAACCCAGAGTTCCAGTCCCAAAGGATAACTGAAAATCTTTACTTCCAGCAGAAATGCTTTCTGAAATGCATTAATATGATTTACTCTGGAAAAAAACACTAAACATTATTTTTGATCAATTATTCTACTAATAAGAAAAAAAACAAGGTAAATCTACACAAAAGATTGTCAAAAATGTCTTTCACTTAACAAAGAGTAGATCGCAAAATGAAAATTACGTCTCTAACCACAAGCAGAATTCATGTTACAGGATCACCTTAAAAAGTTACATTAAAGGACAATCTGTGGAAATCAAAGGTTCCTGTTAACCACAGTTTACACGAGCTGCCCTATAGTGAACATGCTGTTTGCCACTGTATCACCTGCATATTACATGTGATGCATGTGCATCACTTTGTGTTCCAACAGCAGCCAGGTTTTTGTACTCACCATAGATTCATACAGAATTGTGAATTATTAATTCATTATAATATTTGAATGAACACAAAATTCTCTTACAAAAATATAAGAAAAAGCAGGTTGATCAGAGCAGGAAGACACAGACTGATAAACAGAATCATTACAAGAAATTGTCCCTGTGAAACTGAGCAGGAGAAAAAAGATCAGTTGCAACTCATCACTGTCCCTTCTCCCCAGTCTCTTTTTTCCACAGTCCCTTTTTGCAATTAAGTTAATAAAAGCCTTTGTCTGGATGACACACAGAAAAATGTAAGGAACTGCAACTTTAAAAAAAAAACCACCAGAGATCTAGAATTTTCATGACTGTTTTACTGCAGCGCAACAGATCCAATGCTGCAAGATGGGTTATACTATTACCAGTGCAGACTGAAAATAAAAACATTTACACAAAATCTAGAGCATTTCATCTACAAACACATGAAAAAAGCCACCAGGCTTGCTGCTCACACACAGTTAGTAATTTGGAATGAGATACCTAATTAATCTTACTTGATTTAATCCGTTTTACAGAGAAAAAGTGGCCAATTAACTGATGGTGTTTGCTACACCTTGAAAGCCTCAGCTGCCAGAATGTTCATTCAATGTTGTTTCTATCACATAAAAAACAATTTTCGTCTCCTGGGCTTTTTTCCCTCTGTTTAGAGTAAGTCTGCTAGCCAACATATAGGTTTGCATTTCTGCACCACATTCACAGAAGGATAAGCAAGCCATAGCTCTGCATTTATAACGAGTAATTATTAATCTAGTTCCTGTTGTCAGAATAGATTTCAATTGTTCCCAGCTGTTTACAGGAAAGGAGCAGGCAGGTGCTAGAGCTGTATGCCTCTGTTTATGGTAGTAAGCATAATAATGATTTGACAGCAACACTCATCATAGTCATTCTTGCCCCTGCTGTCACACACATACATACAACCTGCTAGGAACAAATCCTTATGGAACAGAAAGTTGAATATGATGCGAGTTGTGACTTGTGGGGAATGTAAAATGATTCTTTCGGGAGTTATTAGGTACTACTACCTAATGTCTGACATTTAACAGATGTGTGTCTGCATGGTGAGTCAGTCCAAAATCCTCTTTGATCAAAATGATTACATCTTAAACTGCATTTTACAAAAACTTTAGACCCCTGACCACTTGCAACAGTGCAATTCACAAACTATCTTCTCTTACAAAAATCTTTCTATGGCATATTTTTTATAAAAGCATTGACTGGAAGCCTTCTAGTGAAATAATACATATGCTGTCCTATATATAGATCCAAAACTAATTATTTTTCTGTTGGAAGCAATGGGCTTTCTTTATTTCATCCAGTGCTGTGATAGATGGTTGAAGCACAGTCATCTGTATGTTCACCTTCAATGCTTAACTCTTTCTGTACCACTCACAGTCCTTGACATCAAGGAATTCATTCCACAAGCCTTTAAGACATGCAATATATTTCAGGAAAGCTGCATTCTTGCATTTTTATAGGACAAGATGTGGTACTTATTAAAAGGTATAGAAAATGAGAAGGTATACATAGAGCCCTGATCCTAATAAAGGCCACTTTCTCTTCTTAGCAAAAATGCACAGCTTGAGTGGTTGTAGCGATATGAATTTAAGGTGTTTGAATGTTATTTGTTAATAGTTTGACTAATTTTTCCTACATCTTCCTAAGCTATTTATTGAAAAGTACATTTTCTTCCCTCAATCAACCATGGTAGCAGTCAAAAGTTGTATCATAACAATTCAAAAGCCTTTTTCTTTCTACCAAATGGAGAACGTGTCACAAATCCATTTCTTTATTCAGCTAGCTCTGCCTTTAATACCTGGAGCTAACATCCAGAAACATGCTGACAGAAATGCAAAAGCCACAAGACCATCAGTCCTGCATTGCTTTGCATATCCAGGCCTTGACAGGCTGGGCAATTTCTGTATTTTTTACCTGTTATTACAGTGTCTTTACATTTGACCCAGGGCTTGCAACCATGAAATGTGGTACCTATCAAGGTACACTAGGTTACTGAACTTTTAGTACAGTAGAAACAAATGTGATTCATGCAACAGTTTATTTGTCATTTAAAACAAATGCCAGTCTTTTAAGTGATTGAATGAACAATTGCTTACAAGTAGCAGGTGTTTTGCCTGCAGATGAAAGTACATAGCAGACAGTTCCTCCAGAAGTGGCAAAGTGAACAGTAAAGCTATTTTACAGGAATAAAAACATGAAGTTTATTGAATCTGTTATGTTTTATCATATCAGGCAGGGAACTTGGATTACTCTGTGCTCATAAATAAGGATCTAGATTTCTAATGCTGTCCTTGACATTCTTTAATAATAGGTCAAACTCAGCATTAACTAGGAGCCAAACACTGTCAGAAGCAGCATTCTCCTTCAACTCAGTAGGCTACATCATAGCCTTTGAGAGGATGCCAAATAGGCACAAACACCCGTGAACCACAAGAGACAGCACTGCCACTGCTGCCAACCAGCAGGATGTCCTGCAGGACCAAAGCAGCAGTCATGTCTGGGAAAATGCTGGAAAAGAACAGAACAAGACACTCTACAAACCTTTCTCTCAGTAAAAATGAGCCTAAGTACAAGAAACAGTCGCTAGAAACATAACACTGATATAAACTAAGACCTAGCAATGGTGTATCTTAGTACACGTACTGGGATGGCTACAGATCTGGTTTCAAGAACCAGTTTTCCAATGGAGAGCATAGATAGTGTGGATTTTAGTCAGTAGGTGTCTGGAAAGTAAATTAGAAGTATTTACATCCACAAGACTTGGCCATATGGAGCAGATACTGCATAAAAATAATGCTTTTTCCATCCCTATAGGTTACCTTCTCACAGTATGAACATTCAAAGTTTAATTTCTGTGATGTACAGTTGCACTACAGCAACTGTAGCACAGAATGACAATGCAAAACATCAAGTATTTTATGCACAAATATCTAGAATAACACAAAAGACATTACCCATCTGTAGAGGATATAATTACTGTACTATATATATGTATATGAAGTATATATTGTAATAAGCAAATGCTTTGGAAGTGACCTGCTTTATACTGATCAAAAGTACCATTTTCTTAATAGTCACAGAATCAACCATAATCATGCATTTGACTATTCTACATAAAAGCACAGCCACAATATTAACACATTTTATAACAAGCACCTGTCCATTTATGTTATTATGGCTGACATTTTTCAGAACACTACAAGCCCATGAAACTTCATATCTAGGAAGCATGAAGAAAACTTACACCTTTCAGTTTAAAGAGAAGAGCTTTGAGATTAAGAAGTCTGTTAGCTTCCAAGATATGGAATTCTCATAACACCAAGAATGAATTATACACATCTGAACTAGTGTACAGGTACACATCTGGAAAGTGTACAGGTATCCTTGCACAAAGTCCCATCCCCAGGACAGCAGGCAGAAGTTCTGCCAATGATATTTTTGGAACTAAACTTTTCTCTCCTCTTTTTCTAGTGTGATCAAAGTAATCTCCAAACAGCCATTCAAAAATTTTAAATTCTGTATTTAACAGAACTATAATTAAACCAGAAACACATTAATTTTACTCTTCCTGTTTTCACCCTAACAACATGAGACCCTTTTTTGAAGGGCAAAACACAAGCTTGAGCTTTCTGAGGAGTAAATGTTCTTTGTCAACAGTAGCAGGATTAGGGCACCCTAATCAACCATTAGCTTTAGTTAGCCTGTGTGCCTGTATGGCAAGGAGAGACATACTCAGTTCAGTTTTTTTCTTCCAGTATTAATAGTTTTTAAAATAACATATGATCTGTATATGTTTATGGATTTCAAATACTACAATACAAGGGACAAAAGCCCTTCACCTTTAATTTGTTCTTACAAGAGCCATGCATAGTACCAGTTTGCAAACCTTATGCATTGTAAGGCAGCTATTGGAATCTGACCCATTGTAATATTATTGGCAAAAAACCCAGAACTTTAATAATTAAAAGCACTTATCATTTTATTTGCCTTAAATAAGTTTTCTGGCATGTACTCTATAACTAACCTGTATTAACTGTGTATTAAGAGTACATTAAAAGGAAAGTGACGTAAACTTAGGATTACACAAGTAGATGCCTATACACTAAAACTTAAAGTAAAATATAATGTCTAATGAATGCCCTCCCTCTCTGTAACACCTGCAACACTTGCATTATTTGTCCCCAGATAAGAACTAAGGCTTTCATTTTGAGAGCAGTTTTTCTCCTCCTCCTCCCATCTTCCTCTTCTTTTTTGTACTGTTAATTCTTTTCAACCTCTATCTTTATTGTCTTTAGTTGTGCCCCTGGGAGTGGAGTTGTAGTGAGTTTTACATTTCGCCTGGAGGACAGAGAGATTTGTGGTCATTCTTATCTACTCTGATAATGATTTCCAAAGCTTTAGCTGTATTGCTGAGAAGGCCTTGTCTTCTGCCCTCTCAGGCTTCACCCTTGAGGTTGACAGCTTCATAATTCCTGAGGAACACAGCTGTCAGGAGAGGTTGTAGTCACAAAGAGATTCTCTGAGGTAACGTGTACCAATTCTGTGAAGGACTTTGAAGATTAACATCATGACCTTGATTTTAACATAGCATCCTGTGAGGAGTCAGAATCGTGAGGTGGGTGTCAATACCCTGTGCCCTCATGGACTGGCACTTTCTGAGAGAAACAGGATGATACATTCTGGAATACTTGAAACCTGTTTCACTCAAATATACACTCACAGACTAAGAGTTTGCATATAGTGCCAAACTACTCCAGTTCAGGGTGTCACAAAGCTTTTACTCACTTTCTGATGAGAGTACATAAACATTACTGTCAGTACCAATGCCCTAAATTGGACTAGGAATTAAGCATACACTTAAAAGTCTTACTGGATTGGCACAGTAGCCAGCATTTTTGCAGATTCAAGCAGGCAAAGAGAGTGAGGATAGATTTCCTAGATGGTAAACAAGTTCTGATCAGTTGTAGGTGAAACAAATGTATTTCTCATTCTGTCATGAGCTCTGTGTGTAGCAGTTTGAGACTAAAGATTAATTTCCTAGTTTGCAGAACAGTTTGACAGAGAAGAATAGATTCATTTTGCAGAGGACGTAGTGGACACTGTTTTACTAGCACTCTCTTTGACATGCTTGTGTTCATCTGAAGGCAGATGTCTTCCATGCAGAGATGAAGATCAGCAGGAAGCCACAGATTTGGCAGAAGCAAATCAGATGTAAAACTGTATTCCTGCTGAAAAGACAGCTGCTGCACAAGTCATTTCACCACTTTCTTGTGATGACAGTTCCAGCCTCAGCATTTTATGTAATCTCAACAAAGCATAAGGAAAGAAGCAATACCATAGTAAAGGTAACAAGCACACAGAGATACCAAGGCCAATAAATAAACAAAGAAACAAATAAAGCCACTGCTCCTTTTTTCTGGAGGGCCCATCCTTGAGATGATCTTAACACCACTGCATCACCAAGTCCTGACCAAGGGATCTTGAGAGCCCTATGTGTAACCTCTGCAGCAGCTTGTCTTGTGTAGAGGCCAGCAGCAAAAGCCATGGGGCAGAGCCTAAAAAGGGGAAGTACAGAACAAACTTTCCCCATTGTTCAGTTCTATCTCCCAGCAACCACAGTTTGAAACTTTTATGAGATGAAGGCTTCGTCCAACCATTGTTTAAAATTTTCTTTCTTCCACAAACTTGTGCAATATCCTTTTATATCCATTTATTCTTCAAAATGTCCTGTATCTGTACCATTTATGATTTTATATTAACATATTGTCCTCCAAGTTCACTCTGTGTTCCCTGTGGCTCATTTAGAAGGTGAAAGCTTCAGAATGTAGGCAATACAAGGGGGGTTATGAACAGTGCTTTATATTATCTGAGTAAAAACTGTGTGTATTTATTCTCCCACCTATTTTAGGGGCACATGCCCTTTGGTGGCTTAGAGAGGACTTGGTAGGCAAGAGTGTGGAAGCCAGTTGGTTGATGTATTAGATTTCTTGTTTTTAAGATTACAGGGAAAAATTCACAATACTAACCAGGATGGTATGGCCTAGTGGGTCTTGAGATTTCTCAACGCTTTTGAAGGATTTAATGTCAAAAGCTCTTCAGTTTAGTTACATGAAATTACTCCAGAGAAAAGCTCTTTGATGTGACTAGTTGAAAAGATCATCGTAAATACTAATGATCTTGAAATAGCATTAAATATGTGATTGTATCATCTCTCTTTTGCATATTAGTTCAGATACACGTTGAGCAATATTTCATCTTGAAATTGTGATACATTTAAGGTCCATGTCTAATAATCATTTGCAGTTGAAATAAACTTCCTCTTACAAAATATGATCCTTGCCCTCAAAGATCGTGACAGAAAGTGTTGCTTTAAAATGTGTAAAATTTACCTGAAAAAGTATCTTTCACTATCTTTAATAACTGCTACAATGAGTCAGATATAAGAAATATTCAGTATGTCTGATGCTAAATATTGAGGCCTTCAATTAAAAAGCAAAATACACATTTTCTTAATACAAAAATCATCTATAAAGCTAAACTAGAGACAAGTTGTACAACTTATTGATGAATTGAACAGAGTATTTCAGAGGGCAAACTGATAATAATTGCCACACCAAATCCTCCAAATCTCAAGAAAGCCCAGATGAATCACAGGTATATTAAATTATGCAGAACAAATATAATTTTATACAACACAGACTGGAATTCCAGATGACTCTGTGCTTATGTCAAGTGACATTTTAGAAATCTTTAACAGTCATCTTTAACGAAGAATTTGCTTTAAAGTTTACAAATTAATTTACCTCCGAGTAGATGCTAGAATCAAGTTTATTAGGAGACCATATCCACTGCCCAACAAGACCAATTTTTTAGAAGAGCTAAGACACTACTACTAATTGGAACTATTCTATGCACAACTTCCCTATCATTTATTTGTATTACACACTGTCAACAACTACTCTTTAAACTACAAAAAGCCTGTCTGGCATTATTTCAGAGTTTGCATAGTCCTTAACAAAAGTTTCTGTCTCTATCCTGTTTCCAAAACACTTTTTAAGACTAGCAAGCTTATCTGCTTCTTTAGAAAAACCTCAGCACTGCTCCACTGTTCCCTCTTTCCCTGCTAAACCAATGGATATCACTCCCAGGACAGTCCTGTATCAACCTTTCCTTCCACCTCACTACAGGACACATCTCCCAACTTTTGCTGTTTCAAAGACATTTGGCAAGAAAATGGGAAATGGAGGACACAAAAGAATTTTGCACCAAAGATTATGTCCATGCAGTCATTTGAGGGGGTTGTGTTTTGATAATATGAGGGTGTTGCTAATAAAAGCACTTTCCCCTACACTGGAGATAAACAGTTATTTCCTAACAGAAGATGTGTGAAACATCCAGCAAATGCTTTTACAGGCAAGAGAAAACAGTTGAGTTTCCCTGGGCTCTCCTATTTCTAAGAAACTGCTTAGCCAATTCATTTACAGATCATATGCCATTCAGTTGCTTTCATCTTCTAATCTCCTGAAATCTGAATATTAATCTGCGAGAAAATTAGGAAGAGATATAACATATTTCAAACTTCAGTCACCAAGAAGGATGTTGCCCTGTTAATCTCAAAGGATTGGCATTGCAATTTTACCACGTTTTCTAAAAAATCCATACAGATTTAAGGTCGAGTTCTGGATTTAATTGAAGTAACCTTTTGTACAATCTAGCTTTAATGAAGTGCAATGAAGTTAAACTCCACAGGGGCCATTAATCTGAAACACTCCATTAAAACAACTACAAGGGGAGTTTTTAATAAACAGTGTGAACTAATGCCCATGTGGAAAGGTAATTGAGAGGGAACTGGTGTCTGGCCAGATTGTTATTAAATCCTTATCACAGGTAAAGCTGAAACCCCAAATGGCAAGCTGCCATGTGATTTATAGTGCCCTTCTCTTCCCGGCCTTAAAGAAAAGGCTATGTTTAATAATAAAAAAATCCTGTGACTAAGCTATAAAATAACTGAGCAATTACTTAGAATAATTTATACAGTGCAACACACTGACCTTGCTCTAAGCATAAAATCTACAAAATAACTTCTGTAATAAAACTGTGAACTACTAAAAGGACTGAAGGTTTAACCATTTTTATTGTGCACAACATGAGAGTACTATAAATACATAGTACTCTTGTAATAGGAGAGCTTAAAAAATTCATAACTTTTCAAACTTAAAAAAAAGCTTATCTGAAACCTGGTAGGGCTTTGCCATATCACAGGAATGGCTACTGTCCTATTTTAAAACATATTACTGGGGCATTGAAGTCCACACTTTCTAATACTGTAAATTCTTACAGTGGCTGAACCCCATCTTAGTCTGGTCTTCCAGGAAACCAGGCAAAAAGGGACAGAAGACTGCATAAGGCATCAGTTTGGTTTACTGCAGACTTCTATGAAGCAAGAAAATACTGTTAGTAAGCTCCTGAAGAAGAGCAGATACTCACTGATTTTTTTTAGGATGTCTTTGCCCTAACATCTGTAACAAACTTGTCAAGATGTAGAAAAATCTCTAATAAAATATCACTATGTACAGTTGTTAGTATGACTAACAAAATCGGTACAAAAGCCTAGATTCTAGATGAAAACTGCATAAATATATTTTACAATATTTCAAAATAGTTTTCTGCACAAATGATGAACAGAGATTACTTCAACTCAAAATGATGAAAAGCATGGCATAAAAGAGCGAAGTAAGTGTATCTAGTACATCACTGACTATATGCTTCCAATGAGTTATTTTTCTGACTAAATGGCAGAATTGGGATGTGTTTTGTGACCAGATATACAGTAAGCATAAGAGCGCAACAGTGAAAGTTTGCTGAGGTCAAGTATAATCAATAGCAGATTACTTCAGCTAAAAAGAAATAACTTTTATTTTTAGTCTGGCAATTATCCAGATTAAAGCAGATGCCATCCAGAAGGATATAGGCTATGCACAGCATAACTGAAAGACAGAAATTGTCAACAAGCTTGTATCATGCGGAACAAAAAGCTGTTGTCTTGATTAATTGGATCTTGGTTAATTTGGCAATGTGCCCAGGGTTAGTACACTCAGTTACACAAGAACTGTGTTGTCACCATCACTGTTGCCAGGCACCCCTTCATCCCAAGATGTGATTTTAGAAAAGAGGAAAGAACCTCAGAAAGGCCAATTGCAATGTGTAGGTTTAAAATATTCAGAAAAATACACTTGTCTGCTTATTCACAGGTAGCAGTCCATTTCCACTGGCTTAATGTGGGCTTTCTTTTCTGACTTTTCACAAAAACAAATCTTAGGCAATCTATCACTGAAAGAATTACTATTTTTTCACATAAATTGATCTTGTTACTAGGATACACATATATGTTATGAATACTACATGCAAACCTGCATTTGTTTATTGATACCTGAAATGTACCCCAAATTAATATAATTATGTACAAATTAATACAATAAATGGAAACTTTGAGTTGAGAGAAGCAATTATTCCAGTGTTACTATATGCTTCCTCAGAAAATGGAGTCGTTACTATGCCTTTGTACTTTGTTTCAAACACAGAAATATCTTTTAGTTACATCTTGGCAAGTGGACAACTCTGTCGTTTTAGTATTGGTAAAAGTGAAAGCTCTTCTTAAAAGCTCTGGGAAGCAGTGGACTTCAGCATGTGACTAAAGTCAAATACATTACTGAAGCACATTATTAAGTAGGGATGAACTGAAGCGTGTGGTTAAATGTTTTCCTAAACTGTGGTCAAGAAAGAACTATTTTCAGCCTCTGCCTTATGATTTTTTTTCAGTGCTAAATCTCTAGTATGAGGAAACCATTCCAAACAACTATATGTGTTTAATTGTACTGGGCTCTTTCCTCAGCCAGCTGATATTTGTATTTCAGTGGAGCCACTCCAGTTCATAACAGCTCAGTGCCTGCCTCAAGATCTGACTGATGAGAAAGATTCTTACGTACTGAACTCTTGGGAAAAAAAAATCTGTTGATGTCTTCAAATACGACTGAGCTACCTTTCATAGGGGTATATCCTACAGGATAGGGAGTTGTGGTTGAAACAGCATATTAGTAAAAAATGCTGTTTCTCCCAAAACCAAACTATTTTTTTTTCCTTGTAATTTCAGAAGAAAAAAAAAAAAAAAAGAATTTTTTAAACTCAAAATCTGAGGAAAATGTCAGCTGTTACTTTTTGGGGCAGTTGCAAGACTTGTCAACAAATTTTAAGAATCTTACACTCTCATGTCTAATATTGGCTTCACATTTCTTTACTATTGGAACATCATCCATTTCAGCACCACTTTCTTCGTTAAAAGTTACTGACTAAAGCAGTATCTCCTGACAGTTGCCTTCTCCAAAGGAAAAATCAAGCTTTTTTCTTAGATTTGCATTGATTTATCCAAAGACATTTCTTAATGGGTATGGGTAGTATACTCTATCTGAATGGATACATATACACACACAAGCCCACTTCTGTATGTAGTATCTGTATGTAAAAATATCTTTTAAAATAAGTTTCAAAATGGTTCCCACATGTGTATGTCTGTATCCATACAAACAGAATGTGCAAACCCATACATTCCTTTCAGCTTTGAAAAGGTATGTTATTTCCTGAGATTAAAGCAAATACCAGGCTCCTGAGGAATAACAATGCCTAGTCAGAAATTAACATATTGAATAATCAGAACAATTTTGTTTTCTGCTGTTGTGTAATTGGAGTTTCCTTCCAAAACACACATAATTCTTTACCATATAAAATTCACTGCCCCTTTACAGAAGGAAAATTACCGAAGTTTCTAATATAAACCTGGCTGTTAGGAAGCTCCCAAGACGGATGAAAAAAGTATAAAACCCTTTTCCTCAGGGAACCTGGCCTCCCTGAAATGGTTTAGACAAAATATGAAAAAACATCATTTTTGGCGATCTGCAACATTTTTATTTTAACCCACTTGCAGAAGCCAATGTTTTTGGTTCTAAGGGAATGTCCTAGCTGAAGAAGGAAGGCTGGCTCATACAATTCACTATCTGCAAGCTATTTTCACAGGTGATGGACAACTTACAGTTCTGCACTGTCATGTGAAGGAGTTAGATCCTCAGATAAATCTCAACAAAGAATTTCATTGACCTGACAGTATATTTTATGCAGCATAGCTCCAGAAATGTGTAATGGATGTAAATACGTGCTGGCTAGTACTGCATTTTTCAGAATACAGTTTACTACAAAAACAGTGAAAAGAAAAATAAAGCTTTATCTTTACTGCCCTCTTGAGGCTGTATTCATTTTGGGTTTGTTAAGCAACATGCTTTTTAATGCAGCAGCTCCTTAGAGAGGTGCTGAAACATTTTCTTTAATCTGTGCATCTTGCATAAAAGAAGCTGTTTGATATAGGCTGATAAAAGACAGGTAATACGTGAGTGTATGAAAATCAAAAAACGTTTTCATGGCTTCATTAGGAAATACACTATACAAAGCTGTCGGAGTTGCAAGTAATTGAGAGATCCACAGTGAAACAAGCTCCTAAGCTTTTTCAGAATAGCAGAAGGTTGGTAGTGTTCATATCAAACAGCTGTTCCATAATTTAGAAGTGTTTGTAAAGGATAGAAAGCTGGAATCAAGCATTTAGTAGATGTATCCTTTTTCACCTCTTAAAAAGTTTACATATCATATTTTTTAACTATGGTGCATAATTTCCTTTTTTCCATATATTATTTTCCCACAGTCCAAGTCTCTCTATTTCTGTATGTCAAGTTCTAATTAATAGTAATAAATTTTTCCAAACGTGGGTTATCTCATATTTCTCAAAGTATTTCATATTCTCTGATCCAGATGGCTGATATACATGGCAAACTAGTCTTGACTAGAAAATAATTTCTGAACCATCAATTCACTCAGTTTCATGAAAATAAGTATTCTAAGATAATCTTTTAAATGCCAGGATTATTCTTACTCGTTCTCTTGAAAACCATTAGAGCTTTTACTTTTCTGTGGCATTGCAGAATTTGATATTACAATCCCAACATCAGCCATATAAGCATGTAACAGTAAATTATGCCTTGTGCATAAAGACTTTGCCACTGTCTTTTATGTAATACCTAGAGCAAAATCATGTGAGACTTTTCCATTTAAGACTGAGACCAGGCTTAAACATCAAGTCTCTACTAACACAGCTATACCTTCTGAGATCTAATTCACACTCCAAACTTCATCTCAGTATTCTAGCACCAACTTCCTGTTTTAAGCAAAAACATGTCTTTTCTGTTTATCTTTCCTTAATACACCCCACACTTTTTATGTCTTTTTGCCAGAAGTTTGGGCTTTAGTTTCTCTTCACAGCTTTAGTTTCTTTTATTATTTACTTTTCTTTCCTACTTTATCTGAATCTCTCTTCCAACATTTCTATCTTCCTTATTCTTCCTTATTCTCTGTCATCACCTTTTTCACTACTTTGTCTTTTTGCTAATCATCTTAATTACTCTCAGCATGTAGAAGCTGAGCCTGCCTCTTCTGAAGTCAGAATCTGGGGGAGGATTTGGCCAGGATGAAATTGCCTTGCTCCCTTGAATTCTTTGTGTATGAGGTACGAAATGCACATGTGAAATATCAAATAGTATCATATCATGTTTTCTAATATATTCATAATATGGAAATAGCACACAAAACAGATGCTCTTCTAATAACCATAAATATAACTGTGCTCTTGGCAAAAATTCTGAATAGCAAGCACATTTGCTCAAATGAACAGAGGCCACAAGTGTGGCAAGGATTTGACCTGCATTACACATGACCTTGGGGTTTTGATTATGGCACATTCTTACAAAAAGCTGGCGGGTTTTCTGTCACCATTTGGAGAAGGAATGGGTTAAGAGTTCACAGAAAGAGGAGATTTAGAGAAAGGGAAGGTATTTGGAGGACAACAAACAAGTTTCATTGCTTTGTGTTTTCCAGTATTTCTGTCTTTTTACCATAGTTACTTTAGACCCTAACCTGCAAAGCATTTAACTTTAAGCATATAAGCAGGATTAATCACATGCTTAAAATTAAGCACATGCTTTGCTTCCTTATTGAACCAAGCCCTATGACCTTCTGACTGAATAAAATGGATTAAAATATAATTGCTTTCATATTTCCTTCAAAGACAGGTTGTGCAAATAATTACAAGCAGCCAGGCTCCTCAAATAAGATACTTTTTTATACGTCTTTAAGCAAGTTCATCACTTTGGTACATCAAACGTAGTAACTGAGAAAGGAAATTAGCAGATGAAGCTGAATCATAAGAAAAAAATGTCTTATTATATTTGCTAGCTTATCATGTAGCTATTTACAGAAATCAATTTCCCACAATGGATATTGCCACATATGCATGTGTTTATACACATTTTAGAGTCACTGCATTTCTTTTCTGCTGTTTTAATTCCATTTCCAAAGTGTGCTGGACAAACAGATACAAATAACACCTTGCTCATTCTGATTAGGGTAGAATGGAGTGTTTGAGTTCTTTCAAAAATTTTCCAGCAGTTGACATGAAATGTGTCAGAGCACCTTCCATCTCTTTTGTTTCTATCAACCTGTCCTAATTTTCTAATTTCACCAGATCCCACAGTTGTCACGTCTTTGAAGTTTGTTGCTTCTGTTTTTCTTCCCAGTGATTAATTTAGCAGACACTCAGACTGAGAGTGAATTTGCATTTGGCTGTAATTTATTCTAGCTAAGAATCTACATGCTCAGGAAGGAACATCATATTCTATAATTTAAGCATTCAGAGATCAATATGATAACAACTTTGGCACAAAGTATTCCAGTGGATCACTAATCACTATATTATTTGATGCTTCTGCAATGTTACACATTGCAATGTGAATATGTTGTACACAGAAAATTATGAAGGCTTTAGTATACTTTGTAGAATGGTGCTAGACCTCATCTGTTGAAAGAATTTATAATTAATACTATGAGATCTTTGTTTAACAAGAAACAAAGAGAAGTTCATACCAAATACAAAGCCAAAAATCATTCACTTTTAATCTCTTTCACTGCATTCCACACAGTCACTAACTTTGTCACAAGTTAATGAAACTCATAAAAATATTGCTAAATATGTTTTCAAAACTCTGTATTTTTCTGAGTTTGTTATTATTTTTTTTAAAAAAAATTAAGAGGAATGGGCCAGGGAGAACTGGTAAAGAAATTGTGCGTCAGCCATGAAGTATTTCTTCAGTATAGAAATTCATGCTTTGGTGAGCATTCTTCTGAGACAGCATTTTTTTTACTTACAAGTCTAAGTAGGACACTAACAGGCAAAGACGTTTCAACACATGAAACTTCAGGCTCGGTACATGGATGATAAGGCAAATGTTTCCCAGGCACAGAATATCCATTCAGACCAATCCCAAACTATAACTGAAAGTTGAAGGGCTGAAGGACAACTGCCAGAATGTGAGGTCTCTGGAATGGACAATATGTTCAGGCACCACCTTGTTGAAATGGCCTCATCTTTACTGAGTCTAAAGAGCCACTGTAGAGACACACTAAAACACAACTTTTGAGATCCTGTCCAAACGTATGAGGCTCCAGAAAGTTTTTCTTCCTGGCACTTGGAGCTATCCTAATCAGGAAAATCGTCACTGAGAGAGGATGGAAGATTCACGCTTCATAAAACAAACTGAGGGAGCATAAGGGAAAACTTCTTAAGAGGGAAAATCTCTGACATGCACAGAAAGTTTAGATTTTATTTTTTTTTAAGCAGGTAAAACAGGAAAAGAGACCAAAAAATGCTGGGTACGATTTCAAAACCATATGAAATATTTAGTATTTGGATGAGCACCATATAAAAAAATCATGAGAGTCTGTGATGTTCTTAACATTACAATATCAGTGGGACATGTGGCTGCCCTATTACTCTGTCTGTCCTATGAAGAATTCAAAGAATTCAAAATCTATCTTTAATAACTCTACGAAGGTTATTGAAATCAGTAGTTCACTAAATGTCTACTACTAGCACATTTAATAAAGAAGAGGAATTGTTTCCAGAAGCAGACAGACATACTTTCACAATGGTCCCTAACTTCTTGTTGACACAGACATAAACATGTTACAAGCTTTAAGCTTTAAATTTTAAGATTTCCCTGTTCTAGGACCACATCTGAATAGTGATATGTAGACATACCTGATCTATCTTCCAATACATTTATTAGAATATTTGACACGATACTGTTCAAAATTTAAATTCTTTAATTTATCCTAAATCTTGAGCACAAGCAGTTGTTTTCTCTTTGTTTACTCTTGTGACTTCCTCTGATGCTACTTCTGTCATTTCTGGAAACTTAGCCTTACTCTGATGGCAATATTCACAGCTGAAATTACAAATGCAACAGAAAAAACGTATAAACAGAAATTTTTCAAGCATATATTACCCTTTAACTTTTCATTATTCATCTGTAAGCTACATAAATTATTCTTTTCAGAACTCACATGCAGTCTAAAGTATAAAATACAGCATCCTTAAAGTGATGAAGGAAGAATTTCCCCCACTTTAGCAATGACATTCCTGGTGAGCTTTTCATCTACAATCTTTGCACTACTGGTCATGCCCCTTGAAACAAACAAACAAACAAAAATAATATTAGTGTTTGGTTTTGCCTTAAGAAGAATGTTTAAAGTTTGGCACGCAAACAGCTAATATCTGTACTTTTCATTTCTACAGCACTCTCTGTTAATATCATGAATGACTGTGAAATCATCAGTGTAACACTTATTCTCTACAACTTTTATAAGCCATAGTTGTTTTGTGCAAAAGGTTAAGCTTGTCACTTGTAGACACCTCATTTTTAAGATGGGAAAACATTGAAGACATCACCGCCTCCTCTAATCCACTGACATTCCTAGGGCCCCCTCCCATACTGCCTTTCTTATTCACACTTCTGTGTCGTCTTCTCTCTTTTGGAGAGAACAAAGAAGAAAATTTTCCATATTTTGACATTAAAAAATCTTTCCTAGCATCTCACTCCTCTTCAGTTTCCACTGCTGCTTATCCTAGCTAAGCTAAATGTCAGTGGGAACTCCTGCCTCTGTTTATGAGAAATGCCTTACTGCTCTCCTTTCTAATGACTTAAAGAATAGCCCTTGGCTGAAATGTGACTGATTGCCTACTGCTTTGAAATAATCACTAGTCATCCCTTCCAAGGTCTTCTCAGGGCCATTTTATTTCCTTGATCAAATGGTCATTATAACCACCTGATTGTTTCTGCAACCTTTCCTTATGGCTCCTCTAGCAAGATAAACTATTCTGTTCACACATGACAAGTCCCAGAACTATCTCTGGAATCTCATGCTATCTGCATTCCAGTTTCTTCATTTGACTTGCAGAAATCTCTTTAAGTCCAGCTAGCTCCTGGATGACAAATGAGCCCAATACAGATGCCCACTGACAGACACACATTTTTGACAGTTTAATTTACATCTGGGGAAGAGCCAAACTAATCTCTTTTTGTCAAAGACTTTTCAGCAGAGAATTACTCCTAGTCACCATACGGGGACACAATCAATTGGTGTTTGTCCACACACGTGACACTGTAAAGAACAGAAACCTACTTTTTTTCCTCTTACTCATATACTTTGAGTCTCTTGAAAATGCTAGTCTATATTCCAAAATAAAGCAGGGGTTATAGCGCATATAATCTAGGAAAGAATTCAGACCCAAGAACAAAGATTGGGAAGGAAGCAATCTAATTTGTTCAAATTTTAATTGATCTGGTTATTCTAACCATTCACTCTGCCAGTTTGATACCACACAGGACATCCCACAACACTCCAAGACAGGAATGCCTGTTCTTTTGCTGGTGTCAAATCCCATTTTGCAGCTCCCTTCTGCTGCTGTAGGTGATATTTCTGGCAAGCACTGTTCTAGACTAATCTCTTGCAAAGCCCATCTGCCTCTTCTCTCCCCAGAGAATACCAGCCCTTCCTGGTGCCACTCAGGGGAAGACATGGTAAGAAAAATTTCTCTCCACAGCACTACATCAGTGCTAAAATGATTGAGGCTCTGCTTTCTGTCTTATGGACTCTCAGTTTCCTGTATGGCTGGATAAATGTAAAGATACACAACACTTCCAACTCATTTATATCTTGAGATCTATCTTTGTTTTATTGTCTACAACAAATGTAGGTATTCATGCATCTCTAGACTTTAATAAAAGTAAAACCATTATTAGTGCTATGTCAACTACAAGTCTTATCTAATTTTATCTCTATATTCTCTTGTCAGGGAGATCTTTCTCTGAGTTTCCTAAAGGATTTCTCAGTGCCAACTGATGTCAGTAATAATGAACTAGGAAACGAGTAATTAATTAACTTTCTCACTACATTACTTTTATTTCTATGAATGGACCAGGTGGTTTGTGTTCAGCAGGAAAAAAGCCACACTCCTTTAGCACAGGCAAAATCCAGCATCTGGATTACTAACTCTACTGCCTGACTTTTAAATCAACATCCTGCACTATTTTAGAAACATCATTATCTGTCTTCATATACTATGGGCCATCTAGCCCTTCCATTACCTTTCACTCAGAATAAAAGTAAACTATTTCTTGACACCTGACTAGCCTGAAGATGAAGTACTAATAGAGTTTGCTACACTGCATATTGGCTTTTTGCTTTGTGGGAGACAGAGCTCTTCTCAGTTATATGCCTTTTATTCCTAGAAACCTAGTAAAAAGGTAATCAACTGAAATATCCGTGTATGTAAGTGCAATGCCACAAAAGAAGTCCAATCTAAACACAGATTGCCAGAGACAGATGAGATTTCCAAAACACACACAGGAGGTTTAGTTCATAACAATTTTTTTTTTCAAAAACAATCTATGACATGCACGTTCCCATCTGTATCTGCAAAGCAATACATAGTTTTTAGCAATGAATCTGAGTCCTAAAATATCATCAGGAAGGGAGGCATGAAAGATCTAATGGCCTTCAGCACATAAAAAAGGAAACTTCCACTAGTGGGTCAAATTTAGGTATACTCATTATTCTGTCATATTTAACAGAGAGGTTAAGTTCATCAAAAGAAGAGCAAGATTCTCTGCTTGAATCAAATGCTACATTTTTCTAAAGATTCATAGGTTATCTATAGTAATACTCATCACCTTCTCACAGTTTCACATAGCTCTATACCCACAGAAATACTACAGGCATCTCCATGGTATGCACAATGACACGTACAGGCACATGAGGGAAACTTTTAAAATGGATATTTGAGGTGAGACAAGACATACTGGTTGATCTTGGCAGCCAAAGTGCTAACAAATAGGAATCCTGAGTCAAATGTGCCTGTAACAATCCACAGCATACCCGTAAAGACTTATTTCTATAAGGAGCATAGGTGAAGTGAGTACTTTCAGAAGTACTCACCAGAAGGTAAGATTAGTCAGACAGTAACAGTGCATGACAATAATTTTGTCCTGTACAGTGACATGAACAAAAGGAGCTTGTCTACATACACAGAAATAAAGCTTTTACAATAGCATGGTAAAGTAGAGCACATTGTCTGTTACTGAACAAATCATGTAATAAAATGACTCCACTTTTGTTCCTTAGTGAACAACTCTGAGATTTAAATGTATGCTAATGAAATATGTAAGGTATCATGGATGCCCCGTTGCCCAAAGAACTATAAAATAAATGAATACATGTTCTCAAAAGATGTGGCCAGTTCTTTTGGGTAGCAATTTGTTGAGCAAATCTACATTGGGGACATTTGGAACATCATATTTGATGGTACTCCTGAAGAGTTTCATTAGTTCTGTTCACTTAATTGTGCCTTGTCTAAATGATCACTTTAATTTTTTATTGCAGCATATTCTGTTCAAAGAAGCCAGTCATGCAATACTGAAGTCATATGGGTTTATAGCTCCAAACAGACATTAAAAGGAGTAGAATCCTCCTGGACCTCAGTGAAGGTTTCACTGGGCACCAGTGCAATGAAATGTTATCAATTTTGCATTGCTTTTATACAGAACAAGTGTCTCATTGTAAAATATTTCTGCAGGTGCTTAGAGAAGATGAATCACAGAGGCAAGACAACTACTTCACTTTAGAACAATTGCATTAGATAGTACAGACATAGTTTTGCCACAGCTTGTGTTACTTTTTCAGGGTTACTGGCAATTCCTGAGGAAGAAATATCTTTTAGATATAATTCTTTCCCTATGTATTTATCTAGGTACATCATAAATCAGTGAAGAGCCACAGTTACAAAACACACCTCCCTAGCATATAAAGCTTAAAGAAACAGGGCATTATGTCCTCAAAGTGTTTGAAATAATCTCTTTTATTTTCCTCCCCAGTTATACAAAGTTGTGGGAGTGAGAAAGTCAAACTTTTATTTATGTGCTCAGCCACAAAGGAAGTTCTGTATTGTGGTTCACAGAACATTTTTAATACTTATAAAAGATGACAATTAAAATCCAGAGAGCCCAAATGCACAAGTTAAAATGCCAGTCCCACTACATGCTCATTTTGTCCATCAACATCAGTGAAAACAAGTTTTACATGGCATTTATAAAACTCAGACTTATCCACCTTTGAAACACTTGTCACAAAATTTTTCATCCAAATTCTTGCATTAAGGCTATAATTATCATTTAAGTACCCAAGGGTTTGTGAGAGCAAAGGAAGACATGAAAAATATACACAGTAAATCTTCACAGCATATGCAGTTCAGAGACATTAATAAGCACAGTTGTATGGAAAAGATCAGCAGACCTGTTCCTGCCTCCTCCTCATCAGTCAACATTCTTTCTGTGGACCACAGCCACTCCTCCCCTACCATTTTCTAGGAATGGTAGAATTATTCTGAGCCAGTACTCCAGTAGGAAAGGAGCGTTCACCTGAAAACAATGCTGATCCTGCTGCTCTTACAGGAAACCTCCCAACACAAAGTCCTGAACAGGCATGAAAGTGTTCGTTCTGTCAGTTTTTTTCATTTCCATTTGTTTCAATCAAAGGTTGAATTAGTGCAACTCAAATTAAAAAATTCAGTATGACAAGGCTGTCTCTGCAGAAGAATTCATATGCCTCAGGGCTCAAATCCAAATTGTAACAGTTAGTATGAATAATGTGAGCATGGTGGTAAACAGTCCAACAGAATACTCAACCAGAAACTGGTTTACCTTTGCTTCTGTGTTTCCTTCAAAAGATTTTAGAGCAACTAAATTCTACAATTTTTGCAAGTTGTTACTGTTTAGAAAAACCTTTGTCTTGTAAAACAAATATTGCATGCTTTCTAGGTCTTTAATTTTCTTTAATGCTTTGGCCCCTGAGGTGGACTTAAAAATTATTTCATTACTTTTATAGTGAAGATGAACAGTACAAGTAAACTTATTACTGCTACAAGAAACTATAGTTAACAAATGTCACCTCACCATCTCTCTCTCCTCCTGCATTGTCTGTATCAACTTCCTAAGCTCACCTTCTCTTTTTCTGACAGGGCATAAAGAACTGTTTGATTAAAAAAAAAAAATACAGTCTTTGATTTCATTTGTTTTCAGTAAACGGTTGTAGGTGGGCAAGAGTTTGCATATCCAACTGCATTCTTTTATAGAGTTTTCACATCAAAATTTTTTTACTTTTTTCATTTGGGAAATTCTAAGCTGGGAAGTCTTTCACAATAAGCAAGCACTGAAAAGGTGCTCTAGTGTCTAAAAAATATTGACAATAAATCTCCGCTTGTCTTTTCAGACTACCCTGCAGATAATCTCATTTATGTTTGCCTACAGTGAGTGAAAAGGTCAATACAATGCAGAAACACTACTTGAGAAGAACAGCTCTTTCTAGCCTAGCTTCTGAAGTCATCTCTTGTTGCTTAGAATTGCTTCAAAAGGGCAGCCACTGCACTGTGCACCTTTCTGACAATTTCTGCTCTGGCTCTGCTATTTTTACTTTAAAGAAACTCAGAATTCAAAAAGTGCTGCGGCTGGGGGGAAAAAAATCCAAACCACTGACACTTAGGCAATTACATTTAGTAGCTTTTCAAGGCTTTGATCACCTGCCACCTGCCTGAAGGTGATATATGGTTAAACACTCCTAGCCAAAAGCAGTTCCTGGGAAGACAGTATTATCACTAGAAGAATAGGAAAGGGGATTGATCATAGTTCAGTACATTGAACTTTACCTCTGGGTCTTCAGATTTCCTTCCTCAGTACAAAGGCAATCATAAAGATCTGTACTCATCATTTTGCATTACTTTTGGCCAGCTTAGTTTTGGGGTTTTTTTTTTACTTTGATTTGGATGTGCAGCAAGAGAAAAAGAATTAAAGAGAAAAAATTAAACAGGTTGCTACAAGCACCTGAATATCTACAAAGAGCTACTAAAACTCAGTGGAAAGTGATCATCTGGTTTAATTTTCAGAGCAACAGTCATTCAAATTAATTCAGATATAAGGGTAAAATCCTGATGGAAAGCATGCTGGTCTCAATGGTGAGACTGATCAAGCTCTAATGTCCTTGGGCAAAGATAGCACTAGGGGATGAGTTGTAGTTTAGAAGGTGGGCTAGGAAATAAATTTCTGAAATGTCAGATAGAGCATGAACTGGGATCTCATCAGATATTTTGTAGTAATTGCTCCATTGGAAAGAATTTGCTGCCTTAACAAATGGAAAATAACTTGTCTGTGCTCCAAGGATGAGCAATTTACTTACATTCACTTCAGGTATCTAAGAAAGGCATACAGACACTTGCCATGACACAAAAGATACGCTGCAAATTCACATCTAGCATATCATATATTCACCTATTTAAATAGCCACACCAATCCTTTCCAACATGTTTGTCCTCACTGTCACAAGTATAGCAGAGAGTTCTAGGAAGATGTCGATAGCTGTCATGAGAGAGTTGAATTTGTCAGATTTGACACTCACACAATAACCATCATTACAGTAGTTAGAGGGAAAACACATTGACTGAGAAACATAAGGGTTTTTTACATAGTCAGTTATGACTCTCACTTGCCTTCACATTTACATCTGGAAGTGCCCTTTTTCCCTTTTCCTCACTGAAAGTCTAACTTGGATTATTGAGTATGCACTGGCCAGCAGGCAGGAACATTTGGTCAGACAGGGGCTGGGGAAGAACCTCAATTTCCTCCTTACAGACAAGTTTGCATATTGCCCTGCCATGGATTCAGTTGTCAAGGGGAAAATAAGCTTCAGAATTTCTCTTAGCAGGTACCATAAGTTATGTTTGTTCAGAGGGACATAACAAGTGGCACAGATATGAATCCCTCTGAAACTATTCTGAGGCTCCAGCAGCACCCCTCACTTAATGTTTGGGAAGAAATCTAAAATTGCTCATGAACTCAAATATCATGTATGTACCAGGTATAGCCAGATGATAGATGTACTTTATATCATGATGAATCACATAAATGACAGGAAAAATCTGACTTTATTTGTAACTCAAGGAAGTCATGTAAATCACATGCAAGGAAGGATAAACATGTTTCCATATTCAGATTAATATAGCATCCCAGCCCTGGATTGAAATTTTTTTGAGAGAGAAATTGATAGAAAAGGAAAGTTCAACTCCATTCCCAAAACCTACAGAGAAAGAGTGATTCCCTCTTGACCCCCCATATGTATATCCCTGAGATACCAGTACCAGCACTTATCAGTATAGGGTTGAACCCAGATCAGCAAATGTCTAGTACCCTTCCTGTGCAGATGTTGGTATTCCTGAAGCTATTTCCCTGGGCTACAAGATGAGAATAGAAAGAAGGAAATGGGACCATTCTTAAAGAACCACAGACCTCCTTGCACAATGTCAAAAGACTTCACCGTGGCAAATTCTCATGTCACACTTTTTTAAAGATTATATTTCAATATTTCTGCATGGGAATTACACACACACAATCCCACCAAACTATTGGATTACTAAAAATCAATTTACTATGGGATTACTTAAATACTATACTATGTATCCAGTGACTAACTGCACATAGTGTGTGTGATATTCTGACTTGAGTGAGCTCAGCTCAAAAGGCACCTGCACAAAGCTTTTCAAAGCAACTGCAATAAATTTTACTGGATGTGGGAAACCTTATAAAAATTAAATAATGTCATGCTTTATAAGCATTTCATTCAATGTGACTAAACACATGGATAGCATTGAGGAAGATATTTAACTTTTTCCATGTGCAGATTTAATACCACACAAAAACTTGAGTCCCCTATTGCTTATTTTCCACCATGTGGTAACTATTTAGTTGTTTTTTAAACATTACTGGATTACAGAATTGAATTACAGAGTACAGCAACTACCAGTGGGTGCTGGGTGTATGTATGTCCCCCTGGTTTAGCACAGGGTCAGATATACTGGCATTAAATCATCACAGTATTCCTGTGGTGGTACTGGTTAAGTTAACACAGGAATGAACATGCTTGTTTGCAAAATCACATACTTCTAAAACAGAGAGTATCAATGTCAGATTTGATTGATGCAAGTCCATCAGGTTCCTGTCACTTTTAGTACACCTGTGACAATAAAATGCTATACAGAGGTATACAAGATGCTGGTGGAAAACCCTTTTAGCATACATAGCTCAATTAAATCAAGTTAGGCTAATTTATACAGCTGTGCAGGTCCAGATGTAAACTGAGAAGTGTCCAGGAAAGTCAAAGTTAGAAGCATTCACATTAAAATCATGGAAAAAGAGCGTGTTTCTGCTTCTCTCACAAGTTAGTTTACAACCTTAATCATTCTTTAGTGAGAGAAACACTTTTACAGAACCAATGCAAACCACCACCAGGCAAAAGAGAAACAATCACCACAAACACATTTTTTCACTATCAGCAATGAACATTTCTACTGAGTGAGTGCAACAGGTATTTGTTGTCTTTAAAAGTACAGTATCTTTTAACAAATAACTAATTTTTTTTCCTGCTTTAGCTAGTAATGTACATCACAGCTGTAATAACTGAACATGTTCCTCAAAAGCAGGAAAAGATCTGTTACATCTTATGTACCCCAAAATCGTGTAAAAATACTACAGTCTTTGCAAAGCATTAGCTTCTCTGTTAAAGCATCCAAATTTATATTTCCTACACTAAGTTATTCCTTTTCTTAGTACAGCCTTAGTGGTGTTTGAGATAACATCCACAGCAACACAACAGACCATCATAATAATAGTACTGATGAGAATGGAAGAAAGAGTCCAATCCCTAGCAATATAAATATGAAGAGTAAAAGAGTCAGTGGTGATTAACACAGCCCTAGCCAGATCAATTCATTTTCTGTTAGTCATTTCACAGAACTGAGGGGAGCAAAGATTTCTGTCACAGTTTTTACTATTCAGTGTCTATAAATACACACATAGTAAAAGACTGAGTAGACTGTTAGGAACACCCCCCAGTCATTTGGCATTGTATTTTCTCTATACATATTACAGAGATATTGTACGTAGAGAGCAATCTGCTTAAGGTAGTAAAGGGAGCAAGGTGTGACCTTACTACCTTACACACTACCAGCTCCACCATACATCTGCCAAAATCTTCTGTATTATTATTATTATTAAGAAAGGTAAATGGCAGAGGACTGGATAGAAGTAGATTGTTCCCTAGCAAATTACAACCAAGTTGAAAGATAGTGAAATTGCGCAGAAGAAAAGAAGAAAAAAAGGTACAAGGGATATAAAGTCTGTATTCTGGAGAGTTCTATGACAGAAAAATCACTACTTTTGTCCCAGGACAGTGAGGTGTTCAGTGTCAGAATACACATTCATTCTCAGAAAAATCCTTTGTCCTAA
This sequence comes from Phaethornis superciliosus, assembly GCA_023637945.1. Lineage (NCBI taxonomy): Eukaryota > Metazoa > Chordata > Aves > Apodiformes > Trochilidae > Phaethornis > Phaethornis superciliosus. The sequence continues at coordinate 20,537,672 of JAJQWJ010000005.1, read as the reverse complement.
GATCCTAGTGAGACCCTTAAATCATGCCCCTGTCCTTGTATCAGTAACTGCCCATGTGCATTTAGCTGGAAAACACAATGTAGATTACCAGCTTTTTGATACACATTTTCATCTATTTTTAGCTTTTGCTGTACTAAAATGTTACTGTATTTTACTTAGCACATTTGTTTACAGAAGAAAGCTTACAGCTCGCAATGGCAAAGAAACGATTGGAAGAGTCAAACAGCATCACCATGGTCTTTCTGCTTTTTTTGTATTTGGTATCAGACATAAACAGTACTTTCCCAAGCTATTTTTTCTTTTGCATAAGGGAAAACCTATGACCATATCATTTTTAAAATATTAATTAGATGCTACAATTATAACTGTGTCAATAATCAACAGTACTTACTCTTCTTTTATTAATCATGCCAAGTTCCCAGGAGCTCATTCACAATCCTCATCTAGACAATCATTTAAGCATGTTTGATGAACAGGATATGGGTCAGTACATTAGCAAGCAGTCTCACTAAGACATTTCTCCCCAGTTACAGAATGGCTTGCCAGGCTAAGTCCAAAACAAATGTACATAGCATTTCCAATTGCCTCTTGCTCAAAAAGCCAATTCTTCTTTCATCTGTTGCTTCCAATATGGACACCAGACCCCTCACAATACTCCATCAGCTTACAGTATCTCCAAATTCCACAAAATACAGGAAATAGGACTACGTAGCATTATATGTAGTAAATGTAAAGTATGTAAAATATACATACTTTATTAATAAGTAGTTTCTGTAGATGGAGACACTTATTTTCATACATACATAAGATGTCTTACCTGACATTAACTGTTGAAAACCTTAAAATCGGTCTTGAAAAAGGAAGGACTTTATTTGCATTATAATATGAAAGCATTTCATTAGTACCTAAAGAATTACATCTCTGCAAGAGCTTATTATTATTCTCTTTCTGCCATTGGCATGATAATTTTCCAATAATTTTTCCTCCTAGTTGTGGGGGACAAATCTTACTGTAGGTGAAGAAAACTGACTGTTTCTACATTCTACCATTTCCTTTATTTGGGAGTTTAAAAGATGTTGTAGAAAGCTATTTAATAAATCTATATATTATATTATATTATATTGTATTATATTATATTATATTATATTATATTATATTATATTATATATATACAATATAACCCACCTTTACTTATGCAGAAGCCAAAAGGCCAAAAGTACAGATTTGTGTGTGCCCATCACCACAGAAGAACAGAATAAAGAAGTACAATGAATTAATCTCTCCCATGGGAAAGAGCATTGTCATTTGCCTTAAAGAAAAAACAAAGCATTTCAAAACCCATCTTGGAGATCAGTTTGCAGTGCAAACACCATAACACCTAACTCAGGAAAACTAATGTCTTGGTATGTACATACATACTAATGTATGTATCTTAATATTTTCTGCATCCTGTGTGTAAATCTTTGCCAGTTCAATTAATATTGTAAAGTTATTTCTAACATAACTGAGAAGGCAGATGTATTCTCTCATTTCAAATCTCTGCCTCTTAAAGACTGCATTGATGGCAAGGGGTTTAGATATTCTGAGCACCAAGACAACACATAACTTATCACAACTGCAATTAGACTGCAAGACAGCAAAGAAATGCTAGTGGAGCCAATTTACCTCTGTATGAGTGAAGCTTTTCTCTGTCTCCCTGATCACATTACAATACATCAGTATTTACTCATGGGAGAAGGAGGAGGAAGAAGCAGCTCCTGCAGTCAGGTACAGTGCAGACAACAGATGCTGGGCAAACTATAAAAGAACTCTACTGATGTAGAGGGAGTAGACAGCCAGACCTTTGGTAGCCTCACCATTTAGGAGTGAGTCAAAAAACCCACCCACGAAGAGCAAAATGGTATCTGGAACCAAACCAACAGCGATCCAGCGCAGGGGTGAAAAGATGGTGCAGTAACATCACAGTCATGCTATGCTGCTTATGTTCCTGTAGTGGTTTTTCATCCATTTGAGCTGCTATTTTCCTCATCAAACATCTGTTTGTCATCTCTGCCTCTGTTTATGGATCTATACTAGTGTAGTCATGACATGGGAGCACTCAGAGTGAAATTAGACACTGAGTTACTGAAGATCCTTCTTAAATCATTTCCTGGCATTTATGCATGAGCAGCCTACCATACAGATCTAATGCCAAAAGCAGCTTCTGCTTCAGTTTTATGTTGCCCTGATACTTGACAGGGAAGAGAGCAAGCAGGCACTTATAGCTACAGGTAACTACCTCAGAAAATACTTGCTGGGGAAATAAGATTAACCAAAGCTATCAAACGTGCAATGACAAGAATCTTTTATATATAACTGTGCACATCAGCACACAGAATGGAAGATTAACCTAAACCTGAAACTTTCTTCACTATCTTTGTTTCAACCTTAGGATCTATCTTGTCTTTTGTACTTCATCCATACAGATAATTTTCTAAACAAATTTGTCCTCAGTGCCCCAAAAATTAGTATTGCTGTAGGGAAAGCTACAGGCCATCTGTCCAGGAACAGGGTAATCTCTGTACATGAGCTACTGAACTTGTCACCAAAAATTGGACTGCACTCATTTCTATCAGCTTCCATCCAAATCCAAGTCTTACTTTTCAAAAAAAACTTAAAACTTTTCATTCTACTTCTACTCTTAGACCCACCTGTAGTTTGAGCAAACAGAAGTAAGAAGCACAGAATAAGGAAAAGACCTGCAAAAGGAAGAGAGGTAGAAGAGAAAAAATGAAAAATAAATAAATTACTTTCCCTGCTGAAATTATCTTTTGTCAAAGGAAAACAAGAAGAGATTGTAACTGTGGGAGCAATTGGCCTTGTCAACAAGGGTTGTCAGATAACAGCTTTGGACTTGTTTAAAGTACCATAGATGAGAAATCTAGATGTTTGCATTGTTCTGAGGAAGAAAAAGCAGTAAAGAGAAGTGGTTAAGTGTCCCTGACATATAAAACTAAACTCTGCAGTTTAAAGACAGATTGCTTTGATTCCTAGTGGCATTACCCTGCCACTTCTAAAGATCAGAAGGGTTTGTGAAGCTATGTGATTGTTGGCATATTCACCACAGAGAAAACTGACTATACATCAGAAATAAAGATGAGCACTAAATTGTTGAGTGTAACAGGAATACTGCCTTTGTCTTCAGGACATCTAAACAGGGAAGTGAACAATAAAAAGCTGATCTTTTTCATAATTCAGATCTCTTTTTTTATTATTTTTTTTCTACAGGCTTCTGCATTCCTACTCCATTACTCACCCTCTTATGTGCTGTCAATCCTTATGCACCCATAAGGTAGGGGGATACAGGTCAGAAGAATTACAAAACATGGGGCACAATAAAAGACAGTCAGAGGGAAGCTAAGAAACCAAGAGTTAAAAGTCCTTTGAAAACTAGAAATAATTCAGGGAAATATAAAAAATGTAGAAGTTCTTGGATTTTTTAATTTGCAATATCCCATTACCCTGCACTGAAAACAGATCTTGTGTTACATTTTTATGTACTTTACCACTGCACTTGTACCACCAGATTTTTCTACTTATAGCACAAAGTGCACACCAATTATCCTTGTGTTATGTGTCATCTTCAGAGTAAACTAAAATGTATTTCATTATTGGTCATCACTTTACATTAAAAAAGAAAAATTACCAAACTACCTCATAACCAATTATGTAAGTCTGTTTCTCTACAGCACAGCTAAATAGGAAGCCTCTCTGGAACTGAACAGCTTTCTCAACATTATAAAGGATAGAGCTTTAAGTTATGGTCAAAGTTACGAGGCCACTGTGACAATTAAAGAGCTTTTCCTCACATTGGACCTGTACATAAACAAGTGATCTTCATTCCCAGTGCTTTCAGTTTTCAAGCCTCAGGTACTGACGTAGATTCAGAAAATGTAATATTAATGGTGATGTTGGATCTGACAAACAAAAAAAAACAAACAAAAAAATCTAATTATGCATAAATACTTAAAAAGGACACGTGAACCCACCAAAACCAATATATTTTTAGTATTTTGTACACAGCATTCCTAAAATTTTCATAAATTCATTAAATTTCCAAACACTCCTAATCCAATGGAAATGTAAGAGGATTTAATACATCTAGCACAAGCAGGGCTGAACTCATAAGGACTTGTACAAATTAAGAAAACAAGCTTCATGGCATGGATGGCCTGCTTCACACACATCACCACATGCGTGGCTGAGAAAGCTTTCAGCTCTGTAAGAGGGTATTTATACTCAGAAATACAACAGGGCCCACCAGTATACAAAACACATCTCAACAGAGACTCTCATATATACAACTAGTTTCTATACATGTGAATGCTGATATATGCTGTGCTATAAACACAAATATCCCTACAGCAGTTCAGTTCTGTTGGAGCAGGTCCAGAGGAGGAGAGGAGGGCAACTGAGATGATCAGAGGGCTGAAGCACCTCTGCTGCAGACAGGCTAAGAGAGTTAGGGCTCTTCAGCCTGGAGGAGAGAAAGCTTTGAGAAGTCCTTATTGGGGCTTTCCAGTACCTAAAGCAGGCTAAGAATGAAGGGCTAGAAAGGGATTATATGAACAGATCTTTTTTCCAATCTTTTTTAAATTTTTTTTTTAATTTTTAGATTTTTTTAGTACCAAGTTTTCACTCACTCACTCACACACACACACACACACACACACAAACAAAAAACAAAAAAACAACACAAAAAAAGTTGTTAGGTGAACACAAACACAAGATTTCAGGATTTTTGAAGTTTCAAAGTGTTCCTAATGTTCCTTATTTCTTGCAAAAGTACTTGGGCATGCACACACTGTGATAAATACCATTATAGTAGTGATTGCTTAACCTCCTCTCCATAGACTAGCTTATGCTTAGCTAAGCTAAAGCTATTTTTCATGTGTTCACAGAATAGAAACCTCCCTAAGGGCTCCACATGGAAGAAGCAGTAGTAGCAATTTCACTGACAATTCCCAGTTCTATAAGAACACTCAGCAGAAGCATAGAGTACCCAGTCACTGTCTCCCTTTATATTGGGAAGACATCTTCATATGTTAGGAAACAATTGTTTACTCAGAGGGTTGTCAGACACTGGAACAGGTTTCCTAGAGAGGTGGTCAATGACCCACGCCTGTCAGTGTTTAAGACACATTTGGACAATGCCTTTAATATATGCTTTAACTATTGGTTAATCCTGAGGTGGTCAAAGAAAATTACCCTTCTGTTCTGGATAAATTAGTAACTAAATTTGTCTCTCCCTTCATGTTTCTCATGTGCAATCTTAAACTGGTAGAGTTTGCATCAAGCCATCCCCTGTAAAAATTTAGACAATATGGATGTACACATGTATTTAGAGTACATTGCTGTACTACACATCTAAAGGCAGTGTCTCAAGCTAAATGAGAGAAATTGTCTTTTGCTTGCTTCCTGAGACAAGTAGCAAATTAGGCCTAAGAAAAAAATTACAGGGCATACCAGTAGGCTGCTGTGAAAATGAATAAATCAAAAGCAATCACTGCTTTAGCTCAGTTACTCAAGTGCTGCTTTTTATGTGAGCTTTGAAAGATTTGGATAGGCCCAATAGCCTTTCTCTGATCACAGAGGATAAAGCTCATTCTACTTTGCACAAACCTTAAGTAGAAGAAATGCTTCAATGGACCAAAAAGGAAGTGTGGAGCACTTGGAATAAAAGGGAGAAGGCCTTCACAGAGATACCTGTTATTAGTCTGTGATCCATACTGTTACCTTTCATATAGTTACTGTTCATTCTTTAATTACCACAGGACAAATTGGTGAGCAACTTGAAGTGGGCAAGAGCAGCTACCCAGTATCTATTATTAACACAGTCATACCTCAAGATCCATGCTATATAGCTTATTTCCTAGTGACAAAATAAAGCCTGACAAAACCTTCAAGCTACAATCGTAGCAGCTTGTCTGTGTACCTACACTTACAAAATACTGCCCCTTTTCTTGTTTGTCTTCAGACACCCAGCTGCCTAAGAAAAGAGTCCACAGCCCTCCTGTGGCCTATTGTATCACTTGTGCAGTTTCCTCAAATGGTTTAATTATGTACCCTTGGGAGATTTTAAGATCAATTAACTCAAATTGTTATACAAAGTAAACAAGGGACAAAATCCTCTGTGTGTTACTCAAACAGTTTAGAATACTTGTTACTGAATGAGTGGTGAGAGTGTATTTTCCAGGCCTTTTTTTGCCTGATTCACGTCAGTCACATCCAAAGATGAGTTTATAAAGGCCCCGACAGAAGAACAGCAGCGTGGTGAGCAAGATGCAGCAGTTCATGCATTTAACTCAGAAAAGCCTTTTATCAATACCTCTCTGTTGGCCCTGAGCTGATCATCAAACAAAGCAAGCAGGATTTGGCCCACAGCATGCTCCATTTTGAAAGCACACAGCTGGGATTGCCACCATAAGCAAATGTTGGCAATGTTTTATTCTGACAGGGATGCTCTGTTACATATGCTATGGGACTGTCCAAATCCCTGGCAAGAAATAAAGCACCAGTATTTAAGTAACCAAAGATTTAGAAATTTCACATTTGTTTATTTTAGATGCTCTAACTGTACTCCCAAGGATAGCTACAGCACTAGAAGAAGGTTTTTCTGAGGATGATTCATTGCCAAAAGAGAAATCCTTATCAAATAGAAATCAACAAGAGACAATTTCTCAGATTCATTGCAAGAGTTAGTTCTGAACTGAAATATTTAGTCTTTAAAGGAAATATCCTTCCATCCAGAGTCTGGATTACTTTTATTAAAGACTGAACCTTCCTCACTTTATCACCTAAGTATCTGCTGGAACTGTCTGTAAATCAGGAACTTGGAAGAGAAGCTGAATCTATATCATGTTTACTGTGGCTTGCTTGTCTCCAGTTGTTTAAATCGCCTCCTGTAACAGATTTGCTGAAATTGGTCCAGGAATGCTGAAGAATAGGAAATCTATGTATCTTTGACAAAGTGGGCTGCAACTAGATAGAAGTTATTAACAAAACTCTCAACAAATAAAACCTCTTCCTTTATATTTATCTTTCACAAGCACACATAAACACCTGCCCTCTGTTCTGCAACTTATAACACTTTAGAATAGAAGAAAGACTGAACCTGAAGGCACATGAAAGCCACTAGCACTGAAAAAGTCATAAAAATCTAAAGTAAATCATAAAATTCTAAAGCACTATCCACTCAATTTCACTTACAATGCTTCTCAATGTAAATTATTCATGCTCACTCTATACCACCTAAGCACACAGTTGTTGCCAAAGCACTTACTGTATACAGTATTGGCTTTCAACTATTAATAACAATAACCAGTAACTAATGTTTACCTAAATTCAGGTCTCAAAAAGTATGACTTGGAAATGGATGGTCTATTAACTTGACTTCTGATGAGTAGAAGTATTCAGTCTTCAAATGGATGTATTTCTCAACACTTATTCTTCCCTATTTAATTTTCTGACAGAAGCTACCTGTAGGTTAATAGAAAAGTAAAGCTGGAGTAGTCAGCTGCAGAATACTGAGCTGTAGGATTTTTACTGTAAAGGCAGTTTCAAAGACAAGTCTTTTGCACAAACTCCCTTTTCATTCTTTTCTAACATTTGCTTTTCCTGTCGTGAATTGCTTCCAGCAATATTCCAACATAATGCATTTTTCTTGATTTGTATTCAAGATACAGTGTTCACTGAAGAAAAAATTGCCAATAAATGCAAATAATGCACTTTGTCTAATCCAGGACTCTGGCTCAGGAATGATGTGATAGTAAGTACAGCTGTGAGGCACATCTGTATTTGTAGTTCATCTTGCATGGCACCAAAGCACTAGATCCTCACAAATCATACCATTTCCAGACTTCTCAGCTGCAGTAGCTTCATTTTCTAAATTCCATCACTTCCAGCTACATTCCTTTCCAACTTTAATGTTCTGATCAATCTATTTGTAACAGTAATCCCTACAACTGTTCTTGTGCCTACATGTTTCTTTACAGGGTGTATAGCATCCGATTTGCCATTAACTACTCTCAATTATTATATCCAAACCCTCATTAATTTATATTCTTACTCTCAGAACCAAAGGAACTTCAGTTCTGATTCCAAGTTCTGCTCAAGCCTTCCCACCATAATCCAGAGCCAAACTCGAATCATTTTTTTGTGAAATTACCTCTGAATGCCTCTGAACAAAAGAGGAGACCTGTGACTTTACTGAGAGATTGGTATCTCTGCCAGCAACACTAGAAGACCTAGTGTTTCTCTTCTTAAAGGTGAAAAATCTATTCTGTTACTAGAGAAACAATGTGAAACGGCTTTCCCATTCTCCCAAAATTTTGAGGATATCAGCTTTATCATTGCTCCTGAATTTGAATGGAATTTTTTTTAAATGCAAAAAATTTTTCCACTGAAAATCTGAAAGATATTTGTTCCAGGTTAAATGAAATACAGAATTTTTATTAAAATCACTTTAAAAGTATGATTCTTTTAATAAAGTTATGCAAATTCTAAATTTGAAGGCCAAATGAATTTCCACCCATGCTCCTTTTCATTTGCTTTTGCAGATGAGGCAATACAAAGCTAAGTCTTCTCCTTTGGAGTGATAAAACCAGCAAGTACACTGCCAAGTGGCTGCAAGATATCTCTGCTGGCAAGTCAACTGTAAAGCCACATAGATAGCTGAGAATTGCCCAGCTACTCACAAACTCTCACAAAACTTTTTTATAGCACACACACTGAAATTTCAAAGCAATTGAACAAATGATGATTCTTTTCTCTCAGCCTCCTTACTATTTCTGCCTTTTCTAAGTAACTGTTTTAATCAAGTCTGTCTCACTCCTAAGAAAATACAAAAAGCTATAAATCTTGTTTACTATGAATCTTCAGTGCAGGCATCAGATATATTTTCTAAGTTAGCTTACTAAGTAATCCACATGCATTGATTTTCACAAATGCAATTGCATCTACATTTGGAGATCACTAAGCTGAAGAAGATAAAATAACATGACATAAATTATAAGTACATATAGATTAAGGTAAGCAATATCTCTCCTCTTTTCCTAATCATCATCAGGTACATCAGCCTACTAACAACTCCAAGAATAGTTGCCAAAAAGGAAGATGCATGTATGTCACAAGTTATCCCACCTAAGGGAACCTGTAATGTCTGATGGCATTAGGAGCATTAGAATAATTTTCCTGGTGCCGTAGAAATTTCTTTGTGCACACGTATGCCCACATGGCTGGACATAACTGGGATCTAAAATTATAAAAGAACTATTATCAAACTGTGAAATTTCTTTTTTAATCTTATGAAATTAAATTACTGCTATGATATTTCTCAAATATTCCCACAACTTTTAGTCAAAACTGCAACCTTTGCACCAAAAAGGAGCAAACAAGTTATCAGGCTTCTTAGTAACTCATTATTTGCACACATCCATGCCTTTGCTAACCCCAGTGGTACATGGAAACTCCACTTCTTGCACATTTTAGCTGCAACAGTGATGTGCATTCTACAATCATCAATGTAATTCAGTGCCTAATCTGTTCCTAGATGCTCCAAGATTTCTATACTGAAATCAGAGTTCTAAAACTAGTATTTTTCAGATATGCCTAATTCCCTGCAATAATTTTTGGAATACATTTTTAGAAGTATGAAAATCTGTATGCAGTAGTTTGTCCTTAATGCAACTTTCATAATTATCTTCTGAAAACACTTATTTCTGTCACTGTGAACTGCACACTCATATTTTGCAGCTATTTCACCTGGATGTTTTAATTCCATCAAAATACATCTTTCCTTCCTAACAAAATACTCACTTTCAGCAAAGGTCTCAGCTGTGTCTCAGTGTAGACTCAAAAATTGCAACCTCATTTTCAACACAAAAATATAACAATAATGTGTCCAGTTGATGGCAAGCTACTGAAAAAGCCCCTATTAAACCGGCTTCCTAAAAGAGAAATCAGTAAGGAACTTCAGTGAAGCAGTATTTGTCATTGCATCTCCCTCCCAGAAATCTCAATGGAATGAGTGCTTGTCTTCCCTTGATTTACCTGGGAGTTATGTAAATAAATTTCTTCATTGCTTGTTTGCTAGTTTGCTCATATAACCAGCAGGCTGGAAAGTAAATTATTTCAAGATATGAAAAGAGTGTGTAAATATATTAATTTTTTTTTAATTTGTTCTTTCCTTTCCAAGAATTCTCTGGAGTCCTACAGAAACCCATTTGTCTCTAGAGAGCTACAGTTTTAAATAGAAGACATGGCAAATTCTCTACCTTTGAAAAGCTGTGTCCCACCTATCAGAAAGGATTGTGGTCCTCTGATATGGTGAGCAGTAGTCTCATTACATGGAAATAACTTGGGATCAGCTTTCAGAAAACACAATTAAATTTAAAAAAAAAAAAAAAAAAAAAAAGCAAATTGCAAAAAGCTAATACTCCTTTTCCTTTCTGGGACTAGACATTTCACCTATAACTAAAGCTCATATTGTGATGACTCCTAAAGCTAGAAATTTAGGAAAGAAGCCAGACATGGTAAGAGTTAGAAATGCTGTGTCAGTCTCAAGAAAACTTTCTAACTCATCTCACTACTCTGAGCACATGGGTGGCCTACAGCTGCCTGAAGAAATCAAAGGCTGACCTAGAGTGTGTGCTGACACAACCAACCTATTAGGGGCTGCAGATAAAAGTAGAATACTAGGAATTGATGACAGAATTTGCTCTGATCATTTCCACCTACCTTGATAAAAGAGCAAAGGAAATACCTCCGTCTCAGCCATTCAACTTGGGGAAAACAGACTTGTTAGGGTAAAAAGTCTGCAAAATAATGTTTTAAAACATCTGTTAAAAGCTGCTTAATATAACTATATATGTCTTTAGCTATTTCACCTGAAGGTCAGAGAGGGAAGTAACCAGTGATTTCTGTTGGTTTGATACCTAAGCACAAGAAAAGCCTGATAAAGATAAAAATGATCCTTGAACTCTCTAGTTCAGGTTCACAAATCATTCTGAAAAATAAACTGTTGCCCAAACACATCAGTTTATTCCCACAACTGAGAAAACTGATGTGTCATAAGATAGCAGAAAGCTTGCAGAGGTCTGGGGGGTAGTTCTGCTGAGAATACCAACTATCCCTTTTAACTCTGAATTTGTATACATAGTGCTGCTGCATGCAAAGCAATTTTTAAACTAGAGTTTACTTGAAGTAGATAAGAGAACAAAGCCATGTGTTTCAAACTGTGGGACTGGTAAGTGACTCACCAAACAGAGCTTATCCAAATGACAGTATGAAATCCTTATTGTTTGCCTGTATTAAAGTGCCTCCTAATACCAACTGTCTTCAAAACATGTATTTCCAAAAGGATGAAAATAAAATTTCTTTCAATCTTCAATATCTTTGGGAAAATACATATTAGATACAATGCTTGTGTGCATACTTGCAGTGGTCTCAGCTGTTCCCCACCTAGAAAACAAATTACCCAGAAGGGAATGGAACTTCATTTGCAAAGTAAAAGCTTTCAAATGAACTCAGGTCCTTCATCTTATTCCTACAAATTCCATGCTAAAAGGAGCTAGTTGTTCTTCTAATTTCCTCTTTCATTTATTACTGTTCACCTACCATTACCTATTCTAATCATAACTCTTCTTTTTGCTTACCACCTGATATATTCATAGAAAACTATAAAATCTCCCTTTCGGTCTTCATTTTGCTTAGGTAAACAAGCCAAACCCTTTCATTTTCTTCATATATGTCCTCCATTTTCCCAATTATTCTGATAATATTTCTTTGAACTTGTTCAATTTTCATTTTCTCTTTATTGAACACAAGAACAGCAGAAAGTGTAAGGTAAGGCTTCTTCAGGAACCCCACAGTGATATTTATGCTTTGCTATCTTTTCTGGATATATTTCAACCTGATACACTAGGAGGTGGGTTTTTTTTTCTTTTCTGTCTGTTTTTACATTAGCAACACTTTTCAAGTTAACCACTTCCTTCTCTAACTTAAGCCATCATTTATTAGGTGTTACCATATCAAATTCTGAAATGAAATCCAAATAAATGAGATCTGATACACCATCCTTTGTCTAAGTTTTTTCCTCTTAGTAGGGATAAATCTTACAAATACATTTAGCAATTTAAAGCTTCTTCCATATTCAAGTTCCTGAGCTCTGTAGTTGTTTAATCTGAAGAAAAGGAGGCTAAAGGGAGACCTTATCACTCTCTACAACTACCTGGAAGGAGATTGTAACAAGGTGGGTATCAGTCTCTTTTCCCAAGTAAGAAGCTATAGGAAGAGAGGAAATTGCCTCAAATTGTGCCAGGGGAGGTTTAGTTTCAGTATTAGGAAAAAATTCTTCACTGCAAGGGTTGTCAGGCATTGGACCAGGCTGCCTAGGTAAGTGGTGGAGTCATCATCCCTAGAAGTATTTATAAGATATGTAGATATGGTGCTTAGGGACCTTGTTTAGTGGTGGAGTTGGCAGTGTTAGGCTCACAGTTGCCCTCAATGATCTTCAAGGTCTATTTCAACCTAAATGATTTTATGATTCCATAGCTGAATATACTGTGTATCTTCTATTTGAAATTGAAAAACTCACTATTTTTCTTCCATTAAATTTTAATTAAATTCACTAAAGATAATTTAATCCATGGTTACTTTCTCTGCCACTCTGTTTTATAGTCACAGAACTGTTTAGGTAAGGCAAGATCTCTTAAGATCGAGAACTCAAAGGGTCCAATCCCCAAGCCCAAGCAGGACCAGCTACCTCTGGTGGTCCAAGACCACAATGCCCTTTTTACTCAATCAAAATAAATTAAAAAACCACAGTGCCTTATTGTTTCAGTGCCATCAGGCAGTAAAAACGTCCTGGAATGGAAGTACTAATAAAAGATACTATAAAACTCACTTTTATTAATGGTGCTTGCTAGTATTAGTCATAGATAGGAAAATTTCCAGACCCTGGAGTCCCTAGCCAAAAACTTACTCTACCAACAGCATAGTGAAAAGCCTCTGTGCTGCCTCTGAGAAACTATCAACATGTCTGGAGATTTGTAAAAGCACAGTCACTGAAAGTCATATTGAAACAAATCTAAATTTAATTTACCCTCCAACTTCAGAGGAGAGCAGAGTGGTGGAAAAGCAGGTAAATACTCAGGCAGTCACCCTGTTACAAGTTGTAGTCATGGACACTAAGTCTGATAAAGACAAACCCAGGATCAACACAGAAAATGTAAATTGGTTATTCAGTCTTAACAAGAACCTACCTGCTGGAGAGAGCAGAACTGCACAAATGGATGACTGCTTCTCAATCTACCATTACATTTGAAGACATAGGTGCTTTTTGGATATGCTTTCAAAAATACACAGGTTCCACCTAGTCTTTTTAATTTTAAAGCAAGTCATACAGACAGTACTATTTAAGCATCAAAGCTGCTTTTGATTTTTGTGCTAGTAGTCAGAAACCATGTGGAAAAAAAAAAAAAAGAAGAAGAAAACTTTTTTTGTTCATGATGGTGCATTAGTTCTCTAAACCTTAATTAAAAACAAAGCTTCGATCTTTCCGTTTGAAACAGAAGGTGGTTTGTACCTTCATCTACATGTGTGTCTGTGCACAGAGATAACACACATGCACACACTCTTGTTTCTCCACAAGCCTGGCATCATACAGAATACAAGAGAAACTGGGAGCAAAGATATCCCGAATTTTCTTCTGGTGGTGTGCTGGCTTTGACAGGGTTAAGTGAGCACTCCTCATATAGTACATTTGTACTGCAGGTTCAGATAAATGGGTTTCATTTTATCGTTTACTCGTACTTGATAAGGTTCTTGGATTGATTCTGGTGGCTCACAATGCCTTCCAGGCACTGGATGTTATTCTTACCACTGCATCCAATGCCTTTCTCAACACAGTGGTTTTCTCTAAGGAAGGCAGGAACTGTGAAACTAAAATGTCAGCAAAATCAGTTTCTTCAGTTTTGCAAAATGAAAAAAAATTCTGTGAAATGAAATCAGTTCAGTGCCAGAACAATAACCATAATAACTGGAGATATTAAGTAAACTGGAAGAAAATTATTTTTTTCCCCTCTTCTACCAGTGCTGGACAATATGAAGGCACTATCAAATCTGTGACTCGCCCCACAGAAGCTGCTTTTATAAAGCAGGCAAGTATTTTTAATCAAATCAATTAGCAGCAACAGCATCTCAGGTTCCTCTAACTGAACAAGGATCTCTCTCCTCTTTCATTGTCATCTCAAATACAGTTAATATTAATGTCCATTGAATTCCAAAAGGATGTGAATGACTTTGCACTGGGAAATGCAGTGAATCTGATTATTTCAACGGAAGATTAAAATATCTTTTTTTCATCATTTCTTCACCTTGCCACTGATTTGCACAGTCTCAAAATATCTGTGTATCTCTGTATGCCTTCATCTTGCATAGCATCTGTAATAAGATGGATACTAACATCTAAGTATCTAACAGAAATCCATGTAACATTCCTCTCTAATAATAAACAGTTTTAAGAACCACATTTTTAAATTAATTCAAAAAAGACAACAAACTGATTTATTATCCACACAGCCCAGAGATTTTCTTGAACCTCCAAGACTATTAAGAAAATAGTGAGGTCATTAAAATAACTGAATTTTAAAATATTTTCTTACTGCTTCTGTGAATTTGAGGAATATTTTACCTACATGAGTTTATGCCTGAATTTCAGAACTAGAGAACCAGATATGTTTTTTATACATATACCCTGGTCAAAATCTGCTATTTGGAATTTCTGACATTTTCTTGAACCTAATCCAATTCTTTCCTCCATGTTAGGCTGCCTGTATCACCTGTGTCATGCATCCTGCCCTCCTAGGGAATCCTGTCCCATGGGAAGCACCTGAGGCCAACACTGACAGCAGAATCTGTGGGCTGCAGCCCCTTCATTTGCCACAGCTACCTTCACCAGAATTTACCAGTCTTCCAGAATGGGGAACAGAGTAAATCATGTGTTACCTTCCTAGCTTCCAGGACTCGGTAGAGGAGCACTAGGGATCTATGACAAGAGATCCAAAACCAGACCCTTTACTAACCTAAGAATAGAATTTGCTAGAGCTAGAAACAATGTCCACATAGCTTATCACCTGGTGAGTAAGAAATGCCAGGGAAGGTGTTTTCAATTCTGCCTTTTCTCAGAAGTTACATGCTCCCTCCCACAGGTCCATGGAGACAAGTAGCCCTGGTAAGGTTTTGCACCTCTGTATCTTCTCTATGTATGTAGAATGGACAGTATTAACTGGTGCTCCTCAAATCAAATTGATTATTAGTTTTTCTAGGCAAATTATAATAGCAAAATGGGAAAATTTGAAAGCCCTACATAGAGTTGTGTTGTCACTACCCCTCAAACCCTGGAACCAGGAGATCCAGACTCAAACTCAGCCAGTACAGGGTATCAAATCCTGGTCTCTGACGTACATATGATAAAAAGGTGAAAGATCACAGAATCACAGAATCACAGAATGTCTTTGGTTGCAAGATCATCCAGTCCAAACTTTGACCAACACTGTAAGTTCACCACTAAACCATGTCCCTAAGGCCCAAGTCCACATGCTGTTTAAATGCCTCCAGAGATGGTGACTCCACCACTGCCTGGGCAGACTATTCCAATGACTGACAACCCTTTCAGAGAAAAAATATTTCCTAATATCCAGCCTAAGCCTCCCTGGTATCCATTTCCTCTGGTCCAATCAAACACCACTAAGGAGAAGAGGCTTTTTCCCTCCTTGCTCCATCTTCCCTTGAGTAGCTGAAGAGAGCAAGGTCTCCTCTCAGCCTCCTCTTCTCCAAACTAAACAGCCCCAGCTCCCTCAGCCACTCCTCACAGGACTTGTGCTCCAGGCCAGTCATGAGCCTTGTGGCACTTTTCTGGACACACTCCAGCACTTCTGTGTCCTCCTTATAGTGAGAGGCCCAGAACTGAATGCAACATTCAAGGTGCAGCCTCACAAGGTTACAGAGGGATGATCACCTCCCTGTTCCTGCTGGCCACAGAGTCCCTAATACAAGCCAGGATGCCATTGGCCTTCTTGGCCACCCATGCACACTGCTGACTCATATTAAGTCAACTATCAACCAATACCCCCAGGTCCCTTTCCAACCTTTCTAACCACCGATCCCCAAAGATGTATGGGTGAAGGAATAAATGTGAAGCGTGCTAGTTTAGAGGCATTTTTTAAAAAACTCTTTGGCTACTGTACTTCACAGTAAAATACTGTGTGTACACAGTACAATCTACAATCAGGGACAGTTCTCTTATACTCGAGAGGAATTTCACACCCGTGCCTGAGCTTTCCATTCAAATTAGCTGCTCATCAACTCTATTACTAAACAAACATGAAGCAGCTGTGGCTCTCAGACTATGATTAAAATTAAACCCTTCAAATCCAGCCTAGCTTAAAGAACCTCTGTACAGTTGTTCTCAACTGATTAACTCCAACTGCCTCCATACTAAAACTAATCTATTAAATTAACAGTCTGGAAAAAAGCTTCAAATAAAGCATTTCACATAAAGGGGATCCATATGATATTTCAATTAAAACACAAAAAGATTATGCCACTAAAATGCTTTAAGAAAAATAAATAAATTACAGTTTCAAATTGGGGTTTTTTTGCCTCAGAGCAATTAAACCATGGATTATTTTATTGATTCAACATTCATTGTTTTGCTTCACACAACACTGAAAAAAAAACAGAATAATGCCCTTATCAGTTTTCTAAGGGAGGTAGCAGAAGATGCTAGAAACTACAAACCAATCAGTCCACTATCAGTACCAAGTATCACCTGTGGTGAAATACTGAGTCCTTACCAGAGGGCTGAATTCCAGCTAGGATACAGAACAGGTTTTCAATCTGAACTTTCCAAAACTCATCCCCCCTACGTGCAGTCAGTGAAACAAAGGAAAAGACAAATACAGCTGATCCATGGAACTGCATTATCCTGTTTAATCATGATGCAATGCTTAAAATTACAGAGGCAGAAAGTTAGCTACCCAGTAGGTGAAAGAGTTGTCTTGCATGAACTTTAAAAACATTTCAGGAAACACTTTTTTGCCCTCAGAACTTATCTTTTAAATAAAATACAAATCTACATGAGGACTTCTCTGCTGCTAGCTGCAACTCTTAAATATGAGCAATGCACAATCATATGCTGCTTTTCCCCTTGTTTCTAATCTAGGTTGAAAGGTTTTGTCTCAAGATTCATATAGTTTTTACTAGTATGACTAAAGGGTGAATGCTCTTCACATAATATTCTAGTTAAATTACTGGTATTTCACTGGAAGATACCTTCATTAGTATTCACTTTGTTCTCCACCTGCTCACTGACTTCACCATTTCAGCTGGTATCTTGCCCACAAGATGGAGATACGTGTGGATTCATTTTGAAACTATTTCCATTCCTACCTGTTTGTTACGTCCTACGGCACACACAAAGCACACAGCCTCTCAAAAAACTCACAACAATGTTTAACAGTTATAAGACAACAGTCTGAGGCACTGCATGATCCCAGCACTAGGGATCATAGAATCATAGAATGTTTGGGCTGAAAGGGACCTTCTGGTTCACCTATTTCACACACCCCTGAATGAGCAGGGCCACTTTCCACCAGATCAGGTTGCTCAAAGCCCCATCCAAGCTGACCTGACCTGGCACACTCCCAGGGAGGGGGCTTACCCAGCCTCCCTGGGCAACCTATGCCAGTGTCTCACCACCCTCACATTAAAGAATTTCTCCTTATATCTAATCTAAATTTACCCTCTTCCAACTTACAATCATTACCCCTTTTCTTATCACTACACGCCCTTGTAAAAAGCCTCTCCCCACTTTCTTGTAGCCTCCCTTCAGGTACTGGAAGGCCACTATAATGTCTCCTTGGAGTCTTCTCTTTTCCAGGCTGAACAATCCCAACTTTCTGAGCCTGTCCTCATAGACAAAGTGCTCCAGCCCTGTGATCATCTTTGTGGCCCTCTTCTGGGCTCACTCCAACAGCTCCATGTCCTTCCTGTGTTGGGTCTCACAAGAGCGAAAAAGAGGGGGAAGAGGAGAGCAGAGGATTCTGTCTCTGAGCCAGATGGACATGTCAGAGTCTCCAAAAAATGGCACACAATTAAGAAAACTGCCTGATTCTTTTCTCAGGATTGTAACAGATTTTAAAGCTACAGAAAAATAATGTTAAAAAAAATGAAAATTTGTATAGCTTTTTTATGATAGATAGGAAGAGGTAAAAGGCAACAATTCTGTGAGTTGGGTATGTTTTGGGGATGAATGAAGGCACCATTCAGTATGCAGCCTTTGTAGGCAATCTCATTACATGCAGAGGATGAAAAAACAAGAGATTCCAATGAACTGACTCTTCAGAGATCACCCAAGAGTATGGCTACATGGCATTTCTATGCCAAGAGCGGACCACAACTCCAGTAGTAGCCAAAACTATGTCAGGAGTCCAGCCAGGATAATTCCGTAGCCTCTCCACAGGGAGACACTTTATAGAGGCATAAGACAGTACTATGCAGGCAGATAAAATGAGCACTCTGTCACCAGCATCAAAGGAGGCATTTGAAAAAAACATCTGCTTCCAGCTGATCTTTCTCTCCCCACTAGCAAGGGACTCAAAGGTAACCTTTAGGTAGCCACATCACCTCCAGATGACTTTGATACAAATCGCACTCCCACATGGATATGCCCTTCTGAGAAAATACCACTGGTAGCAAAGCTTATACTTAATTTACTCTCAAGTTCAACAGCTTCAGAGGAGAGCAGAGTAATGTGTAATACAGGTTAATACTCAGGCAGTTAACCTGTTACAAGTTATAGTCATGGACGTAAGCCTGATACAGACAAACCCAAATTACACAGACAATGTAAACTGAATATCCAGTCTTAATATAGACCTGCCTGCTGGAGAGAGCAGAACTGATCTTCAGCATCTCTTATCAGCACTCATACCCCAAGAAGCACAGGGAGAAAAGACCTGGCAACTCTAGGTCAAAAGGTGAGACCTGCTAGGTAAAGCTAGGACAGGTTTTCACTCAGCATCTAGGAGCCTGACAGTTCTCTTTCCACTTTCCTTTTTTTGGAGTTGTCACTGTAATGTGGTAGATGAATGGTCTGTTTGTAGAGGATGGGTATGGGTAAGCTGGAGGGTCATACACTGCTACAAACCCTTGATCTTTCATAACTGCATTGCCTTGCTGTCATGTTGATTCCACAGGGTGCTTTTGTTTCTTATTGCCTTTAACAGTCAGGCCACAATGTGGTCAGTGTTTGTGTTTGTTGTCTTCCTGGGAGTTATCTGTCTCAGGTGGTAATCCATGCACAACATAGGGGTTCACTAAGTCTGAACTGATGCTGAAGCTTTCCAGACTGCTGCAGTAAACCACCATGAATAGTGTTTCAAACATTATTTGAAAATACTATGTGGCTGTGAACCTTAACTATCATACACTGTTACCAAGAAGGGCTGCCCTGCACACACTCTGTCAGACCCTGAGAGGAAGCCTGGCCTGTGCATAAACATCCTCTCTTCTTTTTAATGTCTCAGTGCTGCAGAGGAACAATGAAGGACTATTAAGAGCTGCCAGGATTACAGGGCTCACTTCTTGTCTCACACCAAAACACTACCAACATTATTTTTACACTAAAAAAAAATCTGCTTTACTTAAAAAACATGAATTCCCTAAATTTCATGCCATTTCAGGTCTAGTCTTCTGGACTGGTTACAGCAGATTCTCACACACACTCCTAGGGACTCCATCCCCCAAACAGGTCAAAGAAGAGTATGGACAATGGCTCAGTGCTCCATTAAGAAGTTCACTGCATAAATTACACCCCATCTATTGCACATGCCAGAAATTCTGCCTGGATTATTCCCTAGGACTCTGCTCCAGCCAGCCAGTACTCCGGGATGCACCGAAACACCTCAGCCACTCTCACAGACTTCACCTTTTAAGATTTAAACTCAATCATTGTGGATGGCTGCCTTGATAATTTGAAAGACCTGAGAGCTAGTGAAAAGGCAAGGTCTTATGCTGCAAAGCAAGGCCAACCAAAGATAGCAACAAGGCAAGGCTCATCACCAGAAAAGAGAGTAAGGAATTTGGAGGACATCTTCTCTGAATAAAGGGATTATGTATTCTATTAACTTTTGGCCTTAACCAGGATGTTTCATTGTATTTTGTAAGCAATGTCTGTAGCTAGCAAAACCATGGTCTTTGTTTATTTTATTTGGCTTTTAAAACAATCCACCCTATTGTGATGTCATGTTTTCTCTTCATTATAAAAGAGCACTGCTGATGAATAAAACCAGACATATTACCACTGAGTATGTCTCATCCAGCCTCAAACTTCTTCTCTTCTCTTCTCTTCTCTTCTCTTCTCTTCTCTTCTCTTCTCTTCTCTTCTCTTCTCTTCTCTTCTCTTCTCTTCTCTTCTCTTCTCTTCTCTCCTCTCCTCTCCTCTCCTCTCCTCTCCTCTCCTCTCCTCTCCTCTCCTCTCCTCTCCTCTCCTCTCCTCTCCTCTCCTCTCCTCTCCTCTCCTCTCCTCTCCTCTCCTCTCCTCTCCTCTCCTCTCCTCTCCTCTCCTCTCCTCTCCTCTCCTCTCCTCTCCTCTCCTCTCCTCTCCTCTCCTCTCTTCTCTTCTCTTCTCTTCTCTTCTCTTCTCTTCTCTTCTCTTCTCTTCTCTTCTCTTCTCTCTCCGCTCCTCTCCTCTTCTTTTCTTCCTCACTGCATTCACAAGAAACCATGCCTTGTAACAAGACAGTTTCATGAATCTATGACAGCAAAAATACTATTTTTAACTTTGGTAAATCAGATTTGGGATTTTCAGAAGAAGGAGAGAGACCCCTTCAGCAAAATAAAGCTTAATTGAAAAAAAAAAAAATTTCATGCTTCACCTAGACTGTAAGAAAAACACTGGCATATACTGAAAGTATGTTGTAGGGAAAACAGCCTGAAAGCAAGTGATGCATACTAAAATGTTCCCTCTCTGTTTCTCTCAGGATCAGAATATGGGAAGATCAGCAGTTTCAACTCCCACTTGCATACCTGCTGTGACAGGACACAAGTCAACAGATGTTGCCAACTCAAAGGACTCAGCAATCATTAGTCAGGCTAAAAAACTCACAACAATGACTAAAAAAAAAGATGCGATCTCCTTTTGTTCTGCCTATCAAATTTTTAAACCCTTATCGTCACATTTTATGTCTCTTCTTCATAAATATCAAGGACAGGAACTCTTGATGGCATTGTAGTTTTTTGGTGGAAGCTAAAAATCTGACATCATTCATTCATTCAAGTTACTGAAGCTTCATTAAAAAAGCCCACCAGCATTAGGATGGTGAATGCTGCCATCTCTGGCTGCCATATTTCAAAACAATTTCCATATACTAGGTAATGGGTTAGAAACTTTGCTTCCTAACATCAGGAATGAGGGAGTGATTGTAAACTCAGAACCTGATTTGTTCTGCTTGTTTTGCTTTTAGAAAGCCTAACACACAAAGCTGGGCAAACCAGGCCTACTAGATATGTGATGGACAATATTAAAAACAAGAGTACAATGAGATACGGACAACAGTCCTGATCAGGGTAAAGATCAAGAAGTTCTACATTTGCCTATCATCTCTAACTGCCTCAAAATCTAATAAAGAATGTCATCATGTGGAGGCTCTCTAGATGAAAACAAGTAGAACAGTCAGAATCAGGACCTCACAAATCAGCAGGAGTTAAACGTATTTATTTCTCTTTTATACTTGGCCCAAGAAGGAAAAAAGAAAGCCCACTGACCACTGTCAGTAACATTTTACACATCTACGAGAACCAGAGTGGGCAGATACAATGAACAGCTCAGAATTTCTTCCAGAAGGAAGCTTTTCCTGTCTTTGCCTAGAGTATATCTGTTATATATGCAACAGCCTGCAGCCTTCCTTTCACCTCCTCAATTGCTAAGTCCATACAAAATCATTTTTTGCAAGACATTGAATACCACTGCATCAGTAAAAATTGCCTGTTCATGGAAGAGCATCTGCATTCAGGACAAATTATACAGAATCAGGAGCTATGGAGTATGAGACAGGAAAATCACTTAGAATAGCTGTTCAAATTCAAATGGACAATGAAAACAATCACAGTGGGTAAATGTTCCAGTCCTGTTAAAAAAAAAAATGCAGAAAGAAATTATATGGCAATCCTGGCATAGAGGAAGCATAATTTACCAAGAAAAAGTGTACAGTTTTATGGCCAGGAGGACAGCAGCACTGGAAATGAACACTCTGCCACAGATTCATTCTCCTTTTAAGTCCTGCCAATTCGTATCTCCGTTGAAGTTATAAAGGACACCCATGTAGTGTCAGAGGGAAGCCCAAAGGGAAGTCGCATACTTCTAGGGGCAAAGGGGATGTGTGAGAGGGACTTACCCTCTCAACATACCACTTCTCAGAAGGAACGCTTTGAAGGTGAGTACACACTTGGTTGACCATGCAAAACCACCTCTTTATTACTAAGTCACATAAAAACTAAGAGGAAGAAACCTTTTTTTAAACAATCAATTAGAAGCAAAAAAGAAAACAAGGGGGGAAAAGCAGCACTAGTTGGAAACTGTATTTAAATTAAACTCAATTACAGCCTATCTAAGAATAACCACAATAGTGTTACATAAACACGAAACAGCAAATCTTTCCCCATGGATCCTGTGGCTTTCCTAATGAGATAAACAAACTCAACCACACAAAAGAAGGGAAATAAGGCTCACTGGAGACAAGTGTATCCCAGAGAGGGAGAAGTCTGCATATGAACACATAGCACAAAGCACGTAAGTTGCCACAAAAATCCCATTGTGTTCAATTTATAGTTGAATCTGCATTTGCCACACAGCACCTGTAAATAAGGGAAGGGATTTTCAACTATATTTGCATCAAACATGCTAGTTATTTGTCAGGAAACATCAAAAAAAAACCCCAGACATCCAACCCCTAAAAAATGAAATTACAGCATATAGCAAGATGATACCTCTTAAGCACTGGAAGAAATGTAGCTTGATTTTTCACCCATTAGTACCCTGTGATTTACTGGGAATTTTTCCTCACAGACTCCTTTCTGCCTGAGGGTTCTCTAGTGTTAAGTTAGTGTTGTGACCTCCACCTGTCTGTTAAATTGTAACAAAATTGGACAGTTAAAAAATATTTATAAAGAAACATAAACAAATAGGCAGAGAGACAAACATATAGTCATAGGCATACACTTACGTCAGAGCAATTAGTATAAAAGAATACTGAATTTGAAGAAAAACTCATTATAAGGCATTTGGGATAATAAGAAGAAAGCAGAAGGCCTGAGCCCTAATACATACATAAAACTGTAAAACAGTTTAGGTTGGAAGGGGCCTTTAAAGGTCATCTAGTCCAACCCCCCTGCACTGAGCAGGGACATCTTCCACTTGACCAGGTTGCTCAGAGCCCCATCCAACCTGGCCTTGAACACTGCCAGGGATGGGGCATTTACCACCCCCCCTGGGCAACTCAATACTCCCACTGTAAGATATTTCTTCCTTATATCTAGTCTGAATCTACCCTCTTTTAGTTTAAAACCATGAACCCTTTGTCCTATCACAGCATGTCCTACTAAGAAGTCTGTCCCCATCTTTCCTATAAGCTCCCTTTACATACTGCCCACCTTACATTCATAGCAGGCTTTTACTTTCTTTTACATTCCCTCAGTGCCCAACAGAAAGGGATTTTGGTGAGTCCTCTACTGCAAAACTATAGAGCAGGGTCTCAGCGTCTGGAGAAGCAGATATTGAGAAGGTCTGGACCTTCTGAGAAGGTCTGGACTATAAAAGCTGAGTAGTAGAAATGTCATTTTGGGAATATCTGCTTACCTGTGCTAAAAATCAGACACTAACATTTTTTGATTTAAAAAAGTAATTTCAGGTCACATTTCAAATTTAGAATTACAATAAAAGCATTTTCAGCACACAGTATTAAAAATGCTAATAATCAAATTAGGGTTTTTTATTTACATCTGTCATGTCTCTTTGGTATGCACCATCATGTCCTGGGGATGCTTCAATACTCTCTCACAACTGCTGCTGAACATTATGAGAAACCACTGTAACATTCTAGTGTATGTATTTTGTCCCCCTGAGGAAAAATTAAAATTTAGTTGCTCTGGTTATAACTCACATCAGATTTCACTCACGTAAACAAGTAAACAAAACTGTATCAATCTTGGCTGTTACATCAGTCAGAAGCTAAGATATTTCACAAGGGCCTCATACTTATAAATGAAAGCAAAAAAAAAAAAAAAAGTATATAAACTATCCATCAACTCTGCTAACAAGAGAGCTAATTCAAGTTTCTCTGGTTTGGGGAAACATTTTTATATTTCCTAGCATAAATGCATAAATAAACAAGACAGAAGAAAACTCCAAAGGGCCCAAGTTTTGGTGCAGGCTCTTATGACACTGGGTTATATTCATGGACACTCCATCCCAGCTCTTCACTTTCATCAATCCTGAGTGTCTATAGGAAATGTTGTTTGTAATGATCCCCTTCAAATGTGAGTGATGAAAGTGCACATTTTACAAATGACACCTCAGCCAATCTGCCCCATCTGCATCAGAAACAGCAAATGATTTCACTCTTTAGGCATTCAAAATAAAATGCACATACGGCAAATTCCAAGCTGGCAGGAAAACCCAGTCATCAAAAAAGTGATTTGTTTTCTACATTTGCAAACACAAAGGCTCCATTTATTTTCATTGCCATAAAGAAAATGAACTGTTATTTTTTAAAAACAATCATAGCCAACACATTTTGGATATGTTTTAATTTCAGAAACACTAATTAGCAAATTAGAGTTTTGATAGCTTTTCTAAAGTGGCACCGTTTCGGATACAGTTTTCTGACTGATGGCACCACTTTGCCCTGTGGGTAAAAGTTTTACTGTCTTCTGTACATACTGTACTGATGCCTGTTTGTTCCTGAAGACACCAAATTCAAGGAAAAAAACTAAACTATGTGACAGTTAAATTATATTCATTAACAAAGAGACATATTTTACATTATGGGAGCCTGAAAAACCCTTACATTTCTTTTAGAATTACTCTTCATAATGGAGAAAACAGAATAGCAAAATAAGAAAATAGGAAGCATAATTGATATATAGCTCCATCCTATGAAAGCTTATAAACATGCTTAACTTTACAGAGAATGAGTTGCTTAATTGAACTCACTGGGAATATTCCCAGTGCAAAAATGTAAGAATGTGTGCGGGGTATGTAAAGGTGATTTGTAATGAAAATAAAACTAGTAATTTTTTTTTTCAAATTTCTTAATTTGCACTTGTTTATGTGGCTATAGCAACATCTGGTGGACAAATAGCAAAATACAAAGCCCATGCATTTCCACCATATGACAGAAGTAGTATTTTAAAATACAAACTGTATTAAAAAAACAACAATTTAACTTAGATATTGATTAATAACTTTAAAGTTATTATGTCTTGTATAAAATGCTTTATATTCTTAACCAAAAGTGGCCAAAGCATCTTTGCTTCTTAATACACGGAAATACTACCTTTTCCTCACCCATCTTACCTCAGGCAAGTGCTTGTACACTCAGAAGTCATGATGTATTAGTGTATACTGCCTCACAAATGCTAAGGTTGTACAGTTAAGCAGTCGAAAATAAGATCACAAATAAAGTTCTAAAGTTAAGAGTTAAGAGAATAAAGAATCCCTGCAGATTCACTCTTCACTAAATCAAAAAAGAAGTCAAATAAAAGAAGTCAAAATAACCAGAACACTGAAGGCATGCTAGGATAAAGCTGACTGATCAGAATGCTGACCAGCATTCTTTTAGCTTCAGTCATTTCCTCCATGCTTTCCTCTAATTCCCATGTAATTGCACTCTCATTTTACATATTCCCTTTACTAAAATTTCTGCCTTTTAGGCATATCTCTTTAAAACCAGAAAAAAAGTATTTAATGATAAAATGAGAGTCAAATACGGTTGTATTTGCTAAAATTGCTTTATGTTGAGGTTAGCTTAAATTGATTTCCAAAGGGCTGGAAACATGAGAATATATAACCAAATATTAATATATCAACAAAAATGTTTCAACAGTGAACAGACCACTGTATCTAACACAAAAGCAGGAAGCAACCTAAGGAACAAACATAAAATTCTAAGATGGCATCTAGAAGTTTCTAGAACAAGTCAGGCAATAATCTCTAAAAATGTGAGAAAAGAAAACAGAACGTACTTGATGGCAAGGTTGAATTCAACGGATCAGTTGCTAGTAGTCTACCTATGTATCTTGGTCTTTAATTGAAAATCTTGATTTTCTCTGGTCCTTCATATACTGCAAGATGTGTGGGACCTTCACAATCTGACTGGATACAAGAATTTGCTAATGTAATACTTCAGGGCTTGCAGCTCCATGCAGAGAACAGAAGTGGTCAGCAAGCTGTCCATCACCGCCTGCAGCTTTCTGTACTTCCCATTTTCATTTTTTACGGAAGAACTGATTGCCAGGTGCAAATTCCTGTGATTGGTAAATCAATAAATGAACAATGTCACATGCTGTGTACTACAGCAACATGGTCCTTCAAGTTTTCCCACTTCCCAAACATTGCTCAAGGAGACGACCACCTGTCATTGACAAACTATCACAGATGAAGTCACCAGCAGGGATGCAGCATGCCAGAGACACAAAAAAAACATTTTCTGTATTTCCACACAGCAGCAGCTTGATTCAAGTATTGTTTTTGCTGACAAGTCATAGAATCATAGAATCATAGAATCAGCTGGGTTGGAAGGGACCTCAGAGATCATCAAGTCCAACCCTTGATCCACTACCGCTGCGGTTCCCAGCCCATGGCACTGAGTGCCACATCCAGTCTCTTTTTAAATATCTCCAGGGACGGAGAATCCACTACTTCCCTGGGCAGCCCATTCCAATGTCTGATCGCCCTCTCCGTAAAGAAATTTTTTCTAATATCCAACCTAAACTTCCCCTGGCACAACTTGAGACCATGTCCTCTTGTCTTGCTGGTAGTTGCCTGGGAAAAGAGCCCAACCCCCCCCTGGCTCCAGCCTCCTTTCAGGGAGTTGTAGAGAGCGATGAGGTCTCCCCTGAGCCTCCTCTTCTCCAGGCTGAACACCCCCAGCTCCCTCAGCCTCTCCTCACAGGACTTGTGCTGGAGTCCCTTCACCAGCCTGGTTGCCCTCCTTTGGACCTGCTCCAGGACCTCAATCTCCTTCCTGAACTGAGGGGCCCAGAACTGGACACAGGACTCGAGCTGTGGCCTCACCAGGGCTGAGTACAGGGGCAGAATCCCTTCCCTGGACCTGCTGGCCACGCTGTTCCTGATCCAGGCCAGGATGCCATTGGCCTTCTTGGCCACCTGGGCACACTGCTGGCTCCTGTTCAGCTTCCTGTCAATCCAGACTCCCAGGTCCCTCTCTGCCTGGCTGCTCTCAGCCACTCTGTGCCCAGCCTGGAGCTCCCCATGGGGTTGTTGTGGCCAAAGTGCAGGACCCGGCACTTGGCCGTGTTGAACCTCATCCCATTGGAATCAGCCCAACTCTCCAGTCTGTCCAGGTCCCTCTGCAGAGCCCTCCTGCCTTCAGCTGATCCACACTGCCCCCCAGCTTAGTGTCATCTGCAAATTTGCTGATGATGGACTCCATCCCTTCATCTGTATCATGGATGAAGATATTAAACAGAACTGGGCCCAACACTGATCCCTGTGTCCTCACATCCTACCAACCACCTTCTCCCCACGGGTCAAAAATCAGTAACAGATTCCTGAAAGTCCATTTTGGTTGCTTTCATTTTACACGGCAGGTGTAACCACTGCAGCTTCATAGAGAAAAATACAGGGTTAGTCATGATAGACATGTAGACAGAAATTGTAAGCACTTTGATGCGAAGTTGCAGTGTCTTGGTTCTAATCAGTGCATCTCTGGAAGACAACTGCAGTTATCCACAAATGCCAGGGTCATTCACCAGGACATCTTTGAAGTGCTGAGAAGTTGCAGGCTTATATGAATAATGAAAATTAGTAAAGGATGCAATCCAGTGCAAGCATCTCTGTACATACAGATGTAAGACAAGATTTGATGGGGATTGACCATCTAATATAATCAACAATTTTGGGGCAAATAAAAACCCTTCCATTACTGTGAAGTAGAGGCAATGGACTGGAACGTTCAAAAATAAATTTGTGATCTAATTGTGACTCTTATCACAGGTTCTATCAAGGCCATTCTCCAAAGAAGCTGTGGTACCTGTTGGGAAACTGGAGTCTGAACCACACGAAAGGAAGGTGATCCTACACCGAGGGGAAAGCCTGGGGTAGATTCTCTTCTGTGCAATACCAGCTTGTTAACAGGATGGGGAAAATTGTCATAAGCTTCATTTTGCCCCTAGCTGAGTGCACCTGGTTGGCTTCGAGCTTCATTTCCCCAACTTGCCTCCACAGGCTTCCCTCAAAGCTTCCCCCATCAGCAAAAAATCAGCAAAATTCCCCCATCAGCAGGGCCGCTGGGACTCTGCCCTCCCCACACCACCTCCCTTCGCCGTGTGGGCAAGGCGGGCAGAGGACCCAGGCCCAAGGGTTCTGTTTTGTGTCCATTCGACCGGATTTTTCATGCCCAGAGGAGCGGGATTCCCCCGCACACCGGCGCGCATCCCCTCGGCTCCTCATTGCTCAGCGCCAGGGCAACCGCTGGAGCCACGCCAAGGGCACACGGGGCACACGCTCTTAAATTTTAAACTTCTCCTGTCTTATTTGTTCCCTCAAATTCTCTCTCCAGCTCCCGCCACCCGAGACTCAGCGCTACCGCAGCACGGCCCCCCCCTCCCCGAGCAAGCTGCGGAGGTAGCGGAACGAAAGCGGATGAATGTTGCCGCTCCGGGGCTTCCGTCGGCTGGGCGGTGCGTAGCGGGGTGCGGCCTTCCGCGCTGGCCGTGTCCCGAAATGGCGGAGTATTCCTGCGTCAAATCCACCAAGCTCGTCCTCAAAGGGGCGAAAGAGAAAAGGTGAGGAGTGGGACAGCCCTCGCCCCGAGCTTCCCCCTGCGGCAGCCGCTGCCACCTCGGCGTTGTCTCGGCTCCCCAGCCGCTGCGTTTCGCGCCAGAGGCTGGGCTGGGATGGGGCCAGGCCGCGCCGTCCCGCTGGCTGCGGGTGTGACTGGGTACGCAGAGCTGGGCAGGACAGGGCAGGGCAGGACAGGGCAGGGCAGGGCAGGGCAGGGCAGGGCAGGGCAGGTGTCACGGTTTAACCCTGGCCCGGCAAAACAACAGATTTAAACCGAGTAACAGATTTATATATTAATCTCTCTCTCCTCTGATAAAGGAAAGAGAGAATAAGGAAGAGAGACTTATGGGTTGGAGACTAAACTACAGAACTTTAATGAAACAGTAATGATAAATAGGAAAAATTACTAAATATATACAAATATACAGGGAAATTGATCCCACGTTCCTCCCCCCTTTTCCCAATAACTCTCACGTCACCACCGAGGCTGCAGGGCAGCCCTGGGAAAGTCCAGGCTGGAATCCTGGAGTCAGCAGCAGTCAGGAGCTGGGGGCAGGAACACACAGATTCAGGCTGGCATGGATCAGGACCACAGGCAGAGGAATGAATGGAATCCTCTCAGGATGCCGAAGGAAGCAGGGAGGAAGAAGGAAGGAGTAGAGGTGTTTGACCCTTGTGATCCCTCAAATTTATACCGAGTATGAGGTGTATGGGATGGAATACTCTGTTTGGTCAATTCTGGCATCTATCTTGTCTGGTCCTCCCCAGAGGAGGGTTTCAGGTGGGACCTCGTTGCTCCTTCTGGAAGGCAAAATGTTCCTCAGAGCTGAGCAGTGTCCTTGGCTCTGCACACCAGTCTCTGGCTGTAACTATAAACATGGAGTGTTATCAGTCCTAGAAGCAGACACTGTCTGAGAAACTTGCTGTTAATTTCAGCAAGTGCAACTACTTACAAGAGACTTAGCTAAAAGCAAAAGTACAAACCAGAAAATCACCTTTATCCTGGCCTAAACCAGGACAACAGGGCAGGACAGGACAGGGGTTTTTGGGTGCTCAGCTCCTCGGTCCCAGCTGGGAGCCACTCGTGTAGGGCCTGGGAGCGAGGCCGTGTGAAGGAGGTGGGAGTGGGGGGGCCGCGCCGGAGACGTGTCAGTATTTCTGTGCATTTCCCTTTGCAGCAAAAAAAAACACAAGGCGAAGAAAAGGAAAAGGGAAGAGGATGCGGCAGAACAGCTTGATATTGTTGGTGAGCTGCTTTCCGGGAATTAGGTGACAGTGTGCAAACTATAGGGAATAGCAGAAGCTGGAGAGATTGTTGTAGGATTTTGTAAGTGAAGTGTGGGCTCTGGAGAGATTTGTAACCACTTCTCACAATGTAGTATTTGTGTGTCATGATCTTAGGCTCTCAATGAAACTTCTGACAGGGGTAGGATGGATTTTTGACATATTTTCTTTTTAGCACAAGTATGTTCTTAAATAATTTCAAGATACTTATTAGCCTGGATCTCCCCATGCTATTACTTTGAAAATTTGGTGGCTGGCTCACCTGTGCTTTATGTTCTTACTCTGCCACTAGTTATATTCTGACTGGGTTCTTTAATTAAGGTTCAATTGAACCTTAAGGTTCAAACCTTCAATTCTTTCAAAAGGGAAAGAATCTTGGTTAGTGTGTGTATTTGTTTTTAATTTGATGTATTTGCTTGACTTCTATGATTTCTTGACATTAGACTTGCTACTGCTAATTGAAACTGAAGACACAAATGTTAACTAGGAAAAAAATAACGTGGTTGCTTTTTTCTTTTTCCTAAAGAAAGGATCACAGTATGGTTATGAGCAGTAGCTTGACAGACTGTTGCCCTTCAGAGCTGGCCTGTCCTTGCCTCATCACAGTTCACAAACAAAATCAGCTAAAAAATTACTGCAAAGTCAGGAGGGAATTTGTTCCTATGTTAAATCAGATGTTGATATATGAGACAGTGGGGTGTTGTGTGTTACACTAGAAGAACGTTTCACATATTCTATAGTCTTTAGCCACATTGCCACAAAATGGGAGAGATTTGGAAAATTGATAGATTGATTTGTCAGCCCTAACTGTACAGGACAAGACAATTAGCTCCATATATTTTGTAAATATAGGGGAGGATTATTTCTGCTGAAGGCAGATTGGCTTGTCAGATTTATGATGTGGAAAAAATATATTGTATTCAAGCTAATTAAATATAGTTGTTACCTTAATCAGGTAGGAAATATTTGTAAGACCATATACCAGGGGAAAATTTCACTGTTTAAAAAAAAAAAGTCATAATTACAATTCAAGTGCGTAGGTAGGCCTGCCTCTGACTTTGGTAGAATTTGAGCCCAAAACATTCAGACACATATTGCTTGAACAACTGAAGGATCCTAAGGATTGCAGCTCACATTTTAACAGCAAGATGAGGTGGTTTATCTGTTTATCTTGTGTTGGAGAATCCAATTGGATGTGCCCTAAAACTGTAGGAGGCTGGTCTAGAAAAAAACCCAAAACGTTTGCAAGGTACATCAGCTGAATGGGTCAATGTGTACCACTATGTACCCACAGAGGGAAGGGATGAAGCACAGGAATCTGTGACTAGGGGCAGCAGGGTGGGTAGAACAGCAGGACTTCATTAAGTGGGCTCTCTAATATATAATAATGCACAAAGAACATAGCATTTGAAACTTTAGATTTTCAAATCTCAGAGAAGATGCAGAAATACCATCTCCTGAACTATTGTAATTACTCTGTTAACTGTCATGGTTTTGCATTTTAGGAAACTGGTGGGCTGTCAGTAATTTTGGTGAAATTACAGGAACTATAGCTATAGAAATGGATAAAGGAGCTTACATCCATGCCCTTGACAACGGCTTGTTTACTCTTGGAGCACCACATAAAGGTTGGTTTCAGGAAATTTGGAAATAAGCATTTTTAGAAATGAAAGGAATAAAAGTAGCATCACTTGAAGGCAGGCAGTTTCACAGCTGGAAGCACATTATTACATGTAATGCCATAATCCTATCTGTGGCATGCAGATGACTTAAACCTAATGATTGCCAATCAGTTTCCCTTACCTAGTATCTTGCTGTGTTATATGTACAGTAATTAAACAGCCTTGGAAATGATCACCTTCTTAAGGGCTGTACCACTAACAGGATAAAAAGCAGTGTAACTTTCATTAAATCTTATTAAAACTTAACGGTGTCAGCTGAAGACTCAGACTCGAGGCAGATGAATGTCAAGGTTTATTGCTGCATCCTCCTCTTCCTACAGCTGTTTTGTTGCTGCACAAGTAGGCTGCTATTAGTGGTGAGTTAATTAGCAAGTTCTTACTTTGAATTTGAGAGTCCTCAGTCAGACAGGGACTGTCCCAGAACCCTCACAATGTTTGGCTTCCAGTTTGAGATCAGAGCAGTGATGGCCATATTACCTCATTTTGGTTCTGAAGGGTGGGTGAGGCTAGTAGCTTTGAGGATATTGATTTGTATTACCATAAATGAACCATAATATATTTTCTTCTGAGAAAAAAAAAAAGACTATTACAAAGAGATTAAAGTTTTCAAAACATGGAAAATTACAAAGCATTCTCAACAGTAAATTTTTTTACATCGGGATTGTGTTTATAGTGTGTCTTGTTTTAAGCAGTGCAAATATATGAACATAAATGTGCACCCACATTGCTTTTTTAGAAGTGAATATTCAAAAAAAGGTTTTTTTAAGAAATTAAGTATTGCTTAATACTTTTTGTAATATTTTGCAGTGGCTGTTGTTTAATTCTTTTTGAAACTTCAGTATTACGAGCTTAAAATATTGTATGTTTAATGCTTCTCAGCTAACAAATGTGAAAATTCATTCCTCAGATGATGAAGGCCCTAGTCCTCCTGAACAATTTACAGCAGTAAAGTTGTCTGACACAAGGTAATGACTCTAACAAAATGTTACAAGTTTTGATACTTGTTATCTTTGTTTTTGGTGTGATTATGTGTTTTAATATCCTCTTGAAATACATTGCCTATCAGTAATGCATTTGTGATGTGTTGCATATTGTGAATTCCTTGCATTAAAAATATTGTTTTCTTGCATTTTCTCTTTGAGGATTGCTCTGAAGTCAGGCTATGGCAAATACCTGGGAATAAATTCAGATGGACTTGTTGTTGGACGTTCAGATGCAATAGGAGCAAGAGAGCAATGGGAACCTGTCTTCCAAGATGTAAGCTGATTAAAATAATTAATTTGATGATCCTAGCATTTGACTCTACTTTCAGTTAACCTATATTGATGCTCTTTATGCACTAAAGGCCTTTTGCAGTCTCTTCCATGTTGTAACTTAATATTCTGTTTTCCCAACTGCAATGCAATTTACTGTGGGTGAAAGTTTTTAGAATACTTTAATTTACTGTATTTTGGCAGCTATAAAATGCTTAAGAATGAAGAAGCCAGCAAGTCAACTGACAAGCTATTGAGGTGTCCATGTAAATAACAAAATGCATTTACAGAGTTTTCTGTTTTCTGGTGTATTGTGGAGGATAGATCCTACAAATCAAGTATTATACAGAAATTCTTTACACTAACAATTTGTGACGTTCTTTCTGCAGAAGAAAATGGCATTATTAGCAGCAAACAGCCGTTTTATTAGCTGTAATGAAGAGGGAGACATAGAAGCCAAAAGCAAAACTGCAGGGGAAGAAGAAATGATAAAGGTAATTTATAACTTTTACACTTAATACAGAATTGCCACCGATACTCAAACAACCAGATTTCTGTGTACTACAATTTACTCTTAATGCAGTTATAATTGTTTTCTATAAGCTGCCAAGTGATTTGGACACAAGAAAGGCAAATTAGCTCCAGGACTCAATAAAATGAGATACTTGCAGTAGAAATAGGAAGGGCAAGATGCTCGGGGGTGAGACCATCAGTGTGATTTTTTTTTTTTTTTTTTTTTTTTCCCCAGATAGTTCTGAACAGCTTAGTATGGGAGAAATGAATTATAACTGAAACAGGGACAGAAAAGCATTTACCCAAATTATGCAGAACTGGAGATCTTTTAAGTAAGAGAATGTAAATTACTATGTTGACTTCATCTGGGTCTGGAAAGTAAACGTATGCCTCCAAATAGAGATAGGTGTCTACTAGTCTGAGCAATAACATTAAGTCAGTCTCTAAAAAAGACAAAAAAAATAAAGAACTATAATGGTTCTTCTTTGAGATGAGGGCAGCTATGTCTTACAGTAGTAGCAAAGATTACGCTCAATATTTCCCACACTTCAGGCAGCTCGTGCATGTATTCCAGTTATCTCCAGTTGTGAATTAACAAAACAAAAAAAAAAGCTGTGAACGTAAGAAGTAACTGTGCCACTGGTTCAGTTATGATGTATTGTTGCCTTTAACCTGTCATTTGTCATTTTTGAAAAACAGGCATTTTCTGCTTTGCTTTGTTTTTCTTTTTTTTTTCTCAATGACTAGATTCGTACTTGTGCTGAAAGAGAAGCTAAGAAGAAAGATGATGTTCCACAAGAAGACAAAGGAAATGTTAAACAGTGTGAAATCAATTATGTGTACGTACTTTAGAGCTGTTAATGGGCTCAGGTCTCTTTTTTCACCTCTCTTTTGGGGCTGCCTTTGGTGGAAGTGTCAGGCTTCCACCCAGCCTTTCACTTGATTTCCCTTCAGCAGGACAAGGGAAGAAAAGACAATGAGAAACCTCATGGGGTTGAGAGACAGAGAGACTGCATACCAGTTAACCATTGTGTGCAAAACAGACTCAGCTTAGGAAAAATCAATTACATTTATTGCCCACTAAAGTAGATTTGAGTAGTGAGAAACAAAGGCACTTTTTTTTCTCTTCTCCTTTGCCTGCGTGACATCTTGCCCTATCTTAAACAAGTTTTCATAGAGATGCCATCACCACTGCTGATAGACTGAGCAGAGTCCTGCATCGAGTGCGTTGTGGAACTCGCTGTGTCCAACATGCTGCAGCCCTTGGCCTTTACTCACAGAGGCTGGGCCTGCAGCACCTTGACACCTACACACAGTGCACTTCTGTTCCCTCACTTGACCCCACCTGGAGTACTGTGTAGAGCCCTGTGTAGAGGAGGGACATGGATGTGCTGGAGCGTGTCCAGAGAAGGGCCAGAGCACCTCTCCTATGAGGACAGAGTGAGAGAGTTGGGGTTATTCAGTCTGCAGAGGAGAAGGCTCTGAGGAGACCTCATTGTAGCTTCCAGTATCTGGAGGGGGCCCACAAGAAGCTGGTGAGGGACTTTTTAGGACATCAGGCAGTGATAGGACTGGGGGGAATGGATTCAAATTAGAGGAGGGGAGATTTAGGTGAGATGCTAGGCAGAAGTTCTTCATCATGAGGGTGGTGAGACACTGGAACAGGTTGCCCAGAGAGGTGGTGGAAGCCCCATCCCTGGAAGTTTTTAAGGCCAGGCTGGACAGGGCTCTGAGCAACCTGATCTAGTGGGAGGTGTCCCTGCCCATGGCAGGGCAGTTGGAGATAGATGATCTTAAAGGTCCCTTCCAACCCTGAAAATTCTATGATTCTATGACTTGTCATGCTAGTAATTGAGGAATGGGCTCTTTAGAACTTAAGTCCACAGTGTGCTCATTCCTGCTCAACTCTAGGTCAGGAGAAAAAAATTTTCACCTGCAGAAGTCTTAATGCAGTATTTGATACTATGATGGTTTGCTGGATTTTATTAGGCCAGTTGTTTAGATTCTTCAGATTCTTACCACAGCTGTTGTTTTACTGAAACACAAAACTAAGTCAACACTTTGCACATTTTTCCCCCCTTACAGAAAGAAATTCCAAAGTTTTCAAGACAAAAAGCTTAAAATAAGCAAAGAAGACACAAAAGCCCTCAGAAAAGCCAGGAAAGAAGGCACTTTTCATGAAATGCTTCTGGACAGGTACTTCAGAGTACATGAAATAATGTATTGATTTAAAAACCACTGGCAGATGGAATTATAGTAAACCTTAAGTACAAGAGAGCTAGTTTTCTGGGGATGAAGTATTAGCATTTGGTCAGCATTCTGCCTGAGTTCTGGGGTTGATTTATTTGTTGTTGTTCTGACTTTTCACTTCTTTAGATGAAGTTTCAGGTTTGCATTTGCCCAGACATGAATTATTTTGGAAATCATTAAATAGGTTGTTCAGTTTGTTTAGTACAGAGAAGTAATTCTTAACATTTTCAATACCTATGGCACTAGGGCGTTTAGGAGGGAAAAGCTGCATTTTGAAGCAAAGTAGCATATAATAAAAACACTTTTCAGTTTATCTAGTGGGAATAACTTACTCCTCCCCACTGAGTTGAGACTATTGAAACTTTCTTGAATATTTAAAATATTTTTATGAGTATACAGTATTTGCATTAAGTCAGTAACTGCATTAAACACTCCCTGGGCCATCACAGGTTGTGTGTCAATTTCAAATCACACTGAATCTGAATTGCATCCCTCAGAGTGAATGAAACACAATTCATGTTGATATGGAGCAGAAGACATGGTTTACTTTAGGCATTGCAGTTCCAGCTCCTTAAGAAAACAATTAACAAATCCAAAATTTTCTTAGGCTTTTATATGTACTTTGAAGTAAAGCATAAGGAAAATTGCTTTCAGTGCTTCCTTAATGCTTTGAAGCAGACCAAATATGATTACATCTGTGTTTTCTCTTAATCTAAATCTTGTTTCATTACTCTTTCCATGTAGGAGAGCAAAAGTTAAAGCGGATAGATACTGCAAGTGACAACCAGCTCTGCCATTTTCTTCTGCATCTTTGATGATAGGCTCAAGCTGAAAGCAAGAGTAAAATGTTTTGTAATTATTTCTTATTGAAGACATTTTGCTGATGGTTTTATTACATCATTTTTAAAGGATCACCGAAGAGCTATAATTAAGCATCAAAGTCATCTTTCAGTAGTAAATACTATTGAGTTTACTCTAAAACTACATGCTGTTGAAACAGTGAGATAATTAATAGAAAAGAAATTGAACCACTGAATCTTCCAGGGTTAGTGAAAAGAAGCTGAACATAGAGGCGGGGCAGAAGACATTATGGGCAGAAAAGAACAGTGATGAAGTTCAGAAGTAAAATATGGCTAACACACTGAACTCTTAATAAATATGTAACTATATTGAACAAGAAGAAATAATTGAAAATACATCCTGCCAGATCCTGAGTAGGACATCTGTGGAGGCATTCTACACCGCATCAGGGGAGGTCTGGAGCAGAATATTCAGGCTTCACAAAGCAGACCCACTGTTCAAGTTGATCAGTGGCATAATTGTTGTGCTGGGAAAAAAAGTGCTGAGAAGTCACAAGAGCCCTATTACGAATGAAAATGTGGGTGCTTCATAAGAAAAGGTGATAGCTCTTTTTTGCTAGCAGACAGCTTATTTTACAAAAGGGAAAAATTGATTTTTGCAAACTTGATGGTTTCTCTCCATCATGGACTTTGTTGAATAAAACAGCAGAGGTCACATTTAATGTCACAGTATAATATGCATTCCTGCTATCTCGTATAAAATATGGTTGTCTGTATCTGTCCTGATTACCAAGAAGCTTTTCAGTAACATCTCCATGGGAACTACCTCAGTCAGAAAATTGCTCACTCTTTCCACAGCTTCTCTACTCTGTTTCATAAAGGCTACCTGCTAGTACTGTTGAGCATTTTTATGTTAATAAATAATTTGAGTTGTCTCTGTGGAGCTTCTAGCTGTCAATTTGAAGTGCACACATAGTTGAAAACTGTAAGCTCATGCAAGATAATGACATGTCTAAAAAGAGCATAAAAACAGACCAATAAAGTCTAGTCAGTAATGGCAATTTATATTGGTCTAATTTCATAGGCAGTTTGTCTCGAAGAAGCACCATGAAGAATTTAGGTGGGTCATAACTGTTTAAACTCTATCTTGACTTCTCATGTGAGCATGCAAACAAGTTCTATTTGGTTAGGGAAGGTTAGCTGAGGTTAACAATAAAAGCATTTATTTTTCAAGGAATTTAGAAAAATGTGGGTATAGCCCATGCAGATTTTATGCAGCCAAAAGAAGAAACTCTCCACTGGCTGGGCACATCGAGGCTGTAACACAGGGGTTCTTAAAACTCATTTGTTCCTAGAAAAGCAGGCAGATCTAAATGTTTCTCTGATGGCGTTTTTAAACAATCCATACCTAGCTCTGTCCCACTGAGTATAGAGACTTTTTGCCACAGGGATTTTTCCTCTAAGGCAGTAGAATTTTTGTTTCTTACCATCTAAGCCTAGTGTTAATGTAACACCTATTTTACATGAATAGGCACACTCCTTTTCCGTTCACTCCATACACACACTCCTTGAATAAAGAGCTGTTATGAAGTGAATGCCTTTTCTTCCTACTTTAGCTTTTTCTGTTGAGGGAGATACTAAATGAGAAATCAAGATGCACCCTTTGGGGAGCTGGTTTGGGCATCTATGTTGGGACTGTTGTGCTTGTAACTTTATATGAACAAATTCTTGGAGACCTTCCTATCATTCCATCTTCTCCATAAGATTTTTTTATTTTAATGCTGGTAGAGGAGTGCTGAGAAATTAAAGGTGAGTACTACACTGAATGAATAATAATAATATAATAATTTAAAAATTGAAATTATAAAATGAGAATTTTGCCCTTAGTTTTCAGAGATACAAAAAAACTACCAGTAGCTATTTTTCTGAACTTATACAAAACTGTCTTTTCACCCATATCTATCACTTATCTCATGACTGTTTCAGGAAATATAGTTAACCAAAATGTCATGGTATCAGATGGTCATGTAAACTGATGAAATGCTAGGAATGTCAGCATGTTTGTAGTGAAGAATGCATTAAAACATTTTCATAAAAGCCCTATTACTACCAAAACTTTTTTTGTATTTTAGTTTTGTAAGGAACTCTGGAATTGTTAAAACTTCCTCACACTTCAATAACAATTATAAAATATTATTAACAGTAACACATGAATATTTGGCTTGTGTTAAGGGATTGCCTCTACGAAAAAGTACCATGTACCAGCAGTAGGCTATTTGCTATAAGTGAATAAAGGCCATATTTTGAGTTCCTGTCTTGTTGGAGAAGATGTATTCTTCATGCCCAGGAGGTCTGACAGAAGCATGAGTGCTGAATTTGTGAGGAGAAGGCTAAAAGCTAGAAATAAATAGGTGACTGTTGGCAAACACTCCTGGCCAGTCTGAGGAATTCTATGAAAATGCATCACAGCAAAAAATGGAACTAATTTTTCCCCAGAACTCCTCAGTTTTGTCTAGGACTGGGGATTAGGGCTTATTAGGTAGTTCTGGTTGTAGGTACCACACTATGTCCCTGCCTAGAAATGTGAGCAGCCTGATGCCCAACCATTGCAACATCATGAACCTGGAAGTGGCTGGCTGCCAACTGCTGCTGCTGGGAAAGAGGCAGCACCACAAGGAGCAGGCTGTGGGCCACAGTAATTTTTTACTGGGCTGTTCATTGCAGGGGACTGGCAGGGGAATTCCTTGTTCCCTTTTGGAAAAAGGGATATTGTAGTAGCAACAGGTTGCCAGTGTTAAGCAACCAACTGTGTTGGAGTAATGATACACCAGATTCTTACTGAAAAAAGGTGTCCTGAAGTAATACAGAAGCAGAGATCTGGGGAATTCACTGGAATTTTAGTCCCAGGAGAAGGAAAAGGATGACAAGATAGTGAAAGTCACTATGCATCTTAAACTGTTGATGCATGGGTTGGGATATTAACCCACTGGAAGCATTCATGGATTCTTCCTGGTGTTACTGTGTCTTGACAAAAGTGTAAGCACATAGAACTTTAACCAGTGAGTGGTGATACAGTACTGGATAAATGATTAAGAGAAAGCAAAAAGGTGGACAGGAATTACTAGTATTGGCAACATCAGCTGTCAGGGCAGTTAAGGAGTAAACTGCACATCTTACCAGCTTTTTTCTCCTGATGTAACTTGGATCTAACTTAGAGAGGAAACCTAGACAACAAAATAGACAACCTGAAGCACTGGTGTGAACCCTGGAGGTTAGGTTTTCTGATAGGAACACAGCAGGATAGCCACAGTCAGAGAAATGCAGGTACTGGAGGATGTTAACTATTTTTTTAAATTTAGAATAGCTTCACTGGCGAAGGAGCTAAAACAGAAGTACAAAGAAACTTCAAAAATTAAGTTGTGAATGCATACCACAGCATCATTTTGTATTCAGAGCATTCCAAAAGAATTGGTCAGTTTCTAAGTTACTGTGTATTTTCAACTGTTAAAAATGTCATAAAGATAGTAAAGCAACTACAAACTGTCTGCTCCAGAAACAAAATCTGAGCAAAAGGGGCTGTAGATGTTTAGAAAACAACGGTACGAACTTAATCTGGATATTTCTTACCATAGACCATAACATTATATTCAGGTACCTGCAAGAAAATACCAAATTATTTTATTACAGGTATTTGCTATCCATTTTTTTTTTTTTAATGGCTCGTCTCTATAGAAACTGCCTGGTACCCTATTTGTGAAAGACACTCCCGTTAAAATCTTGAGGGGTTTTTTTTCCATTATGCTGTAATTTTTCTTATTTCTTAAATCCCCTGATTGGTTATGTATCTTTCTCCACCAGTGCTTAATACCTTTCTGCCTTAAGTCTCCAAAGCTCCGTGCAATTCCAAGCTTATGTTCTGAGCCAATTCCTTCCTACACACTGCTGCACACCCTCCCTTTGCCAAAGTCTTTCATGACTTACAATGCATTT
Source organism: Phaethornis superciliosus (assembly GCA_023637945.1). Lineage (NCBI taxonomy): Eukaryota > Metazoa > Chordata > Aves > Apodiformes > Trochilidae > Phaethornis > Phaethornis superciliosus. The sequence continues at coordinate 20,496,775 of JAJQWJ010000005.1, read as the reverse complement.
CTTTTATCCTTTCCTGTTTCTTAATTCCTGCAATGCCATACAGCTTTCCAGTCAACCATCTGCTGAGGACATTCCTGTTGTTTTCTTGCCACCCCCGGTTTGTTTTATGAGATGGTTAACTTGTACTGTCAACTCTGGGATATCATCAAAGACTATTTCTTCCTTTCTCTGTGCCCAAAAATGTGAGATGTCTCAGGAGCTGTATAAAGCACAAGGCAAAAACTAAAATACAAGCATCCAAGGTGGTTTTTAGTATTTACTTGTGGTGCTTCCTACAACTTAAGTGCTAACATACACACTCATTGTATGTCCACCTGCTCACACTGAGGTTGCACCTTTTTCTAGTAAGCTCCTTGGAGCATGCACCATGATGCTGGCTTGTACGGGATGTCACAACAAATGTGTCATCTGTGCAATTTGTGAATAAATAATAGACAATGTGTCCGCCAGATCTTACACCCTGCATTTCTCATTGCATCGGATGGCACCTCCAGTCGCCTGTTTCCTGCACACAAGCAAAGATGGAGAAAATTCTCTTCTTCCTAAACAAGGCACCTGCCCTGCCTCACTCATTACCAGAAACCCTGCCTCAAACCTGCCCATGACACGGAGCCATTAAAAATCACATTTATGAAGCGAAAACCGGCGGCGCGGGCTTTGCTCTTCAGCGTTGCCTCAGAGAGGCGATTTTATTTTCCGATTTTTCTCGCGCGGGACTCCCTCTTTTGCAAGTATGACTGAAAGTCAATACTTCTGCTTTATTAAAAATAAAAAGAAAGGTTCCGGCGGCGCCCCTAGGGCCTGGGCGGCGGCAGCAGCAGGGCCCTACCGCCACCGCCTCCCTCCCCTTGTTAGGCGGGGCTGGGCGGTGTCATGTGGGCCGCCACACCGGGAAGCGCCGGGCCGGGCCGGGCCGAGCCGAACCGAGCCGGGAAGGAGGATGTGGAGCTGGGGTCGGGCGCTGCTGTCGCCCGCCACGCTGCTTGTCGTGACGCAGCTGGTCTGGGCGCCGGACCCGGTGAGCATGGCGACCAGAGGGGAAGGAAACGGATCGGATCGGATCGGATCGGATCGCCCCCTGACCCGCTCCGAGGGAAGAGGCGGGGTGGGGGGCAGTGGGGCCCGCTCCGGCGGGCCGGGTGGGTGGGAAGGGGAAGTTTTCTGCCGGTTGTCGAGACTTAGGAGGGCAGGCGTGACTTGGAATCCACGCGTGTGGGTTTAAGGCAGCGTTTGGCCGCCCTCACAGGCTTGGAAATGGCTCCTCTGGCGCGGCCGTGGCTGCGGCCACGAGTGTTGGTGTTCATCGGTTGTGTTTCACAAGTCCTCACTCGTTCCTGCTCTCAGTTTCACGTACATCTATATCATCTATATGGCAGGTGTTGTAAGATTACACCGAAATTGTGAGCTCTCGAAGTGAAAGTTAAAAAGGGCTTGCGGAAAGTACATCGGCTTTTTGAAGCTGCTTGGCGTATTTACCCAAGGGGAGGAGTGTAGAGCAGGTGGGCTTGGGGTGTTATTTTCTGTTTGGTTTTGTGTTAGTTTGTTTTTATATAACCCTGGTAAGGTATTTAGTTTTCGGTGGAATAGTGGAGTCAGGAGGCGGTTGTGTGTCATTTGGAACAGGATGGTTTCCATCTCTTGGGCAAGTAAACACCTGTTCTTGCTCCCTGATGTATTTTTATTCCTGAAGCAGCAAGGCAGTCTTTCACCTCTTCAGCTGCTGAATCTCCTCATCCTCTGTGAAGAGGACTGGGTTTTAAGTATCTCTAGATTCCAAAATACTTTTCTGCACTGTATTTTTTAATATTTTTATTTATTTAGTATTTTCCTATATTCTTTTGTGTTTGTCTGAAGACTTTCCTTAGCAAATTGTATTGATTTCAGGAAGGTTAAGAGTTCTGGGAGAGGGGGGAATTACAGGAAAGGCTTTGTAGGACTGTGGGTATCAGGATGATCCAAGTTCCATTAGCATCCTGACAACACAGGCATTCTCTGCACCCAGTCCCATCCTCCCCACAGGAGCAGCTTCCCAACACCGTCAGCCAAATCCAGCTGAGAACACCTCCAGAATTTTAACCAAAAGCCTCTTTGGGTGTGGAATGGGGGAGAAGTTGCCAGCTATCAGCAAGGTCTGTCATTAAATCTTGATTTTGTAGTTGGTTGCAGTTGGTACATCTTTGCACTTGGCACAATATCCACTGGGTGGCCAGGTTGCAGGTTGTGCTGCTGTGCAGCCAGGTATCAGCCTTGGATATTTTGGGTTTGGTTCAAGTTCTGAGGTGCAACATCTGCTGGAGAATGAACAGTAAGTGTTGCCTTCCTACATACAGCAGGCTGAGTTATTTTTGTTAACAAAGGAAAAGGAAGCTAAATGCCATGAATTATAACTTGGGGATTCAGACTGCCGGTCTCTTCAGCTTTTGGTCAGACCCCCTCAAGCATACTGAATTTTTTGTCCAAACTGCAATTTAAACTGGCTCAGTCCCCATTTTTTCAGCACTGCAAGAGTACTTTCAACTTCCATGTTCAGAAGGTGAACAGTGCAGGGACTTCTGCAGCAGGCCAGAGAGTGCTGCATTGGCATAATTCCACGAGGGAGAAGAGCAGAGAGAAGAATGTTAGATTAGAGGTCATAAACCAAAAGATGATGAATGGAACTATTATTTTGTCTGAAAGAGATTGAATGCCATGTGCTTAGCCTTTAAAAACACATTTGATACCTCAAAGAGATAATTTTGTATTTATTTTTTTGATCCTATGCTGCCATGCTTCCATTTGTGTTTCTTTATTTGCATGCAGATTTGAAAGTGAACAGGACATAAAATAAACAAAATATGAAACCTACTAGTAAAAAGTGATATATATTAAAAAAAAAAAAAAAGTAAAAAGTATTTTATTACCATCCAAGTTGTATTCCTCCTAGGGCATTCAGTGCATGTTTGGAAAATAAATTTATAGTCAAACAGTCTCCTGTTTGGAGCCAGCTTCTGCTGGCTGTTTCTGAGAGACCACCTCTGACTTGTCATGTTGGGAACTTGGAGCAATCCTCTCATGCTAGAAGGCTGCTTCTGCTTCTCTTTGACCATTTATTATTCCTCTTCCAGTGTAAGTCTTACTGACCACAGCAACAACTTCATAGCTGTTTTTTAAATTCTAGTGATAGAAAGTGCCTGGTGGCTTTTCTGTTACTGTAAGAAAATTGTTTAGGTGCCCTTTTTTTTTTTTTTTTTTTGTACCTTGTCAGAAAAGTTTGCAGTTAGTCTTTAGCTGATTGCAAAAGTTAACAATTTATTTTGTTTGGAACATTAGGACATTGTGTTTTAAAATTTTAAAAAGGCAAAACAGACAAACTTCTATTTTTCTGGTTGACTATTTTTTAATTACTTTATTATATTAATATTTTTAATTAATTTGTTTTTTTAATTACTGCTAATGTGCCAGGGTGTAACAGTTTACTGGGAAGAAAACCCTGTTAATAATGTTGGACTTCTTCAGATATCTCAATCAGTGCTAACAGTTCTGGAAGATGTATAGATTTTTGTGGGGAGTTACTGTTTCTTTTAGCATGCTTTATACATACATATGTGAGAAGTCTGAAAATACTGACATAGAAAGGGGGAACATTTTCTCTGTATCTCTCCTTTAACTCTTTGGTCAACTGTTGCTTTCACCACCTATCTTGTGGCTTAGGTTGCAGGGGGTTAGGATGACAAAAATAGCTTCAAATCTCAGGACTGAAATCTCAGAGGAGAGCATCAGGAATTACATAACATTTAGCACTTGGATCATACTTTAAATACTATGAAATCAGTTTCCATGGTTGTTACTGTTTCCTCTGTGCATGCATGAGCTAATACTGGTCAGCTGAACTTTTGTCCATTTCAGATAATTTTTAGTTACAGGCTTTATCTGTTAAGAAGCATATTTTGACAGCAAATGATTCTTTAAGGTCCAGATCTCTGCACCTGTTGCAGTATGATGTATGTGTAATGCCATTTTTCCCCAATTGATTTTAGTATTAGAGCTTGAAAAATGTCTCAAGACAATCACATTAATTTATGTGGCTGTGCACGAAGCCTCTGACTTCTGTTGCCTAAGTAGTCATCTGCTATCCTTCCCTACCCTCCTTGTTTTGAAACTTCCTCATTTGGGAAATTAAATGGCCTCTTTTGTTTGACCTCCTGTTCCAGCTGTGCAGAGGCTGTAAATGCACTGCAGTGAAATCTAGGAAGCATCAAGATTCTGGTCCAGTGCCTTCATCTAATGTAGGAAAAAATGAAATTCATCTCCTGCTTTCTCCCAACTACTGGAAACAATACAAAAAGAAGACATGATAACACACAGAAACCAGTCCCACTTTAAAAATCGGGTTTCCAGTTGTAACAAATGCTTAAAGTTCATGGTATTGTGTAAGACATGGTGTTTTCTAGACCAATGCACCAAAATTATTTAGCTTGTTTGCCCCCGATACATACCTGCTAGAGATCTTGTCTTTTTTTATTGGGGCCAGGTTTCATTGTAAGGACAGACTAATATAGTAATCTAATTAGTACAGCCAGACAGATAATGGAAATCAAGGGTAGGCAGAGGGGGAAGTGATAGAAGATTCCCCATGCTTTCTGTTCTGTATCCCAAATGCTTGTGCTTCGGGAGCCTCTGCAGGGACTCCTGGGAAGATGTGGATCTTTCCTTTTTCCTAGTGGGACAGTGTGCTCTCAGGATCCTTTTCATCTGCTCAGATAGCTCGGGGACCAAGTCTGGTCTGCACTCAACTGGCTTGAAGCATAAGTGCAGCCAGTAGGCATTTGCATGTATTTATTTCACTGGATGAAACATGGAATTATAATTGAGGCTTGGATATGCATATGTATATGTGTATATACATGCCTTATGTAGCTGATGGGAAAACACCCTTGCATTCACTTCAGGTATGCCTTATTGTGGTTCACAAACTTTCATTTGTAACCAGCCATGCATACAGAAATTAAGGTAACTCGTTTTTAGATGTATTCCTGAAATATGCCTCTCAGATTATTTAGCATCAGTTCAGCAGCTCTTTTCCACACTAAATAAAGAGAAGTCATGTGGTATAGCTCATTCCCCTGGCTGACTAATTTGCCCAAAGTTCACTGTGCTTTTTCTGCACAGAAAATGAAACTTAACACTGAGCATAATTATGAGTGGTGGTATAAAATGACATCATGGATTGAACAAATGGAACAAACAGGTCCATCCTGAGATTTAAGGTTTCTGAATTTGTCTAATGAATATTGTTTTTAAATGCTTGTTACTGACTCATGCTAACTAAAAATGGGTTTGTGCATTTATCATAAACTTATGCTTGCCTTGTACTATGTTAGGGGAGTTTTTTGAAGGCATGTCAGTCGGCGTAGGGAAGTTGCTGGTTTTCTGCCATGTCTTGAATTCTCCTCTGTAGCCTTTCCATATTTCCAAGATTTTCCCTTCCTTTGTTATCAAATTATCATGAATTGAATTATCTGACTTGTCTAAAAGGTTTAATTCAAAAATAAGTCTGCTACAATAATAATGTATGTTAACAAAGAAACTACATAGTAATGTTTTGGTGTCTTTACAGTATGGAGAGGAGTGCAGGACTCAAACATACCCTCCTTCAGGACCAACGTAAGTAATCTGATTCAACTTGTCTAACAAATTACAGAAACGTAGGGATTTCAAGTCTGGTGTGGGTTTTTATTTTTATGTATTTTTTTCCTGTTGTAGATCTAGAAAATGCTAGCTGCAGATGGGAAGCACCTATTTTGTCCAGTGCTTTTTCAAAGCCTTCTTCAAATTTGAACTCTGGTCCTTACCTTTCAGGTTCAAAGGGAATGTACCCACATATGTCATAAATCTTGATTTACCTCCAAGCAAAAGATGGAATGATTTGATGCACGACAAAAAGACAGAGGTATGAAATGCAGAGATTGCTTTGAAGCTTAGTAGATATAATGAAAAAAGGTTTAGAACAGAATACCTGTGCTAAAATTCTCTGAAAGGGGTTTTATTTCTAGCTCAGTTTTTTATTATGATTCTAGACCAAAATAGTTGCTTGGGTAAAACTTTTTCCTGTTTGACTCTTGAGCTGAAGCATCAAGTATAGGGCCAGTGATGTGGAGGGATGTAGAGGAATGAAAACAGGTGGAGGATAAAGCAAGCCTTCATTCATCAAAGCATGTTAGTCACAAAGTAATACAGAATGAAGGGGGAGAAGTACACCAAGAGGACAGCCTCAGTAAAATGAAGTGTAACTGAGGGATTGTCCCCTTTGCTCTGAGCATCCCTGCTCTTCTCAAGGCACTGCATGAGACAATGGAACAGCAAGAGGGCCATGAACTTCCTGCCCTTTTCATGGTTGCAGCACTGGAGTTTACATAGTAGAAATATTTTTAAAATACTCAAACCTATTTTAAACTACTTAGAACTGCTGTTCTTCTGAAGGTTGCTGAAAATTGAATTAGTTGATGCTTAATTTCTCAAGAAAAGCTAGGAATCTCTGCTGACTTTGGACTTTCAACTCTGAAAGCCAGACAAATTCTACTTACACCATAATATTTGTTTTAAAAGTCTCACATAAGCTGGTGGGCTTTGGAAGTGGGCCATGCCTTAAATTCTAAGAGGCTTTATCTGTCATGTACTTTGGACTTAGATCACATGGAGTGGAGTTCTGTTTGTGGCTATTCACTACCAGGAATGGAAAGCATGTACTTTTATAAGAAATTTACAGTTGACTTCAAGAACATCAGTGTTTAAACAAAAAGCTTTTAATTAACATTTGTAAATATAGAAGAGTTCAGAGCATTAAAATGGGATCAAAGGAGCAGAAGACAATTATGGCTTTTTCCTGTAATTCATTCTCTCTGGTAGAGGGACTTGTTGGAGCTAATCTAGAAACTTATTTGAATAGACCTTGAATAGTGACTCTTTAATGGGGAGCTTGGCATGTTTTTCTCACCAAGAACACCATATTTACCACTTTCTTTAGATACAGGTTTTTTTCAATCAGATGGGTTTTTTTTAAAAGTATGTGAAGGAGTTCTGTTAGTATTCTAGCAATTCTTATGCTTGAGATCTTCTGTTTCATAAAAGCCTTTGTTCTTTTTAGCTGAAGAGTGTGGTCCAGAATATTAAAAATATAGTAAATACCTTCTTCCCCAGTGGCAAAGTTGTTGACATAGTGGATCACAAAATTGTAAGTATTTTCAGCTTACTTAATTTATTACTGTATCCTCTGACTACCCGAATTAGAAAATTTTACAATTAGGAATATTTCACATGGTAATTCTTCCAATTCCAGAGCAGAAATGCTGTTTTGAAGAGTTCCTCTGAAATTTTGCCCTCTGGGTGAAATTTTGCCTTCTTGCCTACCCAGAATTACTCTGAAACCATTAAATGTAAAATGCACATGTCTCTCTGTCCTCTGATTTTTGTAAGATCTTTTTTAGTTTGGCTTAGTCGTGCTAGACATATATGCTGCTGACATAGTCACTGCAGCAAAACACCTCACTGAGATACTCTTTGCTCTGTCTTTTTAAACAGTAGAATAAAATTAGGTTTTGACAACTGTTATAAGTGTCTGATTACAGGGGCAACTTTGACCAGGCTTTGTCTTAAGAAATAGTTTGGTTCTGGTTAAAGTATGCTTTAGCATAGAGTCAAGACAGGGGAAAACATTGTGCTAGAGACAGCATAAGGTCAAATCTGTCCCCCATCTTTATTTGCAGCAGCCTCAGGTCATGCTGGCCACTGCTTCATTCATATTCCTGTGTTCCTGAGGGGGGTTGAGATAGAAGTAGCATACACAGGTAGTCATACCAGTGTGTGAAAGTTAGGTATCCCCTTAAAGGCTGACGTCAAGCTCAGTTCCAGCTGAGCTCTTAACATGTAGGAGTACTACTTCAGTCTGTTCTGTCTATTGCTGCTAACAGTAGTTAAGATACTGTGCTAATCTCCATGGCTCACATGTCAATATTTTGATAAGTAATAGTTTTTGCTTTCCTTACGTATGTACTTGTCTTCCAAGTACTCTACAAACATCCTCAAGTTTTACAGGCTGCAGAGAAATTAAATATTCAATTTAACAGCTGGGAGAAAAATTTACCTATTGGGTAGAGGTTTGTTTTAACTAACAAAACACACATGAACAACATACATTCTGCTTTCAGGCTCATCTGACTGCCACGCTTCCTTACCCTTTCAATGAAGAGCTTCAAGGGATCGCAAATTCATCTGGGATTCCTTTGGGTAATAGTTTCCAACATTTTAATGTAGTGATAAAACAGGAATTCAGACTCACAAAAACTAGGATGTGTACCAATCTGCAGTGTAGTCGTAATCATTTGTGACTTTGACAAAGAAATAATTAAGGACACAAAGCAATAAATTGCATCTCATGTGCAATGGGAACAGTATTTTAGAGGGGAATGACAATAGATCACATAAACCTTTCTTCAGGCTGGGATGTCTCTGTAGAGATGAACCTTCTCACTTCTGAATTTTCAGAACTTGAGTGAGTCTCTTGTGCACCAAAATTTGGGGGAATCCTTGATTCTTATTGGTTTCCCGTTCAGCTGTGTTTGCCCTTGATACATCAGGAAGAGAAGGCTCAGTTTCATTCTGTGCTTTCTTTCCCTTGTGATCCTTGCTACATCCTCCTGCCTTGCTTCCACACCTCCTGCAAAGGAATGAGAAGCAGACACTGAATTCTTCCAGAATTGAGACAGAGAAGAGACATCTGCTTCCACTGCTGCCTTCATACAGGAGCACTACAGCTGGTGCTAGTCAGCAGCTTTTATATGGGAATAGTGGTACATATAGCAGCTTTCTTCTTTAAAGTGAACTTTACAGCTTGTTTTAAAGTTTCCAGAGGAGGACGTAGCAATTACTGTCAGCTTTCTGTATGTTAAGGTAGAAGAACAAGGGATTCTAATCCTTCTGTTTGCCTGTCAGGAAGCTCTGATTTAATTGAATCAGTCATTTCAAAGATCAAATGAGATTATACAGAAATTAATAAGCGAAATGTTATCAAATGTTGAACACTGCAGTAGGCTTTTTTTCCTAACCATTTTTTTTTTTCATGTCAAAACTTTCAAATTATTGAACTTTGTTTCTTTTTGTTTTAGGAGAAATTGTTATTTTTAACATCTTTTATGAAATTTTTACTGTATGTACATCAATAGTGGCGGAAGATAAAACAGGTAATGCAACCCAGAATGGTATTAACAGTTTTCTCTTACTTTGAACAGGGTCCACCTTAGTTATGCAAACATAGTCCTTCTCAGCTGCAGCCAAGAAGCTGTAGTAGAAGACACCAAGAGCAGTGAATTCAGAGGTCTTCCTTTGGAAGGCAGTAAGAGATCACAGGTGTAAAAAAAGAGGAAAAAATACTTTCAAAGACTGGGTTGTGGTTTTTTGTTGTTTTTAAATAGGTAGTATTTGGGTTTGTTTTTCTAGGAGAAGGAAACACCAGCCAGACACCTGATACTTTGACAGTGCTATGAGAGATTCTAATGCAATCCATTTTGCATTTAGTGTCTAGCTATCATACAAGTATTGTGCTACAGAAAACAGATGGTCTATTTTAAGAAAGACTCTCCCATTCACCTACTCATTCTAGAGCCTTTGTCTGCACCTTCTTCCAGCTTAGGAAATTTTTGAGGGACTCTCAGAGGGCTTACAATAATCTCATTTTTAGAGGAAGTTCAAGGTGTTACCATTGTATTAAATTAATACAGAAAGCATCTGAGGCTGAGATGGACAGCAGTTTACAAGATTACTTTATTTCAGTTATGGTAACAGACTTCTCTGAAGCAAAAAACCCCAATATTTTTTGTGCTTACTTATTTTCTGGTTTTCTAAGCTGAAGTTTATGTTGCTCTATTTTAAAAAATATATTTTTTTTATGTAGGGAAACTGTATCATGCCAGAAACTTGGATTTTGGACTCTTTCTTGGGTAAGTCCCTTTTTGGTTTTTTAAATCAAAGAAAAAGCTTGCTGAACTTGGAATTCCTACATGCATTCTTAGAGCCTAAATGAAAAATTGGATGAAGTTGAGACAGTGACATGTAATTCTGCATTGCATGATGTGAAAAAAGGCTAAACCAAGCAGGGATTGTGGTGATCTTATGTCACACTGCTCCAGTCTTGTTGGGAAGGGCTCTATAGAAAGCTGTGTTCAGAGTTACATCATGTTTTCTTAGCTCCAGTTAAAGCTGTCTCAAGCCAGAGAATGGTCCATGTAACCTCATCTCTGAGGTGCTGTATATCTTGGTTTTTACATGATGGGACATGGGAAGCATCAGCTTCAGTGTATGCAGTGAAATGTGGGTTTGGTCTTGTTTTTGTGGTTGGTTGGAAGTGCTCTACTGGTACTTCCCATCATTCATAAGTTCTGCTCAGGAGCCAGTGATCTGTATTCCACTGATCTAACATTGTTATTCATTTGGATACAAACTGTAGTTTATTACCCAGTACTGGATTTTCTTTTGGTTCTAATTTCATTCCTTATGATCAGGTAGTTCAGTGTTTGCTTTTAGTGGCCCACTATATTTTGTACTGTCACTTCTCCAGATGACTCTCAATACCCAGATGAAATTTAAATATTCATCTTCATTAAATTCAAAATCCTATGCTTATCAAAAACTGAAATGTCAACTGCAATTCCTCCTGTCCCTTGTTTTGGCTTGTGTTGAACTTCTCCCACTTGTCAGAAGTACCAAGAACATGCTACCTGAAAATTAAGGCAACTTTTCAAAGCTGTTCCCAGAACCTGTTTACACCAAAACTTGGTTCTTGTCATCAACTGCCTATGTGTTTAGGCTTCCTAGTTGTACCTTGCTTGTGCTGCTCAGGTACCTGCTGAGCAGTGCTGCTGGCTGATGTGAGTAGGATCAGAGGATGGGCATCACACACAGGAAATATGTGTACTGGGAAGGGAAGTTTTAAAAGCTAGTAAGGGAGGGGGATTTCAAACACTGTACTGTCCTCTGCAGGTGGGATGTTAAAAATAATTCCTGGACTATAACTCAGGAACTGAAGCCTATAGTGGTCAACTTGGACTTCCAGAGAAAAAACAAAACAGTATTCAAGTCCACAAATTTTGCAGGATACATAGGCATGGTGTCTGGAGTCAAACCAGTAAGTATGGGGAGGAGGGCTTGTCAGTTTGTTGCTAATGCTTCAGAGTTAGGATGTCGCTTTTTCTGCTTTCAGCCTCTGTCTTGGGTCTTAATTTTTCTGGTACACAGTGTAGCTATTTGAAGAGAGGTAAAAGCAAAAAAATGTAGCACTCTTCCTTGTAAAATGGGAAGGCCTAAATGAAATACTTGTATTTGTATAATTCTTAAAAACAGTGTAGAATTGTGAATATGAACAGGCTCAAGTGGTTGGAGTCTCTTGGCTAGCAAACAGATACCACTGTGATCCCAGAGGTGAAACAGCACATTTGTGCTGTTCTATTCTTTCTAGTCTTTATTCAAAAAGGTGTCCTACACTGCAAGATTTTTTTGTATTTTTTTTTTTTGATAGGCACCTGAAATCTGGATTTTGTCTACATCTTAAAAACTAGCAGAACTATGCCAGGGTTTCAAGTTTACCACAGCTCCTCCTTTACTACATGCTCTGCCTTTATATTCTATTGCAGGCAGTTCTTTTCATAGAAGAGCATTTCTGTCATAAATCCTTGCATTCAATCCATTTTATTTTTTTCTTCTATTCAAATAAATCGGGGAGAGTGTATTCTGAAAATGATACAGTGTACCTGAATTCCACTTTCCTCTGGAAAAAACCACTAGTTGGAGAAGATTGGGATTTGAGTTTGAATTGCCTGTTGTGAGTAGCACAGATTAAGTTGAGTACAGCTGTGTTCCCACCTGGACAGCAATAACAGATCAGAACGTACTTAGCACTGTGACTTAAAATCTGTCTTAAAACTAGAACAGTACCCAGAGGTGTCATAAGAAGGTTACATGTGTCAGGGGAAGTAAAATGGCAAAGCAGTGATGCAACGAGGGCCACGAGCAAAATGGCCACAGGCTTGACTTGCTCAGCATAAAAGCAGGGCTTGCTGGATTGCTGTGCCAGGTTAGAAGACTATGAATTATTGTTTCAGCTTACTCAGGTCGTGATAAATTAGATTCTTCTCCACACGAGCTTGATCTTGTAGCCTATTACTCGAAGAGAAAGTGTCTACAAACAAGAAACTCAATTGGCATGTAAATTGCATTGATGCCTCTTATTACTGGGCTGGTAATCAATGAAGTTTGACTTGTTTCATGCTTTTTAGGACTTGTTCACTCTGACAATGAATGAGCGTTTCAGCCTTGATGGTGGTTATGTTGGTGAGTAAAGCTTATTTCTTCCCTTATTTCTGTACAAATTTTCCAGGCCATGGTCTTACCAGTTACCTTATTAAAAGTATTATTACGTAACCAGTTACCTTAACAAACAGACATACAAATCATGAAAATATTCCAGATGAGTATGATAAAACACAGTTAATTTTAAAGCCTGTGAAATTTAGAATAGCATGAGTGAAAAATAGAATTCCTGAAAACTACTTACTATAACCAGTAGTATCTTGCAGGAATCTTCGAATGGTTTCTTGGCAGAAGAGATGGCATGTGGATGGGCTTTCTTACAAGAACAGTACTAGAGAATGCTACAAGGTATTTCCACCCCCTGTCTATATATTCTGCTGCTTTAACCTGCTTTGCTTCCAACTGGCCTGAATGCTCTATTTGTAAGCATAGTATCTAATGATACAGGTATCTTTCTAGAAGCCTTAACAATAAATAGTGCTGATTTTTCTGGTACTCTGGAGCAGGAGGGAGGCATCACACATGATGTCTTTACAATGCCTCAAATTATTTTCTTAGATTTTTGTTTTGTAATAATCCTGTTGGCATCTGAATGCCCAACAGGGTAAAAACACATCCAGCAGGTATATTACAGGAAGTAAACAAAAACACATCTCTCATGCAGTGAATTAATTAGTTGGGATATGATACAGCACATCATAATTTTATTCCTTTTGTAAATGTAGAAAAAGTGCAGATAGCACCTCTCAACAAATTTAAAGTACAAAGTGAGTGGAGGAACTTTGATTAAACATGTTTCTTCCTTCTGATACAATCTCCTCATATATGCATGAAAGGGGAAGAAAGGTGTAACTACCCAAACTTTTCCTGGATCAGTGAAACTCATTCAAAAGTCCTTGAATCTTTTATAGCATTTGATGCTCAAACACCACTTTTTTTTTATCTGCAGTTATCAAGATGCAAAAGACAAGCTGTCAAAAACAAGACTGCTGGCTCCAGCTTACTTTATACTGGGTGGAAAAAATTCTGGAGAAGGCTGTGTGATAACTCGTTCCAGGACAGCTAGTCTGGATATCTGGGAGTGAGTATGCTGGGCCTGACAGTCAGTGGAGCCTTAGTTGTACTTAATTCTTCAGCATCATTGTAAAATACCACAACAAGCTTAAAAAAAAATCTGCCTGTATATAGTGTATGCTACACATGTATTTATGTAGCTAAACAAGCAAAACACAAATGTATACCTCTTTTCCAGTCTTGACATCAAGAAAGGCACATGGTACGTGTTAGAAACAAATTACGATCGCTGGAAGCCTCCACTAATCTTGGATAATCGTAGAACACCTGCAATGAAGTGCCTGAACCAAACTATGCAAGAGGTAAACATCCTTCACATACCTGATCTGGCTGTCTAGAAGCTCCCAAGTGACAGTAATGTTTTGACACAGCCAGGAGCATTCAGGGCATTCCCAGGCAGAGCTGTAATGACAGAAGTGGCTAGTGGTTTTGTGAGTTTGTCTGTGCTCCTGGGTAACAAAGTACCAGCTGGCTCTTAACACAAATGGCTTTCTCTTCCTCTAGGTTATTTTCCTGCAAGCATTTTCTGCAGCTGCACATGTGTAGGGGGATAAGCCTGCAGATACTTTGAGAGAGATCTTAATTGTTTCCTGAGCTGTTTTTGTCACCTGTGAAATTGGAATACACACTGTTAGGCAGCAAACACTTGACACTCAAGTGTCCCATGGTGTACTGAGATCTGGTCTGCTCAAGTTTTTGCAACCCATTTTCCTCTGATCTCAAGATATATGGATATAGTGTATGCTTAAAGCTTTTTCTGATTATCTAATTGAGCAGTAAAAAAATTACCATTTTCAGCATTTACACTAACAGGCTAATGTTCTTTGACATTTATGTATTATTTTCTTTCAGAACATCTCCTTACCACGAATTTATGATGTTCTCTCCACAAAGCCTGTTCTCAATAAGGTAATGCTTCACATTTTTCTGAATGCTTAGAATGAGAAGTGGGGGCAGACCACTAGCTCTTGTACATCTAAGGAGGAGGTCACAGTGGTATATCTGGGGGCAAGGATTTAGGTGAAAGTATGCACATTGAGCTAAACCAAATTCCATGTTACTTTGTAAAAGCAAAATGTAATTGCTGGAATAGCTGTTTTCCAACAGCCCTACAGCTTTAAAACTCCAAATAGCCTAAGCTCTTCCATCATAGCTGGCTCTGGTCTGGGGCAGCATTTGCACTACAGACGTCTCAAGGACCCTTCTAGCCTGACTTAACCTGTGATATTTGCCTTTAGAGGTAGGATGAAACAATGGGGTAGGCATACTGCAGGCACATTCTTACAACAGAAGATACTGTACTCTGAACTTGAGGTTTTGGTGTCAAAGACTAAAGGGGTAAGAAGAGTTTTTGAATGATAAAATTTTTACTAATTGCTGTATTGAGGCTCTCTCTCTTTTTTTTTCTTTTTTTTTTTTTTTTTTCCCCTTCTTCTTCCTCCCACCTGCCTGTTAGCTGACTGTGTGCACAACACTGATGGAGGTGTATGGAGGCCATACAGAGACTTACCTGCGGGAATGCCCAGATCCATGCAGTCCTTGGTAGCCCTGTATGTTTCCTGTGTTGGAAGCATGTCCTTGTCTGAATTGGGGTCCTCCAAGAAAAAATACTTTCTGGAAAATGATTTCTCAGCCTAACTCCTTTCTTCAGAAATCTAATGGCTATATGGAAATGTCAGAGAGCTTCTAACAACAGAGGACTATCTCACACTGGACTTTTTTGCTTTCTAATTACTGATGAGATTCTGCTGACAAAAAATGAATGCTAATGTATGTCTGGTTTGACTTCAGCCATCTCTGCCACGTGAGTTCAGCAGTTAGCCCTGGATCTTCTCAGACTTTACGGTATTCTTGGTTTGGTTTGCTGTTGGTTTGTGGGTTTGTTTGTGGGTTTTTTGTTGTTGTTGTTGTTTAATTGAGTTTTTTTTAGATTAAAATATCTACCAAGGATTAAAACGTATTTGGTCTAAGGAGGCCACCTGGAACAGTACCATTCTATATCTCTTTTCTAAGCACTTAGGATCAATTGCTTGTGTTCTGGTCCATTATGAGGATATTTCTGAGATGTCTTTTTATAAAATAAACTCACAACTGTCATACTTAGTCACAGAAACAAGGCCTTGGGGAAATACTTAGACCAAGATCTGAGCCAAAAAGATGTCTATTCACTGATTTATAGATATTTGCTGAAGCAATTTCTTGGCCTATTAACAAACTTTTAAACTTTTTTTTTTTAATACAAATTTTTCTGTTGTCTCAAAAAAAAATAAATAAATACTAATACAATAAATATTCCTAAGAACTACTTTCTTTGACCAAAGTACACATGTACTGATCTCATAGCTCAGCGGATGACACCATATTATTTATCATATCAGAAAGCACATTCTCTTCCAAATAGGCAGATTTTAAGTGTCTAAAAACCTGATCTACTTCTTAAACTGACACTTGAAGTTATTAACCAACTACTGATAGTGATTGAGTTGTTGAAGGTGATTTTGTCTGGTATATTGGTTTTTGAAAAGTGGAATTAGAAGCCAAGTAATACTACAATACTGGCCATAATTCAAATTAAGAAATTCCTTTAAAATAGAGTGAAGTACAGGCACCCTCATTGCCTAGGAAGCAGATAATGCAGAAGGCAGTAGTTTTATCTGTGTCCCTGGCATTGCTGGCACTACTTCCCAGGGCAAACTCTTGTCTTTTATAACAGGCAAAGGGAAGGCAATGGAGAGTAAGCTTAGGGGCTGATACATATGGTGGTTCACATGTAATCTTTTTTTAACCACCCTAGGTAAGAGGTGCTATTCATATTCCCATTAAGCCATTAACTCAAAGTTCACACTTGTGTAAGGGAAGTGTTTACTGTCTGTCTGGTGTCTGAAGTGACAGTAATGCCATAAAGCATTCTAGCCTGCAAGTTCCTGACATCCAGTCACAATGGGATTCTTGATGGCCAGGACACGTAGAACATTAGTGTAGTGCAGAAGTTCAGAACAGACTATATAACAGTTTCATGTTCCAAACAGTAAAGGCTACTATAAGATTTTTAAAAAAATAATAATTGCAAATTTAACACTAAGAAGTCTACAGAAGGGGAAACAAGTTATTGCCCGTAAGTTAGAGATACAAAGTCAGCTTTCATCCAAACATCACTGGCTGAGTTTTATTTAGTATTGCTTTCTTTTCTAAAAGAAATATTAATAGATAAACTTTAATGATTCCTTGCATTGGTAAGTAGGTTACCAGCTTACAGCAGATTCTGTGGTTATTGGAGGCTCTCCCTCCATCAACACTGAAAGAAGCAGAGACAAGAGGAATGCTATTTGCCAAACAACTGTAGCAGCTGATAAAGAAACACAGCTACTGTTTGAAGAAAATTACATTCTAGGCCTTAGATCAATGCCTGTAGTAGCACAGCAAGTAGCAATTCAAAGGGGGGGTATAAAACACTGACACATTAAGAGCACAGAAAAATCAGCATCCCACTGTATAAACTGTTGTTAACAAAAGGCTAATCTAGTTGCACATGGATTGTTTTGCACTGAAGTGTGCAAGCAGAAGCATGTTAGATGATTCCACTTTTAATCTCTGAATATTGAACCTAGGTAAAACAAAATCAACATAGCAGCATGATTTATATTAAGGAAAAAATGTCTGCATAGTGTGAAATGCAGTTTCTGGGACTTGTGATTCATACAAAACAGTTAAATTAAGTCAGTTGTTACAGTGAAGGGCACATCATGTACTCCTGAGTTTGCACCTTCATCTGGTGGGAGGTTGTTCAGATTTAGATGGAATTAGTTGCATAACAGCCGTAATCAAATTACTTTGTAATTTAAAAATAAATAGTGACTTTACTTGCTTACTTAGTCCTGTCCCACTTTAGCAAATGTGGAGCAAAGCAGTGTAGACTATTTACAGTCATTAACTAATGAGCTTTTGGTATGCCCCTTGTGCAAGACAATCCACATTTCCACATTGGAAATTGCTTTACAATTGCAAAAGAGCAGCCAAATCCCACAGGTGTCTGTCCAGGGCATGACTGCATGTGCCTGCTATCAACTAGAATAAACAAAGACATTTAAAAACAAAACCCCCAACAGCTATGTCTTACTGTCCTTGCCTTAATACAGAAGTGGTGAAAGTGATTAATTGTTTCTTGATTTAAACTTCATCTGCCAGTTCTGAAAGCACTTGTTCTGAAGGTCTTCATGAGCTCTAGAAAAAGATTCATTTGTTCCTGTTATAGATAGAGATATCTCTTTTTTAACATCAGTTTACTGCCTCTCCCTGCTTCTGCTGCCCAAGGCATTGAAATGGAAGCTAAGACCATTCCACTGAAGTAATATGTATTCAGCTGGTGGCAACTTTGTGACAATTAAAAAAAAAAAAACAACACAAAGAAAGAAATGGGTATTTGCTGTACACAGAGTTGAGGTACCCAATTTTTTTTATTATTATTATTATTTAGGTTTATTCTTTTCCCCAGGTCAGCAGTTTAAATAAGAGATTTACACAGCATTCCAATTTTTGTTGTGAAGCAAAACATCAGATGGTTGAAAAAAAAAATATGTAAGCAAACAAACAAACATACCTTTTTATTATTACTGCGGAGTCTGGTTCAGTGAAGAACAACCTCAGTATTTTACCCTCCAGCAGATTTTTACTTTAATGTAAATACAAAGAGTTAATCCAGTTTATTCTGAACTTTGTTAAATGTTACATGAAAGACAAAGCATTTGTTTGGGTGCTGGCATTTAAATGCAAAAAAATGTCAATTTGCCAAGAAAATATTACACATCTAAAGTTTCAAAAAGCCATACAGTGAAGCCTCATACCATTTCAGAGGAAGAAAGAATGGCATCTCCCATGTCAAAAGGCAAAATGTTGGCTGCTAGTGAGGAGTGTAAATCTAGAGAAGTAATTTGATTCTATCAAAATCAAGCAGTAGTTTTGGGACACATACATAAGTGAGTTTGCATGAGAGTCAGTTACAACTTAAGGCCTTGCTTCAGAAGCACAGCTCTAGAGCAGCACCCACAGACGTCCTGGAAAGCATGTGCAGGGAAAACAGAGTAAATAAAAGCCAGGCTGGAGCAAGCAGGCGTGATGGACTATGGACTGGCAGGGAGCAGCTGAGAACTTAGGAGGTACCACAACAACAAAATGCTCCTCCCTCCTGGACAAATACCTGTCCCATCTTCACACAGCCAGCTCTTTGGGCTACACGTTGAAGAAGAAAGAAATGTGAACAAAAAGCTTGGGTTTCACCTCAGTGGCAACAGCAGGCAAAAGTACCTGCTTATGCCACAGATCATCAGCTGGGCTGTTCATCAGTGACCTGGAGGAGGGGACAGAGTTTATCCTCAGCAAGTTTGCTGATGATACAAGGTTGGAAGGGGTGGCTGACAGTCCAGAGGGCTGTGCTGCCATCCAGTGTGAAGAGGATAGGCTGGAAAGCTGGGCAGAAAAGAACCCAATGAGGTTTAACAAGAGCAAGTGTAGGGTCCTGCACCTGGTGACAAAGAACCCTAAGCACCACTATAAGTTAGAGGTGGACGTGCTGGAAAGCAGCTTGGAGAAGAAGAATCTGGGGGTCCTGCTAGATAAGTTATCCCTGAGCCAGCTGTGTGCCCCTGCTGCCAGGAAGGCCAATGGAAACCTGGGCTGCATAAAGAAGAATGAGGCCAGGAGGCTGAGGGAGGGCATTCACACCCCATGCTCTGCCCTGGTGAGGCCACAGCTGGAATCCTGCATCCAGCTCTGGGCTCCCCAGCTCAAGAGAGAGAGGGAACTGCTGGAGAGAGTCAATAGGAGGGTGATGAAGATGACAGGGACTGGAGCATCCCTCTTATGAGGAAAGGCTGAGAGAGCTGGGTCTCTAGCCTGGAGAAGAAAAGGCTGGGGGGAGACCTTAATTAATGTCTACACGTATCTAAAGGGTGGGTGCACGGAGGATGGAGCCAGACTCTCCTCTGTAGTTCCCAGTGACAGGATGAGGGCCAATGGGCACAAGCTGGAAGATAGGAAGTTCCATTTAAACGTAAGAAAAAACTTTTCTGTGAGGGTGATAAGGCAGTGAACAGGCTGCCCAGGGAGACTGGGGAGTCCCCTTCTCTGGAGATATCCAAAACCCACCTGTATGCAGTCCTGTAAAATGTTCTCTAGGGGATTCTGCTCTAGAGTTGGACTAGATGATCTGTAGAGAGTTGGACTACATGATCTCTAGAAGTCCCTTCAAACTCTGATAATTCTGTGAGAAATTGAGAAAGTTCGAAAAAAAGTGAGAAAGGCCCACAAAAGCTCTCTGAGCAGATAAATCTCCCATCCTTTGCACCAGAAGAACAAGATGAACCAGAAAAAGCAGTCAAAGCAGTGGTAGAAACCACAATTTGCCTTGGGAATAAATCTCCAGGGATGTATGCATTTTATAAGAAGCTGTGTTTGCTGTTGAAAGAGTATGGAAACACAACATACCAGCTGGACAAAAACTGTGAACAAGAGGCAAGTGGTTCCTTCTAAGTCTGACGCCAGTTTTTCTAAACATCGTAACTTGTGGTATCAGAATTCAAAGGTCTTTTGTAGCTCAGTCTCAGTGTAGCTGCCACACTGTTACTTGGCAGAAAGGAAAATAATAATAAAGGAGCTGAGTCTTTTACAAACTGAGAAGCGCTGTACTCAGGAAATTGTCTGATCACTCAGAGCTGAATGAATCAGCTCTGAACTATATTTATTGTATATGGGACAGCCTCTCTCAGTCTAATTTGTTTTGCAAAGTTTGTTCTCCTAGCTCAAGGGTTGTGCATGAGCAGTAGAAGAATCACAGTAGCGAGGCTGCTTCTATTGGGTATTCTGTATTTAAGGTAACTCCAGTCATAAGCCTTGTTTAAGGTTTTCCACTGTTCATCTTGTCTTTCTTTTAATCTTGCTAGTTTTCTCTAGTAGGCAGATACCCAATATAGAAAAAAAATAATCTCTAGACTTTTCCCTCTATATTTCAGTGAAAATGTTTCATCTCATTAAGAATGCTAAACAAAAAAATAATTTTTTTCTATAGTAAAAAAAAAATTAAAAAATCACAAGCACCAATCTGTAGCAAAGTGCTGAAGCACCATCTTATTTTTTATGCGGAACTTTAATTCAGGTACCTGGAAGCGTTTGGATTAGACATAGCCTTTTCTCAGGCTACACCCACCATCTGAATTACACCAGTATTTAAGCCTTTGAGTTGTTACATATAACATGCATCAACTTAGTCCCCAAAATGCTACGTCTGCATTCCCAAGAGAGGTGTACATTCACCATCCCCTGAGATGTAAGGAAAGATGTAAAACAGAACAGGAAGACAGCTGGGATTGGCAGGCTATGAAGATCAAGCAACTGCAGTACATTTCTCTACTGACCCCATTACCTTCTAAATTAAGCATTCCTTTTCTGTCATCTGTTTGGGCAGTACCCCCTCTGTGACACTATTGTGTTGCATTTTGGAAGTACTGATCACAACTCCAATAAGGCAGAGGGAGGGATGCTGCGGTCACATAAAGCACTGTAAAATGCAGCCTATCTGTTTACATCTCAGTTCAGCTTTTCAAAACTATCCATCAATCTTGGATTCTGTCACAGCTTAACAACTTTAGGTCTAAAGCCTTCAAAGTTGATGCAGTTGAATTCTAGCATGCCTTCAAAGATTGCAGAATATAGGTAGGGAAATTGTGGAATTAGTGATTAGGGAGACCAGCATAGAAAAACTGATGAGAAAATTAATCATCTCAATGCAAAGTTTGGACAGTTCACAAAATCAGCAGGGCTCAGGGCCATACACTGAGTGCAGCCCATGTCTTGGCTGAGGCAGAGACTTTGTGACAGGGCCAGCGTGGGGAAAAAGAGGAGAGGTGATTGTGTGATTAAGGGCCTTGTGTGTACAGGACTGCAGGTTACACATGGGCACTTGCTATTACTTCTTGTTTTGCAGTGCTTGAATGAGCTGTAGACAGCTAGAGATTTTATTTTTTGAATGGAGGGTTTGGTATCTGTGAGGAGAATATAGGATGCAGCAGAACATAACTTAGATATGCCTGTCTGCAGAAAGACAGGAGAGAAGCTGTTGGGCCTGGAGAGGACAATAAAGCAACTTATAATGGCTCCCATTTACCCAAGGTGAACATCACAACCTCCCTAAGGTCATATACACCAGCATCTGCTCTGCAAGCTAGTAAAACACAGTTCAATTGCTCTGTGAGGATCTCAGTTAAAACTGTCCCCCAAAGAAGTGACCCTAACTTTCTTCAATCTCTGATCAGGCTCTATAGACTGCTCACTTGATTATCTGCCTCCATCAGGTAGCCTGCAAGTGCAGTGCCTGCCCACACCATTCAAGATAAGAATCCCAGCCACCCAGATGGGTTTGAAGCACAGCCAGACAGCTTTGCCTATCCCTGTCTCCAGCTCCCACTGTCAATAATGTCTCTGTTACACAGCATTGCCACAACTTGCCTCCCACAGCCCTCAGTGCCAGGGCTGTCTGCAGTCAGAAATACCTACTCAAGCCACACTTTGTTGGGGTTTTTTTTTGGCTTGTAATTTTCATTCCTGCTCTCCAAAGGCAGCAGCACAGCATGAGCCTGTAGAGAACTGCCTAGGAGCCACCAGAACTGTCGGACCCAGAGCTCAGCTATGTAGCAAAGCTGCACGGAGCTTACCTGGCCTTGCCCAACCCCTCCCGGTGTTGTCAGCCACAGGTTGCACAGGTGCTTGTGATTTCCTGTCTCTGCAAGCTGTGTTACCAGCCAGACCATCAGTCGCCTGAATTTCGGAAGCTGCTCCCACGGCTCCACACCCCCACACGCAGAACTCAGCGCCGAGGTTAAGAGACGCTTTCCCTCTTCAAAACACTCGGCGGGGAAACCCACGGGTATTACTCAGTGTAAACATTTCCCACAGACTAAACCCAACAGGTACCAGCAAGTAGTCTTGCTCCTTTGCATTTTCAAATGTCACACAAAACAGAGTACACTCAAGAAAGTCATAGAGTGAGGTACAACTGCTTAATTTACCAGCTGAGGGGATCTGCCTGATATTTTCTTACTTCAGGAAACAAAAAAGAGTAGTAGAAGGTTTTTTTTCCTATGATAAGGCTTGAAACAAATCCCTGTCACTATAAATCACAAGCAAGAGCAGAGCTAACCTCAGAGTTTTTTTTATAGCCACCTGTTCCTGGAGTTTCTAAACTACAATCTCAAATCTTTGAAGTATTTGAAAATCTAAATTCTTGACACAGCTACTAAAATAATAAGCTTTTCTTTCTAGTACTGAAGATTTTTTCATAGGCACTGCTTTCTGTAGTGATGTTTACAGATGCCAGTCCCACAGTCTGTCCTAAGCAGACAAGCTCACACACCTCTGGTGCTCTCCATGGGTTCGTGTGCCAGGTGAGTTGAAGAGAGTTCCATCAAGAAACATGAGTAACAAAAGCATAATACATGCTGCAGCACATACCAAGAGGACCCAAGTTGTACCACTACAATACATACAGCATCCACTGTTAATATATATAAAAAACCCACACATGAAAGACACGTGGATTTGAGATGGAATATGATGATTGCAATCCTAATAGGATTGAACATTTTTTTAAAATGTTTTTTAAAAAAAGCTTGTTAATATACTCATTCTTTTTTTTTCCATAGTTTTTTGAGTTTCCAGGTTTGTTTGGTTGTGAGGCTTGTAAAATCAAATTATGTAAATTACCTCTACTAAGTATTTCGGTTGCAACAATATAAAATGTGTTGTTATGTTACTTTTAATCTTCTAAAGTCATGCTAATGAAAACACTAATCAAAGATTGCAGTCACTTACATTTTCAGTCCTCGCCTGCTGTAGGTGGATTTTGTTGAGCAATAAGATTTATAACTTTGTCCTGATGCAATGAATGTCAGGCTGAATTCATGCAGGTGCTAATGAAATATCATCAGGGTCCTCTCTTTCTCCAGGTGGGTGATAATTAGGGCTTATCACAGATAGGTCTAGGAAATACTTAAGCTTGTTTTGCAGTTACTTTGAACTCTCAGGAAAGGAGTGACTCTTCTACAGTATCAGCCTGGAATTTTCTACCCATGCAAGAGAGGTAATGATGTTTTTAATTTACTTGCAAACAATATGTTTATATGAAGTCTGACAGAAGACTACTTAAATGAATCTTTCTGGTTTAGTGTCTTGTAAAGCGTGAGATTGGTAGTGTGCAGACAAGCTTAATAAAATGTTAATTAAGCAACTGGGTTCAGAGAAATCTTGCAGAACTTGCTCCGTGTGGTACCTGTAAGCTTGAAATTCTGCTTTTGATAGTTGCCTGCCAACACAACAAGCAACTTTGTGTCGGTTTCCCAAAGCAAAAAGAGAATCCTTAAGGTAGTTCCTGCTGGTGGAGAAAACAGTGTTGCATTCCTCTCCCCTTGATAAAGATTGTAATGGCTCTTTATTAACTATAAGCAGGAGGGCCTTGAAGGCATCTAAGTTACTGAATAATCTTAAAAATAACCAATGGAATCAGAAGGTAGCTTCCAGTCTTATACAAATGTTTAATTCAAAAGCAGCTAAAAGCAGAAGCCTGATTGTGACTTGCAAGATACCTTGTCCATACATGCCATCATCTGGGGGGGGGAAAAAAAAAACAACAAACAAACAAAAATAATCTACATGAGTAGCAAAATACTTGTGTCCTTAACACAGACTGTAGCTCCTGTTCAAAGCCCTTCTTTCTCTGCAGGGAGCTGCTCTTCTTCCCCCATCTTTGATCAAAGTGGCTTAGGGCTCCCCTTAAAGAACTGCTGCCTGTGAACTAAAAGCTACACAACTGCTTTTTAAAATACCCTTTTCCTAAATTGCAAGACTGCAGATTTGGTGATTATGAGATGAAGAGGTTTTTCAAAATGAACAGGAGAAATACAATCTCAAATACACCTAGGAACTGTAGAGAGAGCTTTCCTCTGATTTTGATTTTATGTAATTTTTACTATAAAATGCATACATTTTTTGTTCTTTTGAAGCCTAAAGGAACACTTCTTGAGGGGTTTGTATTTTCTGTGATTGTTATTTATTCAGCAAATTCAGCCAATTTTGTGAAAGAAAGCCTTTTCCTTTTACATTACATGAAGTGTATGTCGTTTAATGTTTGCGCATTTAAATTTCCACCACAAATGGACAAGCATGTTCTATGGATTTGATGTTGAAAGCAGCTTTTCACTCTTCTCTCAGGATATAGTCATGATATTTACACTATGTATGTATAGAGGAGGTTCAGTTGTGTGGGTGTGGTAGGCGTTTTGTGGGTGGCACTTGGTTGTATGGTTTTGGTTGGTTCGGTGGCATGTTCTCTTTTTTCTTTTCCCTAAAGAGTTTACATGGTTGTAAGGCTCTGACACTGAAGAGTTTTTAAGATTAAGGCATTCAGAAGCCCTTCAGTGTAGTCCAGACTTCCTAGCACTTCAGAGTGCTGTTTGCTTTAGAGATGCAAGTGTGCAAATGCAAAGTCTGGTGTAAGGAGTCATCCAGAGAACTGATAGGTCAGCAAACATCACGCTTACAGTTCAGGTCCTACTTCATCCTTAATGATGTTATCTACTTACCACACTTCCTTTGAAATTATTTCATTCTGTATTTGATTTAGGGTGAGAAAAGAGTCATGAGACCTCCTTCTATAACGAGTCATTTAAGTGTCAGGGTTCTGCCCCCATTAGCCAAGGACTAGGTGCAGTAGTTTTGTTCTTTTAATAGTGCCACAATCCAACTGGCATTCCTATAAAGCTAATCTACACAGAGGGCACCTCAGCTGGAATTTGCTAGTTCAAGGTTGTGTGCTTTCCCACCTGCAGATGGGAATGTTGCCTATCATGCAGCGAGCTACTCTGGCCTGCTAAAACACGACAGTCAGGAGCACTGTTTAGTTAAGCCATTTTGGGGGATGAGGGCAAAGAAGAAGTGAAAGAGCAGTTTATAATTAAAAAAAAAACAAACAAACTCCTCACCAAGGCTTTTTAAAAAATGCATTAAAATCTTACAGTCTTCTTTGAGGACTGTCAAGAAGCTGACCAACATTCCGAAAGCTTCTTTCCTCACTAGGGTTAAATTTAACTCTTGGAACAGAAGAATTTAGGTTGGACAGCACCTCTGAGGCTGTCTGATCCAGTTCTTGCTCATGGCACAACTACATTCAAAACAAGGTCAGGCTGTTCAGACCCTTGTCCAGTTTATGACAGGACCTGCTTCCTCCCTGGGCAGCCTATTTCCAGTATTCTCAGGGGTTAACGCTGTGAGATGCAAACTTGCAGCTGAAGTACTAAGCTACTGCAAACAAGGGTTTTTGTTTAACTAGGACTTCTGATGAAGGTCACCTGGAAGCTGTGTGTAGCAACATGCAATTACATGGGCTTGGGCAAGGTGCCCCTGAGTGGGGGATGCATTGCTGGCAATGTATCCTGCAACAACATCCCACTACCAGCCCCCCTTCTGATCCAGTGGCTATTGGGCTGCACGCTTTGTGGGTTCAATGCAAAGCAATCTGGCTAGAGGCTGTGGTATCAAATATTACTGTAGGATTTTAACACGCCTCAAAGAAAGGAATTGGGATGTGGCTTTACTGAAACATACCTCAATTATTTTCTTCTCCATCGACTCATTAGAAAAAAATGAAAGTTATGACAGTTGGACTGATGAAAATTAGCTATATTCAAGTTGATGCGAGTAGGAATGGATTGCTGCCAGAAGCCCTGTTTCTACAGGGGAGAAGGCTAAAGAGAAAAATGTTATGCTGCAAATTTTCCCTGGTGATTTAGTATGGTGGAACAAGCAGACACAGCCCAAAGCACTGTGTTGAGTAGGGACATTACCAGACAAGATGGAGCACCCTGTGCCCTAGCCTTGCCAGGCCTTTGTTTGACTGCAACAACCAGCAGAAAAAAAATCACAAAGAGCAAGATGAAAGTTGCTCAAATGCCTCCCGGGGCTTTGCCACAAAGAGAAATATGGCCTCATCTATTTCATATATTGTTATGAATTAAGATTTTTTTTTTTTCCAGATGGTGTCCTGAGCTTTACTTTTGAAGGCATGTAGCATTTACTTCAGATCTTACTTGGCTGACTGTGAATGAAAGCATACAAAATGCTTTAGACATTTAGACATGCAAGTCAGCTGTGCTGTCTGTCATCTGTAAGACAATTATTATGAACTTCCTGTAACTCATTTTACTAGATATCTTCTGTGGGTTTTTACATAAGAGGACATTAATATATCAGGTGCAATCATCATACCTGAAGATTAGGTAATCTTTATCTATCAATACATTCCCTGTCCCCAGATGCAGGTTAAGGATTTTACATTATTCTGTTCAGTCAAGATTCTTGCAGAAGTGCAGCATCTTGATCCCTGCCTGTTAGCTCTGCAAAAGGTTGACTCCAGCTCAGCTCCCTTCCATTTGTTGTGCAGCCCTTCCTTCTCTTTCTGTCAGCGGCTCAGCTCCCAATGGAAGAGCGAAGCGCGACGGTGGAGGTGCCGGCAGCCCTGAAGCGCCTGGCCAAATACACAGTGCGTGGGTTCTACGGCCCAGAGTACTCCCTGGCTCTGGACATCCTGATCCGCTACCCCTGTGTCAAAGAGGAGGATTTGTTACAGCTGCTCAAGTACGAACGCAGGCAGCTCCGCACCGTCCTCAACACGCTCAAGGCCGACAAGCTCGTGAAGCTGCGGATGCGCGTGGAGACGGGGCCTGAGGGGAAGAGCACGCGGCACAATTACTACTACATCAACTACAAGGTGCTGGTGGATGTGGTGAGGTACAAACTGGATCACGTGCGCCGCAAGATTGAAGCGGATGAGAGGGATTCAACTACCAGGTCCTCTTTTAAATGCCCGTCTTGCTCCAGCACTTACACAGACCTGGAGGTCAATCAGCTCTTTGATGTCTTTACAGGTGTGTTGCTTATATTGCTTTATTTGCTCTCGCATCACGGAATAACAGGTGTGTTGCTTATATTGCTTTATTTGCTCTCGCATCACGGAATAACAGGTGTGTTGCTTATATTGCTTTATTTGCTCTCGTATCACGGAATAACTCGACAGTGTAAATTTGACTCTTGTGCGAACTTCACAACAAGAGTTAGGATACACTTCTTGTTTGCTGGTAGATGAGCCTGGGACAGGACAAATTGGGAGGCAAGGGTAAGAGAAAAAGCTCTCTCTATCGAACAGGCCGAGCAAGAGGAAAAATAATCTTGAATATAAGAGCTGGGGTTGGGAGTCGGTTTTCAGGCCTCGGCTAGGAATAGGACTCTTAACCTGGGTTAAAATTATTCATCAGAGTTCTGAGACCCACTTCCTCATATGCAGGTGAGAATACAGTCCTCCTTTTACTCTGTTTTTGAATGTGTTGATCAGTTTGTGTGTTCAGCACTTCTGATGGTAGAGTTGGAGAGGATGGATAAAGCTGTTAGCAGCTCTAGTAAATAAATTGCATCTCTGACACTCCTGTGCTGGAAACAGGAGTTCTGCAACCTCCCATGGCAACACAAACACATTCACAGCAGAAGTAGCATCAGTTGTGAGCTTCTCATCTCTAAAATAAAAATAATCTCTTTCAAAATGAGTTAAAATGCTTCACACTGCAGTAAGGTAGCCCAAGCACAGCTGCTGCTGTGTGAACATCTGGGACATGGTATCAGGATGCCAGAGCAAGGGAAAACAAACCTTGTGTGGCTTCTTTGAAATGTCAGAAGTGAAGTTCGTGTAATGTCAGCTAGCAAAATCACCCCTTTGTTCTAAATGGAGAGACTTTGTCAAGTTACTGAAGCAAATATTGAGGCTGGTGTTTATATTTTAATAGAATATGCTTTAATATTATTTTTGCTTAAGACATAAATATAGATCTTTAGCATATGCCTTGTCTTTTTGAACTTTAGAACTCTGAACAACTAAAACAGAATGATATTCATGCTTGCAAATGTCTTTTTTTAATATTACTAAGGTAAGATCAGAAAAGAAAAAAAAAAATCTAAAAATCCTATATCTTACTACATGTCTGGCCAACGTATTTTTTGTATAGCAAGTGTCCTTCAAAAATTAAAAAAACGCCTTTAAAATTTGAATCCCTCTAGTGAATGTGAACAGATGGATAAAGTTCACTGCAGTTGGTACGTTTTGGTAATTGTTCTAGGCTGTGGATTTCTTCACCAAGGTACTGTTCTTTTGCATCCCATGAACATGAGAATTTCCAATTTGGATAATGTTGCAGAGACATTTCGCTGCACTTACTGCAACACTGAGGTAGAGGAAGATGCCTCAGCACTTCCTAAGCACGATGCTCGAACCTTGCTAGCAAAATTCAATGAGCAGATTGAACCCATCTTTGTGCTGCTGCGGGAGACTGAAGATATAGTTCTGCCATACGACTTGCTGGAGCCTCAGCCAACAGAAATACCAGAATTATCTGAAAGGTATAAACATAAGCCTAGAAATTCTGATCAACACAAAAGCCCCCAACAACTTTTCACCTCTAAGATCTTTGACCATCTTTTGCTTTGATCAGTACTGTCAGCTCTTTAACTAAGCCTGTAATATCTAAGACATTTTAAATTACTTTTATGCATGTATAGTTTTATTTTTGCTACTTTTCCTGTTTTACTGAATAATTTTACAGACTACTTTGGCTAGGATGTTCATAGTACTTCCTGTGGGGAAGTAATGTTTCTGAATGAGTGTGCTTCACTCAGGGCTGCACTACTGGTAAGACCATACAAAAACCGATGGGGAATGCAAATTGTTTTAATATAAAGCAGCTAATAATTTTTTCTTTTTTGGGGGGGACTGGGAATGGAGGGGGTCTTGCCTGTACTTAACCTGTCCAAAATGGGTGACACTTCATACAGCTTTCATCAGGTGGGTTCAAGTGTGCTGGAATCCTGCAGCCAACCTGAAAAATGGGCCAACAGAAGTTCCTCTTTTGGCAACATATATACCCAAAATTTAGTTATTGATGTCCAAGACTCTGAGTCCAAGAAGAAAATGAGAGAAAAAGCAACTAAACAGAGACCTATCTGGATGTCACAGAGCACTGTGGAAGGAGCAACAACAGCCACAAACAGCAGTGCTGGTAAGCTTTAAGCATTAGCAAATACATTCAGCAGCCTTACTGTATTTAATTAGGAAATTGAAAATGTATTGAGCATGATTTTAGTATACAGTGTCACTTCTGCACTAGTACCTATCATATCTTAGCTTCTACCTAAATCAGTCTAAAGACTAATATTAAGTAGTCCTAAAGCAAAAAGTCAGGTACCTGGTCCTGAAATTTTTGGCTTTAAACATGCAGTATTATTAGTGGCAAGGTTTGAAGTGGGAATGTCAGTGCTTTCAACAGAAGTGTAGGTAACCAAGATCCAGATTAGAAAAACTCATTTATGCAGGATGCCTGTGGTAACTGTAGAATATTGATATCTCTAATATTCGTGTGTTTAGAAGTAAATGCTGCTGAGGAAAGTCTTGAAGAAACTGTCACTGATAATGAAATCATTCAGACTCTTCTGATCCATGAATCCAAGTCATTTTCTAGCACAGACCAGGCTCCTGCTGTGAAAAGCAAACTCCCTGAATTAGGCTGTGATGACAGTGAATCAGAAGAGGCTCAGCACTCAAGAGTGGGAATGAAAGTTCCAGGCAGCAATTTTGAACAAGAGGAGGAACAGGACACACAAGGTCCTATTTTAATGGTATCTGGTCAGCCTCATTCATATGGTGAAATTATTGAAAATCCAGAACTTGTGTCTCTTATGACAAATGAAGAGAAAGAAGCTTATGTAAAAGTCTGGCAAGAGATGTTCCAGTCTGTCTTTGAATAAATACTGCTGTATGAATATACAAACTTGTTTGGAATGGGTGAAAGCTTCTTTTGAAATAAGATAGTGCAGTAGTTTAACTTAAACCTTCACCTGTGAACTTTGAAGAATGTAAGTTTTTTTTTAACTTCTTACCGTTTGAATTCATTGCTGTTATGCAAAATAGTAATCCTGCACTATGGAAATGCAGTACAACATATTGGCATTGTAGCAAAGACAACCTGAAGGTTACTACTGGTTTTCTGTTGTCTTAATGCTTAGACTTTGTGAATGATGTAATTAGTTTTGGAGCATGATTAATTTCAGGATACAATGGGGTCTGATTAAAATCACTGCAAAAGCTATGTTGCAATCTATTGTCAGAAATCAATTATTCCACCTTCCTTGCAGAAGTAGCAGAACCTTCCAGTAGTGAAAATGAGTTCAAATCCAATATCACTGTTTTGAGTGTGGTCTATTGCTGTGTTAGCTCACTCACTACACAACAGTAACACAAGGAAGAGCTGTTCCTAAAATTGTGTTAGCTACAGAAGAGAAGCAGCTGTGGCCTCTTTCATATTAAAAATAATTATCTGAATTCCTTGTACTCATTGCTCTACAGAACTGTTTCTGAAATTATGAACTGTGCAGTGTACACTGGAAAGTAGCATTCACTTTGGTGCAGAGTGGTAAGGAAGCAAGCAGAAGTCTGCTGCTTGTATCTCAAAATCACACACTCTCATGTTGTGACTTTAAGCAAGATCTTCACCACCATTGGAAGAACACATTCTACTTGAACTGGAGTAGGACTCGCAGCAGAATGTAAGAATTTAACTTCTTCAGCAATTCTCCTGTTCATGCCTCTGTGGTCCACTTTTCATTATCTACTGCTCAAACTGAAACATTGGAGGTTCTCTCTGAACATGAGGAATTTTTATTTTTTTTTCACTGTGAGGGTGACTAAGCATTGGCACAGATTTCCCAGAGAGGCTACAGACTCTCCCATGCTGGAGACAGTCAAAAGCCACCTGGGCAACCAGCTCTGAGTAGCTCTGCTTGAGCAGGGGTGTTGAACAAAATGACCTCCTTGAGCATTGTGATCCTGGGAAGAAAGGGTAGACAAAGTATGACCAAAGAAATAAGATCTCAGTGCATTGTTCACACACACCAACAGGGCAAGAATTCAGGAATAGTGTGTGCTCATCCTACTTCTTAAGCTTAATGATTTACTATATAAACTATTTTTTCTCAAGTACACACAATCTCATGGCTCTTCATTAAGACAAAGACCTTGTTTAAGTCTAACAAATGATTTTATGCCAAGTTAGTGATTAAAAAATTTTATTTGGTTTGCTTTTTTCACAATGTATTTCCTCTGTCCTCAAAATTGTCATTTTTTTTCTGCATACAGTATTGCTTCAAGTCTAAAGATTACATAGGAACTAAACTGTCTTCAAACCCTTTGATACACTTGTCTTTGGAGAAGATGAGAGGCAGGTGACTGTGATCTGCCCTTTTAAAATTCACTTATAAAACCTGAAGACACTAAATAAACTAAAAAAAAAAATAAAAAAAAATAAGAATTACTCATTTTATTTAAACTTCAGGCATATGTAGCCTTCACTGTCACCAGACAGTCTCCTACATCATATAGCCATATTATTACACTACTCTCAAAAGAGACAAATGACAATCCTGAATTAAAAGTGACCATTGCTTTTAACTACTTTGAGAAAAAACTTGTGTTTATGGTAAGCAGGACCTCTACCATGCAGCAGATATGCTGCATAATTATTTCTAGCTCAATTTTGTGACTTGCTGTTACCAGCAACTCTGATCCAAAAAATTGAAAATTTTTGCTCTGATGCAAGGTTCACTATCTTTTCTACAATCCTAATTCTGCCTTTGCCATGAGACTTAATAATTAAGTGCTGACTTTAGTTGGTTTGTTTTGTTTTTAAAAACATTAACTCTAATTATAATTCCCTAAATTTCTTTCTTTTTATGTGAGAACCTTTTACAAAGTCAAATAACTTTTAGGAATAAACTCTACGGGCTTTCAATTGCAGAAATTTTGTGTGTTAGGTGTAAAAGTGATACTAAAAAAGATACTAAAATTTTCAAACAAGTTTACCCCTTTGCATACTCAAAATGCAAAACAGAAGATGCAAAAAAATACAGATAGCTTCTGCAGGTGACTGCAAACCAAGGTGTTTTACTTCACCTCAGCTAAATGTGCTGATAGAAACATTCCACAGGCTATCACCAGGAACTCTTTAACATGGATCAGCTATACTTAGGCTATAAAGGCAATGTGTAGGTATCTACACTGTTTCTACACCTCTTATTTGTAGAAGTTGAAGGAACTTGGTGAGACAAGGATCTCTTGTCTCAGGAAAATTAGTAGTGTTTCTCTAAAGAGGAGTAATAAAAGCCTACAAGCATGTCAACACTTAAATTCAATTAAGTTCCAACAGCAAACTGCATACCATTTTGTAAGCCAGAGGAAAATTTTTAAAAAACAAATTTACAGACAAGTCCAAACTTTATTTAAAACTACCATTTTGAACAATTTTAAAATTACTAAACAAGTCACAATAAAAAATAAAAAATATTAAGACAGAAAAAGAACAGTGCAGCAAAACTGAATAGGTGAGGATTCAGCTCCAGCTGCTCAAACTGCCACAGGCAGAAGTTAGCATACCTATCCTAAGAGGCGTTGTGTCAAAAATATTACATTTTATACACTTCCAGGATTCTGGGAAATTAGTGCTGATCTTCCATAAGCATTTGTATACATGGAGTTTATAAATGCTGATATCTTCAGGCTATTCTTATGCACTTTGAGATCCAAAAGCTTCTGTAAAACAAAAGTATACTCGATTATTGTTTAACAGCCACAAGGCATCAAACCCAGCTCTTGAGCACATTTCAGCTCCTAAGGATCTACTAAAGCACCTTAACTAAATGTTTCATCCTCACCTTTTTTTCCAAAAGCATTTTGAGCCATGGCTGACTTGAAGAGCTGCAGCCATTTCCCATAGACAGATGAAGAATGACACAGTTGCTACCTACCAATTTGGTGTGGAGTGTGGGGTGGCATTCTTAGCCAGACTGTTTCCACACCAGGCATATTTATGTGCATCAGTATTCACCAAACTGGTACGACAGACATGACAAGCAGAATGGTGAGAGGCAGTGAATGAAATGGAAGGAAAGCTCCATCTTCCTTCACACCCATTCCAGAAAATGCTGTAGTGACAGCATATTTAAATAAGCATTTTCATCAGCTTGTACTGTTTGAGGAATTGAAATCAGCTATGCTCTCAGAAAACTACCACCATTGGAATATCCAGTTCGTGCATTTACATATGCCATTACTATTCATTCATCCCACTGAAGAACTACAAGCCTAACAAGAGACCAGATGCCTCTAATACTGTAACTTGAGTCACAGTATCAACACTACACTAAAAAAAGGGAAAGTTTATTTGACCCACATTGCCCATTGTTTTTTAGCTGCTTAAACACTGTTTCAGGAAAGTGACAAATCTTTATTGATGTCAGTCACAATGAAAAATTTTTGTACACTACAGTATGTTCCATATAAAAAATAATTTTCTTTTTCCTGAAGAGGTATTTTACTATTCTGAAAAGTCTCCTGAACTTTTCTATTACAAAAATACTGAGCAGTCTGTCAGCTAATTACACTGAGCATTATCAAATTGGATAACTGCAATTAGGATTCAGCTTATCATTAAACCCAAACCTACGTAACACGAAACGAAAATGCTATTCAATTTTAATAAGTTTCAAAGCCATAAAGCTGCAACATGCATTTTTAATATGTTGATTTTTATAACTTTATTGGCTACAGTAGTTTAGAGAAGGTACATGGAAGGCAATATTCCTTTGTAGCAACCTATCATTTTCAAATGCATGATAACAAAAAAGGATATTTCTTCAGCATCATGGTAACTGCTTACTTCAATCAGAGATAACCAAGATATTTGAATTCTAGGCCATTCAAGAGTGTTTTCAGAATAGGTGCAGAGAATTTAGAAAATAATTTTTACCAGGTTCTTTGAGACTCTGGGCATCTCCTACTAATTCTTGACCTTGAGCTCCACCGCCATCCAGTAACTCATCAGATAAACTGTTGGCTTGGGCCTCTGTTGCCATTTTCTTCATTAAATCTGCCTTTGTAACAGATAAAGCAGAACTCTTATTGCTGTCTAGATAATTAAGAAATGTAGGGCATGCACTTCTAAACAACAATCCCACAAACAATAGCAAAATACCTCTGAATACACGGCAAGTTTAAGGGGCAAGTCTTCAACTTTCACAAAGTCATCTTCATCAGATTTTTGGCTCACATTTCCAGATCCAGCTTCCTGTTAATAATAATAGTGATGTTAAAGAGAATAGTGCAACTTTGATTTATTTTCACTCCAAAACTAGAATTCTGACTAATGTCTGACAACAAACAAACAATGCTCATACAAAATTTGCAGATGAAACCTGAGCAAGACTGGAAACTAGAAATTACACAGAAATAGTAAAAAGCTTCTATATTCTCTTGGGTGCATCTCAACTGAGACATACTCACATATTCATTCAGTAACACAGGTGACTCAGTATCAGGGCTGCCAGCCATTGAACTTTCAGAACTTGCAGCAGGTGATTTGTTTCCTACACATGTTGTATCCAGTGTCTGAGTTTCATTTACTGGTAAAGAGGAGTTGGATTCTTCAGTTTTCATACTGGCTGCTATGAAGGATTCTGGGGTATTGACTGCTAAAGGTGGTGTATTCTCCAAAACACTGAGGTAATGAGGCAAAATTGTAACCACATCTTGTTCACCTAAAACAAAAGTTCACATTTTAAGTAGGTAGAGAGAGAAAGTTTGCAAGCGTAAAGATTCCCAGGTTGTTATTATTTTTTACAAATTATTATCCAAACTACTAATGATCAATGAAAATTAATTAGCCTGATTGAAATAAAACATCATTTACTTGTAATTTTGTACACTGAAGCATCAACAAGTATAAGATAGTGTCTGACTTAAAAATTTCTGACTTGATAAGAGCTTTAAAAAAAACCAAGAACAAATAACAATCTCACCAAAAAAACAACTTCCTGAGCTATACGATCTACCTGTAGCTGTAAGGAGATATAATACAGAACAGTAAATTCCTTTAACATTTTGCCACGTCCTTGTGGCAGCACAGCTTTTACTCAAATACTGCTTTTAGGCTATGAAAGGACACCAAGAACAAAAGCAGTATTTGCAACACAAAACCACAAGAATAGGATGAGGTAACAGCTGCTAGATTATAAGTAACATTCATAGTACCCAGTACTGTTTCTGTCTTTTAACAGAAAATGATTTCTTGGTTCTCAATAAGTTACAACACAGCATTAAAATATAAAGATTTATTTCTGTGAGTAAAGTGATTTCCATTGCTAGTAAATGATAGTAGTGGAAAAAGCAAGTACTAGACAAATCTAAATATCTAAATCTAAATCTGAATCTAAATACTGTTACCAGACAAATAACTGCAATGGCTATGTGCCAAAGGCTGCAACAAACAACTGAAATTCACACCTATGGTTAAGCATCAAAACCGCATCTACCTAAGATTACTCCAGGTTTCCTCTTTAAAAGGTTTGCTGTATCTTTATTGACACAAATACATTTATTCAATTGATACAGTTCCATGAAAAAAAAACAGCCCAGTGAACTCTTGCAAAATTGATGTATCACAGCCACTGTCCAAGATGTTTCTCGCTATAAGCAAATTCATATACAAGTGTTAAATCTCAGCTGCTGCATACTGGGCTTACCTTTAACATTAGCAGTTTCTTGTCCTGATGACAAAACCTCACTGCTTTTTGTCTTACTCAGTTCCTGGTTTGAATTCTGCTGGGGAAGGTGAAAAAAAAAAAATTCTGCAAAATCAGCTTCATAGCTTATTGGCTAACATACTCTTCACTGCTAACTAGAAACACACTGCATTCTTGCTCCACATTTTTGACTTTTAGTAAGTTCAAAATAAATATATTAAGTTCTAATCTGTTCATCATCTGGTCAGCCACACTTTAAGAAACTGTTAATACTCATATGTATGTTTTATCTAAGCATTTTTCTTTTCACTACAGTAGTTCC
Organism: Phaethornis superciliosus; assembly: GCA_023637945.1. Lineage (NCBI taxonomy): Eukaryota > Metazoa > Chordata > Aves > Apodiformes > Trochilidae > Phaethornis > Phaethornis superciliosus. Next base: position 20,460,336 of record JAJQWJ010000005.1, on the reverse strand, counting down.
TAAGTAAACTCTTTAGCTCCACTAAAAAGATCTATTATCTTAGCCTTTAGAGTAAAAAGTTCCAGTTTTAGCCTTGCCTACATGTTAGTAGTTGTTGAGTAAACCAAAATTTCAAAGACTTAAGTCAATCTTATTTACCAAACTGTAAAGAATTTGTAAGTCTCTAGAATCAGGCCACATATATCCAAATATTCTAAAAGCAACTAACAGTTAAATTTACAGTAGAAGTAAGTAACATTATCTAACACCATTTTTCTAAAAAAAAAAAAAAAAAAAGTATAACACGATGAAGAACAGCTTCTGCAAAGGGAACCCCAATTAGAACTGGGTATCAGCACACACAAAGGAAGAACAAGTTAACAGTTTAAAACTTGATGCTTTTTAGAAAGTTTATCCTTTCTACTGTAGCATAACATTTTCCCCCTCTGACAGAATATGTAAACATTAGTTTTGTGTGTGTCCATCAGTCCATTTTGGCATCAGGCATACAATACTGAATTCAAGAGGGGAATGAACAACAGATATTTTGTATGTAGCAGCTATTGCTTTGATTTAATTTATTGTATCATTCTTCTACTTTCATTAGTATGAAAGCAGTGTAACAAGAAAAACTGTAATGTTACACACAGGTATTTGTCTGAAAAGCTATGCACTGCCTGAGGTTCCCTCTGGATTTACAACTTAGTGATACCTGTTCACTTTCAGTTGTTTCACTGCTGGCCTGTAATGATGTCTGTACATCAACAGGTCCTTCCTCAAATTCTATTTCTTCATCTTCATTCTCATCTTCTCCACTTCCGTAATTGGTCAGAGCTTGGGTTTCTGCTTTTGACAGACCTGAAAACAAATCAAGTGTAAAACCACCTTCACACTGGATTCATACACTGGCAGAGTCTGACAGAGTAAAAGCCAGGTTGCAAAACCCAAATACCTTTTGGGAACTTACTGATCAGTTCTAACTCATACTTCAAAACATTCTTTGAAATTCAGATACAGTGATGACTCACTTAGAAAGACCCATAAGCTCCACCTAGGCTATATTACCAACAAACCCCACTGTGTTGCAAGTAAACCATGAGTAGTTGGTGTAAGACAACAAATGGGACCAAAAAAATATTAAAAATATACAAACTTAGAGAAACATATTCAAAAACCATTTAAATGCAAAACTGCAAAAATTTCACACCTTTCAGGTTAAAGGTTGAGAAACTTTAAGTTCACCTGAGACAAGATAACTTAAACAATCTGATTCCAACATTTTTAGAGGGATCTACTGATTACAAAGAACAAAAGCTTCTGTAGTTGGAATGTTTAATCTTTGACACTATACACTAGTAAACAAAGGACTGGAAAACTGTCAAAACATTACTTGAAAATCTGAGGCAAAGTGTTAACACAGCAGAACCCCACACACATCCTGTTGTAGGTTATTAGTAGGTAAAAACTACATTAGGTAGGTACCTAATTAGTAGGTACCTACATTAGTAGGTAAAAAATACAGTGAAAGCCCTGGATAAATTAGATACAAAAAAATCACTTACTTATTGCCACTGGACCACTTTCACTTTCCTCATCTTCCTCTTGGTCAGATACATCAGACCTAATACTTTCAGGAACTTCATTACCATCATACATTTCTGAGTCCTGCACCGGTTTAACAGTTTCAGTCTCATCCTTGTCCTAGGTAAACAAGGCACACTGTGAAATGTCCTGCTTGTTTAGCTAAAGATTAGGTTACAGTGTCTGCAAAGTGTCACCTTTTTTCCTCCAAATAATCTACAGGCTAAAAACTGATGTTGAAGAAGTCCTTATGGTCTTGTCACAAATATTACAAAGCTACTCCTGAAACAGAGCATCAGAATCAGATCATGCACTGTTCCAACTCTGCTATCAAGGACATTGTTAACCCTGCATTTCATCACATGAGAAGATTCAATATGCTTAGCATGTGACCTTAAAATATTTCTTTAAAATAGATTTGTCATTACTACAAGGAAGAGAGACACACTTGCATTATAACCTTCTTGTGAGTTCCCCATCTCTCCCAAATGACTTCTAGTAAAAATTAGCAATACTCCTAACTGCTGCTTCTCATTTCTTTGGCAATAGCTACTAACAGCTTCTCTACCAAATGATTTGCTAAATAGGTTGAGTGATTTCTGCTCAGTCTATACAAACCTCAAGAAAAGCCCCAAGTTTGGTTCCAAATTTTAAAAGGACTCTTCTATACTACATCAGCCATAAAATCCCCACTGTCACTTCCAAAGCAGTGTAACAAGCTCTAACCCGTAGAACAAAGCACTGACTGGATGCCTTTGCAAGCCTATACATATGCCTGTGCCCATTTAGGAAAGCATTCAACATTCTGCTCAGTACATTTCCTGTGTCCTTCCTTTGGCTGAAAAAAAGCACGCAGTTTTCCAACAGAAAAAAACAGACTTCATATACAACCTCTTTCCTCAAACACAATGATTTTACTGGGTTTTAAAACAAAGAGGAAAAGGGCCCTAGCATTTAAAACTTAGAGCACACAGACTTCAGATCTGAGAACCTCAAGTACCATTTGTTCCAACTCAGAACATGTGCCTTAATATTAAAAGTGAAACAACTTGTTCTGTATCATTAAAAATGTTAATTGCTAAAAATAATTAAACACAGTCTCTATTTTGTTATTTAATTTTTCAAATTATTACTACATTTCTCAATGCTCTGAGCTAAGAGTACAGTCTGTAATCCAAATCTTGCAGTAAACAATCTTTGCAAGAGGTCTTTTCTTTTTTCTTTAAAATGCAGAAAATGAATGCTAGAAGGAAAAACAAGATCTTTTGCTCTTTTTAGGCTTTAAATTGTCAGTTCTAAAGCAAAATTCATTCTAATAAAGGTCACCAACAGTAAGTAGGAAAAGAATCTTTAATACTGTCTTTGTTGATGTGAGTATAATTCTTAAAAGGTAACAAGAAAATGTTTTGTAAGAAATGCGTCAAGCAGTCTTTACACTGGTGATAGCTCTGCAGTAGAAACGGGAATAAAACCAAGAGCAACCAAGGAACTGATATCCAAGTCATATTTACTGAATGCACATAATAACAAAGATGTACTGATAGAGATGTTTTTTTAAAGGGAGAATTTATATTTTGCTTTGTTACTTTGATAAAATAAATTACTGAAAACAACAGAAAGGAGATAAAACCCATGATGTTTAATAAATCTGTAGAATAATAGGAAATGGGCTACTTAGAGATACTGGATTTATATGACAGAAAATAGTAAAACTAAGTGATCTATGAAATTATCTGAGGAATAAAGACAGTGGAGAAGCATAAACATACTTTGTCCTCATCGACATCTTCAGCAGATGAACAAACACCCACCTGGAGACCTTTTTTTGCCTAGAAGAAACACAAACTGTCTTCAATTCTAAACTGAAATAACTTTGAAATACTGAACCAAACTAAGGCTTCATGAAAGCCTGGATGAAATGCCAATCTTACAAGAACTTTAATGTCAAAATGGCAGTAAGCCATAGGGATTTCTATACTACAAGAGATGCTTACACAGATGTCTTGAAAATTTTAGAGTTGCAAAATATTACAAAAAATGTGTTTGTGTTTACATGGGCTAATTCTCCAGTCTATAATTTTATCAACATATAGAATTAGATATACCAGCTCCAGTCAAGACAAACAGTTGTGTTTTCCAGTGTGGAATCTAAAACCAGCCAAGCTTAGTGGACTCAAAACAGCCACAAAAACAAGGAAGACCAGATGCACCTGCAACAGGCTCCCTGACATGAAAGCTGTGGGAAGACCACAGACAATTGTGCAGGTCTATACAAAATAACAAGGACCTAGCAGTTCTGGCTCTGCTGAATCTCAACTGCTGCCACATCAGCAAGGCAAACATTCATCTTACCCCTAATTCTGTATCTTCCAGAAGAGAAGAAATGTCCCATGCATTCTCTTATCAGTGCATAAGCCAACCCTACATGGAACAATAACCCAACCAATAAGCAATGTCAGATAAAATAAGTCATGTTCTTGATTCTGAGTGTCTCTTTGGCCTCTTTACAAGATGCTCTGCAGTCCCTCTCACACCAGCCACATTACTGATACATTAAAGTAGAACTATCTGGAAACATAGCTGATGATATACTTAAAACTGCTTATAGGACTTGATAGTTTGACATATTCACAGAACATCTTCTTCCACTTGTATCTTGAAATATTTTTGTCTCTTAAAAGAAAGCTGAAAGGACACTAAAGTCATAACTATGCTCTGTACAAGAAGAAACACTGAGGTATACACTTCACCCATTTAAGTATATAAACATGATCTATTTTATTGTCTTGTAAAAAGTTGCCACAACTGTCCACATAACTTCAAAAAGCTACCTTCCTAAAAAGTGCAACACTAAAATTAAAAATGGTGATGCAACATCTTTAATGATGTAAATGATGTGAAAACCAACCAAAACTCACTTTGTTAGAGCAGAACATATATTATAGTCTCAAATATATCTGAAAAGGTTATATATAATTTTACACTCAAGTCTACAAAGCGATACTTTCCACATCTGCCAACAAGCCAACGATTTGATGACTTCATAGAACTTATTCAGGTTGGGTAAAGACGGTATCTGAATAAGGTACTGCAAAGAAAGCTGTACGCATAGCTGTAGAGATGATGGTATAGAATCCCTGTATGTCAAAATATCTAACTCAGGCAGAGGTAAATTTCTTCAGACCCTTTGGTATGGGGCTATGCTTTGGCCCTGGATGGAAACAGTATTGACAAAGGGTATTTTAGGTAGTGCTGAGCAGTGCTTACACAGTGCCAAAGTCTTTCCTGCTCCTCAAACTCTCCCAACAGCAAATAAGGCTGGGGTGCAAAATTAGATGGGAGAGGACTGGAGCAGGGGACCCCAAAAGACCACAGGGATATCCCACCCTGTAAGACATCATGGCTCAGCAATAAAAGCTGAGGGAGGAAGACAGTAGGGGAGAACATTCATATGGCATTGGTCTTCCCAAGTACCCATCAAATATAATGGAGCCCTGCTTTCCTGAGGATGGCTAAAAACCTCCCCAAGAGGAGCTAGTAATTAAATTCCTTGTTTCATTTTGCTTTACCTGTTAAACTGTCTTCATCTCAACACACAAGTTTTCACACTTTTATCCTACTACTAGCCATTAAAACACATTTCCTCTGTATTATCAACAACAGAGTCTACACAATTAGGTATCTGTAACACTCATCTACAACACCAGACATGTCCCTTACTAAGCAGGACTAGTTCATGCTTCTACACAAGAAATACTGTGACTAAACATCCCTAATTTGAAAAAAAACCCCACAACCTATATAGAACATATAAACTATGGTAACTGAAGTCACTTAGGAAATGCAGATAGTAGGTCATCAGACCTACTTTACCTGCTTGACATTCTTGACCTACTAAGGTCAAATTTAAAAAAAATATAACACAAACCTCTTTAGCATAAGACTGTATTTCTTCAGTAGTTTCTGTTTTTCTTTTACATCTCTGCTTAACAGAAAGGCTGTTGTTGTCCAAGTCTTGCATGAGTTTAAAGAAGGCTAATTCATTAAATAACACTTCAGAGATCTCCACAACAAGATCCTCCCCACAGTCTTTTAATTTTCTACCAGCAAATTTAGCCAGTGAATCCTGTGAAGAGAAATAATTTTTCAATTTTTAAAGTGGGCTTCCAAATTTCAAAGACTAAATATTTATCAAATTCCTAATAATTCAAAATTAGATACATAACAGCTTGTACTTATTAAAAAAGTAGAGCTTAGCATCTTTAACAGATTTTAAATAGATTCTCTAGTCATATAACATATAATTTATCAAGTTACTTATTTAAATTCTATGCTTGAAGGAATAATAAAAAGACAAGAGCAGCCTATTAATTTTCTGGAATTTACATAAAATGTCCATGAAAACTATCACCAGGGCTCTCACTGAAGACAGCCAAAAGCAGGAGACACCTGCTTACTATTTGGCAGTGATGAAAAAGAAGCTCTGTGCATCATAAAGATTTAATTTTAGGAAACAAGATAATATCTTATTGCTGTATTAAAGCTGAAGTAGTAAAACAGCTATGCTATTGCATTAGTAAAATATAACTTGAGGGAAGGTGATTTATCTGTTGCTTGCTATCCAAGCTGCAACAGTTGGAGAACAACACTGATAATCTACTAACCTGAAGTATACTGCCAAGTTGCTTATGAAAGAACTTCACAAATTCTTTACTTTCATCATTTTGTTGTGTAAGAGTTAAGACCATGCGTCTCACTGATATCAGTAATTGAGAAGAGCATACTTCATCCATGTGTTCCTAATAAAGTATCACAGAATTAGCTTAGTTACCAATTCAAACCAAAAATCAACTCAAATACTAGAATTTATAGGTATCACCTGTCCTCTGAAGGAACAACACTCCATAAACAGGTCCCAACCAACCTCACAAAACTAACTGCTGAGTTTTATAGGTGATACCATACTACATGCATGACTGATGGGTGACAGCACCCTTTACCTCACTTTTCCAGTACCTGCCATCTTTTAATGTTTGGACAGACTAAGAATCTTCATAGGCAGTAGAGGTGTACTCAAGTGTATTAAAGTGTATGCAAAGGTATCTGCTATAGGCTAGCTTAAAGTTGCAAACAAACCAGAAGTCTTCAGGCACCAAGACAGTGGCATGTCAACAACATAGTTTGTAAAACAAGTATCGACCGAGCACCCTTCTAAACAAACCTAAGCTTACATACTGTATGAAAGGGAGCAGGGAGATGACTTCAGCATCTTACAAACCAATTTTCTCTGCTCTTGCACCATGCTAAGAATGAACTGTGACTAATTCTCCTTCTTTAAAGCAGTACATTTCTCCTCCATATTCAGAAGTTTACAAGCTCTCAAAAACTTGAAAGATACTTGTAAACAGAAGAAAACAATCCTAAAAGTCAAGAACTCAGAGAGCTATAAAAAATATTTCATGTTACATTATATGTAACAGCTTTAATTATCCCAGTTGTCTTTGCTAAAAGGCAACACATTTCTGAAGTACATTCTCAAGCATTCCTATTAGATCTGATCAGCTTCAAACAAAGAAACCTCTTTTTCTTGATGCAAAGTCCACAAGCCCTGTGCTATGTAGGGACCTTACAACTTCTATTAAAGACTACAAAGAATCTTTCTGGTGAAAGAATCTTTCCCACACAGGTCCTTTTCCTATTTTTGTAATTCACGCTTTATTGAAAAGAGTTTTTACCTTCAGAAAAGGAATGACCTCTTTCATAATTGCTTTAATCTGCCGGTCAAGCTGCTGAGTATCTATACGAGGACATGGAACAGCAGAAACTTCACTTGACTGTGGCACGGGAAGACATTCACTGGTACCTGGACCTCAGTGGAAAAAAAAAAAAAAAAAAGAAAAATGCATATTTAAGCCATTCAACATTACTATGAAAGAAATAACACTTTCAAAAGCACTTTCCTTGTTAAAAAATAAGGTCTTTAAGTATTTAAAGACCCTTTGAAACTTTTCAAAGTTTTCAATATAAATTAAAAGGAAATCAAGTTAAGCCAATTAAATTAATCTTGATACTCAGAATTATTTTCTAAAACTAAGCAAAATACGTATACATGTGCATACCTTCTAATTTAGCAGCAGAAGCACCCTGAAAATTACTAGAGCAGCCCTCAGAGTCAAGAGTACTTTCCGCTTCAATTTTCATACGCTCATATTCCCTCATCCTAGCCAAAGCTTGATCTAAGTGAATCACTGTGTTGCCTATATTTAGAATAAAAACATCTTTTAAATCTAGAAAGTTTTCAACTGATAGACAAGTAAACAATGACAATAATTAATTCAAAGGCTTAAGTTTGAAATCTATATATAACTATCTTATTATTTAGTATTCATATCTTATATAAATATTTTATTACACACTTTGATCATCTTGGCCAATTTCTCCAAGCATGCTTTTACAAAAACATGTGACACTAAAAACCAAAGAATAGTAAACTACTTAGCAGTAAACAATTGCAGGCATCTCAGGAGGGAGGGAGTATCATGTTCAACATTGTACATCAAATAATTCTCACCAAGGTCATCAGTGGCAAAGGGTTCAAAATTTGAAGATGTGGACATAGTACTCCCATTGTCTGCATCATTTTGCTCATATTCTTGACATGCTTCTTTAGAAAAGTTCTTGCCAAAAGTTTCCTAAAAAACACCAAAGATTGAACACAAAGCAGGAATGCAGTCCTCTCACAGATGTGTCAACAAGCCAGCAATTGTTTTCAGCCACATGCTGTGGTATTAAGAGCCATCACCACGCTGCCTGACTGATGAATAACCTTCAGGATATAAATCATCAGGTGATTTACCACATTTGTTTTAAATACTTCAGCTATAAAATACATGACAAACTGTACAGAGGCATTAGAGTTTAAATATAAAATAAGGCAAAAATTCCTTGGGAACCATGTGATCAGCACTTGAGCTGAACTTATTTACAAGAGAATTTTGCTGCTTTTTGCTTATTAGTTTCCAGTTTGTGCCAATGGTCCGTTCCTCCCTGACACATTGCTACTTTCCAGCATCAAGAATCCTACTATGTTTAATGCCTTTTGCATTGAATTCTCTTGCATTTTATTTAGAAAAGGCTGTGGAAATTTATATGAATTTTAGAAAGACACAATTATTAGCTAGTACATATAAAATAAAATATAGCTAGTACACCAGCATGCATGTAAATTGGGAAGAAAGGAAAAATAAACTAGCTTTTGAACCAGAAAACTTACATCATCTGTAGAAGCAAGGCTTTCACTGGGAGTGAGCTCAGAATTTGATGCCATCCACATTGCAGAATTCAGTGATTTTGTGCACTTCCTTTTTTCATTGTTCTCAGATAAATGTCTGGTCACTATATCCTGGAAAGATAATAAATCCATACTGTAAAAAAAGATCCAAGATTTGCTTGATTCATACACAAGATCAAAAATTTTGTGCATACCTGCAAAGCGTATAAAGCCCTTTGTCTCAGGTAATCTGTATTTAGCAGCTGAAGTTCATGGAAAAGTTCAATAAGAAAGTGGGGACGAGACTCATTTTGAGAAATAAGTGTTGCCACTTCAGAATAAATTGTGTCTCTCAAAGCTTCAAACATAGAAAGATCACTACCAGTTTCTGCAGAAAAAAAGGAACTTATTAAGTCCTTGACATACATCCAATTGCAAAATACTTGCCTATTAGGTACGCAATTTACAGGTACATGAATTATCTCTCAGACCCCGTAGATTCCATTACATAGCTGCTTTCTTAAGTCTTAATAATTTCCTGAAGGGCAATAAAGATTTAAACATTCCTAAATACTTTATGCATTCTTTATATATGAAAGAAAATATTAAGAACTCATACGAATAGGTTTTTTTACAATTCTGAATACATTTGGAAAGTATTATTCATTAAAGAGAGTATTGCACATTGTTTTCAAAATACATATTAAACACTGAAAATGGAGTATTAATATATTTCAAACAAGATTGGCAAAGGTCTCAAGTCTGTTTAGTACAAGTAGTCCACACTTTTGCAACACAAGCAAAACATTAACAAAGGTCTAGACTGAATATAGAAAAGCCTTCCTTCCCACACTTCCTTATACATATATGGATCTAATATCAGTATCACTTCTGAGGCTCACAGAAAACCTCTTAGCCTTAAGCTCTATTACAAATGTTTAGGTAGACTGCGTGTTCCCTAGTAAGTCTCCTGTTCCTTTGAAAATAAAAGATTATCATTGCATCACAATTGTTAATTCTTACATGCTATTTATTTAAGTGTTGAATGGAAAAAAAAGGTAAATTTTGAAAACTCAGTTTAACAGATGCGTATTTGTTAGCATTCAAGTTAATGAAGTCATTAGCAATACAGCAAATGTTACTGTGTGTTACTGCAAACAGGTTATCAGTATTTTAAAGCAGAGGCAAGCTTTTTCAACCTTTATTAAGCCACCAGAAATTGCTTCCCTTCCCCATTAATAGAATATAGTAGCTTCTAAGCATACTACAACTGCCTACTGAACTTAAGCTTTTGTTGGGATATCTACCTGTGTATTTTCTATTCATAATTATGACCAATTCAGAACAAGCATTCCGGGGAATGTAGTTCAAAGCTGTTTGAATGTGTTACGTTTCATGCAATTTACAAGTAACTTCTCTTGCCTAGTTTATAGAGGAAGTGCTGCAATGTTATTAAACATCTGCTAAACAGTCTGATTTATAGGACCAAAGCTAAGAGAGAAAAAAAATAAATAATAGGACATTGTTGAAGCTAAGCAGTGAATGCATTACCTGGCACTTCAATGCATGCATTTCTGTTAGACTGCTGCAGAATTCTCCTAGCATGCGCTGTAGGAAAGTGGGGATAGACAGTGATAAACACAAAAATGTGCACCAGAAATAAAGACAGGGTCTATACAAAACAGCAGGAGGAAGACTGCTTAGTCATCCAAACCACATCAAAGCTGCTTATTGTGAGAACTTGAGTAGTAGAAGTTTAATATGTGTATCAATAAGCAGCTCTTAGTGGCAACACAGCTACATTGACAAAACTGTACACCATGCTACAATGACTAAAATATCTGCATCTTTCAAACAAAACAGAGGTGCTGGCAGAACCTAAAAAGACACAGAAGAGAATATTTTATGATCTAAATGCAAGAAAAGCAGTGCAGGTGGCAAAAATGTAAAGGTTTATGTGATGTTGTAAGACTGAATCTGAATGATATTTGATAGAGCTCCTACAAGCATGAATAGAAAGAAAACATGTATGCAGTACAGGATGTAGTTTAAATGCTACACAACCTTTCATCTGTTGTGCAATTACTTTCCATAAAAACACCAAACGGGTGAGGTTTATTGGTCAGGTTTTTTGTTGCTTTACAGTAAAAGTTTTTTATCTAAATTATTTTAAGCATGGGCCCAATCTACAGAAAACACCCAAAAGACATCAAATACCCAACTTTTCATGCACTTTTATGTTTTCAGCATCCTTAGAAATTAAAAATCAAAATCCACACAGTAATAATATAGTATTGTCATATTGTCATCTTCTCATAATATACTTATTTTAAGTAACAAGCTAGCAACTAAGTCCTTTAGGTAGAGAAGTTCATAAAATAAAGTGACATTCAGAAAAGAATACCTGAAGACATCTCTGTAGATCTACTGTATTTAATTATTTTTTCCAATTGCTCTTGATTCCTTTTGCTGAACACCTTTGCATGAACAACCTCTTCAGAGTGTCTGCTTTTATTGCTCTTGCAGGGTTCACACACACTAGAAGCACTTGCACTTTCATAGCCTTACAGAAGATTACAAAGGGAAGAAGTAAAAAAAAAGAGCTTACAAAATGTTTTAGTACTTCTAAAATTTTGTTCATGGGTAATTTCAAACATTCAAAACACCAAAGATGTTTCCTAGCCAAAGATTCTCCTCTGTACACTGAAATCATGCAGTAGCACTAAATCATCAGTGACTGCAGCAGTACTATACTTGCCAGTACTGTCCCTCTCATTCAGTATTTTACTGAAGCACAGCTTTCAGCAAATGCATCAGATTAAACATGAAGACATAATGAAGTGGTAAGATTCTCCTGGTGGCCTATTCCAAACCTCAGTGTAGCTGAATCAGCTACCCACTCAAATCACAATGTCTTAATCAGCTATGCTTTTTACATATTGAAATACTAAAAACTTTATATAGTTATGATATATAAAATTAATCACTGTTTCATTAAGTTATTTTCATTATTACAGGTACCATTTATGTAGGGTGAATTCTCTGGAATGTAATTATTATAATCCAAGTTGTTTGCCATGGCATTTAAGATTACTTTACAACCTACCAGTATTTTTAATTCTGCCTTTTAGCTGAGAAGAACTCTTCCTCTTATTCTTTGATTTGGGCGTTTTATCTTTTGATGCCAAGCTTGCTTGTGCTGAGGCTTTTCTAGATTTAAATGTCTTTGTCACAGTAGTCGGGTCTACTGGATCTGGCATGCTACTAAAACTCTCCAAAGACTCTTCATCAAACTCTCTTCTCCTGCTCGTATCAGACTGATTTTTATGACTAGAAGCAATGTTTTGTACTAAAACTGTAAAATCTGCTTTCTGTTGAGACTGATCATCTTTTTTTACTTCCTCACAACCATTAAGCCAAGTTGATCTTTTTTCCATTTCCTCTTCAGATTGTCTATGATTCCTTCTGTCAGAAAGAAAGACAGACAGATCACAATATATCATAACCTAATCTCTCAGAAACAGTATGCATGAAACCAGGCAGATACCTTTATCATAATGCAACTTATCTACCCTACTGACTTCGTCAGCAGCTGAACAACAAAAGAAAAGATCATGAGAACCCTTCCAAATGGAATATAGCTGAAGAAACTCACATTTATCACAAATTTCGACTGCAATATACTATTGCTCTGCTCAAACAGTACTCAAACAGGACAAAACATTTCTTAAAACAACATGCATTGCAATCTACTGTAGCACAACAAATAAACATTTACGGAAATTATATCCTCTAGTTATTCAAACAGTTCTGTTTCAAAAAACAGGAAATCCTCCTCCACTTACAAAATGTATCACAAAACCTCTCTAACACAGTAATCAATCTTAAAATATTAATACATTATTATTATACAGAAAAGCAGAACATCCTACTGAAAGAAGTTTACATTAAAACTGAAAACTAAAAAGGGAAAACTTACGTTGTTATTCTACTACAATTAATTCTCTAAAAGAATGGTTAATTTCCACAAGCCATAGAAAAGGGAGGAAAAATTTTTAAGGGAGGAGAGTTGCACTATGACACTAAATACCTTTGTTTTTCTGCTCCATTCGAACTGCTTTCAAAAGGTTTGGGGAATGCCATATACTCAGTTTTCCCAGAACCATTATGATCAAGAGGATGTTGCTGTTGCTGCTGCTCACTGCTGTGCGGGGAAAGATTGTGCCCAAAATCTCCAAAACCAGAAGGGAACACTGGGTTATAGTTAATACCTGCAAAGTAAATAAGAGAGTCAGGAGACTCTACCTCACTTATTTGTGCGATAAACACCAAATTTGAGATGTACTGTATGGCACCATAAAGTTGGGAAGCAAAAACAATGTGGAGAAGTGTGCAAAAATACTGGTTTTGTCCTGAAAGCACTGCCATAAACAGAATTTATCTTAAATATGTTTTGAACATTATTGGATACTACACATGCCAGTACAATCCCACCACTGGAGAGATGAAGGTACTTAAAGATGCCCCAGTGAAGAGCTCATCCAAATGTAGGTAAAAATTACCTCAGTTCCAAAAAGGCAGAGTTCTGTCTGCATGAAGACTTTATCCATTCTCCAACTACGATCAAACTGACATGAAAATTCCAATGGTTCAAGTATTTGTAAGGCCAAAGAAGTTATAAATTCGTATTACTTTAACTTTAGATCCTCTATAATATCCATGTTGAAACAAACACTGACCCACAGGCACTGAAGCAAGAGTTGTTATGTGAATTATTACAGCAGCTTGACCCATACAAAGCAATGGGTCTAACACTATTCACTGTAAGAGTTGGCTGAAGTCATGCAAGGCCACTCTCAATAATCTTCAAGACATGGTGGAGATCAGGGGAAGTCCCAGATGAGTGAAAGAAGGCTAGTGTCACCCCTATCTACAAGAAGTGTTCAAAGGAGGACCCAGGTAATTATAGACCCATCAGCCTTACTTCAATCCCTCAGTAAGTTATATAACAAATCCTCCTGGGGACTGTTACAAGTCAAATGAGGCATGTGACTGGGAAAAACTGGCAGGGATTCACAAGGGGCAAACTGTGCCTGAAAAACCTGATCACCTTGTATGACCAAGTAACCTGCTCAGTTGATACAGGGTGAGCAGTGGCAACCTCTTCCTGGATTTCTTCGGCTTTCAATATGGTCCTCACAGCCTCCTCTTAGAGAGAGTGAGATATTACTGTCTAGACAAAAGGTCTGTGCTGTGGCTGGAGAGCTGGATAACAAGTTGCACTCAGAGGGTGGTGGTAAATACAGCTCTTTATCAAACTGTCAACTGGCGATGAGCAGGGCCCCCCCAAGGATCAATACTGGGCCCAACATGGTTTAGTATCTTCCTAAGGGATCTGGGATTCAAGAAAGACAAGTGTTAAGTCTTACACTTGGGAAAACACAACCCAGGAGTGCAGCTTTGACTGGGATTCACCTGTCTGGATAGGTGGAAATGGAAAGGTACCAGGATGCTGCAGTGCATCAACAAGGACATCACCAGCAAATACAAAGATGTCATCATCCCACTCTACTCACCACCTGCTAGGCCACACATGGAATACTGTGTTCAGTTCTGGTCCCTGCTTTACAACGTAAGTCATGGACATGCTGGAGAGGGTCCAAAAAAGGGCCACAAGATGATTAAGGGACTGAGCAGCCTGCAGTATGGGGACATGCTGAGACAACCAAGTTTTTACAGTCTGGAGAAAAGAAGGCTCAGGGAGACACCTTATTACTGTGTCAGCACTTAAAGGGTGGCTACCAAGAAGACGGAGACTCTTTTTGACAAGGAGTCACATAAAAAAGACAAGGGGTATTTGCTACCAGTTACCCCTGGGAAGATCCTGATTGGACACTGGAAAGAAAATTTCTCACTCTGAGAACAGACATTGGAATAGTGTCCCCAGGGAAGTGATGGATTCCCCAGCACTGGACACTTTTAAGACTCAGCACAAGGTGCTGGGCCATCTCATTTAATCTGTGCTCCTACCTAGAAAGACTGGACCAGATGATTGTTGAGATCCCTTCCAACCTGGCATTCTATGATTCTATTAAATGACTGCTAAAGATATATAAAAGCTTCCAACACTGCTTTTCATACGCTGGGTAAAGAACATCTAAAATGTTAACTATATGGAATGGATATTTTTTACTATAACCAACTTCTTACTGAGAAAGTCTTGCTTCTCATACCAAAATCAAAATACACAATTGTTCAGCAATAAATATTAACAAACTTTTGCTAGGATAACATGGACTCATTCAAGTACTGTTTCAGACCATTCATAACAGAAAAGTTACTTTCAGCAAATGCACATTAAGATTTAAATTCACGAGGGAATGGAATTTTTCAAAATTCATATTGGTTTTCACACCTGTAGTAATACTCACCTGGAGCAAAGGAAGAAAAATTAGTAAATCCTGGTACATTAAACAGATTCACAGGTTGTGGTGGAATGCTGAACGGACAGAAAACAGGAGATGGAGGTGGTGGTGCACTGCTGCCTCTCTCCTTTCTGCATGGTTTCTCTTGACACTGCTGCTGTTCTTGCTGGCGCATAAGATCATTTAACATTTGTTTCAACCTTGAAAACAAGAAAAATAAGAACTTGGGAAAAAAAATGCTAAGAGAAACCTCTAAGTTTACACACAAGTGATGTGAGGTTCATATTACTTCATCTGCTTCATGTACTGTATGTAAATAACTGCTCCACTTAAAAAAAACCTCGAGAAACAGAAAACTTGTACTTAATCCAGTTTTAAAACCATCTGCTCTGGTTTTCATGGAGTCATGTTTTCAGAAGTTAAGCATCATACGCAAGAACAACAAAAAGTTTACTAAAAAAATAAGCTTGCTGAAAACTTTAATAGAAACAACTCAAAATATAAATACTTGCAGAAGTGGCATTAAAATTACTTCAAAACATTACATGAGAGGCCAGCAGATATGTCACCAGTTACAAAATTGAGATGAAGAGCTTGAACTTTCATGAAACTGAATAAAATCAACTTGTTTTAAAAAGATCATTGTTCAGAATGTCAAAGCAGTACATCTAAATGGAGCTTAGGTAAGCATAAGTTCTGAGTGACAACACCAAAAAAGGACTAAAAGCCATCTTTCCATAATGATTAGAATATAAGAATCTTGCAAGGTAGTCTAGCAAAGACTACAGACATAAAAGCATATGCAAGAAAAGCATATTCAAAAAAGCCAAATTAAGCTACTGAAACAGATTTTTGGAAGAGATGCCAACTTTTGGTTCTCTTCACTAAAGATTACTCAAAAAGAACCATCTCTGTGGCGTTAAAACAGAGGTCAAAATCAAGAACCAAAAATGCTGTATATAGTTTCAAAAGCTTGTCATCAACTCAGGAATTCAACAGGCTCATATGTAACCTTATCTATAATTTTCTATTCATGTAGCTATGGTTTCTGTTACTGAAGCACTTCAAATTCTGCACTCAAATGCTAATACAGCCAACAAACCTTTGGACATTATTCTGCTGCCACGTCAGCTGAGTGTAACATTGATTTAATTGATGCATAATAAGATGCACTTGTGAAGATGCAACATTATTGGGCACCATGCTGCAAGGGCCTGTAAGCAAAGTCTGTAGAAGGCAAGAGAGAGTCTGTAGAAAGAAAATACAAATAAATGACAAAATTACCAAAAGCATAAGTTATTGCTGGAAAGATCTAAAGTGGAAAAAAAAAAAGACAAAACAACCCCACCAAACAAAACAAAACCAAAAAAGGCAAATTAAGAACAGCAAAATAACTCCTCTTCATATCTACCTGCTGATCCTGCATCAAAGTTTGACAAATGCTGACACTAAATTCATGCTGTTTCTTCAACTGATTGATCTGTTCTTGCCACTGTTCCTTTTCTTCTGCATATGAAAGCTCAGACATCCACCGAAGGTTTTCCTGACGTTGCATACTTATGTTTTGCTGTTGCTTGGCCTTAGATGATGGACGGTAATTCCCATCTGCTGAAAAAGGATGGCAGCTTTTCCACCTGGAAGGGAAAAAAGAAAAGGAAAAATGAGGACAAAAATCTAACATTTGAAAAAAAATCTTCTAATGATATTTCCATTATTTAAATTATGTTTCAGTGGTATGTAACCAACTCACTTGGCATAGGACATTTCAGCATGCCAGCTAACAACTCAAAGAATTTTGACAATCCAACATTATCTTACATAAATGGAAATCAGACACCCAGCTGACAAACACTGTCAAAAAAGAACTGCTAAGGGTATTTCTCAACCTTGTTTTTAGTATCATCCATTACTGATATATAATATATCCTCAGTTGAAAATAGAGGCCACCAACATAACACACTAAGAATTACAAGGTCTATCTCCCAACTAGAAGGCCATCAACTACTAAAATTTTTTGGTATCAAAACCAGAATAAGTCAACTGAAGAAATATACATTACTTTTAACACGCCATTTTAATTTAGTTACAAAAACCTTTAGGGGAATCCATCAGATAAGCAGAGTTAAAATATTCCTGTTAACTTAAAAAAAAATCTAATAAATTGTTTTCAAAGCTGCAAAAGCCAACAATTTAAAAGCAAAACCACCTCTTAGTTTAGATTTCTGCATTCTTTTTTTTTAATTTATTATTGAAGAGTCTAATCAGTATCACAGCAAAAATTTCTTATAGGCTGTCTTTTAAGTTGATAAAAACAATGTGGGAACAAAAGGAGCTACTGCAACACAACTAGAGCTCAACAGCAAACATTTAATGACTGAAAGCAGAAAAAAAAATCAAATTAGTTATACACATTGCAGCTACAGAGACTCAGACAAGAAAATGCCACTGCAGAGCTTCCTAGCAAGCAGGAATAAATTTCACTTTGTTGTAAAATTAGGCTTTGTAGTTAATGCAATGCTTCTTCCACCACTTCCAAACATACTCTGATGAGCACATCATCAACAAGCAATGCTTCTAACCTGTCCTTGTTTTCTTTGACAAAATATGCATTTTCTGCTATGTTGTTATTGGGATAAATAGATAAACTGTCATTCAAACTTGACACATCTTCCTCCTCCTCTTCTGCCTGACCAACTCCATCAGAGAGATAACCATCTTCATCTCCATCCTCTTCATCTAGTGCACACTGGGTAGAACCTCCCCAGGTAGCCATTGTCCTAGTGAACATTGGAGGAAAAAAAAACAAGGAGGGGTGTTTGGGAAATGAAGAGTGTTTTTTTCAATTACCACATTATTAAAAATAACATGTCAACAATTCCAAGTTCTTCAAGTAATCAGGCTGCACCACAAGTGATTTAACATTATCTCACCAATGCAAAACTAAACTAGGATCCTTCTGATAATGGGACTGCTACATAAAATTACTTATTGTTTTGGAAAACCATTACTTTACTATTAAGTACTACTATAAGTGGTGCAGAGATGACAAAAAACTACTCTGAGCATTTGGCATTTTCCACACGTTGTCATCTCCTTAGGTGATTTTTCACCCTTTATCAAACAGGAGAGACTAAATTTGCTGTGAGGACTCAGAGCTGGCAAGTTGCCAGCTAGCAGTCACTTTAGAAATCGATAAATTAATTTACTGCTCTGTTACAACACCACATTCAGTGCTCAGATGAGAACAGGAAACTGCCCCAAAACTGACATTACAGTAAACAACAGCACTGGTTTAAAAAGAGTTATTTGTGTTCTTACTTTTCAGTCCTACTCTGCTGTGGAGTACGTTGAGCTTCTGATCCTTCACTTTTAATAGATGCAGCAACAGTAGATATTGTTTCTGCGAGCTCTCTCCTCCGCTGATGTTCAGCCATTAAAGCTTCAAGTTGCTTTCTTCTCTGTCGCAATTCTTCTCTTAAAATCTCATGTCTTCTCATCTCAGACCATAGCTGCTTGCAGTAAAATGGAAAAGTATTAACAAAATATATACAACCTAAACTAAAGCACGTTTAAAACGTCAGTATTTGAAAGCCACTTACACTTTTTGCACAGAGATTGGCATTATACTGAAACTCCAGCTAAGAGTACAGCAAGCAGAAAAATACATCCTGTATTTACTACTTATCCCAAATACTGCAAAATCTAAGAAGGTAATGAAACACAACAAAATTTTCGAAGAAAAGACGTGCATTTTCACTCAACACCGTTTTTATCTTCTAATTTATGCACTTTTAGTTAGCTCTAAGTAGCATGACAATGTTTCTCTAGAAAATTCTGAAAATTGAGACAAGGGCTTCTTGAAAGTCACAAGATGTCCTATAAGACTTTTTAGAAGATGCCGAAGTTCTGAAACTCTCTTCTTGGGAGACAGAAAATTTGGGTTTAAATTACAATAGTACAAGCATTACCCTATCAGCCTCACATAAACTGCTGAAGAAAAATTTACAAGAATGCCTATGCAATTCAGAGAGAAAGTCTATCAAGGTGTTTGTCAGGTATTTGCTTCTGATGCCTAGTCTAGCTAAGAAGCACTTTTCATCACATATCCTTCCACCCCCACAAATGCTAGCAAAATTTTCAGGAAGACTACGTAATATTCAGATCATTATTTAAGACATGAATTTTGAGAGGAAAAGGAAGAAAGATGGGTAGAAAACAGACTATGTTTTGAATAATGCCAGTCTTTTCTTCATGGATTACTTGCCTGTGGTATACACTATGAAATGTTCACAGTACCAATTAAAAAAATTAATTCAACTTTCACATTAATGTTTGTCTACAACTGCTATACCTTCAGAAAGGTATCTCACCAGTTCAGGTCAACATTTCTTTCCAGAAACAAAATAAAGAAGTTAAACCACTTTGTTAAAATGAATACTACTCTGCCTCTTGCATCAAGTACTAGTTACGTAGAACTTTTTTTTCCTCTTTAAACCTTCTTCCATTTCACAGAATATCAAGTATGAAATACCTCATTGCCTACTGGTACAGATTCATCAAATTCAAGTAAAGGCTTGCCAGCTGTGTTACACTCATTCATAGCTGGAGTTGAGGTTGCTGGTGAAGTCTGCCTATTTGCTGGGCAGCTACCCAAGCCAGCTGACACCTGGAAGAGAAAACCAAATGGCAAAATAAAGTACCTTTTTAAGACTTACCTACTATTAAAATTCAGAACAGTTTAAGCTTTATAAAATAAGAGAATTAGTATTCAGTGAAAAGAAGTTTTGAATAAAGGATAAAACCTTATTTCAAAACATAGCCAGGCATCAATAAAAGTTAATTTTTATGTAATACAACATCCTATTAAGCTGTAGATGCACAGTATTGAGAATCTACTGCTCAGCTTCATAGAAAAGAAGTTCTTCAAAGAGTATGAGAAACCGTACAGCACGGTGCAGTTAAGTTTGAATAAAACAAAGTGCTGATCAAACTTGCAAAGACACGGTATTGTTTCAAAATACCAGAACCTACAAATTACAACTACAAGGAGTCAAGATCTAGTGACTAGCAGGTATAGACAGACATTTCAGGCTAAAAGTAAGATAGAAGGTTCTCTCCTTCTGAAGACTAGATCTAGAGAAGACTCTCCTTCTAAAGACTAGACTTTTTAAGACAAGTTATAGTGAAATTAGAGCTTGGTAGAGAAATCACTGAGCGGGTACCTACAGTGGAATGAGAAAACCAGAGCCATTCTCTAGTCTTAGAGGTTCATGTGCTCACAGAACATACAAGGACTATCAGTTTTCATTTTTTTCACATTCTTATATTTAAAATCTCTCATACCATACCAGCTTAAGAAAACATAGAAATACATTCTACCTACCTGAAGGTCAGGACAAGCTTTCTGTAACACTTGGATTTTTTCCTGAATTTCAATCAGTTTTCTTCTTTCTTCTTCTAACTGCTTAAGCTCCCATTGCTGCTGCTGGAGTTTAGCTTCATAAAACTTCTCCCTGTGTAAGTAAGCTATTAGTGTCTTATTTGGCAAAGAGTAGCCTAGAGCATGGTTCCACTATCCTTTGACAAAGGCATACCTTGCTTTCTCATTTAGTCCTACATCTTTTTGTAACTTGTTGGCACTAGCTCGGACATTATTTGGCTGTTGCTTTGCCTCTTCCATCTCGCCCAAAAACAAGTCCCCAACATTAGATGCATTTGCAATTGCTGTCTGATGTTCTGGATCATCATCCTGAAAGGACATCAGAAAGGAAAAGAGACTGTTTTCAAACTGATACACAAAATATAACTAGTTTAGCTACTTTATCAAAACTAAACAGTCTGAATATATTTATCTTTATTTCAGATCATAACCTGAGAAGTCATCATCTTCATGGCATCACAACTCTAAGATTAATTAAATTAATGAGAATATGTAAAGTTATAGAGCTCACACTATTAAACCTTCCACTCTGAATGTATAACCACTTGTCTCATTCTGGAAGAATAAACCACTTGAATTGTATTTTATACCTGTAACTGAGTGGGTAGAAACACACAGGCACGAGAAGAAAACAGAGTGGTGAAAAGAGGAATAGAAGGAGACCGGGGTTAAATAAGATAACTAATGTAGTAATGAAGTTAAATATTACTATTAACAGCTTAAAATAAGAACAATATTAATCTTGCAAATTAAATCTGAAATATCTTAGAAACAGCCTTCTACATGGCTCTCTATTCAACTTTTCTTGTTTTCATAATTTCTGTGTATTCAGTTCTCAACTTAAGTTGAAAATATTAAATCTGGGGCCACTGCTTATTTTGTTTTCCAACATGATTCTTCTGAATACAGAACCTGCAGAACAGGAGAGATCATCATCAGTGACACAGCTACACTGACCTACAATACCATGACTAAGTACAGACAGACACAAGCCTTGTAAATATGAAATAATGACTGAAGACATGCCATTAATTTAGTTATTGTGGAAGCTGCTCTACCATCTTTTATGTTAATTCACAATACTGTACAGCTAATGTCTATATACTAATGATAAAAACAAAGCATGATACAGATAGAGGCAAGTTTTTTATAATAGTACAGTCCTGAAATAACAACAGTTACTGTTGCTGTAAAAACATATGATTTAATGGAGATTGATTTCAGAGTTCTTACCATAAAGCCTATACATTTCTGATACACCTACAGTATGCAGACATTGTACTAGATGGTGCCCAAATCTGGGCATTCTGTAGGGACATTAGTTAAATTAAAATATATTTTTAAGAAAGATCACATAAGATATTCTAAATTAAAACCACTGTGAATTCATACTTGGCCTTCAACATCTAAAACCAACCAGAAAGATCCCCCCCTTTCCAAACCCAAACATCCCAACTGAATGAGATTGTAAAGCCTAGATTTCAAAAACTAACATTAATAGTCATTTTAAGCTTAAAAATGTAGGTGAATGTTATTTACAAAAAGATTAGTCTTCCTAACATGGATACTTCCTGATACTTATTTTGTAATCCAGTGCTGAAGTTAAGTATTAAGTCCATTCTTCTGCTAGGTTAGCATCCCCCCCAAAAAACTTATTTGAACTTCAGAACTATCACCTTTGACTTTAGAAAAATCAAACACACACTCTTTTCCACAGCCTAAAAATGAGCATTTAAAACTATACAAGTGTTTTTCCTTACTAGAAGTTATGGATTACATTAAATAATGAATTTATATTCATAAAATACCTGCACCATAGCAGCAAGGTTTTGTAACTGTCTAAGTTTCTGTTTTGCAACTATAAGCCTATTGATCTTCTGCTCAAACTCTGCATCTCCAGCACCATCACCCAGGCTGCTTCTGTGACTAGACATGGAATCTTCACTAACTCTATCTTCTTCCACTTCATCATCTTCACCTTGGGGTAAGTCAGTATCTTTGTCATCCCCCCTATTATGACAGTCTGGACGTGGGGAGAGAAGAAAACAAAACAGTGCTAATGACATATTACTGAACTTCTGAAGTTCATTAAAATAACTCTACATGAGAAATGTATCAGCTCAAAGGTCAGACTCTTGAATATTTTGCTCACCAAACAAGGTTCTCAAAAATATTGTGCAGCTATCAATTATTTGCTTTGACTTAAAATTATTAGAAAACTTTAGAATATACCTAGAGTAGAAGACATTTTTAGAGTCCTAATATTAGCAGCAGATCGGTTATTTATTTCACAGTCTGTATTAAGATGTCTTCCATCTCTGTTATTAGTTCCACACTGAACATTTGAGTTGCTATTCATCTCACTCCAACTACTGATTCCTTGAGGGTTTCTAGGGTAAAACACATTACTCATGTTAGCTTTTTAAGAACAGGTACCAAGTGAATTTTACTTAACATTTTATTAAACTGGCTTTTATAGGAATGTATCTTCACTGTTTTTAAAAGCAACAAAATAAATAACTCCATATAACATCAGTCCAGATATTCAGAATTTAGTATCTACCACTCCAACAGATTTTTTAAGCAATCAGAAGCAGCTACAAGTTACCCCCTGCCAGACTGACAATACAGAAGCCATTCAAGGTGTATGTCTATATTATAAAAGCTTTACATGAATCATAGCTAAATTAGCATTCATTGCTGCACAGTGCAGATTCTTGATGCACAGCATTGCCATGTTGGACTTCAGCTCTAACTGACTCTCAACTCAAGTTTGTATTTATTCCAACCTCTACTCTAGGCCTGATAAACATCTAGTTGAATTCCAATCATGTGAATTTTGTGCTTAAACCCAAAGGAAGCACATATTTTGAAGTCTCTTATAGTGGTTTTCTAAATGTCAAGTCTAATCCACATTTGCTGTAAAAATAAGCAAAGACAAGATAAGATCATTATTAATTATCTGTATAAGAAAGCTACTTCAAATAAAAAATTTTTGAAAGTTAATGTAATTACAGAACTTAGTCACTTCTGGTTGATTAAAATAATGTATTATTTAAGAAAACTTGCAACAAGTTGGCTACAAAGATTTAGGATGACAAAAAATAACAACCTAATATTTGTAACAGGCTGTGGATCCTCATGTTCAGAATCACTTTCTGATTGTTCTGTTTCCTCCTCTTCCTTAGTGTTCTCATTTACAGCATCTGTCATCATATCAGATGTTTGCTCATAGTAGTGAACTAACTCACGTAACTCATTCAGCCTCTTACGAACTTCATTGAGCTTCCTGAGGAGAAAAGTACATATATGCTGTATGTTTGCTCATATTAACCAAATCTATGTAGAGTTGAAAAAGGAGATATATCATTTACAGTTCTTAAAGGTTTACTGCAGTTTTCTTATATTTAAAATCTTTTACTTGAAGCTCTGAAATCATTAACTTAGATCATTTACTAAATGATCTATAATAATAAATTAAGTGGATTAAAATACAAAATTATTTCTTAACACATAACTTATTAAAAAGTAATACTCAAAATCACTGAAGCACATTATGAAAAAAATGAAGAATTTTTACTGAAGCTTTTCTGTTGGATTTAGATTGTCATCTTCTTCACTCTCATTCTGAGAAACCAGGGAATCAGGAGGATAGGGAGCAGATGCCAGGGTATTTGATTCACCATTGACAACAGTTACTATGCCTAAAGGACCAGCTGAAGTTGTACTTCTCTGATCAATACTCCTTTGAGGAGAACCTGAGGCAGGAAAAACTACAGAAAAGAAACACAGCTGTAAGAACAACTTGCAAAAAGGGACCTGGTTAACTACATTATACTAAAATGTAACTACAGAAAATATTACTGACATATAAAGCAGCAATTAATTCCTCTCATAGAAGAAATGCTTTTGTCTTAAGGTTCCGTGATATGCAATACCAATAGGAAGAGAATAATAAGTCAAGTCTTGTAAACAAGACCATTCACTTAATTTTAACTCTATGGAACTTCAGAACTTTAAGCTTTCATATTGTGAATCTGCCCAAAGAACTAAGTGTTTATGTCTGAATTGCTTTTTTTGAAATTCAACATTTCAACATGACAGAGACCCATCTTAACATTTGTTGTCTTCTACTAAGGTCTTGTGTCCATACACTACAGAACTTAGATCTGAGATCTAATGTTTGCTTTTTCTAGATATATGAAATCATATGCAGATACGTTCATACTATGTGCCTTAAGTAAAGACTGAGGCACAGTAATGCAGCTATTAAATCAATCTGTCCTTCTCTCCAGAAAGGCTTCATTTCTTAAGGGTAACCAGAATACACTGTGATCAGCCCTCAGAAGTTTCCAGCTCTGGGGCAAACTTTACAAGTAAAAATCTATTTCTAAAAATAAAAAAAAAAACAGCAGGTAGGCTCACATGGCTTACATTTGAAGTCTCTGTGACTAGTGAACGAGAAATTCTTTTGACAGTGGGCAAAGAAACCCCATAATGGCAAAGAGCTACAGACTTCTGAAATGCCAAGTACATAAAGACAGATGCACTGCGATGTACTGTGACAGAAAGTTTCAATGGTACACTCAAAAAGTCATGTGTCACAGACAAGCCTTGAAGAAAAAAAATCCTGTCATCACATCCTCATGTTAGTCAACTTTGATAATGTTATAAACCAAAGTGCTACTAGCAAAACTACTCACTACTTGTAGAGCTCTCCACTCATCCAGAAACTTACACAGCATTAAAGAAGACTTACATAATATTGCCAAGCACAGCTTAATTCATCTGCATTTCATTAACTCATTGCAAGTCAAAAGACCACGTTACAAACATGCATTAAAAAAGTTGTATTCTTGAGAAGATACAATTCTGCCTATGTTACTTACAAGAAGAGTTATTTAGATGCTGGTCACGAAGTGTATGAAGTTCTCCTAACAGTTTGTCCATTTTTTGCTTTTTACCCTGCAACTTTCGCATCTTGTTAAAGAGCTGTGTCTTCTCATCTGACAGGTGTTCAGACACTGAAGAGTTTCTGCTTTGTGAAATCTCTCTGGTAAGTGACAGACTTTCTGCTTGCCTTCTGTTGTCTGGCACAGACTGTGTACAAAAAGAGCAATTTAATTTCACTCAGACTACTATGAAAAAAGCCAAATAAATTTCAATATACAAAAAGCCCTCTTATAGGCTTGCTAGGCTCAACACCGTATCAAAGAACATTAAAAAAGAAAAACACTTTCATTATATCCCAACCATATATAGAGTTCATATGTAATCATACTGCATTACAGAAGCTACTTCTCTGGACTTCCAGGGAAAGCTACAAGACAGAAAGCATGGATTGTTGAGCTAATAAACTTTTAGAAACACAAAGTTGTTGAACTTTCATGTTTGGGGGAAACCTAATTATTCCACTAACAAATGCACACAAATAAGTAAGAAATACATTTAACTGCACTGTTCAAAAGAGTAAGAAAAATTGCTAATGGCTAAACTTAAACAGAGCAATCCAAGGACTGACCTGAGAATCATGAAGTTGGTTGTGAAAGCGCTGAATTAAGTCATTCAATTCTTCATTGAGTTCGGATGTAAGGCTCACTCCTGAAACACTGCCTGTAGTCTCTGTTACAACTGGGCATGCAGAGGAGAAAAAAAAAAAGTAAATAATTTTCTACATCAATAAAAGAAAGGCTATTTGATGAAAATGTTTGGTTTAACAAGAACATCAATATACTGCAACTATTAAAATACAGCAATTATTTTTGTTGTGTCCTTCCCACCAGGTTTACACTTGAAAAGATTACTTCCATACCAGAGAGATTACCAAGCTAACTCATATCTCCTTTGTAAAGAACCCTACAAAAGGACTTTCAATTCTGTCCTGTGTTATGCTAAAGAGCAAAATGGAAACAACCAACCATGGTAGGGTTGATGGAAACATTTTGCTTGTTAGAAACAAAACTGTTACTACTTAGTATAGCCAAGCTAAGAACAGTGCATGTAGTTTTACTTTCTTAATAAACTAAAAGGACACCAAGCTTTCATCTGGGTATACATTGTAATCTTTACATCTGCAAGCAGAGTCTTTGGAGTTTGTCCTTAAAATCTTCATATGAGGAATACATCAAAAAGACAACACTTTTTCCTCTTCCTGAAAGTTCAGATTCAAACAGCACTAAGACATGGAACTGGCACTTGAGAGAGCAAAATAATGCGGGTGGGTGTCTTTTTGGTTTGTTTTTTTTTTCCCCACAAATATGAACCAACACTTCATAAGAAAAATCAAGGACAAATGGCTTTTTTTCCTCAAAGATCATGCCTTTGTTACCTCCACAATAATGTTTTATTATTTTCAAGTTTCATAACAAATTTTACCTTAGGCTCAATTTGATTCTTTACATTTCTTATCCTACAGTTCTGGGATGTACCACATCTTCTAAGTCAGTCAACACAAATAGCAGTAAGAAACTGTTACTAAAAGTGACACCAATGGAAACATGAAACAAAATCAACACCAAAGAAAAAGCAACCAAGCTAAGTACCCATATTTTCTACCCACTTAATCTACCCTCACCCACATGGAGTTTTGTATATCTGAGGAAAGAAAAGTTTCCATTACAGTTCTAGTGCTGCAGAGCAGAAAAGTAGTTCCTGAAAACCATTTCAGAAACAAGGAAACACTTTTCAAAGGCACTTGCTTTTCTTCCTCCTGTGGTAGCCCTCTAAAAGGTCTTTACCCACCATCTTCTCTGCTTCTCTCCCTAACCTAAAAATCTAGAGTTTTCCTAAGTAGTTCCACCTTCTTTCCTATAGTCTATCAAATCAAAAAAAAGGAAACAGTAGAAAAAGCAAGGAACTTAAGAAAGCAATGCTTACTTTTCTACAAATTAAGCTATTTAAAATACAACACCTAACTGTAATAAATGCTATCCCATGTATACTCTCTAATCAAGTAATTCTCATGGGGAAGAGTCATGGAACAGTAATGCAGACTGAATCCAAACTTGCTCAGTGCAAAACTGTCATTCTCTACACATACCTGTTACCCTATTTCTACAGCAAATTAAACAGAATTTAGGAAGAGGCAAGGGGCACCATAAGTTTCCAAGAAATAAAAGATAATTCCTACGTCAACATTATGCAAAGCAAAAACAACTATCTCCCTTTAAGACTGAACTGTTGCAAAAACAACTCTGCTGACAAGCTTTTAAGTAGAAATCAAAAAGAGGTCTTATCCCAAAGATAATTTTTTAAACACTGAGAATAAAGTAATGCTTTTAAACTGAATGTCATAACATGATGGTGGTGCTCTAGTATCAGAACCATGCCTCCAATTTACATGTCACAAAAGTTCAAATTTATAATTTCAGATTTACTTACAGAACTGCTTTAGCAATTTCCTCCTTTATTGGATAAACCAATAGTCTACCAATGTATACTAAACTATCAAACAACCAGCCAACACAAACAAAAAAATCCCATGAAAAAGCAAACCAAAACCTGAAACTACCAAATGCCTATGCCTAGAGAGATGCAAAAAGGCAGAAAACACTATCATCCACTCTGATTCTTTCCTCAAAGGCCTGGTCCCATGACTGAAATGAGAGGTACTCCTAATCTGACATGGCAGACCAATTCTTTAAAAAAAAAAAAAGAAAACCACACTAAGATTTTACAAGTAACCACAGAAATTAGATGTGTAGCTTTTAATTGACATGTGATTTTAAACTCACATACTGTGTGAGTTTAATTCTTTTCAGAATTAAAGCCTTGCAGCAAAATTTTTAAAAATTATCAATATATAAATATATATTAATTATATTTAAAAACCCAACCAAACCACACTTTTTAATGTGTATTCCACAATGCCAGCTTTAATGATTCAATCAGCATGCTAACATGCTACCAAAGACACCATCATTCCACATACCAGAATCATCCATGACTGCAATTGCTTGCTCTGCTTTATGCTGCAAAGCAAGAAGAGCTGCCTGTCTTCCTTGAAGAGCCTTCAATTGCTCCTGCTGTTGTAGCATCCTTTTCAATAAATCATGCTGCTTCTTCAAGTTCTCCAGCTCCTCTTTAGCCTCCTGTTGAGGATCTCTGGCCTGCAAGAGATGGAAGAACACTACTCTAATAATCAGGTTTTTTGAGCACTAGTGCTAGAAGTGTCAAACAAATAGGATTTTAAAAGAATCCAGCAGCCTGGTCAATGTAAGAAAGCTGAAAGTAAAAACAGCTTCACCTTTCATTCAGTCCTTTCCTATCTAAAATGTCAGACATCCCATGGAAAGAAGCTTGTACTACCAAGACATGCTTACCACTCCTGGGATTTAAGTTTTCTTTAGAAGTTCAGTTAGCTGGCCTAGCATGTCCCAAAGACTAACCCAATCATCACTGTCTCTTGAATCATAAAAGATGGCAAAACTAAGCAAGATAAAGCATAGGACCATGAAACTACACATAATACATGATCCTGATTTACTGGCCTAAAATCTCTAAAATTTCAGCAGAACTTTTTTGGCAGTTATTCTTCACTAGCCTATAAAACATGTTTAGTTTTGTATGCTATGTTTATGCCATAGACACTAGAACAGACCATATTTATGTAAATTGATTTCAAATCAAAAACATGCATAGAACTAGCTATATACCACATTTTCAAAGACACAGAAATAGATCTGAACAAATGAAAGAATGTAGAGTAATTAAAATGCATTAAAACTAAGTTATTTTCCTCATCCTATCCTAATTAGAGATAGATATTTCCCTCAGAACTTTTATTCAGTGAATGTCAGCAAATAGAGTATTTTAATGAGACATCCTCAGTTAAGATGCTTATCCTGTTTGAAGCTGGATTATCACCCTATGCAGAAGAAATCCAGGAAAAATATGTCTCCTTGTCAAAAGTTGACAAGTGTTTAAAAAGAACAGTACTAGCTTAAAGGAATATATTCTCTCCTGGCAGTGCTGAATTCCTGAAGTTCAAAACCATCTCTGTCCAAAATTTCAACACAAAAAGTCAGAATAGAATCAAGCATCTTAATAACTAGTTCCAGAAACCAGGGAATGCTCATCTTTTCAGCAGAGAAAGGCAAACATACACAGAATTCTAAACTTCTCCAAGTGTCACTGCAACTGGCACTGATAATTGCCTTTTTAGGTATGAGCAAAGCTTAACAGGAGAGTAGAGGCAAAACAGAGTACACAGCAAAATCAACACAGAAAGAAACAAGGAAAAAAAACGGAAAAAGGGATGTTCCTCTGCCTTCTTTACCTATTAAATAACCTGTAATTTATCTGAAGTACCAGATTTGCTTGAGTTAAAATATTTCAAGCTTAATTTTACATTTAGACTAATAAGCTTGACAAAATATCTAAGAGTTTTATGGAAAAACACCCAATGAACTTGGACTTCTTTCCTGTTTGGCTTGTTGGGTTTTTTTTGTTTTTTCTTTTTTTTTCTTTTTTTTTTAAATCAATGTAAGAGAAAAAGCCACAGAAAAGCTAGAAACAGATAACAAAAGAAGTTTTTGACTCCAAGCATCATCTTAGTAGTCTTCCTCTTTCCAATCAAATATTAAAATAAACAGCTACACAAAAACACTGGTGGAACTAGTTAAAGCTATTACTCTATTTTTTTCTATACAGTATTACCATGAATTTGCACTGGGAGACTACTGGTGTAAATATTAAGTGACTGAAGTCACATTTACATTGTTTTCCCAGAAAGAACAGCAAAACTGAATTATCTACATAAAATCAGAACAGATGCTGTACAGAGTTACACCCATTACTTTCTCTGTCCATGTAGCACTTGAGTAAAGTTGTCAAACATCCCTAAAGAAAAAAAAACTAGGCACAGAAGATTCATTTCATAAACAGAGAGATAGAGAGCTGGATACAGACAAGCAGGCCAAATGGGAACACTCACTGTAAGGAACAAATACAATTGATACAGCTAATGAAAAGAAAGAAAGAAAAAAAAAAAACAACAACAAACCAAAGCAACAGCATGTATAAACCCTATTTGAGGCTAAAATAATATTTTGAAGTGTACCTTTGAAGGTAATCCATGTTCTTGGCTATTAATCCTACAAGGCCAGATTTCCCTGCCATTCAGAGGAGCTCTGTCACTTTTCCCTTTAGGGCTTGCTGTAACATCAGTGTCTGTAACCTGTTCTCGTGAAGCTGAATTCCCTAGTTTGTCCTCAATGCGGGGCCGAAAGCTCAAACTAAAAGATACCTCCTTTATTAAACAGTTTAGTATGTTAGATTTTGAACATGTGCTCCATGTTCACATTTTTAACTTAACATGCACTTTTAAGTAACAAACCTAACCACTTATAACTTGTCAAATAATGAAAACTAGTATTAAATACAATCTACTAGAGAGCAAAAACATTTTTAGTCATTTTTATAATTTTCATAACAGTATGACTCCATACAGCAATCAGCCTTGGAAGACTAGAAGTATTCATTCTGCACATAATATACTCAAAACTGCAAGTAAAGAGAAATAAAGCCAAACATAAAACTAAAACCAAAGATGAAGATGATGAAAAATGCAAGTTTACATGCATGCTTCTTAAAAACTGCTTTAGCCTTGTTCTGCATTTTTCAGGCTTTATTTTAAAGTGCATCTTCCACATGTATAATTTTATGTCTTTTCAAGAGCAGAAAGAGCTCTTACAAAGCTAAAATAATCACAAAAACTTTTTGATGCTTAAACTGCTGTTTTACTTCCAAACACATAAATTCTCCTGGTCCATAGAACATTTGGTGACTAACTGACCAAAAGAGTACCAGCTCTCTAGTACTTTTCCTCAGTATAGTACTATTGGAAGATGTATAACACAAGTAGTTATTAAAATGCTTTTTGTTTACAAAATTATTGTAAAAGCTTTTATAAACAAAGGAAGATTGTGTTTCCCAGAACTAAATTCAGAACATTTTCTGGAAGGTGCTCACCTCTTCAGTGCTAGGTCAATACTTTTATCATGTCACTAGAATGATACTTCAGCAATGGCCCACTAATGACCCTCTCCCTTACCCAACAACAAGTTTTCCCCACTAGCAAACTTACAGTATAAAAAAATATTCCTCCCTACATTAACACAGTGCATGCTCTGCCAAAGCAAGCATTTAACCTTTCATTCTATTTTGAAAAAAGAATAAAGATTTTTTTAAAAACACACCAAGATATACTGTTGTTGTGACAGAATCATTAAATTTTTTCTCATACAAAAAAATTTAAAAACATATCCACACATGCATGAACTCCTCCTGAACAAAAAGTTTGGGGGTTTACTATTTAATTGAAGTGCAGATTATGACACTATCATAACAATCATGTCAAAACCAAAAGAAAGTCTTCATTTCTATTCTAGCACCTTAATGACTAGAAGGCAGCTTACCGTGGTATCTGAAGCCTCAGACCGCACATCAACGTTTAGCGATGTGCTCTCCCCTACAGAACCAGATCCCACAGCTGAATCTATAGTCCGAACATCATCCTCCTCATTTTCTCTAGCCTGAAATATTTCATTGGTATAAATCAAAAGCTATATAAGGGGGTAGTAAAAATGAATGATGGAAGGCACGACATATCAAAATCAACACCCCCAGTGGCACCATCAAAACACCAATGGTCAACTCCTGAAAGAGCTTAGAGTGCAGAATATATTATTTCTCAAACTTACAAGCATCTTTTGCAAAAATTTCAGATAGGATTTCTCCTGCTCTTTAAGGTGATCTATAAGGTGTGATAAACGCTCAACATTGGCCGATCTTTCATTTTTCTCTACAAGATCATCCCGCATGGAGCTGGCCTTAGCAATATAGTCCCGAATTTGAACTAGTCTGCTCACAATCTGTAAAGATACTCAAGTTACTGAATGCATTCAGCTACAGCTTTAAAGTAATTAATGCACAAGACATGGTGATAGCAACAGCAAAGTAGTAATTAAAGAGGTGACATAGTAGTACTTTCAATCCTATAAGCACACTTCTGCAAATGGTTAAAAGTCAACAGCTTTTACAAGAATTACGCATGCATGAAGTTGCAAGGCTGAAGCACAGGGCTCCTTGCTAACACAGGCCAAAAGAGAAATGATCTCATTAACATGTATTAAACTTTGAGAGTATTTTGTGGAACTGCGTAAGAGCAGCAACCTCTCAGGCAAAAATCAATACTGCTTCTGTTGCCAACAAATAGATTTCTAAAGAACAATACAAAACTAAGGTCTATTTCACATTTACCTCAAGTTAAGGATTTCCAGGAAAGCTTTAATAGTTACATTTTTCAGAAATTCAAAGATACACTGAAAAGTCACAAGGCAATAAAAAGTCAAGAGTCTGTAGACTTTATAGGCTACGTAAATACCTGACTACTATCCATAGATGATTCTCCTTGTCCATCTTCTTGAGCAAAGACTTGACAATTTTGCAAGAAATCTTTACTTAGAGCTGCTCCAAGCCACTCTTTGCATTGCAGTGATGCCCCACTTTCCTTTTTTTGGGAACCTGAGGCAGGTTCTCTACTTTTGTTCGTGTTTATCTGCAGTGACACAAAGTTGAATGGCTTTTTGTTTTCATTAAGTTGACGTTTGTTGTTGGCAGCTGTTGCCCTGCCTTGAGAATCACTTCCAATGCTTCTCTACAAGAAAAAAAAAACACAAAAAAGTAAAAAAGTAGCTTTTTTTTTCTCCAATATATTCTAAATACTGCTCAATTTCAGCACTTGGATTAGTCACTGACTAGCCAAAAAGCCATCTGAAGACAGTGCTGGTCATATGTCCCATATATTATTCAGAAAGCAAGCCCACCTGCCCACCCTTCAAGGACAGCTGAGAATCAAATGGGTTCTGCATTTCCTCAGAGTTTAGTCCTTCATCTTTGCTGTGGCCTCCACCTTTACCATTGTGAAAGACACCCTGCCCCTCCATGTACACTTGAGAGAATGACAATATAAAAGATCAACATAATCTCTTGCAGAATACAACACCTCATACTTAGTTTTTCTTTAGATCCTTCTGAATAGCAACTTGTTGCTGTAACATACCTTGGGGCAGGAAGTTATGCCCAGTCTTTGTATTCTAAGTAAAAGCAATGAATCACTATTGAAAGAATCCTCACTATCCATACAAGTTAACAACAAACTTTGGTAAAGATTAACAAGCCTCTATTCTCAAACTGTTAACACAAATTTATGCTTTGTTACCGAAGAAATAATCCCTAATATTTTTATTTGTTTTGGACAAGGGAAGGATGTATGTGCCAGTGAGAAGCAGTTATGGCTCAAGAATTCATACCATACATTTCTCTACACCCTCCTGAGAAGCACTTTTTAATGCTACTCTTCTGCTTAATCCAGAAGGGTAACAATGTTCACAATTACAAACTGGCACTTCAAGAACATACTTTCAAAATATGGTAACAAATATTTTTGAGTGGCAGACAAGCATGATCAGTAATAAATACTGATGTGAGGACAGAGAAATATGCTAATAATGAGAGAAAAAAGGAGACAGCTAGCGTACTCTCAAGCATAAGAAAGCCACAGTCCTGAACTTTCTGGAATTTTCTGAAGTTCAAAACCAGAGTTTTCGTTTCATTCCCAAGGTGCCTATAAGCTTTTTCTAATCTTAATTGCTTATGGAATCTTACTCATCTGTCAAATCATTACGAAATTTTGTATCCACATGTGTAGTGGGAGCTAGTATTCATGCAAACCTGATCCAGATCACTGAAGTTTATTCTTTGCTTAAGCCTCTCTAGCTCAGCCTGCTCTGGAACAGACATCTGGGTCATGTATCGGGTATGAGGAAAACTATGAGGAGTTCTGGTCTTCCGTCGTCCCATTCCAGGTGAGGATTCTGGAGATATATCATTTGTAAGCCTTGCTTCAGCTTCCCCAGCAAGCTTTTTCTTGTTTTTTTCTGAAGACCTGTTTGCTTTTTTCTGCTTACTTCCCCAGTCCTTCAGAGGAACCAGAGGGAGGAGAAAAAAAAAAAGTTGCATTTGTTATCCACGTAGATAAAAAGTAAACATTTCAATTCAGTGATAATTTACTTCCATCTCAGAAATAAAAATAAAAAGCAATTATCAAAACATGCACAAACTTGTCTGGAGCAAACATCAATTTATAAAATGCAATTTTCTCCACTGTAGATGTTAAAAACAGCTTGACGTGAAATTTTCAACCTATTTCATTCTGCATTGCATTAAATGAGTTTCAAATTAAGCTAAAATTGTATTTTTCTTCTTTGCTAAAAAGAAGCTGCTCAGAACTTTGAAAATTAGTGTTTTCACATTCATGACAACAACAATGCTTCTGGGTCAAGCTACTTTTATTTACCAAAAGCACTTCCCATGAATACAGCTACAGATTTCACAACCTCTGAATTACACTCATTACTTGCTTACATCTACCTCAATTATTTTTATTGGCTTTGTGGATATTTTACTATAGAGCTGTACTGACAAGGCTTTGGGTTTTGCATTGTTACCTGCCACTATCAGAAGCTTCTTGTTAATTTTAATATACAGCATAAAACACCAACAGAAAGATAAGATGAATTATACCGTGTTGTTCAACCGGTCATCAAGGCTCTCATTGCTCCAGCTGGGCATGTCCTGGTCATTCATGCCTTCTTCAAAGGGACCACCTCCTGCTGCCATGACAAGCAATCAATAAAAAGAATCTGAAATAAACATGTGAAAGAAATGTGCTGTATTAATAAAAATCAGTTTATGCAGAGCATTTTAAAAATTCATAATCTGAGATGACAGCTACACACACACATCATAAAATGAAAACATAAGGCCAGTTTAGGAAAGCAAAATCCCTGTTCAGTAAACTGTTACTAAAAATGTAACAGTACTAACACCACTGATACTGACATTAAAAATTAAATACAGAGTAGATGCAGGTTGGAGTTTTAAAAAACTTTTTTTCCATTCCTGCTCTCAGATTGTATATATATGTATTTTTTTTTAAGCCTTTCAATACTCAAAATACACTATACACTGTTTGTTATAGTTTACCAACTATACCAACTACCAGCCAAGTAGTTTGTAGTTTATAAGGTAGTCTTTATTACAAAGTTTCGTAGTCTATAAAGTCTGCACTTTCAAGTCCAGGGTAATGTTTATTCAAAACAGTAAGTGACTTCAGAGATCTAGTATGTCAAACTTTCACATTGCCTTACTAAGATGCTGACAGCAGAGCACTGAAGGGGATACTTGATACAATACACAGAATTAGGTATCAAGAAAAGGAATTTTACTTTCTTTAATACAGGAGTGAATGCCACGCCACCAATACTATTATAGCTTCTACCAAGACCAAACAGAATAATTTTGGTTTCCTAGAGCTTTGCTGCTTTCCAATACTGTCATTCTGTACAGTAAAAAGTTAATAGATATGTTTTCACTTTCACTTCTAGTTTTGACATTAGTAATAAGAAAGCTATTAAAGGTGCAAGATCAGAAACAAAGTATGGCTTTATACAAGGGAAATTAGACTAACCTGTTCAAAAAGGTGAGGAACACATAACTGTATATACACCCAGGCAGCAGTAGAAACTGTACACCTTAAGTGCTGCTGGCACAGTTCCTCTGCACAGCACTACTTTTTCTATGAATTTCCTTTGTATAGAAGAAAGTCTTGCAGAGAAATACTTCTTCCAGATAGTTTTAAGTACTATGTTACACAATCCTAGCTTTAATTTTAACAAGTAAGAATAATAGTAAAAGGACCATTTATTTCTAAATATTTTACTGCAACCTATCTACTATTATTGTCACACCAAGATTTCACACAGTGCAGGTGAAGAGAGCAGCTAAAACTCAAGATTAAGTAGTATTTGAGAATTTTGTGAGTTTATCATCATCAGTTCCAGAAAAAAAAATAATCCTGAACTAAAAGTTGCACTAGTACATCTATATTGCTTAGGTACAGAATTCAATCAAATTGCAGCCCTCTCAGTAGGTGCACAAAGCAGTATTTTTATGCAAACACCTATTTTGGCCTATTACTATACGATTAAGGAAATGGGGATCTGCCAGGTATGCTCATTATACCATAACCACATAATCCACTCAACAGTGTACCAACATAAGACATTCTACCACAGTTTGGAGCAACCTATAAACTAGCAACCCAACAAAGCTGAAATTTAAAAAAAAAAAAAAAAATCAAACAGACAAGTTCTCAACTGGATAAGCTTCCTGATCTGGCTAACCTTGTGACTACATAAGAACTATCTGTAGGTTCAACAAAGGCAAATTAAAAGCCATGCCATCAGGAGTGAAACCCAGTCAGATCAACTGTAAAACCACACCTTCTGTGCAACTGACCTGTCCCATTTATTTAGAAAGTATGAACACAATACCCTTTCATATTTGTTTTCATGTAGAAGTGCAAGTATTCTATGAAAAATTTGCAGGAAAGCTCTCCTGATAATTCAAGGTAAATTTGACAAGCACTGAAATAAATGCAGTTATCACTTTATCTTATTTTACAGAACACCTGGTTTGCACCAACTTTCTTCAACTACAAGGAAAGTGTTCAGCTTTGTAGATGAGCAAGAAAGGAAAAGGTAGAACAGACTACACTTATTTCAACTTATTTCAACATTACAAGCAGCACTCTATCCTGACCCATGCTGCTAAGCATAATAAGTTCATCTTGACAAGATTAAGGCCATTTGGGCTTACAGTCCAATTCAGTAAGCTGTTTCCTCATCTCCATGTTATATAATTCTTCTGAAACCGTAGCAAGTTTTTCCCTACCTTCCACTGGAAAAGCAAGACATGGCAGTATTGTTCCTTATGTAATACTATTGGCATTTATTTAATTTAAGGCTTCCATAACAATCTATCTCTAACAATCCTTGATGCAGGCATCTCTAATTCCCTCTGAAGTAAATTCACTGCCACAGATGGAATATTTTGAATAATATTCTCAAAGAAGGGCACTAGGCATACACTAATGCACCATAATAAATACAGTTCAAAAATAAAGCTGACTGCTTCCAGTAAATAGATTTTAAAGTGTTCTAACAAAAATATGTCTTTCCCAGACACCAAGTCTCCAATTATTCATATCATAGTCTTTGATATTTCCAAATCAGTTACATTTCAAGGGTATTTAAGATCACAGAGATATGTTGACCTATTTTATCCCTTCAAGTCAGTTAAAAACACAGAGGTTCATCCAGCTTTTCTCTCAGAGAACTCTCCCCCCTACAAAGCTTTGGTTTTTACCTCCCCCCATACGCTTCATTAATGCGTATTTTTTTCTTGCTTTTCATTTTACCAGGTATTTCCATAAGAAATCCTCTTATAAAAGCTTTGGTATCCTCCCATTATGCTGTTTCTGCAGCTGGCAACACATTACCAATTTCAGCATCTTGTACATGGAGAATCTGTATAAAAGCTCTATTTGAGCGTGTGTACTGCCTTACAACGTTTAGTAAGGACTTGGAAAAAAAACCTTTCAAGTATACTTCTACAGAAATAATAAGTTACATATAAAAAAGTTGTCAAAA
Source organism: Phaethornis superciliosus (assembly GCA_023637945.1). Taxonomy (NCBI): domain Eukaryota; kingdom Metazoa; phylum Chordata; class Aves; order Apodiformes; family Trochilidae; genus Phaethornis; species Phaethornis superciliosus. The sequence goes on along the minus strand of JAJQWJ010000005.1, from coordinate 20,422,085 downwards.
CCTGTGAGATTTAAGTCAAAACATATTTTGTAGACCTCATAGTAATATGCTTGTTTAAAAGTATCACTACAAAACACAGAACAAGACACATATTTTAAATGTTTTTTTTTTCTACAGCCGAGATGCATTTGACCTTTTTTTCTCTAGAGCATTCATGTGAACTGCAAGAGCTCTGAAAATACTGCACACAAACATTTTAAGATTAAAACAGGAAGCTGTAAAGAGCCCTAAGAGAGCCTTAAAGACTGGAAATGAGACCAAATATTTTTAAAGTTCAGCTGCTTAAAAAAAGGCACTCCTCGGCAAGCTTTAATTTAGCATTAACTTATTAAATGCCAACAGAGTATCACCAACAGGAGCAGACAACGGAGCGACTCCTCTCTCCTTACACTGGACAGCCCTCACAGGAACAAGGCGCTGGCAGAACTTCAAACTCCAGCACCGGGGCCAAGGGAGGGAGATGCCCAGCAGAACCGGGACCGAGCCGCGCTGCTCAAGCCCTTCCTGCTCCGCTCACAGGTCTGGGCGCCGCACGCAGGCCCAGCAGCCCGGCTGATTCCCGGGGGCCCTACCCGCCGAGCTGCTGCCTGGGGCGGCCCGAGCGCCTGACCGGGGGCGGTCAGGAGGGGCGCGGAAAGCCCGCTCCTTCCCGGCGCCAAAGGCGGGCCAGCCGCGGGGAGGTAGGCGGGCTCCGCACAAATCGCCTCAGGCAAAAGCGCGGCTGTTACCTCGGCCCCGCCGGCGTCTCCTTGGAGAGCGAGTAACGCACCCTCCCCCGGGGCGGACCGGTGCGACCCGCTCAACCTGCTGGCACCGCAAGGGTTGTCCTGGGCCTGCCCCGCCAGGCTCCCCCGCCGGCCCGGACCCCTCCTCCCCGGGCAGCGAGCCTACTGCCCTCTCCTCGCCGCCCGGGTGCCCACCCACGCGGGCCCGCAGGGGCGGACAGGCCGGGACGAGCAGCCCTGCCCTGCCCCACCACCGGCGGCCGCCGCCTCCGCCTCCCCCTCCCCGCTGCCAGCGAGAGAAGGGGAGTAGAGGGCGGCTCACCCCGCGGCGGAGAGGAGGTCACCCAGGCCCGGTTTCTCCTCCACCGACGTTCGGTACGCGAGTGGCCCCGAGTTGCCCCTCCGAGCGTTTCTCGCCTTCCTGCAGCGGAGAACGGCGGCGGCCTGGCTTCACTGGGTGCGGCGGGGCAGCGCTGCCGGAGGGACTCACAGCCCTGCCCTAACAGCCACCGCCGCCATCTTGGCCGCCACTCGGCGAGGGGCGCGGGAGGCGGCCCCCAGCGGAGGGACACACACACACCGTTACCTGGCAACCCGCGCACGGACACGCCCTTCCGCCTCGCGCCACGTGACGGCGGAGCCTCCCGGGGGGAGGGCCCTTCCCGCGCTCCTCGCCGCGCATGCGAGGCGACCGAAACTCCAAGTCCCAGCGTGCACTGCGGGGGGAGAGGCCCCGCGGCGGCCCGTCCGTCCCGCAGTGCCTCCTGGGAGCGGTAGTTTTTCAGTCAGGGCAGCGCCCTGCCCCGCGGCAGGGACTCCGGCGCCTGTGTGCCGCTCCTTGGACTCGTAAAACAAAACCCGAAAACGATGATGGATGGTAAAAGGCTTTACCTGACTACCCTGAGCGGGAACGAATGTGAGGTCATGTCCTCACTTGGAGCAGCATCAACCCGAAGAGTGTTTCTGTCCGCGTCTTGCGTCCTGTGTGATGTCACACCCGAAAATGCAGCAGTGAAAAAGTGGAAATAAGTGAAGTCTGTTCTACCTTTTCCCTTCTTGTTGCGCAATACCATTATTCCTGCTTTGCTGCTTGGTTCAAGGCTTGGAGTTTACAGCTCTGGGTTCTTCAAACTTTCCTTTGGGAAAAAAAGAAAAGAAAAAAAGTCATACAAAGAAAGAATTTGGTCTTCAAAAAAATAGCTGTGGGTAATACTGTTCTTTATTGTTACGCTCCAATCACTGAGTTCTTCCAGATAAACTTGTGTTTAGCAGAAGTTGTTGTTGGTCCTTATGGAGCTGGACTTGGGTAATGCACTCTGGATTTTCAATTTCTCTTTCAGTGATGCTGGTAGTTTGTATTTCATCACAGGGGTGGTTCTTTGTTGTCAGAGTGGGAAAACCAACTTACAATTTTCAGCATCTCCACTACACTGAATTTCTGAAACAGAATCTTTACATTAAAAAAATATTTTGCATAATAAAAAAATATTTACATAGGCTTCACAATTCATCAATGGCAAGAAACCTTCTACTAGTACTACAGGGAAATGTAGGCGACCCCATCCCCTCTACATTAGTACTTATACCAATTTATTTGTACCACAAAAAAAACCCAAAAAAACCCAAACAAACCCAACAACAACAAGAACAACAACAAAAAACAAAAACAGAAACACCCAAACAAAAAAGAAACCAAACCCAAACCAAACGCATGAATCCTTTTCAATTACTTGCTACCTGTACTTTAGAAAAGGAACTAAATGATGGGAAAAATAATGAAGCAAAAATGTTACAATAAACGTGTTACAATAAAACATCATTGTTTTCTCCAACAGATTGCTTCAATCTCAAATGAATAGTCATGGGCAATACAAAGAGGGTGAAAGAGCTGAGTCCAAGACTGCCTGTTATTTCAGTATTTTCTTTCATAGGCTCCTGACTATACCCATAACTCAAATAAATTTAAGAAGAATCTGTAGAAATTTAATGGAAGCTTTCTTTGTAATAAATATATATTATTCATGAATATTCAGCACACGATTGTGTAGCTGCTGGCCTGTTACTTCATAGTGTCCAGTGGCATATCTCCCATTGGCCGGCAGGTGGAGGCAGAATTTAAGAGGAAATAGTGACTTTTTACAATGACTATCACTATTTTTGTTGCTGTGGTTTGTTCTTAAAATACAGCTGCCTCATTCCTATCGTTTACTTCAGGAAAAAAAAAGATAAACACATATAAAAATATAACACACTGTTAAGGAAAAACAATAAATTAAGTAGATTTTAGTATGTTTTAGTAACAATGCCGTTACTAAAGTCCCTATATGTCATAACTATGTATCTTCCTTACCCCAGGATATCATATATTGGTAGTGTATCTCTCCTAGAAACTTAGAACATAATTTCTCTGATTCCTGCTTGATATTTGCAGGATGATTTTTATTTTGTTTTCTGTCCCTCTTCTGCAATGCACTGTAAACTTGGCCTTTAAAAAAATAAATACATTTTTAAATAAATAAAAAAAAAAAGTACCAGCTCCTCAACCATTTTTCACTGAGGATTAGGGCTGAAAAAAAAGATAAAATATCCATTAAGGAATTATAGATTGCACTGCAAGAAGTATTATTTCCAGTAGATGGCTCTCCACTTCTGTTGCACAATAACATCTTGAGATTTGGGAGCAACCGTAAGCCAAAACTAATGTGGCTTAAAGAGTGTTTTGTTAATTAAAAAAAAGAGAGAAATACATTTTTTGGGAAAGGCCTGTATCAACGCTAATGAGCTTCTAGATTGACAGTAACTAATTCTTCCTGCAAAGATCTCTGTTGTAAGTGCTTCCGTCAGCAGACATGCTGAATGCACCCTCACAGAAGCTGAATGGATTATCTTTGAGATAGCCCAATTTAATTAGGATTGAAAACTATGTCAGAGATGTGTGATGGTTTTTTTCTTGTGCATCTGCTGGATGTTTCTTATTAATTTTACTTTATTATTCCAGAGTGAAAGGAAGAAAGCAAACAAAATACAGGACTAGAAACAAGAAGTGAAAGATTTGAGTTTTACTGAGACATAGAAGATGTGAGGAGAATTTGGAGAGAGAGATTTTTAAAAGCCCTGAAACAAAGGTAGTAATTAATAGGACATTCAGTTCAAATAGTAAGTGTCCACTTTGTTTGCTAGTTTTGTGTCAGAGATTTTTTTCTGCAGAAAGGAAATGGCCAAAAATTATTAGTCTATAGCCATAATATGGCTACACAGTGATTATCAAGCTACAAAACTATAGGTAGTTTTTCTTTCTTTGGTTACTGAATTGGAAAGATCTTTTAAGGCAATAACAAAGAGTTTTGTGATCATTTAGAGGAAGATAAAGTGTCCACTTATCCCTTTGGGGTCTGGTGTAGGGTAGAAGCACAGGTGTTTAAGACTGCAAAGCCAAGTTTTAGGCTGGTCAAGGATTAATCAGATCAGTGCCAGTGGAGAAGAAAGGAATTTTTGATGATCCACTTGAGCATAATAACCACCAGAAGCAATACAGAGGGAAACAGGCATTAGCTACCCTGGTCAGACCTCTGAGAAGTGTATGAATCTCAACAGAAGAATAGACAGGGTCCCTGTTGTAAGCCTTTCCCACATCTCTACGTGTCAGGAAAGTAATCTTGATACTGCTATTATCTTCTAAGTCTATAGTACTTGTTTTTTATATGCACTGGAGATATTACACTCTAGTCAAATACTAGTGACTGGCATCAAACCTAGTGCAAAAAGTGGTGTGATGGAGACATGAGGACCAGTCCTGTTTTAGTAAGCAGGCTTGTTTCACACAACCAAAATACAGGAAGACCACCACCATTGCCCTGCCTAGAAGCCCTACAACAGTTTTTTGCTCATTGTCCCCTTTTTATTACAGCTGTCCAAACTGTTGCCTAAATCCAATGTAGCTTTTTGATAATTTTATTCTCTTGAATATGTGGACCGCCTTTTATGTAAATAAAATTAACTTCTGAACAGTCTAAAGTAACTCCACTCAAGCAGACAGTGCTGTACTGGCTTTCATCAGTAGTCTGCCCTGGAATGTTGTAAGCCATATAACATGTCAGTCAGCTATGCAAACACCCACAGCAGTATGTGGAATTGTTTTATTTGTGGAAAACACAATGGGGAGATACAATAGTATTCTGATAACTGGCACATTGTCAGTTATAACTACCTAACCAGATTGTCTTGTAAACATACCATGCAATTCTTAAGTGAGTCTATACAAAATAACAACAACAAACAAACATTTGCTTTTGGAAAGGAGGCTAACCTTAGAAACATGGACATAAAGAGATTTTTTTATCATGAAGCTGAGTTTGCCTATCTTTGATTTCAGCTCTGTTCTGCTTCAGTAACAAAATACTCTCGTGGAAGCTGGACATTCCTACTACTTTATATGTTGGCTATACAATATTGAATGCACATTTTCAAATATGTGATATGAGCCAATCCTACTGTGGAGTCTATTACATGTTTTCTATTTTATCTTTAGCATTACACAAAGTAAGAGAATGCAGGCAAGAACATAAACAAATTATTTTGTAACTAATAGAATGAAAGTATATTTTGACAAACACAGAGTAGCTCTTAATGATTGTACCGTCTTTGACACTTCTGTATCCACAGCTGGACAACATGACAACTGAAGGTGATTTAAAACTTTCCTGGATAATAATCATACACATGAGAAAAATTAAAGTTTTGTGTTTTATAAGTGGTGCTTAACACTGGCGTTACAGCTTATCAAGGAAATAGCAGTGATTTTTTGTACTAGGAAAGCTTCTTGTGTGCTTGCAACTTCTTCTGAGTGTGAATCTGTATCTACCCTCTTTGAGTTTAAACCATTAACCTTCATCCTATTACTGTGTTCTTTATTGAGGAGTCCTTCCTATTCTTTCCCCTTTAAACACTGGAAGGCCACTATAGAATCTCATGGAGCATTCTCTCCTCTCAGCCAAGCAACCTCAACTCTCCTAGCCTTGCCTCACAGGAGAGGTGTTCCATCCATCTGGTTATTTTTCTGGCCCTCCTCTGGACCCACTCCAACAGGTCTGTATCTTTCCTGTGTTGAGGACTCCAGAGCTGGACACAATACTCCAGGTGGGGACTCACCAGAGCTTTTATTATGCAGTCCAGGATACAACTGGCTTTTAGAGCTGTCAGTGCACATTGCCAGTTCATATTTATCTTTTCACTCACTAAGTCCTTCTCTGCAGTCCTGCTCTCAATCTACTCATGCCTCAGCCCGTGTCAATGTTTGGGGTGGCCCAAAGCTACCTTCTGTTAGATAAAATACCTGTGGAGGTACTCAGCTGAAAGGGCTAATATGATTGGAACAAAGACTGAGGACTTTTTGTGATAGCCATTTCTTTTAAACATCCACAAAAGATATAAAATTGATTTAATACAACTGACTATTTTTACCTTGCATATAGGAAGTAATAAACATGTTCATTAATTTAGAAGTGAGGAACAGCATTTTATCCTTTATATGTACTTTTTGCCAAAAACTGGTAAGAATAATGATCATTGCTGTATTTTGCTTCACTTCTGTGCAAAGTCTCCTAAGAGCAGCAAATCTCAGTAGGATTTGTGTGAACAGCCAGATCCCCCTGAAGGCTCGGTTAAAGCACATGGAAAATGAGGATGTCACTGGTGGTAACCAACATGGCTTCACCAAGGACAAGTCATGCCTGACAGATTTGGTGGGGTTTCACAGTGGGGCACAGGAGTACGTAGCAATAGAACAAGAGGAGTTTTAAGCTGAAAAAGGGTAAATTTAGATTACACATTAGGAAGAAATTCTTTAGTATGAGGGTGGTGAGACACTGGAACAGGATTGGAAGTTGTGGCTGCCTCCTCCCTAGAATTGTTCAAGGCCAGGTTGGATGGGGCTTTGAGCAGCCTGGTCTGGTGGGAGATGGCCTTGCCTATGCAGGGGTTTGGAACTAAATGATCTCTAAGGTCCCTTCCAACCCAAACCTTTCTATGATTAAGGTCTATGACATTTGTCAGTTATTCAGTATTAGATATATCCAACAGATGAAAGAAAGACTTTCCTCTCTTCCCTTTGTGCTTGTACTCTTTGAGAGTCTTCTATTTAATATGTTTATTCTTGCATAACTATTCTGGTGGTGGGTAGCCTATAGACTTCTCAATAACACAAATATCTGACTTGACAGTGTATAACATTCTTGTTCAACTGAACCACAGCCATACATTGTAGCCATTTAGTCTTTGTTTAAAGACTTTAAGTGATGGAGAATCTTCTTGTAGCCTTCAATAAATTATTTAAATGGTTAATAAATCTGAGTTTAAAATGCCATGCTTTTTTTTCCACTTTCTAAATTCAGAGCCCACCTACCAAGTACCCGTGGGTTACTTGGTCATGCTGTGAGCTGATGTCTCCCTCCTTGCAGAAGTCATTAGCCATAGTGATTCTCAGGAAAACATATGTGCTAAATGATTTTGAATTTTTAATGGTTCTTATTGTAGGCTACTCATGAGAA